>OX411256.1:5174868-6419170 GCA_948150575.1 Tinea pellionella
GAGAGGAGCACACTTCTGTTATCAGACAATTATGACGATAACAGTGACAATCTCAGTGATATACTGATTATATTGATGGTGAATATAAAAGTTAAGTACTTATTAGTTTTATTTGACAAACATGTATGATATAAAAAGTTTCATGGGATACAATCTAACTGTTATTATCAATAATTTGGTGTAAAGTGTTCAATTATAAAAATGTATTTTCTTCCGTTGCACATTTAACAACTATGCAAAAGCTGTAGATATAATCTAATAACAATCAACCCTGACCTGGATTAACAGACCTTCGAAGATCTAAACCCAAGACAAGAGTGTAACCGCCTCAAGCAATTTATTACTCTTTTGCAACTTCCGGAATGTTACTTTTGTTGCTTTTAAAGTGGGCCAGTAGAAACTATTCCGATATGCTTAATTTTCTATACGTAATGCACGACTAGCGTAAAGTACGACATAGTGGGGGCGACTGCTTCCTGCAGACATGCACTGCATTTTAGCAGAACACATAATATTCTTACTCCATTATGTGCGTACGTTTTCATAGATAATGTGACTTGATCAACAACATCAGGGGGAGCGTGGTTGCAAACGGGATAAAAAATAACATGAGAATAATAGGCCTTAGTGTATGGTATTACACAGAGCAATTAATCGATACAAAATTGGGATGTCGGCCGAGCAATAGTCCGACTGTTTCACCTAGTTGGCATAGTTGTCTGGCAGACCACCAGTTCAACACCCACCCTTAGGACATAGTCAAAATGTCACCACCTCGCGGGAGTTATTCTAGTAGCACACGTCATGCTCGTGATTCGTAGAATGTTCGAATGAGTATGCAATTGGGCGGAGTGCAGGTGTTGTTGATTTCCCCTCTATTTTTGTTATTACATTTGTTCTTTCTTTGATCTTTTAGTAGAGACATGAAAACTGATGTTATATTACGCATTATAATTTTCTATGTTAGCGGTAAATAGGTTAATGTTTTCTTTATTTAGTTATTGGTAATTGAGCTATATGTTTTTATTTACATTAGGTTTGTCACCAATTTAAATTAGAATTTAGGTTTCATTTCTTAACCCAAACTTTTTGAGAAAATAACTACGCGGCGCGCGGTTCTTTTATCGACCAAATCCGACAGAAGCCTCGCCTTGGCGTGGACTCATATGGTATTAAGAAAATTTATATGTAAATTGTATATACATACCTGTATATTGATTCCATTCATATCTTTTGTTTTTTGTGATAAAGTAGTTTACACGTCATAATGTAACCCTCATATCACCTTATCAGATTCTGTCTGTGTCGTAAGAGACCCTCTCAACGAATAATGGTAAATGTCTGTCTTAAGGGTCTTCTGAGCTAATGTTATGCATATATTACAAGTCGGTTCATTGCATTAAGTAGGTCAAAGGAAAATGGAATATTTTGGTACCCAACCCCAATAGTATTTTTTTATTTTATTTATTTTAATAGTATAGTATATATTTTTCCAATATTAAATAATATATATTATAAATATAAAAATAATTAATAATATAGTAATAAGCTATATTCAGCTAAATAGACTTTTTAGAATATTTAAGGATGATTTATGGGTTCAAGAGGTTTGAATTTATCCAAAAAATCATTCAACTTTAATTTAGTTTCATCCATCATTTACGTTGAAGAAAAACGGCAATCACTTACGCCAGCTTTTTAATATTTTGTGTTAACAATATTTAAAGTAAGATTAAAGGATTTAAAATCCATAAGATTATAAGGTTTTTGTGCGTGATACTAAACCACCACCAAAATAAACTACACAAAAATATTACTTTGAGCATATTCTTTCATTAAATCGTCAGTTATGAACAGTATGACTCCAAATGGAACCCCAGAGAACTAGTTAAGTTAATGTACCTTAATAGGCCCGATTTAACAATTGAAGGCGGAGTTTTGGCGGTCAGAGTAGTAGGATAGACTATCGAAAATATATTTTTTATATTATTGTCTTTTTATTAATTGACTATTAAGTGTTCGTGAACGTGTGTGAGAATGGCAAATGAAACAAAAATGGTTAAAAAGGCGTGTGATTTCACTTTCCCGCCAAAACGTCGCTGAAAATTTTACTGTCAAATACTTCAGCAAAGCGTCAAATTGTACCTACAATTCTTAGAAAAATACCTGCAATTCGATGTACAAAAGAAGAAAATATAATTCTGATGATGAATTAAGAACAGGAATTGAGAAAACAATTAATGACAATCTAATTCTAATTTATATTTTTTTAAATGCCTTTACTAAACTAGTGCTTGTATGACTGACACTGAGCGTCTAAAGTACATATACCTAACATACAGCGCCGGATTTAGACTTCGGCGGCACATAGGCAGAGCATATTGTGGAGGCCCTCAAATCGTTTGTGGTTAACTGTTGAAAGTTTCTATTAAGGTCAAGAGAGCAACTAAATAAGTTGGCTAACACAAAATTTAAAACAAAACTCAGTATGTTTTGTTTCTATTAAGCCTTTATCGATTTAATTTAATTTAATTTTTTTTTGTGGGGTGGTGGCGGCCCCCTTGTGGTAGGCACATAGGATTATGTTGCCTATGCTTAAATCCGGCACTGCTAACATTGGTACCGGTCAGAGATTTGATCACGAGTCTAATTGAATGTGAGTCAATACCAACCGCATACCCGTGATTAACAAAGAAATTAATAGATAAAATATGTTATATTATTTTTGTTCATGCGTTATACATATACTACGATGAAAGGTCGATGTTAGATATATATTTAGTTATGTGGCACGCACTTAACATACCGATCATTTTATTACTATAAAAAAATATTAGATCATAACTAGTAACGAATTATCAATACGAGTTTACGAATCAGAAATAGATATCAACCACCTGTTTCGTTTGGGCTCTACTATTAATACATGGCATCATTTGTATCTAAATATAACGCAGTCATTGAATGGCAAAGAGTATCATAAAATGCATTGTGCGGCGCCAACCATGACAGCGATGGCGGCATTTTTATGCAAATTTAATAATGGTGTTTTTAACCTGAATTATAGTAGATTAAATAATCAATAGAGTTAATGAAGGTGAGGTGAGTAACGCCACATGTAACGCGTATATTATAATACATGCCATGTACTAAGCTAGGACTTGTTTCACAGGCACTAAGCTACCAAAGTATATATTTTTATTTTTTATTTATTTATTACATGTCACATAATATAATATACAGTCTATATAATGTGACGTCCCGGTAGGGCGTTGCAAGAACATTAATTAAATTAAATTTGAAATGTCATTAAAGATAAAATTAAACTTAAAATTAAAGTAGGAAATGGAAGAGAGGCTAATGGTAATTTAAAAATTCTGTTACTGAGTAGTAAGCCTTTTTTTACCAGAAACAATTTTAGGACCAATTGCACCAATACTCGTATATACATAAGGTCAAGTGCATGTTTTGCATAATCAATTGATCATAGTGTAAATATTCCGAAGCAGGGATTCAAGAATGACTTCGAAAGAACGGTTTTGATCTCGGTGTGCGATATTTATGAAACTCGACTCGGGTATTAATTATTGTGTATCTTGAATAGTCTCCGAACGCGTGAGACTGTTGACAAAATAGTAGTGTGTTGTAAACGTCATATTACGTTTAAAATGTTTAAACTCGTACGTAGAGCGAAAGCGATTATAGATTGGCATAATAAACATACAAATTCATGCATGTTTCTTCTTTTGTTTAATAACCTCAGATGTCATAATAACGACAATTCTGAAACTGTTTGGTAAAGGAATGTGGTTTCTGATCTATCTTGAGGGACGTATCCAATCCCACACATGACATCGCCAACTTCTACAAACGCTTTTCCTATAATGGTTTGACATGTAACTCCACCTTATGTTAAAGAGTGACTACGGTCTGCAAGCAAAAGTCACCTCCGCTATATCGACTTGGATGATACGCTCCTTTTTTAAGCTGACCTCGAAAGTGGCGGTATTACCCTGGGACGCCTGACTAGAGACGAATCGAGGCGCAGAAATCCTATTTATTCTGCGGGCGTCCATCTTCGCCTCGGCTCGGCTCCTTCGTAATGATTTCATAGTAAATATGTGTAAGCGAGTTTTTGCGATTGTCGAGCCTGTTGGACGTTAGCCTTTCACCTGGCTCATTAGGATTTTGAGACCTATTGCATTATTTTCATATTAATAATGTCGATAGATTATTAGAAATCCGTGTTCTGTGTCTCTAATCGATGAAGTTTTGGTGTGTGATCTGGAATATTGCCAGGTTCTCACTTCCGAAAAACACTTTCTCGTATTTCTTTCAAATTGTGAGTTAAACTGCTTCATCAGAATAAATATATTTTTTTGTAACAATATTGCATGTTTTTTGTTTTATTATTTTAGCGCTAAAATGTAACTTCCTAATTTATAAGAATGTAGAAAAAGAATTATTCTTCATCCCTTTAACTTTAACATATTAGGGTCGAGTAAACCGCTTTTTATAAAATATTGATGCGACAACACGGTTGTTACAGAACTCACGCCAATAAATTGAACCCATAGATAATCTACAGAGAATCGATTCTCTCGATCGAGAATTTGCAAGCATTCGAAACCGTTGGACGCGTCTGTATTTTTTTATATTGGTATCATTAACAATTTCGATTTTAGAGGATCGTAATAAGAATAGTATTGCATTTGATTTTTTATTACCTCGGCGGTCAAAATATTATCATCTTGGTTGGTGGGGAGTACTTGCATCACGCTATCACGGCGTAAATGTAAACTCGTACTTGGCCCTCTGAAATTTATTTTCCGTAATAAATTTTTTATAAAACGCAAACATTTATTAAATGTTACACATGATAAAGTGATACATTTTTTATTTATAATTAAGACTGTTATCGAACGTAATGTTTCTGAGAAACTGTCATCATTTGTTATATTAGTAGTTCGTTAACAGTTAACATCAACAATATCTGGACATATTTAAATTTTTAACAAGTTATTTTAACGATTGTTTGTTAAAATAAATAACAGTTACATTAGTTAACATTTTATTTATTATGGATCTTGTATTATTTGTAATAAAATAGTATCTTTTGTCAGATTGACCCGTAAAAGAACGTTGGATTGTTTTGACTAAATTAGTTAGCATACTTTTGCCGAATTTGATTTTATTCTTAATACAGTCAGAAAAATAATCGTTAATATCCTATTATTATTAAGGAGGTTGAAAGTAGCCAGGTATAAAGAGAGGAGTGTGCACTGTCAATCTAAGATGGTACATGCTCGTCTCCTCGCCGGCATAGTGGACGCGATTGCTACCCGCACAGGTTTCTCTGTAGTAGCAGTTGTTTCCATTCATGGACCGCACTCTAGCTTTACATCAGGCGGAGTGTTGTTACATGCCGAGCTACAATAATAATTAAAAAAAAACCTAATAAATTATAAAATAAATTACGTATAGGTTTTTATAAATATGTCCTGAAATAAGAAATGGTCAAGTCGTAGCCCGGAATATTAAATGGATTCGCCGGAATATTCGTTCGAACTAGTGTATTATTAAGCCAAATCACTTCAATTGTAAAAAAAAACAACAGAAAACGTCCATAAATCACAAGTATTTGTTTACAATAGTGGCGTTTCACCGTATTATAGGTATTTAAATATTTATTAGACAAAATCAGTTTGTTATTGTCAAGTAATTAGTCTGTATTATTTAGTTATATGTACTTATATTCATTGCATAACAGCTTGGTATAAAACCGGCGAATATCAATAAAAGTGAGCTACTAAATAATTTTATTTACATTTCTACAGGTCAAGGTAAAAATAAAGTGTATTATTTAGTTTTTCTTCCAATAAATATTTCTTATTGGCAAAGTTAAGATAACTATCAAGAGTTTATTTTAAATAAACTTCAAAGTGCTCCTCTCACAACAGGGAGAACGCTTCACATTTTAAAACAAGAAAAATATTAATACAATTTATTTTAAAAACATTAATGAATGATTATTATTGAGATCATGAGCGGCCGTGGTCTAGTGGAAGACGCGTGAACTCGCAATCGGTGGACCCGTGTTCGAACCTCGCTAAATTCTGACTGGTACCAATGTAACTATGTTTTGATCGCTCAGTGCCTATATGCATTATTCAAGAGTGGTAGGCAGGCTGATAATGGTTATTAGTTCTGTCTGCCGTCGTGGGGTAGTACCACCACATTCGAATGTTCGGGATCAGTTTGGAGGTAGCAAAGTATAACGAGAGGAGTATGTATTGTCCTCAAGCCGGCATAGCGGAGGTGACTGCTAACTGTAGAAAGTTTCGTTTAGGAAGACCAAATTTTAATCAGCAGAGGAATGCATTATATTAAACTAATTGTTTCAGAGAATTTATAAACCATGATCGCTTTAGGTTCACAGTTTGTGCCTTTGTATGCCATCAATAGGCAATTTGTGGATAAACGCCCGCCGACTAGTTAAGTTAGCGCCACGAATTTAGAGCGAAATTATGCGAACTAACAGATTCACTATATGACAACGTATTCAGTACAGTACGTACGATTACAGGCCGTAGTGGCCGCCGCTAATTTGACTACGTAACTCGCTGATTATCCGCCGATTTTCACAGACCAAGTATACTCATACATTTACGCAGTCACGGTTTAATGTGAAAACTCCACCAATAAGATCGCTTCATTTGATTTTTTTTAGCCTCCGCGGTCAAAATAACGTCGTCTGATTGGTGGAGAGTACTCAAGTTACGACGTGTCAGCGTAAATGTGACACCATACTTGGCCCTTTGTTCAGAAGGTTCTCTGGTCAGTGAAGTTAGTTAGAATCAAGATTAAAATCAAAATATTTATTGATCTTCTTGCTCGATGTGCTACAAGAACCCCGTTGAACCCGACTGAAACAAATTTATACACTTATTTATTTATACATTATTATTGTTTATTATTAGAAAAAAATTCACTTAGATCAGGGACGGAAAATTAACGTTGTTTCTCTGATTTTATCCGTCATTAAAGAGAGTGAGATAGCAAATAACAATAATAAAACAATAATGTAACACTTTACCGGTATATATTTGTAACGGTGCCTTCCGGGTATCGATACTTTTATAGCGGTATTTCAGTTCTTAGTATGAAGTTTAAACACACACCTAGACTCATTATCCATTGTCATAGAGGCTTAACACAGGCTCGATTAGGTATTTGCGATCGTGACGAGTCTATAACGGTGCGCTTACTTAAGGCGGTTACTGTTGCCAGCGCACTTTTTGGAATCGATTTTACTCGGTAACTATAACACTTACAAGTCTAAAAAATAATATTGCACTATAGTATATAAAGTTTTGCTTGGTTTTTTTTTTCTTAATTATGTGTAAGACATATTGATATTTTAATAAACTGTACGTTAAAATAACTTGAAAAAATAATAATCAAAAAATAAAAGCTCCAAATCAATTTTTGATGTAGTTTTATTCTGTGAAAACTCATCGAATAAAATTTTCTTTAACGTCATTATATTTGCAAAATCATAGTTTAGTGGTTTTTTAGTGTTTATTTTTATTACAATACATTACAATAGTCACACTTTTTTATTATTCAATGTATATTAAGTGTAATGGGAAAATAATAGGTTTTTTTTGCGTGTTAACGGTCAAGGTCCGAACAATCGTATGATTAAGGTGATACGCAGCAGTAGGGCCCTTAAAGAATTATTCAATAGTATAGTTTTTGTATTCTACTAAAGTTGTTTGCTTTTGTTTCTGGACGATTAATTGGTTGAACGCTATTAAACATTTATTTAAATTGTAAAAAAACTGTTGAAAGAATACAACATTGCTTCAGGAACTCTTTATTTATAGTAGGTTCATACTTCTTCTATTAAAAAGGTGTAGTGAGTGTTTGTGCGGATTGGCGGTAAATAAAATAGAAATAATTTGTAATATGTAGGTCTAACTCGTTTTCCTGTCGAATTAACCGATTTCATGTAAATATTAAATCAGGAGATAGTATTTATTGGATTTTTTAGATGTTTACATTATATGAATTAAACAACATAATAAAATTATTTATACTCTTTGAACAAGGAACGATTGATTGCCTTTTTCTGAATTTGCTTATTTTTTATAAAATTTTCCAATTTCTAAATCGCGTTTGTTGACGGTAATATTTATTTATTTCAGTTGTTGTTGATTTATTCAAGACAAAATTAATTAATGTTTTTATTTTACGAAAGGCGTTGCTTAGTCTCCAACTCTCTTTTTCAATTATTTTCAATAAAGTTGTGAAATATTTATTAAAACTTTTAGCGAAATTTTGACTTGAAAATGAATGTGTATTCATGCTTTTATATTTTTGAATCACTGACCCATATTCATGCATTTTCAGGAACACTTAATGGATTATAATGCATTATTGCACTATACGAATATATCTATAATCGGAGAAACACGAGTGTCAGCCAAAATTATCTTTCTGTTGTTTTATTCAAGGCAAAGGGGTCATCGCCCATGCAGCCTAATCTTTAGTAATTTTCAAGTGGTATGACCTAGGCTTCAGTTTTCACTTTTAATGTAAATTGTCTGTTATGCATTAAAACACACGTCCGAGTTTTGGCGGCCATCTTGAGACGTCAGGTTATCTGTCTTGAATTATTTTCCTAAACTTGTGTTTCTTCGAGTGTTAATGTGTAATAATGGTAGATTATTAACCATTAAGTGTTCGTTAATGTGCGTGAGAGTGGGCAAAGAAGGGAACCTGTGTTTCCATTTTACCTCCAAAACTCCGTAGGAAGTTTCAGTAAAGATTCTACCATTTTACTGAAGCAATTTTTGACTTGACTGAGACTTGACCTGACTGTTTAGTGTGTCCAAACAGAAATACCTAGTTTTTATTTTATATGATAAACAGTGTATACAATGACGAAGATCCACCACCAGTCTATCTATCTATGGTAATAAAATTATATTCCGAAGCGGTATAAATAATAATTTTATATGAACTTTTAAAGTTGTCTGTTATATTTAGAATACATTCACCACGGTTAGGTCGCAGTAAGATGTTATAAATATTTACGAATGCCAAGGTCGGCTAATAGCTAATATAGTTGGAACAACATAGATTAATTTTATCAGATGAAAATCTTGTTTTCTAAATAGTTAATTTGAATAGTTAATATAAATATTGTCGGATGTGAGCAAATCAGTAAAGGAACTAATGGGGAAGTGTATGTTTTGTCTACGGATTAGTGTTTCCGTTTGTTAACTAGTAAAGCTTTTCATGTCGGCTAAGTTTAGCTTGTGATGCGTGTTATTTCCTTCTTCTAATAATATCTATGGTTTTAATTGTATGTTAAAAGTTATAATAAATAACCAACTCTCTTATTCTAGATTTAAGATGATGCATAACATCCTAATGTGTATAATAATATATTTCAGAATGTACGGATGTATGTATGTTTTAAATAGTGATAAACTGACTTTGTCATCCCACGGGGTACTATCACCATTTTCAAGTGTCCCGTGAAGTGATAGAGTCGCCGTTTGGGATCAGCTTGGAAGTAACATAGACCACACTTTACCTTAAATTTAGGCTAAGTGTGGTCACATGACCGACTGAAAAATAACCGAACTGATTTGCTTGGCGTTTAACATACAAGTAGACCCGCTGAGTGACACACCAAGAAGCTAGAGTGCTTGCTTTATGAGGATAGTTTCCGGAAATTAAAAAAAAGAGGACATAGTGGAAACTAACTTTTTTAGCGATTACATATTAGTTTTTAATAGGTAAATGGATAGTAGTTAAATTAAATTTATTTATTTATTGAATAACTTCGATGTGAAAATAAATAATGTTTGAAGTAAACTTTTAAGATTTGAATCATTAAAAATTTCTGAGGGAAAAATTAAATCAATCATAATATTTTATTAGTAATAAAGAGTATAGCTACATTTTAATATCATGCTGTTTTGTTTCCGTTTTGCCGTGCGTCATAAGTTCATAAAGCTCATAAAGTACGAGATTATTTATAAAATACACCTAAATGTTATTTAGATTAATTAGGATTTTTTTTTATAAACGGTTATTAGCCCAGCGCTTTCGCCTAGTCGCGTTTCAGGATCAATTTAGATGTAGTAGAGTTAATCTGGACGATACGCAATAGACTAATCAAGCCTGCTATGCCGTGCAGTGCCGAAAAAAAGTTAATAGCTACGATAAAAATGCATTAGTTTCGTTTACCTCTTCTATTTTATTTCATCGCAGTGCACTCGATCGAATTTAACCGAGTTTGTAGCGAGTGTTAATTGCATTAATTTGTGGGAAACAACGAACTTACCTTTACTTTATTTTAAGAAACAAAAGATAAATGTAAACAAAACGCTTTTAGTGTGTCGCGTTTATGACAAAAACAAACTTACTCGTGTAAATGATTAATACAAAATTTGTTTGTTAAATAATTGGTGTTTAAATATTTTTCGGTACTAACAAAACGAATAAGTTTTAAACATTTATAATAAAAAAAAATCCATCTCATCATTGCGCAAACAACTGCTATCGTATGATAGATAGTCGTGTGGAGCTACTGTATTAAAAAAATTAATTAAACCAGACTTTTTTTTACTAAAATCTGATAAAAATGCTGGATCGTAATTGCATTGCCTGTATTGTTAAAATAGCTCCACGAAACAAGGTGGTGTAGGTCATTTACACCACAACAGTAAACACAGTCTAAACACTAAATCAGCGAACAACTGAAGCTAAATCCAATCAGTTTGCACACAGACGTTAGGTACTAATTATTTTCGTCTTTTGTGTCTGGTACTACGCCCGATTGTCTATTACTATTGTTATTTTTATACTGTTTAATATTAGTTTTATTAGTTGGCATAGTGGAGGTGATTGCGTCCCACAGATATTTTTCAAGGTCTAGTCACGTTTTTTTTTATTTTGACACGACATGTGACCTCGACTGGCCTGATGGTAAGCGCTGCGGAGGTCCATGAGCACTGACGACTGGAGAACCGCTAACACGGTGGCTCCAGTCGCCATTACTATGCCGGACTGAGAAGGCTTTTTCACACTCCGCTTGAAGGATCCGAGGTGAAAGGACTGGGAGAACACATGGACTTGTTGGACTCTTTTTAAAGAAATATTATAATCCTAAAAATAATATTGAATAAATAAAAGTTTAATTACACTTTCTATAAAATTTATTTAAAAAAATCTATATTAATTAATTACGACGCTTAAACTTAAATTAGCAGAAAGTTATTTCATGTGGAAAATAGAGTAATAAAAGAAATTCAACGGAAGAGAATATGCAAGAATTTGGCGGTTGTGCATTCGGCGTACCATGTGAATATAATGTCGCAGCGGGCGGCTGCTTGCCAATGTCTCGTAAATTGGCAGATGGCTCGTAAATTTTGCCATTATTGATAGCCATTAAATTGGGCACTTTATGTGTATATATGTCAGGAAACGCTAGGCTAAAGTCTAATGCGATCCCATCAGACCTTGGCTCTCTGCGTTATTACTCAATACTATGTTTTCAATAACATTGCTGTTAAACTCAATTATTGCAATATGTATTTGCGAATCTATCGTATTTTTGAAGGAAATATGTGTTTCCATCTGGTTTACTGATGGCCTCCGATCTTCCTCTAACTAAATCGACCTCGCATAAAGAATAACCCTCAGACAAACATTTGCTAGTAATTCTTAGAATTTTAACATGACATCATTATGACTTTACAGGTGTCACAAATTTCTGAGCGGATCTTAATCACCGGAAATAGCTACAACCGATTCTCTATTTCTGAAAATGAGAACTATTGTATCCACAGTTGATACAATATACACTGAGAACATCTAATCCTGAGCTTAAGTAATTAATTTATGCCCAATTTATTGATTCGTTAATTTTGACAGAAATCTAATTTAAATTGATGTTATTATTGCCTAAATTTTACTATACCTAGTTATACTTAATAACAGAGCAATAAATTGCGTCTATTTTTACCATTCGTTAAGCGTTTAACTTGAGAAGTGACTGATTCCCACACAGATCCTTTTGATTTTACTTTCAGACAAAAGGTACACTGAGAAAAGTAACGGCTACAAATAAATAAGTTATCACTATTTGCAACCGAGGGACTTTGTTCGGAGGGAGCCTGCAAAGATTATTGTTAAAACAATTCATTCAATTGTTCAGACAATTCAACTTTATTAACGTACATTGCTTGCTTTATGTTGATAAAACTGTATCAATAGGTCCTGGTTAATATTGCCGAATAATTTTGTTGGAGCTTCGTTTTCTATTCTTCCCTATCTATCTCCTGTTCAGCGGTTTACGCTTGAAACAAAGTTATTTATTATTACATTTTCATAAATGAGCATAGATAGATGTTAAATAAATAAGAAAAAAACTCGTTGTTTATTGCAAAAAATGAATACAGTCACCCACACACGTGTAATCGGGTCGTTATAGTCTCGGGCGGGCGTGTTACAGCTGAGGACAAAAATATCTCTCAGCTTGTATGGACAACGAACACAGACAAATTGCGTTCGTGAGTACACATGTTACGAGTGTATACTGCAGCATCCAACGATAGGTCAATGTCTTGAACTATGTTGATACAATTATCTCGACACGTGACCTACGAAGTACGAATTCGATTTTTACAAGTTTTGTTCGCTTAATTTGACTCTAATTGAATAAAATAATAAATTTATAAGTGGTATGCAGACAGATAATGGTTATTAGACCATTTTGATTGAGACCCTGAGTTTACTCTTGTCAATGGATAGGGCACATTATACTCTTCAAACCGGTATAGCGGAGGAGACTGCTGCATGCAGATATTTGTCTGTGGTAGCGGCTGCCTCCGTTTAAGGAACGCTTTCTAGCTTAACGACGCGACGGGCGCGTTATGCTCACATCAGTATGTGACTGTGAGCTACTACTATGAAAATATATTTTACAGAATAATTTTAGACGATTTTACATACGTAATTGTTCAAAATTATTAAAAGCTTTTATGTCTATAGTATGTTTTGACTTATGGCATGTTTTAACTCTTGTTATCTAAGATTTATCAGTATCAACAAAAATCATAAACATGTAAAAAAAAAAAGATTAAAACATTATTTTATGTAGACATGTATTGTTGCTGTTAATCTTTTATCGCGTAGTTTAGTTACAAGATTAGAAGCGGAAGTATTATAATATAAAATACGTAGTTAATATTAAACCATCTTAAAATTTTGATGGGCGGCGGGCAGCCCTGTATCAAGGAGAGGACAAAAATATCTTACTTGACCTACGTCGGCGCCATCACTTCGTCTCCGTGTTATTCTCAGATGGACAAGTACTTCGCCGTGTGAACATTGACGACGACGAGCCAACTTTTTCCGTAAACAAATGTAAAAATGTTTTTATTAAAAATAATATTTTGATTCGGCGCGGCGCGGTTCCTCGTAAACATTAACTCACGATAAAGAGGTAATTTTTTATTTTAACATTGAAATACGGGCAGCATAAACACGACGCAAAAGTCCTGACAGTGTTCTAACATTTAAAATTTAAAACACATCGTCCAAATAAACTGAAACTTTTCAAAACCTGTTGCAAAGCAAGTATTTACTGTTGCCACAGCCAATTATACAATGTTTTACTGAAAACAAATAGCCTCTAATAGAACCCCACATTTTTATGAAAAACCTTCCACTCTGTTTGTGCACGCAAACCTCACTTTTAATGCAATCGTAAATATTCCCCTAGAGACACGCCCTCGGACGCTCGACTCGCTACAATTACTGCTCATAATATGATCATTTTGCGAATGATTTTTTTATTATAGCGCACTTCGCTCGCTTGCTACGGAAGATCTGCAGATGGCAGTTGCGCCCGCTGTGCCGGTCTCACTGAGCTTAGAGGACCTCAATAGAGGAGCTCCTAACGTAGCTGAATGAGAGAAAGGATTGCGTGAACCGTTTTGAAACTTTTTTTAATTATTACATTATCATACGAAATCATTCAAGAACGTTCGCTGACTAATGAAGAAAAAGTAAAACAATGAACAAGATATAAAGAAAGATTTATAATGCGTAAATGTCAATAAATTTCGTGCTCGTGTTTATTCTGAAAGCTTTAATAATACCTATTATAAGAAACAAAAGTGTTTAGCTTTTAAAAAAAGTAACATTGCGGTTGTGCAAAACGCCCTACTATTGATTGTAATCCTTATAAAACAAACTGCAACGAAAGTAAGAAACTAAAGTGAAAAAGGTCTATATTATAAAGGTCATTCGCATAGATTTCCCCAAATGTTAACGGGGTTAAAAATACGTGACGTCACACATCGAGCCCCTTTTCCCTTGTCACCCCAATGATTGCTCCCTTATACATCGCCGTCCGGTCACCGTTTCATGGAAAGTAGAGATAGTATATTCATATGTATATACACAAATGACTAATAGGTTTAGGGGATTCACTACCCACAAATCATTATTTACTCGGCGTCTTCTACATTGTACAAAAGTTCGATCGCTCTAACTTTATTGATATTTTTCGTTTTTGAAACGGGTTAGGGTTGCCAACTTTACTATAATATGTAGGGATAAATACGGTGTACTGATAGTATTATACGTAAAAATATAATAATATAATAATATAATATAAATATATATGATGTATATTTCAGTGTGTGGATGGATGAATCAACCTATAAAATCGACGGAGCTTTTCCGAAGTCATATGTAGTGTAGAATCATAATGTTCAATTCAAAAGCACTCGAATTTGAAATAAATATTCTGAATTTGAATTAGGCTTTTTCCTTTTTTACTCTTTCCATAAAATACTCCAAAATTTTTCAGCCAATTCCGAAAAATGCTATTTACTAATCAGTGGAAAACATGTTGGCAACCCTAAATGGGTATGGATAATAACTTACTTAACTAACCTACTTGCTTGTTATAAATATCATTAAACGTGTTTTAATCTAAGATGACGTGGTGTGTTACTATGGATGTGTGGAGAGTGACCGCATGGCAGCGACCCGGGAAGAATGCCAAAACACACAAGCTAAATATGTCGCGATACGTCACTGAGGAATCGCGGGACTGTCATACCTACAGTCCGGTACATACAAACAGAGCGCCTCTAATTACAAGAATTTTAATGTAGGTAAACATTTTGTGACTATTTATATTTTCGCTCAACGGAAGTTTGCTATCTCAGAGAATATTCAGTCCAGTTCATTTGTTTGTTTTGTAAAATTTGTTTTCTTTTGAAAATGTCTTCATTTGAAAAAACATTTATCACGCACTATAATATATCTCATTTGAACTTTGCAAAGTTACTTACACAAAGAAATAAAACATTTTGCTGATAGAAGGTTTTTCACATGACTTTGCTCTGCGTAGAGATAACTGATAACTGTCTTTGCAGTCGGCCACGTTATGCCAGTTTGAGGAGACGAGTGGTGCAATCTAGATTGACAGTGGCACACTCTTCTCGTTATAGCCGGCTACTTCCAACTTACAGTATGAAATTTATCAAAAGAAATTACGTGAAAGAAAATATTATTAGAATAACTATATGCTAAATAAAATTCACAGTAAAAAATAGTGTAAACACGAAACAATTATAATGCCGCAGACAGAGAATAAAAAGCCTTTGGCAAGACTTCACGAAGTGAAGATAAATAAGTTCTTCCTTTACATAAATAATTTTATTTATTTACCTCATAGACGTGAAAGTAAACACAATTTTGTCTCAAATTCTAAGGGGGATGATGAAGAAGAAAAGCGACGGGAGTTCAACATAATTGCCGTTATTCATTCAGCTACATTTCATTTAATACTCTTCATATTAAATTCATTGAATGGAAAATTTATTCTATCACTTCACAATTACAAATGTTCAAATGAAATAAATCAAGCGCATTTTAGTAATAGTTAAATTACGCCCGAATTTATTGATAGCCACAATTTATTAGGCAAAACAAAATATGTTTTAATTAGTGTTAATAAAATTGAATGGAAATACGCTAATGTAATTTACGATACGACTTCATTCAGCGCAAAGGGGAATTCTCGAATATAGTTTATTTTTATTTTTACAACACTCCGTCTGATGTAAAGCTAGAATGCTGCAGTCGCCTCCGCTATGCCGGCTTCAAGAGACGAATATGCACTAATTCTTTTTGTTATATCTGGCTACTTCCAAACTGTTCCCGAAACACGACAAGGTCACGAATGTTATAACCATCATTAATCTGCCTACCATTCTTTAATAGTGCCTATAGGTACTATGTGCCAAAGTACATATAACATTGGCTATCAAAAGTATCTCGTACAAAAGAAAAGTGATAGAAATAAATGTTAAGTGTACTACATTCAAGAATTGCTCCCACACAGGAAGTACATTTAATTATAGTTTGTAACACTTTCTATAATATAATTTTATTATGTAACGTCTACCTATTTATAGACAATAAATCATTTTTAAATACTAGCAGTTGACCCGCGATTTTGTACGAGCATCCAAATCCAAAACATTGGTACGCAAAAATATTAAATAGGCATTAAGTAAAAAGGTATATTAATTTTGTTTTAAATGGCAACACCAGTCTGATGATGGTTATTAATCTGGGGCCCTGTCCTGGGGTAGTACCACCACTTTCAGGCGTAATACCCGTGAAGTGACCTATTTGCGTTTCAGGATCAACTTGGGTCATTGCAGTATTTTTTTTATTTCGCCATAAGTTGACATTCTTTAAAACTTTTGTTCCGACTCATCGCCCCGATTCGTTTCGTTTCCGACATATCGCGGTCACTTACCACTGGTCCAGATTAAAATTTTGCATAATCCTTTCTTAGTGCATACTATAATAACATGAATACTACTTAAATTTCAAGTCGTAGCTAAGCTACGTAGCTATCATGGGTTTGGCTGTACATTGATTATAAATTAGTGAGTCAGACAGAACTCCTTATTCTGCTGTCGGTTATAGCATCATAACATAATCTATTATAAATTGAAGTATCTGTTTATATATCTGTAAACAAAAGAAGTTACTTAATCTTGTTATTTTAATATCACTGTATTGTTAGAAAATATTACGTTTAATTTTAAAAACAGTTTTTATTACTCGCTTTGAAGAATGGAATAATAAAACATTAATGTTAAAGAATATATTAAATGATTGCCCTAAATTTTAAAATATTATTTTTGGTTCGTTTTTCGTTGTGAAAGAAATGTGCCGTTGACAGATCGACTCAAAATGATTACTTACGTGTTGACACGAAGATATGCAGAATCTGCCTATACTACTTGTGGTCAAATAGATTGAAGATGGCGGTAAATCTATTTGTGTCTGCTTATATAATATTGATGTCTATATTCGCATGGGCTTGGTACGGATAGCAAAACAAGTTTGAAAGTAATATAAAATTATATATTTTATGTTTTTATTCGTAAGCTTAAAATAGTTACAGAAAAAGTTAAATATGTGTACTCATACTCAAAGGTTCAAACAGATTTTGATGCCTTTTGGTATAGAGAATATAGAATATCAAGAAGTCTCGCGTGGGTGAAATAAGCTTATAAGGTAAAAGATAGCGGAGAAAAGAACTAATGTTGTTTGGGATACTTTCAGAGCGTGAAAACAAAGGGGAAGATCGACAACTATTTCGAGATATCACTTCTGTTAGGTGTATAAATTTCGGTTTAAAGATTTAACTCATAAGAACATAAAAACATTCGCTTTCGTGAGCAAAACGCTTACGAGTAGACAATTAAAAAAAAAAAACTAAATAAAACAATTTTTTTTTAAATATTTACTACCACTTGTCAAATTCTTTTTTTGTGTTTTTCTCCAATAACAGTGTTTTATAGATGAATAACTATTGCAGTGTTTAACTAAAAGTTCTAATGCTGCAATCAGCATATTTAAACATTGTCAGAAATACTTTTGATATTTAAAAGTTTGCCTAATTTTTATACAAATAATAATTGTTTAGCAGCACCAATGTACCAAAGCACTACCTAAATACAGGCATTAAAAAAATACTGTTTGTTGTTTCATAAAATACCTTTTTTATCGTTTTATTGTAATTTTCTAACAAAAAAACCAAGTAAATTTCTTTTACTTGCATTGTACTATAAAAATATAGCCTTCATTATTTCCACCTTCCCCATTGTACATTATACTTTTAATAAAGTCTGTACCTGATTCTTATTTATGCGTACAACGTCGCGGCAAGACTGTTGTATAGGTTTATAATTAATAGATAATAACCTTAATTGATTTTCCATTATAACCATTATATTCGAATTTAGATGCAATATCACAAGCACCGTTCTAGCGTCCTATTTCCGTGTAATATGTTATAAATTGAATATTGTTTAAGCTTTATTGTGCATAATTACATGAATTATTAACGCGAATTATTAATGTAATAAACGCCACCAAAATTGTAATTTATATTAGTATTTCATTTTCGAAAATATTTTTATTTCCGCCTCTGCTTAATGTTAAGCTAGAGTGCGATCCATCTGCTAACAGAGAAAAGTCTTTAGGCATTAGTCCCCTCCGCTATGCCGGCTTGAGAAAACAATTGCACACCATTAACAAGCACTCCTCTAGTAGTTTATTGTATTCATTGATATATACAACTAGATGTGCAATAACGCTCCCAATGTGACGCGAGAGGATTTGGATTTGGACTTTAATTTGTTGATTTTCTTAAGAAACAAAATAGTATAATATGGCATGGAATGTAGTTTTATTATTTGGAGATACGTGCTCCTTCAGAGTTCATTATTCAAAATTATGCGTGAGTGAGACACATGCGGGTGAATTTACTTATTCCTTCTGAATGAAGGCCGTTGTATACATATACATATAATTTAACTACGATACACTAGAATAATTTCTGCCTACCCCGGCAGAGACACACGGGCGTAGGTTTGTTAAGATGCTAACAAAAGCAATTTAAATGTCGGGTTTTTATTATTAAAATATTATACAAATATTAATTGTTATGCAATTTGTGACGTTAATCCAATACTTTAAGAGTGGTAAGCAGACTGATGATGATTATTAGCCTAGTCAGCGTTCTGGGGTAATACCACCACTTTCAAATGTAATGCCCGTGAGTGATCTTGTCGCGTTTCGGGAGCAGTTTAGAAGTAGCCAGGTATAACGAGAGGAGTATGCACTGTCAATTAAGATGGTGTATCTCCTTAAGCCGGTACAGCGGAGGCGACTGCAACCTGTAGAGATTTCTCTGTGATAGCAGTTGTTTTCGTTCATTGACCACATTCTAGCATTACATTAGGCGGAATTTTGTCATACAATAAAAAAAAGGAGCATGTAAAAGCGGAAGAAAGAAAGGAGGTCGCGCGGTAGATTAGTGGTAAAAACATTAATGCACGAATGTGCAAAGCGAATCGATTCCCACCTTAGGCAATTTGGTTCTGTTTGTTCAATTCTATTCATAATTTAATAAAAGGAGTTAGATTTAATAAAACATGCTTTTACAGTTAATTATATCTTCTGTTTCATGAATATTGTTTTAACAAACCATAATGGATAGTTTAGCAAAGTACACATACAGGTACGTAAGCATTAACCTGCATGCGGCACATAAGCTTTCACGAGTAAGTATACTCGTATCCACGTGAGAGCTGCAGATGACAACACTTTTGTCTAACAAAGGAATAATTCTGTAACTTTTAAATATTTTAAAATTAAATATTTTATATTTTATAATAATATTCTCACGAACAAAATTCAGATATAGAGAGCGGCAGTGGTCTAGCGGTAAGACGCCCACGCCGTGCCGTCCTGGGGCAGTACCATTTTCGAATGTAACACCCGTGAAGTGACCTTGTCGCGTTTCGGGAACAGTTTGAAAGTAGCCAGGTATTACGAAAGGAGTGTGCACTGTCAATCTAGATGGTACTTGCTCGTCTCCTCTAGCCGGTATAATGGAGGCGACTGCTGCCCGCACAGGTTTCTCTGTAGTCGAAGTTGTTTTCATTCATGGGCCACACTCTAGCTTTACATCAGGCGGAGTGTTGTCACATGTCACTACAATATAACAAATAAAAATAATAATAATAACTAATTAAAAAAAACACATAAATTGTACATAGACGAGCTCAATGCTTCACGCTGACTCAGCTGATAGGGAAAACCAGCTGGCAATTCGTCTGCCGAGCCGCACCCATACGCGCTGGCTAAGCCTTCTTTAGTTCGGGCGTCCACTCTGGCCGACCGATCATGGTCGCACGTTGGCGTCCGTCAAAGCTGTCGAGCTTAATTAGGGAGAAAGAAAGAAAGAAGAATTGAAGTTGTCTATATTTTTTTATAGTAGGTCTTGTAGCATGTGATCAGTTTTCGCCTGAGGGTCCATGAGGGAAGACAAATCCTACCACAGAGAAATTGAGGAGACGAATGTAGGAATAAATATGATTCGTTATTGTTGAACTGAATAAATGATATCGTATTTTGCCTTAGTGGGTGGTCTTAGTAAATATTTAGTTTTATTTGTTTATACATATTATAAATAAATAACGTGTCGTGTTTATTTATACGAGATAAAAATAAAGTATAATTCTGTATTAAAATAATAAATGTACTCCTAAACGTTTTGTTTATAAAATATGTTATTTTCATTATTGCAATAATTAATGTTAATTGTTATAACTACTACTACTACTTAGCTAACGCCTTGTTCCCACTGGGGTAGGCAGAAACTATGGAGCGCCAGCGACTCCTCTCTCTACATGCCACTTTCGCTTCGACCACGTCCATTACTCCCCTCATGCATGCACGTCGGTTGAGGGTGCTCCTCGTCTGACCCTTTCTCAGCAGTTGACCGATCTGACTGAGAAAGGTCTTCCTAGGGCGCCCCCTTCCGACACTGCCATCCACTTTCGCGCAATAGATCTTTTTAGTTAATCTCTTTTCATCCATCCTTTCCAAATGACCGAACCACCTTAGCATACTCCTTTCCTCTCTGGCACAATACTGTCCTTTTTTTTTTTAAATTGTTATAACTGCCCTAATAATATGCAACCTTGTTAAGGCTCAGCGCTCATACAAAATTGTTTATCTAATTCATGACGTAGTTTCAAAATTTTATCATTAGTTCAGAGACAAAACATAAGAAATAATAATAGCGTGTCCCGAACATAGCGGATTTTCTTTTTATATCATATGTCTTTGTTTATTCGGACTTTTTGTGGTGAACTCTCGGGGCATAGATATTAAAAATTTTATCTTTATAAGAGAGAGGCTATACTAGTGAGTCATTTCGATATGCTGAGTGCTACACAAGCGTTGCGGCGTATAAAATCGTTGGATCAGTGGTCGCAGCGTAGTGTTACACGCTCGTGTGGAACCTATCTTAAAGGTTTCCCAGGGAACGGGCACGCTGGACGCATAAACTCATACGTAGTAGCAGACAACAGCAAGTTTATATCTAAAAATAGATAGTTAAAAGTTAATGTACCCTCATTAATTTATATCAAGTTAACTTTATAAAATAAATCATTTTATAAAGTCAGGAATACTTCTTGCAAAAGCCTTTGTTTAAAAATAGAATGCTTGTAATGTAAGCCTTACTAAATTTCTTCCTAGACAAAGAAAATATCTTTCCTGTCTCGTTCCTTTGAAGTCTTTCCAGTAAGAATACTTTAAAGTTGCTATGCGAAGCTTTGCATCCTTATTTTTCATTAAAATCTAATTTTACTTGCTGCATTCAGCAGTGGAGCTTTGAACATTCAAAGGTCAGAGGTGAGGGAGCGCGCGCTGTTGTTGCCTCATCCTGTAAAATTCAACTACTACGAACATGCTACGCTTTAGTTACGCCGCGTTCGTAGCATCGCTACGGCTTCTTTTTAAACTAACTATGAGTATAAAGTATATATTTGTATGTATGTATGTAACGTAATTTTAAAGTTAATAGTTATTTAATTTATTTAGGTGAGGTTTTAAAATATATATTTTTTATAGTGGTCTGAGATATATGACTACCAGCGGAGACAAGACAAACACTGCAGGAGCAGTCACCTTCGCTATACCGACTTGAGTAGACGAATGTGCACAATCTAAATGACAATGCACACTCCTCTCGTTATACCTGGCTACTTCCAAACTGTTTCCGAAACGCGACACTACAGGCATCAGAAATTAATCTGTAGTAGCAGTTGTTTCTATTCATGGCCCGCACTCTAGCTTATCATCATGCGGAGTGTTGTCATATGCCGAGTTACAATAAAAATAAAATTCATGTTATAGATATAGGTACTATAGAAAATATTTTAGGTACCTTTTCTAGAATTATCAAATAGCGTGCGTGGGCTGTCGTCCACCGGCAATTTAGTACAACTGTAATGATCTACGAAGGTTTTTATTTACGAGCTTTTGTTTTATATATAATTACAGTTTTTACTTTGGTACTTGTTAAAAATCTACGTGCGTTTCATCACGTACATGAGCCAGGCTCGTATAATGAATCGGGCATCGCTATCAAGCGATTTTAAGTAGCAATAGGATGCTATAATTGTATTGCAATTTGTCTATGATAAGCTCACGATGAAAAACATGATTCGATTCAGCACGCCTCATGTGGAAGCCTTCTTAATACGCCGATATATTTTCAACAATTTATATTATAATATATTGTAATACTTTAAATTAATTAATTAATATATTTTATTTTATTTCATTCTTGTAGTTCAACCATATTGTTATGCAATATGAACAATATGACGTCATAATATTTCTTCATTTACATTGACGTAACATGACGGGTTAGGAGAGACTTTTTTATAGTAACTCGGCATGTGATCACTTCGCCTAATGTTAAGTTATGCGAAGTTATGGAGTGCGATTTGAGTGGAAACAACTGTAAACCTGTAGACAGCAGTCCCCTCCTTTACGCCGGCTTGAGGAGACGTATATACTCCTTCTATTGACAGGACACACGCGGCTACTTCCAAGTTAATCCCGACACGCGACTAGGTCATTTCGCGGGTGTTACATTCGAAAGTAGCGGTACTACCCCAGGACGGCAGGCTTTACTTACAGCCATCATAAATCTGCCTACCATTCTTTATACTTGGTAATAAAATTAGATTACACTTTTCTCGTTTCTATACTAAATATGGCAAAGATTTAAAACAATAAAACCGTGTTAACTGTCCTTTAAATAATATAATCTAATAAATCAAAATGTAGAACAAAATCCTCTTTGTTTTGAATAACATAAAATCTACTTAATAAAGAAAACAAAAGTCTATTTTAACTGCAGATATAAGGAGTTGCTTTACAAGATTTTAAGTTGTTATGAAACCAAATATGTATTCATTAGTCAGTTTAGAACTGGGCGCCATTCAGTCTGTATGGCGACGGGCCGTGTTCAACCAACTGGAAGATCACCGCAGGGGACTCTGCCCATTCACCGTGACCGTCCACGACAGATGTCGACTTACAAAACAACCTTGCTATTGAAACTGCAACATAAATAGAATATGCGTAATGTATTTTAAGACGCTGTAAATGCTACGCTAAAAGTACTGTGCTTTTAATATTGATTATTATCAACAATATAGCTTAAAATCTATACTTAGCGCTGAATAGAAAGCCTGTCAAATTAATGGCTTTAATGGAAAATATGGAATTTTCCTTAATGTTATTGATAGGCAATATTCATTGAGCACAAATACTAAAATAATATCTAAATATAGCATTATGAAATGATATATAATATTGTTGGCTTAGCAATTGTAGTTAGAGATAAATGGAAGGCGGCAATATGTCGTCTAGCCGAATTAGAGGCGCCGAGATGTCCCCCGCATACTGCCAATAAATTTGATCTAAGCATTCTACATATTATAATGCAACTGCATAATAGCTATATAATTGTGGTAGGAGTGATAGGCAGACTGATGATGGTTATTAGTCTGCCGGCCTGGGGTAGTACCACCACTTCCTTATGAGTCGTGTGTTGGGATCCGTTTGAAAGTAGCCGAGTGTAACGAGAGGAGTGTGTCTTCAATGTCGAATGATGACGCACATTCATCTTCTCAAGCCGACATAGCGGAGGTGACTACCGCCTTCAGATCTTACTCTGTAATCAAGCAGGGTATAGTATAATAGCATTAATTTTCACTTTAAGTACCTTTGTATTACTGAAACTGCCGATAATTTACACTGAATATAATTAACTTATTGATTTTTCTATTATATAAAGTCGAGCTTTATATGCCTATAATTCGTTAACGTCATTGTTCTCCTACATCTCGGCGAGGTGGGATGCGCTCCAATGACTACGGGAAAAAATCTGACTTTGACCGGAAATCGAATCTGAGCAGGAAGCTATACTCGTAGCTCAGAAACCAAATCCAACTGCGACACTAGACAACAGTAGTTTGCCAATGTTGTCTTCTCTCGAACTTTACACTTTTTTCTCGAAACTATCCTCAAAGAAAGTGTCTCGATAATTGACAAATACTACTTTAATTTATTCAATAACAGTACAAATGACCAAAATAAACTCTCAGCATTGTCCTGGAATATGTACACTAATTTACCCAAACTGTGATCTAATAACTTTGTTTATTAACAACTACAGATGAATCCCTTGCAGATATCAGAGCAATAAATTTCCTCCCCGGTAGTTTTGGTTCGGGGAACAAATAGAAGGGGCTCATTAGTGCTCGGCGCCGGCTAGTCTGCGACCCGCACTCTCGACACTTCACTCGCTATGGCAAGTATTATTAACATTCCAATGATATTTGATAAATGTTCAGTTGTTTATCTTATAATGAATACACTCTGTTATTTATTTACTGGTGTTATTGACATGTGTCAAAAACAAAGGTATTATTTGGAAAGCAGGAAAAAATACGTACATTGTTTTTTCCTAGAATTCATAATACTTTTGTTTTTGTTAATAAAAAACTTGTGAGAAGTTAGATTCTATGTACCTATTAGGTACTACCTTATCGTGAAGCGATAGTTAAATAAAAGAAATGGGTTAGCTTACGGTATTTTAATTAAAGTTACAATCAGCAGACTTACAGGCTAGTGAGGATGTAAGACCGGTGTGTAGGATGTGGAGAGCATGAGGGCGTGGGTCGGCGGCGTTCCCGCGTCGGAGACCGCTATCCTCGTCGGCGGAACTCCTCGCAGGGTGCAGGACGTGCAGGAACCCGAAGGACGGTTGGGAGCAGCACATGGGCAGGCGCGTACAGACTTCAGAGATGACCCCATCTTCTTGTCTC
Organism: Tinea pellionella; assembly: GCA_948150575.1. Lineage (NCBI taxonomy): Eukaryota > Metazoa > Arthropoda > Insecta > Lepidoptera > Tineidae > Tinea > Tinea pellionella. Next base: position 5,200,200 of record OX411256.1, read on the forward strand.
GTATTGCAGCACTCTTGGGTATAGCGAACAGCGGCGTCGGAGGTCTCACGTTGATAAATCAGACTTGTTACAGAGTTGAGAGGTCTTCTTTTGCAGTTCCCGGGGTGTAGTGGCCCCGGGAAAAGACCTTTAGGTGCAGAGCTTCATTGTTAGTGTTTTTTAGCCGGAGAAATGATCACGGAGAACTGATCCAGAGAACTGATGACGGAGGATTGATCCCGATAAAGAGAATGGGTCGTTTTTTATAGCCCTTTTTAGATTTGAAAATTTGATTTGAATGAATGTGTCATGGAATGTCAGTATTTCGAAATGGAACAATATCTTCTTGAATTTTGTAAGGTAATTTTGGAAGAAAATGTTTAAAATCTAGGTGAAAATGAAATTTAAAAAACTAATCGTCAACATTGTCAGATACAAAAAAAAATATAGAAAAAGTGAAAAATAACATAGTAATTTTATGTAAAAATTGTAAATAATGCCAGGAAAAGTATAGTAAAATTATGCCCCACAACCTGGTGATAAGTCCCAAATGATGTGATGTGTAAAACTCGAGAAAACATATAAAACATGATGATGACACTAGGATATGAACATGAAAAACCAAATAGGATGAAAAGAAACAAGGTTAGGGGATATAGCACGCTATAACCTAATATGTGAAAACCATACTTGGCACAGGTTTCTGCCAGGTAAAAGATTTTGGGGTTAACTGTTACATAAACTAAAGAAAAATCTATTCTACCTATAATTAAATTATTTTATTATTTTTATTTATTTTATTATTTAAAATGAACTTCAAAATTTTCAACAAAATCTTGAGAAAGGCAGATTTACAGCGGCCGTGGTCTAGCAGTTGATGAGGGGAATTCTGACCAGTACCAATGTTATACGTAATTTTGTCGCTCAATGCCAACAGGCTTAAAGAGTGGTAGATAGATAGATGGTGATGGATTAGCCCAGTCTGCCGTCTTGGAGTAGTACTATCATTCATCACAGATCAGTTTAGAAGTAGCTAAGTATAACGAGAGGAGTGTGCATTGTCATTTGGATGGTGCACATTTGTTCCAGAGGCGACTGCTCCCTGTAGAAATTTATTTGTAGTAGCAGTTGTTTCCGTTCATTGACCGCACTCTAGGTTAACATCAAGCGGTGTGTTGTCATATGCCGAGCTTTAATTTAAAAAAAATACACGACCTCAATGAACATGACAATCAAAAAGTATTATTTGATAATGTTAGGAAGCAATAATGTATAATATTGACACAATTGTCTCACAAAATTCGTCAGTATCTTTGTGACATAAGGCAGCCCCTCCTTCCACGTATTGCTTCATGTTAGTAGGATGAGGTGTGGAGCCTCCGTATTGATCTGAACGAGTCGCTTGCTCTCGTCGCCTGTAAACAAACTGACGAAACTTTTGCTCAAGGCATATATGAAACTTACACGTACTAGTTTACTACGAACTAGTTTGTCGGTAGAGCTAATACGGGCTGCTTTTTCGAGACGATGTTATTTAGCACCGAAAAAATTATGTTTATATCTATTACATGCATTTTTTACAATTAAAAACTTAAAGATAGGTACATTCATTTTCTTTTGTTTTTTTTTTTATTTATTTTTATTTACATTTATGTGTTAATTTTTAACATTATAATTGTTTAGGCTTCAATGGAAATAATTCAATTAAAAACAAGAGAGCCCAGTCTGCCGTCCTAGTAGTAGTCAAGTCTAACGAGAGATGTGTGCACTGTTAATCTGTATGATGCCCAATCGTCTCCTGAAGCCGGCATAGCGAAGGCGACTGCTGCCTGTAGAAAATCTGTTGTTGCAGTTATTTCAGCTCATGGACGCACTCTAGCTTAAGACAGACGAAGTGTTGTCATATGTCGAGCTACAATATAAAAAATAGAAATAAAATGAATAGACATACATACCAAATATATGAATCTTATATTGTTACCTAATATCATAATTTAAATCAATTTACGTATTATGTAATAGAAAATTGTATAATAGCATTAAGTAATTATCGAGCGCCGTATAATAGCATGCTATCAAAGGTCCGCCCCCTCTAATCGTAGGATTATCTGCGTTGAGTGTCGTATACTTAAGTGTTTTGTGAGATGGTCAACGCCTTTGCGACATCGTCAACATCCTTCACGAATGTAGAGTAGTACCAATTTTATAGAAGTTGTAAATGTATTAATATAGCTAAAAAAATTATAAAATGCAAATTCTATAATAATAAAGCGTCAATTATGATTACTTATCGTCCGTGTCCGAAATGGTATGTTTAATAATATAATTAGATCTACTACCATCTATTTATTCTAATATACATATAACGTTTCTTTATTTGTCCCATATGCGTTCTGAAACTCCGATGCGTAATCTGACTTGAAAAAATCTCGTGAGAATCCTAGAAGAAGAATATAACGAGAGGAGTGTGCATTGTCAACCTGGATTGTGCACTTGCGTCTCCTCCACCCGTCATAGTGGAGACGACTGCTGCCTGTAGAAATTTCACTGTTACAGCAGTTGTTTCCGTTCATGGACCGCACTCTAGCTGAACATCAGGCGGAGTGTTGTTATGTCAAGTCATATGCCAAGATTTAATAAATGATAAAGAAAATAAGAAGCAGAGCGGCCGTGGTCTAGCGGTAAGACGCGTAAACTCACGATCGATGAGACCCGTGTTCGAACCTCGCTAAATTCTGACCGGTACCAATGTAACTTCGTTATATGTATTTTGGCTGCTCAGTGCCTATAGGCACTATTAAAGAGTGGTAGGCAGACCGATGAGTCTGCCGTCCTGGGGTAGTACCACCACTTTCGAATGCAACACCCGTGAAGTGACATTGCCGCGTTTCGGGAATAATTTGCAAGTAGCCAGGTATAACGGCGGAGTGTGCACTTTCAATTTGGATGGTACATGCTCGTCTCTTCAAGCTGGCATGTAGAGATTTCTCTGTAGTAGCAGTTGTTTCCATTCATGGACCGCACTCTAGCTTTACATCAGGCAGAGTGTTGTCACATGCCGAGCTACAATAAAAAAGAAAAGAAAAAGAAGGAAGGGTTGAATTACTCGTCCTTAAGTTATATTAGGTACTCGACTACACATGATTGGATAATTTATGACGATTACGTTTCTACAGAAATACATGTTTAGTTGTATATCAATTCTATTATTAGATTAGGTCTGGCTTTGAAGCTCGATAAGCTAGAGGGTGTATTGTGTTGTTGTGGGGAGCGCCTTGCTTTCCACATCAATCGATGACTTGTTCCGATACAACTTTGAGTAAACCATTGAATAAAATTCTGCTACAACAACTATTATAATAATTTTATATAGTTGAACTATCTTTTATTTAATATAAAGGAGATTGCCTATTTTTGGCCCACTTGATACCTAATAGTTTGGTAACAAAACAATATTCTAAAATAATAATTTATTTCTTATTTAATTAATTTAAATTATATCAACACATCATTTACCAGTCAATAGACAATAATTTACATAATAATTAATTACATAAAAAACAGATATCTTCAATTATTAAAGCATTTAAAATAATAATAATCTCAAATATTGCATCAGAAAACATCTAATTACTCCCTATTACCCCAGAAAACATCTATTAACCCGGGTGAAAAAATGAAAACTGATTGGTAATAAGGAGGTAGATTTATTTTTCTACAAAATTAACTAAAAATCATCGACAATCTCGAGAAAAAAATTGTGGGCCCATTTTTCTTAGGCGAATGGGCATTCTCCTTTAACTTTACAATAAAATGTTTTGTTGATACGATTTATGTATTAGATAAGTCGACTTTTGCGGTTTATTGGCATTCTATTGTTTATTTTAATAAAGGATTTTGTGTACGTAAAGATGAAGTCCAGGAGCTACGATGTTCCGAAATCCGAAATTTAATACTGACCAAAACCCTTACAAACCATTTTTCTATGCCTTTGCTAACCTGGTACTTGTTAGTACACAGGTACCGGTCAGACTTTACCTATTAGAACATGGATATTATAGATCTTAAGTTTCTGCTCCAAGGCTGCTCTTCGATTAAGCTAAAAATTGCAGTTGAAACAAGTCTTCTTTCCCAACATATAAATTTGGCGCCTGGGACACGCATTTCGTTTGCATCCCCTACTAGATGCGGGCCTTAGTATAGAGTATCCCGCATTGGGAGCTGAACGGTGACACAATGTGTATTTATTATGTTATTAAATGTTTGTTTATTAAAAATTAAATAAGTACCTAATATCATATATTTTGTTTGAAGTAGTCCGGCATAAGTCCGCTAGCCAAGATAGAGATTTCTCTGTGGTAGCAGTTGTTTCCATTCATGGACCGCACTCTAGCTTTACATCAGGCGAAGTGTAGTCACATGTCGAGCTACAATAAAAAAATAAAATAGAAAGCCAAGCTATTCGCGCTATGCCGGCTTGACAGGACAGACTCCTTTTGCAAAATTTTATTACAAATATTTTATTTTGATTTAGCATATTTATTTTCTAAATACACAAAACCCATACTTATGTATACTGATGTAGTGTATAGAAAATTCCTTTGAGTATTTGTCGAACGATAATCATGTATAGAAAGAAATACGAGTATACATATTGTAAATTTCCCACGTTACCTTCGAAGCATCTTTCAATGTTTGCATCGATTTTCTTTGAATCTTTACGGTATCAGGTATGAGGCTAAAATATAAGCCTTTAGCTTATAAGTTTCATTTTTAAGTTTATTCTTACACTTTAATATTTTTTATATTTCGAGCATATAATACGAGTAATACTCCGCCTGATGTTAAGCTATAGTGCGGTCCATGAGTGAAAACAATTGCTACTATAGCAGGCAACAAGCTCCTCTATGCCGGCCTTGAGGAGACGAACGTGGTGCTCATAGACAAGACACACTACTTTCGTTATATCAAGCTACTTCCGAGCTGATTCCGTAACGCGACGAGGTCGTTTTAGTGATGTAACTAACACATGTCACTGGACGGCTAATAACCTTCATCAAAATATTTAAATGGAATCGAATTAATTAAATACACATCAATTGTTGTGAATCAATATGGCTTATTGTAAAATATTGTCATATTACTCGATTTAAATTCTTACGTAAACAAGTAACAATCACAAAGCAATCATTGTTGAAATGATAGCCGTAAATCTCTCAACATTTAGCAATATATAACTTGATTAATTGCTTCCCTCAGACAGTTAACGCAAATATTAGCAATAATATGAATATGGAGCCATAAAATATCTATAAATTCAGTTTTATTTAATATAAAAGAAGTTATAAGGTCGTAATAACGTGGTATGAACGATTTTTTTGCATCAGGGATTTTTTTTAACCCATACAGCCCCGTGTCTATATAATATATAATATATACACATTCAATCTCAGTTCCATTTGTGCCATTGTTTAATAATGAAGTTTTATATATGTTTACTATAAAATAAGTTATAAATTAATGGGTAGACTACTATGCAAATGTTTGCATGTCAACCACAAGTTAGGCAATTTGTTCTGATTGTAGATTATGTGTAGGTAATTTACATTTTACTGGGGATCTTTATAAATGTAAAAAAATATATAAATGCGATTTCTTTCATAATTAGTTTATAGCTAGCTTTCTACAAGCTTGGAAATAAAGCGCGGGACGTGATCTACGTATGCCACACGTCTGGTCATACTCCTTTGTTCCTTCAGCGCATGTGCAATAAAGCTAATTAATCAAATAGTCGTTATGTAACTCGGCGTCGGTTGTTAATTATGTAGTTGGGAGTGGCATTTGCCGTTCATTTGCATTCATCATTTGCAGACAACAAATGGAAAACGGCCCTATGCATGCAAATGCTATTATAAATTTATGATTTCAGCTTAGGGCTTTCAGCAAATAATATTGTTCTAATTTAAGCGAATTGTAAATAAATGTTTCATGTGTGTCGAGTGGCGAGTGCCGAAGTTAGACAGCGGTAATTGAAGTTGAAACAATTATTAGTGACATTCGGAATTTAGTATCTCTGATATCCTAAAATAGATAACGTAGGCGAGAGATTATAAGGAACATTATTTATTTATGTAGGTATTTTATTCGAAATTGTTCATTTTTTAATCGCAACTAATATTTGTTTCAGGGTGCCAGTTTTCTGTATGAGTGTGAAGGAAAATAGCACGGATGCGTCGAAGGCGGTTGGCGTGATGAGCTAGCGAGGATGATGGGCGAGGGGGCGGGCCGCGGCGCCGCGCGCTGCCACGTGGGCGACTCGCCCCCGAGCGCGTCCATGGGCTTCGCGGCGCCCGCGCAGGATGCGCCGCTCGACAGGGGGATGCCACAGACGCCCGTGCCGCCGACGCCATCAGGCCTCGCGTCTGCGAACGCCGCCGCCGCCGCAAATGCTGCGGCAGCGCTACAAAGAGCTCACTCCAGGTAAACCTATACATATTTGATTTATATTGCAGAGGCTTCAAGCGTCAATTAATTATTAAAAATATGAGTATAATATATTTTTTGTAGATCAATGTCGTCCTTACCGCCGGAGCCTTTTATGATGCTCCGTGCGAAGGCCCTCAGCAAGCGTGTTATCATAAACGTGGGCGGCGTGCGGCATGAAGTATTGTGGAGGACATTAGAACGACTGCCACACACTAGACTGGGCAGATTACGAGACTGCAACACCCACGAGGCAATAACTGAACTTTGCGACGATTATTCACTACAGGACAATGAGTACTTCTTCGATAGGTATACAATACTGAACATATGTGCAACCCGATGTGAAAACATATTGGGGTTTCAGGCAGTAAACTGTACAGACATATCAATTTTCAGGCATCCAAAAAGTTTTAGCTCGATTCTCAATTTCTATCGGACGGGGAAGCTGCATTTAGTAGATGAGATGTGCGTTCTGGCGTTCAGTGACGACTTGGAGTATTGGGGCGTAGATGAATTATATTTAGAATCATGTTGTCAACACAAGTATCATCAACGGAAGGAGCACGTGCACGAAGAGATGAGAAAGGAGGCAGAGAGTTTGAGGCAAAGAGAGGAAGAAGAATTTGGTCAAGGAACTTGTGCTCAATATCAAAAGTGGCTTTGGGATCTACTGGAGAAGCCGACGACGAGTATCGCCGCTAGGGTAATGTATCATATTATAAATATGATGGTTTTTAATTCTAACACATTTTCTTTATAAGAACGAATGCCGCGGTCGGTGGGAGTGACATTTTTAAATATAAGGTATTCCCTGCTAAGTTTATTAATATTTATTTATTGCACTCGTCTATTACTCGGGGTACGTAGGTAAGAAATATTTTTTACACTGGCTACATTTTTACATACAAAATAGAATAGATAACTTAAATTTAGTAACGAGAGAAGTGTGCACTGTCAATGTGGATGGTGCACATTTGTCTCCTTAAGCTGGCATAGCGGAAGTGACCGCTGCCTGCAGAAATGCCCGTGATACCGGTTTTTACGCTCATGGACCGCATTCTAGCTTAACATCAGGCGGAGTATTGTTATATGCCGAACTACTATAAAAAAGAAAGTTTAATTTGTTTTCTGTAAATAATGCGTGTGTGCTGCTTGTGTCCCTTGCGTGTGTCACTGACTGCGTGTTGATGCACAAATGTGTCGTGGTGCATGAATAACATCTATGTATTTGTATTATATGTTTATTTTGATGTTGTCTGGTCCTATATTGTGGAATGTGGTGTTGTGTTTTATAAATACAGCCTTCGATGTTATTGAAACTTTAAAACATAGTAATTTTATAATTACGCAGTGCTTTTATTCTGCAGTCACTTTTTAAAAGTAGTTTTTTTGCTACAATAACAATGGTTTTAATAACAACGATGTTGCTAATGTACGTATTACTGGTACATTATGTAAGTATTTTATGTTATTCCTTTATTTTGTTTTTATTTTTCAAAAGCGATACGTGGTATATTTAGAGTAGGTATACTTTTATGGTGTATAGATGTGGCATGCTACATTATTAGCACTTAGTGGTGTTATGTGGCCCTCCACACTGTCTGCCTTCCTCAAATAATAGACCGCAATCCTTTAATATGCCAAACCTATCGCGTACTAAATTAAATTTTCATTTTCATTAATGGGGTTTTAATTTACACAACAGTAGCAAAAATATTTGTTTATTATTGTTATTATTTTAGTAGAAACTTGCATTATTTTTGTTTAATAGATAAATAATTTGATTTGATTTACTTAAATAGGAGATTTCAGCCGTTCAGGGGGCATCAGCAAATGTTTTATTACTATTAATTCTTAAAAATGTTCACAGCCGCGTCGAACTCCAAAAAGGAGGCATTGTCATTATAAAACAAAGCTTAATTGTTGTCGCAAAGTTGTAAAGAAATATGGGATGGGCTTACGCGATGTGATCAACCGCCGCAAGCGACGTCCTAGTGGCCGCCGTGCGTGGTGGCACGGGACGGCGACGCGCCCGTAGCGTGTTCCGCGCTGCCGGTCGTTACCGCGCCCGCGCCGCCTCACATTTCGGTCGGGCGTCGTCCCCGCCGGCGTCCCTTCCTGCTCCTGCCCAGTTCCCGTTCGACCGCTCCCGAATCGGTCCCGAGCGCTTCCGCTTCGAGAACTCATCCGACTAACTACACTAACCGATCGACGCCGGGAGATGAACGGACGCGCGTCCGCCGCCATCCAGTAGCATCACGCACGTCCGTTCACCCACCGAGTTATACATATTAACATCAAACTACGACCACACAACACTACTAACAGACACTAATAGATGTTATTTTTACACCAAAATTACAATATACCAAACCCTAAGGAATTAGGTGACCATAGGTTATACTTAAATTACTGTATTGGCTGTTTATACTGTACATACACTTACTGTTCATAATATATTCATATACTCGTATTGCTAACTGGATGTATCTACATAACTAACTCTGTATAGACACATGTATACTCGCATGGGGCCGTCGGTGGCTCGCATGACGATGCAAATGGCGGCCGACCCCGGGAGTGCCGCTCACTCGGTGCGTGCTTACAGGTCATCGCTGTGATATCCATCCTCTTCATCGTGCTGTCCACGATAGGGCTCACTCTCAACACGATACCGCAGATGCAAGTATACGACGAGAAAGGTTCACCGATGGACAATCCGCAACTGGCGATGGTGGAGGCGGTCTGCATCACGTGGTTCACACTCGAATACGTGCTCCGGTTCAGTGCATCGCCGGACAAGTGGAAGTTCTTTAAAGGCGGACTGAACGTTATAGACTTATTGGCCATACTGCCTTATTTCGTGTCTCTCTTCCTTCTCGAAACCAACAAGAACGCCACGGACCAGTTCCAGGACGTGCGCAGGGTTGTGCAGATTTTCCGTATCATGCGAATACTACGAATTCTAAAATTAGCTCGCCATTCGACCGGACTGCAATCTCTCGGTTTCACTTTACGAAACTCTTACAAAGAACTCGGACTGTTAATGTTGTTTCTCGCGATGGGAGTGTTAATATTTTCCTCGTTGGCCTACTTTGCGGAAAAAGAAGAGCCAGGGACTAAATTCATATCCATTCCGGAAACGTTCTGGTGGGCCGGCATCACCATGACGACAGTCGGATACGGTGACATTTACCCCACGACCCCGTTGGGCAAGGTCATCGGCTCAGTATGCTGTATATGCGGCGTGTTGGTAATCGCGTTACCCATTCCCATTATTGTCAACAATTTCGCCGAGTTTTACAAGAATCAGATGCGGCGCGAAAAGGCGCTCAAACGACGCGAGGCCCTGGAGCGCGCCAAGCGCGAGGGCTCCATCGTGTCCTTCCATCATATCAACCTGCGAGACGCCTTCGCCAAGAGCATGGACCTCATCGACGTCATCGTAGACACAGGTCAGTACGTCTGTGACGCTTCAGTGCTTGTTCATAATAATCACTGCATTGCATTTCTATATTGTTGTGTGGTGTAACATCGTCACACGTGTCACGCATGCCCACCGCACCTGTCTGTGAACGCTGTTGTGTGTAATGTTTGCACGTGGCATCGTCTGGCTCCCCGGACGCGCAGACATCAATTTAGCAGATCACGTCACACGGCCGCTCTAACGTATTCATGCGCTCGTTCCCACGAGGGTGCATTCAGAGTGTTTTATTCCTTGTCTTCAGGTGACAAGTGCGTCCTCATTGAGGCGAGAGACGACGCCGGATGATCTCCCTGTCCCACTCGACCCTCTGTTATTAACATATCGTATTTCGGGGTCGGGTTCACGTCGCGAGTGCGATGTACCACGAGGACTCTTGATCTAAGGTCGATTGCATTCTCAGCGTAAGCCTAACGCTTCCTACGACTAACGCTCGCCTACACCGCGAGGGTCCAATGTGTGTATCCGGAGGACGCTAGATTCTTAGTGTTGTGTGCATTGTGTGTGTTATGTAGTTCGTGCCGCTGTTGTGCTTCTGGTTCGTAATGGAAATGTTTCTACTAGTTTATACTCGTATTCCGATATCGTATTTAGTGTAATATATGTAAGGGTGGGGTGGGGTGGTGATGCGACTCTTATGATGCGGTGCTATTCACAATGGTATGTGTCTCCAGGACACAACTTATCCCAGGCCGACGGCACTAGCCTGGAGGTCGAGATGCCGCCCACGACCGGGTGTTTCAAGGAATACGAGCACGCGATGCCTAATAAGTTACCTCAGAGCACCGACCCGCCACAGGTAAGCGAGTACCGACAAAGTGGGTGCGTCCATCACGACACGACACACCAGGCACACGGGGAGAACACAACTACTGGTATGCAGCGCGAGCGAACATTATATTGCCTTCATAGGTAAACATTATTATAATTAAGTAGCTTAACATGATATACCTAATTTCGCACTCGCATTGAGGCCGTAACATACATACAGAAGATGCTTGGACGCACCTATTATTTGTGATAGTTTACACATATATCTAAGGGGTGTTGACTAAGTCAGTAATGAGCATGAGTTTGGTTAATAACATTAGTTGGTAGTTTCAGACGAGTCCTCAGAAAGAGAGGCGAGACTCTATTGACGGCCAGAGCACGCCGGAGAAACGATTGCTTATAAATCCTGAATCATCGCCAGTAAGATATTGGAATGCTATTCAGCTTTACCGCACTTGCAACTGTAATTACTTAGAATAATCCAATTCGTATTCGACGTAGTAAATAAATATTTAGTTTACAGTCAGAAGCTTGCTAACATGAACTTATATCGATGTGAAATTGTATAGACGAATAGGGTAACAACCGAATATTTGTTTTCTTCTAGGAAAAGAAGATGGCTGACAAACAGCTTGACTTGGATCAGCTGCCTTCTGAATTTGAATGTTGTTTTTGCACGTTTAAGGTACTAAACCACTAACGCTGGTTTATGAATCACGATTGAAGTAACCTTATTAATATTATTGTAACCTACCCTGTTAGACATTTAGTTTCATTTTTAATATTTTTCACTAGCATTAATTTTGTTGTTTGTGGAGCGTGGTAAGTTATTAATTCCGAATCTCATTTCATTTTAAATTGGTAAAATGTTTTATATTTTTGCTTTCACTCAGGAGTCCAAACTATAAAAAAAACTATCGTAGACAATTCACTTGATTAAAGGCAGGCTTCTATAATCAACGATCCGTTTGACGGATATTGGGACCGAGCATAAATCAAAACAGCACCATGACCACCCGTGACAGTCTAACTTACTTTATTTAAGTGATTACTAATTGAATATCCGGCGGTTAGGGGTTGAAAGGAGAGCGAGATGTCCACAACTCCATGATCACCAGCGCGCAAAATACATGAATTGATATTGATTAAATTTTAATATTTTTTTATTCTGTAATAAAAAGAACTAAATTATTTTAGGTACCTAATTAAAAGTTCACGGTTCACTTTTCACGAAAAAATTCATGCTGCCTTTCTATGAATTAGGTATTTTTAAATGGATAAAAATAAATGATTGTAGGGGTATAAGGAGTTCATAGATGCTGAACAGTTGATGCCGATACCAACATCGGACTTGAGGCAACCAGTGTGTGTGGAGCTGGCGTGCCTCCAACGACATCCGGCGCCAAAAGCACTGCCAGAAGCCACGCCTAACAGCCTCGATAGTCCCGGTGAGCTTTGCACTACGTACCGAATTAAATTCACATATTAAACTTTAAAAAATAACTTTCATGTTATTAATTCGTGATGTACTTTGTTTTCTAATATTCAGGGACACAAAATGCAAATTGAATTTTTATCTCTGTTATATTGTGTTGTGAGAGTGTCGTAATCACATTGTTGTGCACGTAAGTGGCGGCTTTAATTTCCGACCCAGTACGCCTGACATTATTCAGAAATATTCAATTTTATATTTGATAAAATGTTCATGTGTCAAGGGGCCGAAATGAAGCCGTCCTTTAATATTATTATCCTTTGTACGGTATGAGTGTCCAGCGTGACAGCTGTGGTTTCATCCCGTGCACGATTCTATGTGCCGTTGTCTTACGTTGCAGATACATTTGCATCATGCCTTACGCACCCTTTTCCTTCAGAGGGAGACATCGCTTGTGAAAACGACTCGTCAAATTTGTATGTGAATCCTTTGGACGGAAGCGGCGGCGGTGGCGGTTCAGATGCGGTCCCCGAAACGACGAAGTGTGATTTTAAGGGTGTGCGAAAGAGTGCGTCGGGGGATGGCAGTGTGTTGTGTACAAAAAGTTCACAGAATGACACCTCACCGATGGGTTCGCGCAACAGTCTCGCGCGCGGTCTCGACGTCTCGCGCACGAGTCTGCCCGAGGAAGCCGCCGCCGCCGCTCCCGACGAGGGCAAGCCTAAACACAGAAAGGCTCGCTTCCAGCAGGTCAGTCTACACGACCGGCCATACACGCATTTATTACTTTATGTGACACACTCCTTTCACATCCAATTCTACAAACACTCTGTCCGTCTACATTGTTGTCGTTGTTTTCGTAAAAGCACAAAAAACACACACGATTTGAAAATAAAAATAATTAAAACAAAATCACACTCGTAAGCATGCGTTCTCGTACGACTATGCAGTAGATAAACCCTTATCACAATGTTGCCACGTTATCACTTGTTTCCTAGGAATGGTCGGAGGAGGAGAAGAAACCGCCGAGGGGTATCGCTACGAGGATCATCAACCACCACATATTATTTGGTGAGCGGGTGTAATATCTATGATTTCCATCGGTTGCGGTTTGCATAGTGAATTAAAATGAATCAATATTGATTAATTTCGATAAACCTCTAGGTAAAAATGGAAGTAAGCGAAGCGGATGGCCAATAGAAGGTGATTCGCGATCACGCTCAATTCTCAAGAATAAAGAATCGCGAGGAACAGACAGCGAGCTGCTCATCCAAGAGACTACCTCTTTAGGAGCTAATGTATGTACATATATTTAAGACAAATCAAATTTAAACTGTTACATATTACGATATTAATTAGTAAATCTATTTCTTCTTCATCTTCTTTGTTTTGTTAAATGGCCTCAGATGTCATAACAACGACAATTCTGCCAATGTCGAGTAGTAAATTCAAGATGTTTTTGCATCAAATTGCAATGGTGTTTTACAATTTGACGCTTTCTTGGAGTATTTGGCGGCAATTCACCCGATAATATGAGCGTTTTTACGACGTGGGATAACCACAAAAAAACCGCTTCCGTTGCCTCATATAGAGTGAATTTTAATATTTCCACAATTACTCACATGCGTAGCATAAAATTACGTAAAATAACACTAATTTTACGCAATAACCACTAAACTAATTAAGGAAAGGGATAAAAAACACCTCAAACTTCCCGCGCAAAAGCGCGCCAAACACTAATTAGTAAATAGGATAGGTTGCCACGATTCGGATCGTTTGCCTGTCATAGTGGTCGTGCCTCCTAATTAAATTATGTAATAAATAATTTTCAGGGCGACTCCGGCAGCGAATCATCACCAATTCGACTGAAAGATTACAAGGGCCAAAACCATAAAGGTGCTTCTGGACATGAAAAAGACAACCTAGTGATCTAAGTGACGTGATAGGCAAGCATCGCTCGAATAAACTAAATTCTCGACTCTTTTAAATTTAATATTTCGCAATAATGTTATAATGTAATAGATAAATATTTTAACATATCATTGGGCGATTGTGACTGCTTGTATTATTAGACGATTTCATTTTGTAGAGATATTATTATAAATAATGTAAAAATAATTACGTAATCGTAATAATCGTTCATTCCAATCGAAATGTTAATGGTACCTATTTGTTAAGTTTTTTTACGTGCAATTATTAATTGCTAATGTTAATTTAAGCGATATAGTTTGTTATTGCATAGTTGGTGAAAAGAAAAGCAATTATTAAAATTAAAACATTTCAGAAATTGTTGAGTTGTTGTTTTTTTTTTGTTTTATAACCCGTTCGTAAATAATAAAGGCAAAGGGATCATGACTCATGCAGCCTAAACCTATATTTAATTTTAAATTTCTTTAGTAGCTTCACTAAAACTGTCAAACGGAAGTTTTAAAAAGAAAATGGAAATAATTTCCCCACTCTGAAGCCAACTATTATTGTGAATTAACACTAGAAAAAAAAGAAACAAGTTTAAGAAAACAATACTTAAAACATTTATTCCGAGATGACCGCCCTAATTTTAATTCTTTTATACAATAAAGAGGAATTTAATTTCAAAAGAAAACCACATTTTAGTCAACAATTATTATATTTTAAATGACACGTTATGTTAACATTTCGTGCGCCAGGTGCAATGAGTACATAAAGTGTTAAAAACTATAACAACATTCTAACAAAATATATAAAATTAAAAATAAATTAATCCATCAACATATTATCGATTAGAATCAAAGAACCGAAGTATTATATTTTCTATTTTATAATGACAAGACATGTGACCTCGACTGGCCTGGTGGTGAGCATAGTGGAGGTCCGTGAGCACTGATGACTAGAGAACCGCTTACACGTCCTCCGTGGATGAAAACTAATAGGAATGAGTGAGAACCTGGCTACAGCCTTGATTAAACTGTCATATTAATAAAATACAATTTATACATTAAGAAACGAATTAACAACACGAATTAAACATCTAAGTTTAATAAAAAGTAGAAATACTTAAAAAAAATACCAACATACCTGCCTCGATTTAGAATCCTATCAAAACCTAACTCCTAGTATTTGAAAATAGCTTCAAATAATTGACCCGAATGTTTCACACAAAAATAAATATCGACTCTGTTTTTAACAATTTTAAATATGCAATAATAAATAAATACATAACATTTTAATACTGTATGTTTATATCAAATTGAAGTTGAAAATCCCCTTTGGCCACAGAAGCTACATTACATTATTTGTTACTACTTTGTAGAAATCAAAAATGATAAAGCCTCCGTGGTTCGTAGCCTTTAAATTACATGGTTGTGAAGTCATATAAATCATGGAACTATGGAACGCCAGCGACTTATCTCTCTCTATAATCACTTTTGAACACCACATGCTCCTTAGAGTGACTGCTCCTTAGAGTGACTGAAACACTGGTATTTTGGTATCGATAACGTTATAACAATATACCGTTAAATTTTCGTTTTTTCGTTAATTAAGTATTTGAAATACTGGTGAAAACAGAAAAATAACATTACTTTTCAAGGTATCGGCGTCCTCTGATCCTGTCTAAACATTTGATCGAACTGGATGAGAAGTCTTCTCTGCCGTCCACCACATTACTTTGCTCAAAAATCGTACAACTTAAACCCCGTGTAAATAAGATAAAAGCTAATTCGTCGCTAATCGTCGCGTAGTGGGAAAGGGTGTCTATGGCGACCCCTTCCGACATTGCCAAGGGAATTTCAAACAATATCTATTAATAACAATAACATTCTAATTATAATACTTATTTATTAATAATAATATACATAGGGTGTAAAAAGATGCAAAGCAATCCTTTTAACTACTAAAATGTTATTGCAAGTTCTATTTTATTTTATTAGTATTTAAAGATGTTCATGTAATAATTATTTCTATCAAACTGAGATAGATGGACGCACGCCCGTCTATCATCTGTGAGTTGAGGATATTGTTTTCAATTAAGTTTTGTGTTTTTTTTTTCACCGAAGGTTTTAGGTGACTTGATGTTGGACTAATTAATGGAAAAATAATAATAATGATGTCAAAAAAAAAAAAACATGATGTATACAAATCCTGGTTCACGGGATTGCTTTGTCTTTTTACACCCTATATTTACAGCCTCCATTATCTAAAATAATGATATTTCTCTAGATTACGAAATGAACGCTCGAATTTATAAATCATTTCAAATAATAGGCCTAACTATGCCTATTGCAAAAGATAAGAAAGATACGAACCACGAAACGTAATCTAGAGAAACTCATTAGTGAAAGGTTTTATCTAAAAAAAACTAACAACGAATTTTTTTTACAAAATACTTTGGTATGATTGAGTAACTAACACCTCCCACGTACGATGTACAAAATAGTTTTTTTTTAAAACACGTACTATACAAAACATTATTATTTATTTATCTATTACAGACTCGCCAACAGCAGCATGATTCTTTACAGTAGCCATGTTAAACTAGTCCATAGAATCAATTGTTACCACAGACAAATGTCTCCACGCATCAAAAATCGAGGTGACAATGGCACACAGGGAAACGCTTGTCTGTAAGCGAATTCATAAAAATCACTTTTATAAGTTTTGCAAATATTTGTTCCAATAAATTAATCTAATATTAAGAGAATTCGAGAAAACAATTTACTATATTCTTAATATTTATTGAACACACCATGGCCGTTTGTCTACGTGAACGATAACGACAACGATATGTCGGCGGTCGAAATAGAGAAATTATGCTACATACTATATATAAATAAATACATATATAACAGTCTGAAACAACACACGAATTTCTATTAGACAAAGTGTTGACTCACTGATGGAATTTATAAAAGAAACCATATTATATCTGCCCCACTAATTTCAAGTCTTTATCGTTTCGTGATCTTTCGTATTCGTGACGTTTAATTTGTCTTTTTTTATTGTAATTAATTTTTAAGATTTTTTTAAAAGTTTAATTTTGTTAATAGAATCCAAATGTTAATTTTATCATGCCCTGTGGCGTCTCATTTATTGGAACTTTTTTTTTTAAATTGTAGCTCGGCATGTGACAACACTCCGCCTGATGTAAAGCTAGAGTGCGGTCCATGAATGGAAACAACTGCTACTACAGAGAAACCTGTGCGGGTAGCAGTCGCTTCCACTATGCCGGCTTGAGGAGACGAACATGTACCATCTTAGATTGACAGTGCACACTCCTCTCGTTATACCTGGCTACTTTCAAACTATTCCCGATACGCGACAAGGTTACTTCACGGGTGTTACATTCGAAAGTGGTGGTACTACCCCAGGACGGCTTTATTTATTACAAATTACTCTAGTGGCACTAACGTAGCAGTTATGAGGCAAGGAGTTATAAGTAGCTTCAGACAAATCTTTGTTGATTATGGAGCTGATGATCCTTAGTCTTCAAGTGGACTGTATTGAAGCTGGTTCTTGCACTACTTTTATTACTTTTAACGAGGGGGGAGGGGAGATAGAGGGCGGTAGTCTATGCGCGTATGTCATGTTGAGGTTTGAGTTTCAAGTAACAACGGGCTCAAACCAGGCACTATCGATCTAGCAAAAAAAAATCCCCTGAACTATAAGACGTCATCGACACGCTCCGATTGTCGGACTGTCGGTTGTCGTTATCGGACGTCGTGGACAAACAGTCTAACTTTAACAATAATACGATTGGCAGTCTGCAAATGGCACTTAAATTACCAATATTATACTTTTGCGGGCTCACTCACGTTAGCGACGCACGCGCAGTTCATGTCGTGAGTGCGGAGCCCGAATTTGAATTAGAAAGAAATACAATAAAAATTTAAAAGCTGAGCAACAAAACCAAAATTGACAATTATATTTTTTTATTTGTTCATGCTGTTGTTTTATTCATAGAGCAGGCATAGCAGAGGTGACTCCTGCCTGTCGACATTTTTCTATCTAGAGCTTAATAAAAGACAATTTCAGTTTTGTTTCTAAACTCTCTAAAAATAATTACAACAAAAAAAAAAAACAAAGACAGTAGAGTAATTAATATTTTGTGACAATTAGATTTGGAATGAATAAATAAAACATAAATACTTTATAAATATCATTAGGTTAGTCTTAGAAACAAAAAGAGGAAGATACGTCACGTACAACTAAAAAGTGGACCCCGCAAAATAGGTCTAACTGACATACTTTGACACACGTGCATAAAAACTAGTGCCAGTATTCTGTCTCCCTCGGCGCTGCGGTCTTCTGTGCACTATACCTGGCTACTTTCAAACTGCTCCAAGTGTGGTAGTAAAAGTAGTGGTACTGCCCCAGGACGGCAGACTGGACAAATAACCATCATCAGTCTGCCTACCACTCTTTAATAGAGCCTACAGGCACCGAGTGACCAAAGTACCAAGTAAATGTAACACAGTTACATTGGTACTGGTCCGATTTAGCGAGGTTCGAACACTGGTCTCATTCGGGGTTCACGCGTCTTACTGCTAGACCACGGCCGATCCTAAAGTATCTTCCTCTTTTTATTTAGTCTAAGTGGATAGTATTTTTTGTGTCATTCACATTTTTTATTATAACAGTCAATCTTTAAATACTAAGTTTTGTGTACGTTCCTGTAAATAAACAAAAATACAAAGCTTTAAAAAAAACTGCTTATAATAGCACTGTTCTCTACACCAGAGTGTAATACTCGTAAAGTCTGGTACGACGAGGACTTGGACAGTTAACACTCAGCCTTAAGCCGGCATAGTGGAGATGACTGCTGCCTGGAGACATTTCTCAGTGGTAGCAATTGTTTCCATTCATGAATCGCACTCTAGCTTAACATCAGGCGGAGTGCGGTCACATGTCAAGTCACAATAAAGTTCCATCTATCTATCTAATAAAAAAAACCCACATTAAATCCTATCTATAGATAACAGCAATACCTTGTTTAGAGTACCTGTGCCAGGCGAGCGAGAGTAGTGCACGGAACCGTCCCCACAACCAAGGGTAAAGGCCACCTCCACTGAACGCAGCTCTCGCAGCATATTTGACATATTCATATAAGCCCCATGGTGCGTGGCCTCCGTTTACATAATATACATATGTGAAACCGTCTTTACAACGACCTTTTATTGAATAATAATATGGGAGAAATGAATGTAGGTGGAATCTGAAAATAATTAATCACTATTAAGTTTTTTTATTTTAATTTTATATGGCATTATAACAATTTGCCAGTGTCAAAGTAAATATTTTTGCATGAAGTTAATAATATTGTGCAGAATGAGTCATTCGTTCATATGACTAAACAATCAGGTCTGGTCTCAGTCAAGTCAAAAATTGCTTCAGTAAAGTGGTAGAATCTTTACTGAGACTTCCTTTGGAGATTTGGAGAGGAAATGGAAACACAGGTTCTCTTCTTTTGAATTAATTGCGAATAATCTATAATTATTTGTTATTATAACTTACTTTCTTTGTTCATAAAACAAAATGGCATCCGAGTTTGTTGTAAGAACATGTAGAAACAACGCTTTCACACGGTGTTCGTGTGGCGGATGAGGCACAGGACCTGCTAGTTGAGATATCAAAACTTCTAATAACATTGAGGCCACACCGGCTCGACGATGTGACCTGGCTACACCTGAAAATTGGAAAAGGAATGGGTGATCAAACTATGTGATATAACAGTAATCAAATATCTGGCGGCCAGTACCACCATTTTCAAGTGTAACACCGGTCAATTGACCTAGTTGCATTTCGGGTCAGTTTGGAGGTAGCCAGGTATAACGAGAGGAGTGTGCACTGTCAAACTGATGGTGCACGTGCGTCTCCTTAAGCCGGTATAGCAGAGGAGACTGCGGTTTGCAGAATTTTCTCTGTGGCAGCAGTTGTTTCCGTTCAGGGACCGCACTCTAGCTTTACATCAGGTGGGGTGTTGTTGTATGCCAAGTAACAATTAATTTTTTTTTTTATTGTAGTTCGGCATGTGACAACACTCCGCCTGATGTAAAGCTAGAGTGCGGTCCATTAATGGAAACAACTGCTACTACAGGGAAAGGTGTGCGGGTAGCAGTCGCCTCCACGAAACGCGACAAGGTCGTTTTACGGGTGTTACATTCGAAAGTGGTGGTACTACCCCAGGATGGCAAACTGGCAAATATCCATCATCAGTCTGCCTACCACTCTTTAATAGTGCCTATAGGCACTGAGTGACCAAAGTACATATAACAAAGTTACATTGGTACCGTTCAGAATTAGCGAGGTTCGAACACAGGTCTCATCGATCGTGAGTTCACGTGTCTTGCCTCTAGACCACGGCCGCTCTTGAAATGAAAAAATAATAATATTGAAATAAAACTCACCTAAAGACAAAATATAAGCCACCAAAGTATCTTTGGAAGCAAACCATCTTGACAGTATCCCTCTATCTTCTGTATTTAATTTTAAATATGGTTTAATTTCAGCTACAATCAATCCTATAATCTCACCATTGTGGATGGCAGCCAGGGCAAAGAATCTCTCTGATGATGTGATATCCTCATACCAAGATTGGGGATATTCTATTGGAAACCAATCACGACACAGTGTTCTTACCTAAAAGATACATTGTATAAAACAAAGTCAGTTGACATGTCCGCCTGTCTGTCTGCACAAATCTCAGAAGCTTTTGTAATAATTTACATTTGATTCTCATCAATAGATAGATTGATTTATGAGGAAGGTTCAGGTGCAATTCATCAAGATTTTGGGAAAATTAAATGAAATAGAGAGCGGCCGTGGTCTAGTGCTAAGACGCGTGAACTCACGATCAATGAGACCCGTGTTTGGACCTCGCTAATTCTGACCGGTACCAATGTAACTTTGTTATATGTACTTTAGTCGCTTATTAAAGAGTGGTAGGCAGACTGACAATGGTTGTCTAGTCCTGGGGTAGTACCACCACTTACGAATGTAACACCCATAAAGTAACCTTGTCACGGAATAGTTTGAAAGTAGCCAGATATAACGAGAGGAGTGTGCACTGTCAATCTGGATAATACATGCTCGTCTCCTCGAGCCGGCATAGTGGAGGCGACTGCTGCCCATACAGGTTTCTCTGTAGTAGCAGTTTCATGGACCGCACTCTAGCTTTACATCAGGCGGAGTATTGTCACATGCCGAGCTACAGAAGAAACACCCTATTAACTTTTTGGATTGTTTTGTATACTAGTATAGTCAATAGCAATTAATATAATAATATATAATTGTAGACAGTATAGGCCCAAAGTAAGCGGTGGAAAGCTATATTCATAATATTGTTTCTGCCCATCTCATGAGGCTAAACAAGTAAAGTACCATGAGGGCATAACCTCTTTGAACAGGATGCATTTGATGATATATTGTGATGATTTGCGCTCCTTATGCTCTTTTCATTCTTAGGTAAATGTAAAATGCAAATTGACTAATTTTAAATAAATATATATATGTCGGAACGGTCATGAATACAGACTCTAATTTGAACGTTAACAAAACTAACTTGGAACAAAATGAATACATGGTCATGAGTACAAGCACTAACTGAATATGAAACAAAAGCGTCGTTACGCTTTGACAGAGTCTCTGAAAACACACGATGCGGCGAACACGATGTGACTTGTTTGTCCGGAGGAACTGTCGTGTTTCAGCACATGTTTAAGCCTTGGACCACTCTCCCGTTCTGTCATATATATGTGGGATTTAATTTGACGCCCAAAGCCTCAAAGTATTTCTCCAACTCGCCTGTCCATCTGTGAACATGATTTTTGTGCGAGCGAGAGAGGAGATTGCTTTTTGACGGAAGAGGAGTAAGACGTGTGTTGTAATTGTAAAGAAGTTGTATTTGTGTAAAAAACGAGAATCTACAATCTACAATACTAGAATTGCCTTGTTCTTTAAATCCGCCTGCTCGATAATCCCACATATATAATATATAATACTATAGGAGTATACCATGTCTCAAACTAGATTACCCCGTGCTATGGGTATCAGGACAAGAACAACACAAACATATAAAACCCAGACCTAAAGCAAATACCTACTTTCTTACATCATATTTCTAATATATTTGTTTCGGCCTGAATGTGAACCCAGGACCTGGGTAACAGACTGCACCTCAGCGGCCGACATATAGAGTAATCAATATTTTTAATTGTAAATTTTTTAATTAGAATAGAAGAGAAAAATTGCTAAGAATTTGCATACCTCTTCAAGGTCATCAGGACATAAAAATCTTAATTGTACATCTTTGAGAGAACATTTTGTATCTTTCGATTTATCAACTATAACTTGAAATCCTTCTGATAGATACCTGGAATTGTTTAAACACAAATTTAATACTTTTAAAGCATATTTATTGAAGTTAAAGAGTGGTAGGCAGACTAATGATGGTCCCAGTCTGCTATTCAAATGCAGTACCACCATTTCTAAATGTACACCCGTGAAAAGACCTAGTCATGTTATGGGATCATCGGGTGAGACCACATTTCTCAGATTCATTCCCTTGAGCCAGCAAAACCGAGGATACTGCTACCTGTAGATTCTCTATGATAACAGTTATCTCTAGTCATGGCCCACATAACTGACTTTAATTTATATTTAAATAGAGTACTAACTATTATGAATAATACTGTATATTTTAGAGATACCTAATATGAAAATATACACAATAGAGTTACAGATAAACTATATGTATAATCAAACATCTTTATTACGGAAATTATTTAATATCTAGCGTAAATAAAAATTATTATTTCTTAAATTCCTTAGCGGTTACGTTAGTAAGTAATGTTAATATAATTCGAAAACTATTTGTTTTATTATTAAATATTTTAGCCTGTAGTAAAAGTACTATGGTATTATGTTGAAATTGTCCGTCTGTTAATTGTGTAATTTGGCAATTCCTCTCAATTGAAGTTGCGAAAGACGAATCATATAGGTTCGCACACCTAATTGAAGATCCAAATAAACTCGAAGGACAACTTTACTCACCAGCTAAACCCAGCCATTCGGTAATTTGGCCATGTACACAAAAATAATTCACTTAAAATTAAATTATCTCACTCCAGAGATTACATAGATCGTTTTTTGATAAGTTTTATATAAACGATAAAATTCGCAAACTATACAATCAACAACAATTTGTCATCGCTTTGACAGACAACTGACGTTTATTCAAGTGTTATTTCAATTTTTTCGTTTAGCAACCCATTATATACCTATTACATATACCTATTACTTTTCAAGTCCTAAATATTTATTTATGTCCATTTGCACCATATGACTTAACTATTACTGTCAAGTTAAAGTAATGGTTAAAGTTAAAATTGGTTTGCTTCAAAAAAAATCTGTCACATTTGACGATTACTTTAACCTTAACCGTTACTGGCGAATTTCGGCCGGTCAAAGTTAAAGTAATAGTTAAATCAATGTCGCTAACGTCAAATCTTTGAAAAGCCGCTCTTGTTTGTATTGAGAGAATTCATTTACACCAGCGACCCTTTTAACTATAACGAATTAATTTACACGATGGTGCAACGCGCGTGGAGTAAAAGTAAAGGTAACTGTCAAAGTTAAAGTTAAAGTAACAGTCAAAGTTACTTTAACCGGCCATCTCTGGTGCAAACCACCCTTAATAAGCATTAAAGAATTTACATTTAAAATACATGCATATTATGTATCTTTTATTAATAACACAAAATTGTAGTTAAAAATGATAGTGGTAATCCTTTGGAGAGAAAACGAAAATAAACGTTTTCATATTTAAAATAAAATCGATAAAAATTATAAAATAACGTTTGCTTACATTTACCTTACCAAAATCATGTTCTGTTTTTATAAAGCCTATTCCATGCACGGTAAATAATTATTCACTAAGAGTGAGTATGGGCAAATGATCAAATTAAGGAGAACAAAATACATATTACCGTGTTTTCAGTTTCCTTCCAAAACTACATTGAAAGGTTTAGTAAAGATACTAAACGACTGAGTAGTCTTATAAAAGGTCTAATGGAAATTCTTACAATGCCATAATGGAAGAATACTTATTTATTACATATTTTAATAAATCCTTTAATTAGTTATAGAGCTCTTTCAGCATAGTTCACCTCCGCTCATGGATCACGTGGCGTGATGTTGGAGATAAAATAATAATAAAAGAGAATTTATAGTAAAATTATGCGTAATACCTATAATAGTGATAACTTTGATTGTTCGACCTTAAAAAATACATTAAAATCAATTTTAAGTCTTATAATAATACATATCTACATAACTGGTGTAATCAATTTCTCATACACATGTCGGTGGGATGTAGAGTCATTGAGCGCGATGTTCACCAGACGTGTTGGTATCGTCTTACTTTAAATCTCTGATCTTGGGATCTATCATCATTCACACGATTCGGCCACTTGAAATGTAAACGATATTAATACATTATACAATAATTTGTATTATAATATTTAATATTTCTATTTATTTATGTGTAGAAAGGTTTTGGTTAAGTCTAGGTTTAGTTTTAGTACGTGTACACACTTTAATTAAACAGTTCGGTTCTCGCCTAATACAGTTCTTATTAAAACTGAAACGAAGAGGCCCGTGGTAAAACAAAACATTGTAGAATAAACATTTTAGTTCATCAATATTTTCCGTATTTATCTGAAACCTACACTTTATTCCATTTAAGAGACTGGCCTTAGGATGTTTTGCAAAAAAATACCCGATCAAATCCACGAGTTATATATGTGGCAGGCATCCGCTGGCCACTAAAAAAGAAACAAACTGTCAATTTTGATTTCTCAATAAGAAACGTCATTCAGTTGTTAATATTAAAAATTTGTTAAAAAATATAAGTTACTTTTCAACAATAATTATTTTATTTAATAACCAATCAGAAGCATCCACACTGGTGACCCCGACGTGATGGACAACAAACCTGAAATAACGAAAGTCTCAATAAAAATTCCACCCTTCTGGCGAAAAAATGTGAAAATATGGCTATACCAGGTAGAGTCACAATTCATTACGGCAAAAATTACGAATGAAACAACCAAGTATCATCACATAATCGGATCTTTAGACCCCGAAATTGCAGATTTAATTTCGGATTATATTGAAAAACCATTAAGTGACCAACCTTACTCGGATTTAAAAGACAGGCTTATTCAAGAATTTGAGCCGACGAATACACAAAAAATTTCCACATTAATGAAAGGTGTTGAAATCGGTGACAATAAACCCTCGCAATTTTTAAAACGAATTAAAGATTTAGTTGGCGAAGATGTCTCAGATGTTTTCTTAAGAACGATTTTTCTTCAACACTTACCTATGCATATAAGAAGTGTTTTAATTACTGTTAAAGATAACACTGATACTATCGCCAAGTTAGCTGACGAAATTCATCATTCAACGCTACAAGGTAACGAAATTCAACATATTTATCCAAGTACTAGTTCAAACAATAACTCGACAGAATTAACAAAGAAATTGGAGGAATTGACTATATCTATTGAAGAAATAAAAAGTCAACTTCGCAATAACAAAAAGGCAAGTAACAACACTAATCAAATTATTTGCTGGTATCATAAGAATTATCAAGGTAAAGCTAAGAAATGCGTCCCACCTTGCAATTTTAATACATCAACTTCTTCCAATATTTTAAACTAGCTGACCAGTCACTCGATGCGGCGGAGAACACTGGTACAGCAAGCCGCTTATTTATTACAGATCGAATATCTAAAACTAAATTTTTAATCGATACTGGTGCTGAAGTATCAGTTTTGCCACCACGTTTCAAAGATAAATATAGAAGCTGTAATAAACAATTATTTGCTGCTAATGGGTCCAGTATTGACACATACGGAGAAAGACTTATTGAACTTGACTTTGGGTTGCATAAGTCTTATCGATGGGTTTTTATTGTTGCCAATGTTAAACACGCCATCATTGGAGCAGATTTTTTAGCCCATTTTAATATTATTGTGGATATGAAAAACAAATGTATTAAGGATAAGCAAACTTCAAAACAAGCTATTTGTGACATTGATAAAATAGAAGATCAAACAATATGCCTTATTTCTCCGGATCAAAAATATTATAATATTTTAAAGAATTATCCTAATATTTTTAAAGATACACCCGATTTTAAACATATAAATTGCAATATTACACACAGCATAATAACAACTGGTATTCCTACAATGGCCAAGGTAAGACGCTTAGCTCCAGACAAACTAGCTATTGCGAAGCAAGAGTTTGCACATATGATGGACTTAGGAATATGTAGACCATCCAGTAGCAATTGGTCAAGCCCATTACATCTTGTTCAAAAGAAAGATGGATCTTGGCGCCCCTGTGGGGATTATCGTGCGCTAAATGCCATTACGGTTCCAGATCGTTATCCAATACCACATTTACACGATTTCAACACTGAACTGGATGGTAAAACGATTTTTTCCAAAATAGATCTCGTAAAAGCATTTCACCACATACCTATTAATCCCGAAGACATACCAAAAACAGCTGTAAATACACCGTTTGGACTATTTGAGTTTTTAAGATTACCATTTGGTCTTCGCAATGCTTCTCAAACCTTTCAACGATACATACATATGATATTAAGAGATTTGAATTTTGTTTTTCCATATATAGATGACTTATTAGTAGCTTCACAAAACATGAAACAACATGAAGAACATTTACACATGTTATTCAAACGCTTAGACGAAAATAATATCAATATTAATCTTAATAAAAGTATACTTGGCGTAGAAGAAATTTCATTTCTGGGCTTCAAGGTGACTTCTAAAGGCATTTCGCCACTTTCAGATAGAGTGCAGATGATAATTGATTACAAGCTTCCGGAGAACGTGGCCGATCTTCGCAAGTTTTTGGGCTTGATAAATTTTTACAGACGATCGATGGCTGGTACAGCAGGTACGCAAAATTTGTTATACAATTTATGCAAAAATTATAAGAAAAAGGATAAGCGCCCTGTGGAATGGTCAGACGAGTCTATTGAAGCATTTCATACTGTCAAAAATGAATTAGCAAATGCGACACTTTTAGCTCACCCATCTGCAAATTTACCTTTAGTGTTAATGGTCGACGCTTCTGATTTTGCCATGGGAGCTACACTGCAACAGCTTAGAGGTACTATTCCAGAACCGCTGGGTTTTTATTCTAAAAAACTTACTGATACTCAAATTAAATATAGTACTTACGATAGAGAACTGCTGGCAGCTTATTCAGCAGTTAAATATTTTCGTTATATGTTAGAAGGAAGAAATTTTATCATTTACACGGACCATAAGCCACTATCATTTGCCTTTACTAAGAAATCTGAAAATGCTTCCCCACGCCAATTACGACACCTTGACTTTATATCGCAATTCACAACAGACATAAGATATCTACCAGGGAAAGATAATATAGCTGCTGACACTTGCTCCAGAATCAAAAGTATAGAGATACATTCCCAGATTTCATTTGACAATATTAGCACTCTTCAACGTGACGATGAAGAACTTATGAACATTTTAAGTTCAAATTCTTCATCTTTAAAGCTAGACTCTATAACTTTGCCGAGTGGACTACAGTTGGTAATTGATAAATCAACAGATAAATTACGCCCATTTATTCCAAAAGCTTTGAGAAAATCAGTATTCGATGCAATACATAACTTAGCTCATCCAGGTGCTAAAGCAACTACTGATTTGTTGAGACAAAGATTTGTTTGGGCGTCTTTGAAAAAAGATACAAGAAACTGGGTAAGATCATGTATTTCATGTCAACGTGTTAAAGTTAACAAACACACTTATAGCGCTATTGGAAACTATAACAAAGTTGATAAGCGTTTCTCTCATGTAAATGTGGACATAGTTGGCCCGCTACCTTTATCAAAAACCTATAAATATTTAGTTACTATGATCGACAGATTTTCCCATTGGCCTGAAGCGATTCCAGTAACAGATATCAATGCAGAGACTGTTGCAGATGCAATATTAATGAATTGGATAAGTCGATATGGTGTACCGAATATTTTAACAACTGATAGAGGGGCTCAATTTGAATCAAAATTATTTAAAGCTCTCACAGATGCTTTAGGAATCGAACATATTAAAACAACAGCCTACCATCCACAGGCGAATGGAAAAATTGAAAGATGGCACAGATCGTTGAAAACCGCACTTAAGGCGCAACTTTCCGATGACTGGGTCGACAAACTACCACTAGTAATGCTAGGCTTGAGATCATATATTTTTCCAGAATATGGGACTAGTGCTGCTGAGATGTTATACGGACAAGGTATTAGATTGCCTTGTGATTTTTTTAAAGATTCAATATCACCTCCTATTGATATACCCGTCTTTGTAGCCAAACTGAAAGAACACATGAATAATTTAAAACCGATTAAAATTAACCACAGAGCAAAATCAAAAATATTTATTCATCCAGAACTCATGAAATCAGATTATGTCTTTTTACGACACGATGCCTTGCGAAAACCACTACAACCTACCTATGATGGTCCATATAAAGTTGTAGATAAAAATGATAAAGTTTTTAAGATTGAAGGCAATCGTGGTGCACAGACTGTTTCAATCGATCGTCTAAAACCGGCATTCATTTTAAATTCTGAAGATGATTCTACCAATAATTTAAAAGAAGCTCCTAGATCTATCCCACACTTGGCAAATAGCAATCACGAGGAATCAAATCGTACAGAAATAAGTAATGACACAAAAACTCGCTCTGGACGGTCAGTTAAGCCTCCTTTACGATACTTAGAATGCTACGCCTGTGCTGTCTCTGGGGAAGGAGTATGTGGCAGGCATCCGCTGGCCACTAAAAAAGAAACAAACTGTCAATTTTGATTTCTCAATAAGAAACGTCATTCAGTTGTTAATATTAAAAATTTGTTAAAAAATATAAGTTACTTTTCAACAATAATTATTTTATTTAATAACCAATCAGAAGCATCCACATATAGGTATCTCGTAGCAAAACCAAAAGTGTGGTCTATTTGCCCCTGTTAAATTATTTAGGATAGGCAAATCAAATAGTGTTATTAGCTATTTTAAGGTACATAGGTATATGAGCTTTTTGAGGTCGTCTTAGATTGCTTTATTTCAGACAACACAACACTATAAGACGAATTTAGTCTTGGAAGTTTTCAGCCTAAATTAAGTCAGAAAGTTACCGGTTCATATTTTGATTTTATACCACGTCCGCGTTCGTCGACTATTCACGGAGGCGCTTGCCAAAATGACCAGAAAATATGTCTTCTATCTTCAGCCTGCCATGGATTCTTACACTTATAAGCATATGATTTATTAAAAGTTAAAGCGTAAAATTGGTCGAATAAGTAAGTATATCCCGTCTTACCCAACCCCGATAATTAATATCATATGTGGGCAGAAAAATGCGTGTCAATGACGTCTCACATGGTAAGTATCTGTCAGAATGTCGGCTCGTCTGTAACGTGACACCGCACGCGCCCCACACTTCATTTGCTATGAATCTTAATATTGCATATGAGGATGCACCATTACAAACGAATAAAGACATATTAATTTGTTTTTTGTAACACATTCCGGGAACTAAATTTATATAAATTATCAAAAAATATTATTTATTAAATTTAAAAACAAAAGAAAGATAAATAATGCCAATAATTAAATTTTACATGATAAATTTATTGATTTATGTAAGTAGATTATAATTTCTCGTAATTGGTATTAATTAGATAGGTTACCGATATGTTTATTGGACTCATTACTCGCGAAAAATGTGAAATGTCGATAAGATAGAGGGTTAAACAAGAAGAGTCTGTTTGTTCAGGTCGTGTGGGGTCACATCGACCCCGTGCACCGGAAACGCGGTCGTTTGGCGGGCAGTCATTTTATCTTAATAAATATTACGCCTTAGGGAAGAATATTACAGAAATATGTTACTTTTCATAGTAGAGCATGGAATAAAAAACAATAGTTAATATTAAAATATTTATCAAATAAGTAGGACAAAATAAATTATTTACAATAGAAAATTTTACTTAACATAATAGAGCATGGAATTATGTACCTATGTCTATAATATTTACAATTTGAAGTAGGTATAAATAGGTACCTAATCAGAAATTTAGGATTTAGGACTAACAATTTCAGCCTCTTTTTTGCCAATTTTGTAATACAAAGAGGCAAGTATGTAAATATGTTATAAGGACCCCAACTTATAAATTAAATACACCTAAAACAATAACACACTTAAAAATAACAAACAATCACATAATTGTGTACTTTGGAAATAGTTATTTTAACGATAACAGATCTTAAATACTATTTACACAAAAAAACTCAAACTTTCCTTTCAAACATTTCATTTTATATCAATGTATTAAGTCTATGAAGAAAAGAGTGTTAAGCAGACTGATGATATTTTTATAGTAGCTCGACATATGACTGATGATGGCTATTAGCCCAGTCTGCCGTCCTGGGGTAGTACCACCACTTTCGAATGTAATACTCGTGAAGTGACTTTGTCGCGTTTCGGGAATAGTTTGAAAGTAGCCAGGTATAGCGAGAGGAGTGTGCACTGTCGATGTATATGGCACCTGCTCGTCTCCTCAAGCCGGCATAGTGGAGGCGACTGCTGCCCGCACAGGTTTCTCTGTAGTAGCAGTTGTTTCTATTCATGGACCGCACTCTAGCTTTACAACAGGCGGAGTGTTATCACATGCCGAGCTACAATAAAAAAAAAATTCTGCCTGATGTCAGAGTGCGGTTTACTATAAAAATATTTATGATGGTTTGATATCTATATTATAAATCAGGCCTGGCCAACCCGCGGCCTGCCAAGTAAAATTGTGCGAGAATTATCATTATGTGATTTGTTCTTATTCACAAGATACTATTTTTATATATATCTGCGCTAGAATCAAACGGAATGAGCATGTATTTTGGAATCAAAAACTAATTAAGTATATTGATTAGTAAAGCTTTTTTAATTTTGTGTTTGTATTACATTTTTTAAGGGCATGTTTACCTTAAATAACATTACGTTAACATTAAGCAAGAGACCCGTGATTTTTAAAAAAAATTTTTTTTCACCAATTTCACCACCACAATTAGTTAAACATAACCAAGTCTTTAAGACTAGAGGCCACTTTCAAGTTCTTTCTTTATGATATTTTGTATCGGCATCGGCATGTGACAACACTCCGCCTGATGTAAAGCTAGAGTGCGGTCCATGAATGGAAACAACTGTTACTACAG
This sequence comes from Tinea pellionella, assembly GCA_948150575.1. Taxonomy (NCBI): domain Eukaryota; kingdom Metazoa; phylum Arthropoda; class Insecta; order Lepidoptera; family Tineidae; genus Tinea; species Tinea pellionella. The sequence continues at coordinate 5,231,656 of OX411256.1, forward strand.
AGAAACCTGTGCGGGTAGCAGTCGCCTCCACTATGTGCATGTACCATCTTAGTTTGATGGTGCACACTCCTCTCGTTATACCTGGCTACTTTCAAACTATTCTCGGTTTAACATGAAACCGATATCTAGGTCTGTAAGTTTTGAATTGTTAAAAATTGATTACAGAAATATAGCTACGAGACGTCCCATTTAAACATCTTTCATCGGCCATTGGTCGCACGTGCGTTTACCTAATTTTATAGATAGATATCTATATAAATATTTACATAAAGATACGGTGGTATTAATATTTAAGATATTATATGAGAAATTGATAGCTTTATTTTATTTTAAATGCTTTTACGTCTTTATGGCATGGAATCTGTAGTATAATGTTGCCAATCTGCATACGAGGGATGAATATGTGGTGTAAGAGGCGAGTAGAGTGGAGGAGGAGGAAGATGAGCGTGCGGTGGGCATCTAGGCTGAAGATCATGGTACTCGGGCATCGGTACCGGCTTTAAATATTGTTCTAATTCAGCACCGTCTGGAGGTCCGTCTAATAATGCTCCGTCTACTTCAACGTTTGAGAAATCTATATGGGCTCTTTCCTGTGATGGTTCCCGTTTGAACTTGGAGCTGGTAGCTGGTAGTGGCTTACGTCGTCTGGGTTGGTATTTGTAGTCTGGATGTTCTTTTTTATGCAGCTTTCGTAACCTCTCTGCTTCTTTGATGAATGGTAGTTTTTGGACGTCATCTAAGTTTCTGCAAAAAAAAAAAATTAACTAGATATCGAATAGATTGGTCATTTAGCCTATTCCCACCGTCCCGAATTAATACTACCATTTTTACTGAGAGCGTACTGTCAACTAAGAGTGGTAGACCACTGATGATGACTATTAGCCCGGTCTGCCGTCCTGGGGTAGTACCACCACTTTCGAATGTAACACCCGTGAAGTGGCCCTGTCGCGTTTTGGTATTAGTTCGAAAATAGGTATAACGAGAGGAGTGTGCACTGTCAATTTGGATGGTGCATACTCGTCTTCTTAGGCCAGTATAGCGGAGGCGGCTGCTGCACGTAGAGATTTCTCTGTAGTAGCAGTTGTTCATGGACCGTACTGGAAGCTTTACATCAGACGGAGTGTTGCCATACGCCGAGCTACAATAAACAAAAACTTGGACGATGCACATTCCTCTCCTTAAGCCGGCATAGCGGAAGCGCATCGGCTGAACGTTGATTGCGAAAAGAAAAAAAATATGCTAGACGTTTTATTAATTAGAATATTAATGTCATTAAGTAGTTAAAAGATTATGTTTTTATTTTTTTTGTAATATTATGTTTTGTGTAGACGAAAGAATTTATACGCGCCGGAACGCGATAACATCGACACGCGCTATTTCAAGATGTCGCCGGTCAACTGTCTGTGATGATGCAAAATTAAAAAAAAAGGTTAGGATTTTATTAAGAAGTATTTTTTGAGCGGCTGCGGTCTAGCGGTAAAGGACGGACCTCACGATCTATGGGACCCGAGTTCAAACCTCGCCCAATGTAACTACGTTATATGTACTTTGGTCGCTTAGTGCCTGTGCTAGGAGCATTAAATAATAAAAAATAATATTCGTAATAGTACTTTTATAATATCCTCTAACAACGTCCTTCGTATTTAAAACAAATTCATATTCCTTAATTGATCAAATAATTTAAACACGACCTTCCCAGCCACGTCTTTCCTTCTTCCTATAAAATGAGACCTTACAAGCACGGTGAATAGGCCCACAAAGCCGGCATATCGGAAGCGGGCGCTGTCTGCAGATTCCCTTCTCTGACAACAGTCGCCTCCGTTCATGAATCGCACTCTAGTTTAACATCAGGCGGAATGCGGTCATAAACTTTCTTTTAAAATGCAGCTCAACATACGACAACACTCGCCCCAGATGTTAAGCAATTGGATGGAAACAATTACTACTACGGATAACTACAGGCAGCAGTCGCCTCCGCTATGCAGGCAACGGCAAACAGGCACCATCCAGATTGACAGTGCACACTACTTTCGTTATAAAATGATAAATGTTCTAAAACAATAAAAAATTAAAAAACAATTAAATGTTAGGTACATTTAATTTGTAAAAAAAGATCGCATTATCATCAATAATTAAGAATGCTGAACCCGTCTCTTCAAGACCTTATAACCTTGAGCTAATCTATATCAAGTTGTAAATGCAGCATCATGCCGCTACATCGGATGACGCTTTTCAGTGTTATTTTATATTTAAAAAATAATCATACAAAAAAAACAACATGTATTTTGAGTTACTTTGATTCATTGAAATGTATTCGTATATATATTTTTTATATTTCATAGAGTTTAAGCATCCTTAATCAAATGTAATATTTTCCACGTCGATGGAAATTTCTTTCCCAAAACGTTCAAGAATGTAATAAAATAAATAAAATAAGAGTGGTAGGCAGACTGATGGTTGTTCGGCCCAGTCTGCCGTCTAGTGGCCAGTTGGTTAAATCATATCGATTAGGTACGTTAGAACGCTTTTCCGTAGTCTCGAAACTCCGACATTAACCACATCATTGCGATTATAGAATTTTCAAAAAATCAAAAATATTCAACATCAAAATCTTTATTGTTTCTTGCTAAGAATGTATTGTAAGAACTGTTAAAACTTATACACTTAAACATTACTATAATATTATTATAATAAGCCTATTATCATTTATTATTAGAAAATCGGTTAAATTATAAAAACTTCTCTCTAATATATTTTTTTAAATAATAATTATTTTTAAGAGGCTGTGTTGCTACCACTACTTTCACGCCCGTGAAGTGACCTAACTAACCATCATGCGTTTCGGCATCACTTTGGAAATAGCCAGCTATAACAAGAGGAATGTGGACTGTCAACCTGGATGGTGCAAATTTGTTCCTCAAACCGATATGACGGAGGCGTCATGGCCCGCACTCTAGCTTAACATGTGTACAATATAAAAATAATAAAATTGAGGAATTGTTGGTGAAAACGGGCATTAGACAGAGATGTTATCAGTGTCGGTTAGCGGGCGATAGTATTTTAATGAGTAAACAATCGATGCACGCCGCACTGTGGGGTGCCGCACGCGTAGACCGACCACCCCGCATTGCTTTCACGATCATTTCTATCAAAGAACTTCACCAAATAATGAGAACGATGACGATTACTATTTATAAGCCCAAAAGAATGGTGCAACTTGGCTCTTGCCAAAATCATGAAAGTATTAACATATATTTATTATATTATGTACGAGTATATGGGACCCGATCAATGCTTACAAGGCATGATTTATTTTGTTTATAATAGCTTCCTTATATTAAGCTCTTGCTTCGATCAATGAGCGGAAACAACTGCTATCACAGCCTACAGGCAGCACTCGCCCTCCATTATACCGGCTTGTAGAGACGAATTTTTACTTTTTTTTTTAAATATTTCTTTATTGTAGCTCGGCTATGACGACTTTCCGCCTGATGTAAAGATAACATGAACGGAAACAACTGCTACTACAGAGAAATATAGGAGACGAGTATGCATCATCCAAATTGACAATGCACACTCCTCTAGCTATACCTGGCTACTTTCAAACTGCTCCCGAAACGCGACAAAGTCACTTCATGGGTGTTGCGTTCGAAAGTAGTGGTACTACCCCAGGGCGGCGGACTGGGCTAATAACCATCATTAGTCTGCCCATTGATCGTGAGTTCACACCATCTACCAACTAGACCACGGTCGCAGTGGTGGACTCCTTTAGAATTTCCAAATAGACACGTGCCCTTTAGAATCGTGTAGCCATAGATCCCAGGTACTCATAGCATGGAACCCTTAATCACAGAATCCAAGAACCCTAGGTAAGAAAGAAATCCTGCTCTATGCTATCTATATCTATGATATCTTTTTCTGTTCAATTTCAATGATAATTATGATGATAGCTTTAATACTTGAATTTGTAGGTTTTTGTCCATACTTTTTTGTAAACTGATTTTCTGATGACTGTTTGTTGCCAAAATAAATAAATAATTTAATAAAAGAGATCCAAATTGATTGCAGGACTCATTTTATATTAAATAAAATAGATACATACCTCCACATCCTTCCAAGAGTTTTGCTTAATTCTGCATTATGTAACTGTGGACGTTGCTCTGAGAGACGCCTACGCATTGCTTGTGCGAATACCATAAATGCATTCATTGGACGCTTGACGTGCGATCGCTTCATACAACCGATACCTCTGTGAACAAAACCCAATCTTGAACAAAACATATTTTATATGTTAAATTATACCTATGACGGAACGGTCATGAATACGGACTCTAATTTGAACGATTTCGGTGGTCAAGAGTACAAGCACTAACTGAATATGAAACAAAAGCGTCGTTACGCTTTGGCAGAGTCTCTGAAAACACACGACGCGGCGGAAACGTTGTGGCTTGTTTGTGCGAGGGAACTGTCGTATTTCAGCATATTTGCTTAGTTATCGCCCACAAATGGAGGATAGAAGCCTTGGACCGCTCTACCGTTCTGTCACCCAATTATTTAATTGGCTAAAAATAAAGGGTTCGCATATCATGATCCTGTGAACTCATATTTTCTAAAGTGATGTAGCGCCAGTTTTGATGGTAGTACCTACATATGTACTATTAAAAAGTAGGATGTCAAAATGTGTTAAAAAGTAATCCAGTTCTAATTTACTCAAAATAGAATTGTCAAAAATGATGTACCTACGTCACTCGCAATAAATTACTAAGAAAAAGGGTGTGTTTTACTATTTTGTCTCGATTATACTGCAGTAGTTTTTTTTTAAATTGTAGCTCGGCATGTGACAACACTCCGCCGGATGTAAAGCTAGAGTGCGGTCCATGAATGGAAACAACTGTTACTACAGAGAAACCTGTGCCTGGAGACGAGCATGTACCATCTTAGATTGACAGTGCACACTCTCGTTATACCTGGCTACTTTTTGCAATTTCTATCAAAATTTATGTCAGAAAATCTATTGTTTTACTAAAGCAAAAACATGTTTCATTGAATTTAATAGGAGTATATATTTTTACTCCAAACCTATCTACACTTAGGGACGAGGCGGCGTTTGTTATAAAATTTCGTTAAATAAACAATACAAGTGTGTTACGATAAAGTTTCAATTTGTCGGCGGCGTTCGGTCAGAGTTATAAACAGTTGTTTTAACTTCATTTGCAGCCAAAGACTATACAAAAAATGTTGTTGACATAAACAATGAGAAATGCGTAGTACGCGCGACCTATCGACACAACTCAAATTGGTTTAGCTTTCGGCGCGCGCCCGATAATTAGAAGGTAACCAAAACCATCAAGCGACGACTATAAAGAAAATAAATTACGATTGGTACCCCTTTATGTATGTTGTAAACGCGAGTGGTGCGCAGCCGCAGCCGTGTAAACAGCGCGAGTGGCAGACTGGCGGCATCACTCACGTCATTCTACGCTCGTAAACATTTCTTATTTTATTACGATTTTTTTTTTATTTTCTAGTGCCTTACTCGCGATCTTACTGCTGACAATAAATTATACTTTTTCAAATGCTGACACGCCACTAAAACTAGATCGATTTCTAACGGATTATGGAGGCAATATGAGAAGCAATTATAATTTCTTAGAACTTGGACTATGACGGACCACTATTTTTTAAAAGTTTGTGTTTTTATTTTTATTATTTTGTTAAACGTAATTACAGAATGGAGTTGAAGAAATAGACACGTCGGAGTGGAAACGTTTTGTTAATTAGTTACGAAACACAGTCAAAACTGCAAAAGCAATTCTTCAAATTATGATTCATTTACATGTTTTTTTCGTAGTTTAGTACGTATCTCTATTACAATATTTACCATAAATTCCACATGTGAATAATTTATAGAGCAATTAATTTTTATGCAAGTATAATATGTAATAAAAAGTTTTCAAAAATTAACATGATTAAAATAATATTTTGGCTTCTTTCTTTTACGACTATCTTTTGTTTAATATTTCATCATACATTTACGTTACCAATATTTAAAAAAATAATAATTGTATTTTCGAATTTGGAACATAGTTTATTGGCGCCAATGTAGTCGCCGCGCCGTCGAGCTATACACTGCTGTACTTTTAATATCATACACGACAATTTTTTTTTAATAATATTAAAACTGAACTATTTAATGTAAAAGGTTTGAAAATAACTCCTTGTTAATTATATATTATTAGTTTGAGTATCTTAGAAGATGTAGACAATATACTAGATGCTTATAGTTTTGTAGTGGCTTGTGGGACCTACCGCGCTTGCGGCCATCTGTTTTCAATCACTTCAATGACATACAACATTACTGGAGCTCTGAGAGCCTAGTTTTTATTTTTATTTTGCTTTTGCATTTAATTGTAACAAAATTTTATGATACTATGATTTATTTGAAACAACCAATAACTGCAAAAATAAAACAAATGACGGGTCGTGTTTAGACGGCACATTTCTTTCAGAAGGTTGAGTATGGGTTTACATTTACACTCTCACGGCGTAAAGTGAGATTTGTTCACCAATAGGATCGCTTCATTTGAAATTTTATAACCTCTGGGCAAAATAATACACAACTCGTAAATTGAAAAAACGTCCGTGAAAAAATAGCCTCACAATCAATGTGAGCTCTTTACAGCTTTTTAGTAAGTAAGTTTGTCCACTAGCGTATAAATTGTAACAAATGGTTGCGATAATTTAAAAAATAATAAATATCAGAGAACAGAAAATTCTCAATTTACAAATAATAAATGAAATATATTTTTGAATGAACACGTGTCGAGCTCGTGTCGACATTGTACTCGTAATTTATTATTCGGTTGCCAAAACTTACGGCCAGTTTACATTTGTACAATTCAGTCGTTTTATTTTTCATTGTTTTGTTATGAAAACGATATCGGTAGCTTATGATTAATAGCTATGGTTATGAGGTCAAAATTATTTAAGTACCTCCTTGCCTACACGTGTTGAAGTGCCCTTAACTAATAAACAAAATACTCAAGTGCGAACTTAACTAAGCGAACTTCTTTCATAATTTAAATATGTTTTGACTTAAGTTGACGTTAAAAAGTCTTTTCTACCGTTAAGGGGTAGACCCACCACATTGTAACACCCGTGAAGTGACTTAGTGGTGTTACGTAACAAAAGGAGTGTGCGCTGGCAATAACAGTGCACATTCGCTTCCTCAACTCAAATAACAAGCAAGGAAACATTTCTTTGTGGCAACATATCTCCGCTCATTTATCGCACTCTAGCTTAAGTGGATTTTTTTTTTTTTTTTTTTTTTTATTGTAGCTCGACATGTGACAACACTCCGCCTGATGTAAAGCTAGAGTGCGGTCCATGAATGGACAACTGCTACCACAGAGAAATCTCTACGGCTGCAGTCGCCTCCACTATGCCGGCTTGAGGAGACGAGCATGTACCATCTAGATCATTTAGTGACATATAAAACTAATACAAAAAGAAAGTAATCATACTTTCGGGAGTATTTGGTGCGCTTTTGCCCGGGAAGGTTGAGGTGTTTTTTATCCCTTTCCTTAATTAGTTTAGTGGTTATTATTTTGTAAAATTGGTGTTATTTTGCGTAATTTTATGCTGCGCATGTGAGTAACTGTAGAAACATTAAAATTCACTCTATTTGAGGCAACGGAAGCGGTTTTTTTGTGGTTATCCCACGCCGTGACAACGCTCATATTGTGACGTGACCGGCTGAATTGCCGCCAAATACTCCGAGAAAGCGTCAAATTGTAAAACACTATTGCAATTTGATGCAAAAACATTTTGAATTTACTACTCGACATTGGCAGAATTGTCGTTGTTATGACATTTGAGGCCATTTAACAAAAGAAGAAGAAGAAGAATATTTAAAATAGAAATAAGCAAGACTAGATAAATCTGTGATATAAACTAAATAATCTCCAGTAATAACTAAATAAATAACTAAGATATTCCGCGACCAAAATATTTTTTGGATGGAGGTGACAGTAGTCTGGGTGATCTGCGGCCGTTGGCTGAGGAAGTCATAAAGGGTGCATCGTACTTCTAAATAGCTGTCATCTGTAACGTACACGCCCCCGCTATTTCTGCAACATTTTACTAGGATTCTGGAGATGCTATTTTCACTTGTTGTAAATAATAATTTCACCATAAATATGAACTTTTAGTTTAACAAGATTATTATGGAGAGTGGTAGGCAGACTGATGATGGTTATTTGTCCAGTCTGCCGTCCTGGGGTAGTACCACCACTTTCGCATGTAACACCCGTGAAGTGACCTTGTCGCGTTTCGGGAATAGTTTAAAAGTAGCCAAGTATAACGAGAGGAGTGTGCACTGTCAATCTAGATGCTACAGGCTCGTCTTTTAAAGCCGGCATAGTGTAGGCGACTGCTGCCTGTAGAGATTGCTCTGTAGTAGCAGTTCATGGACCGCACTCTAGCTCTACATCAAACGGAGTGTTGTCATATAATGTCATAGCTACAATAAAAAAGAAATATTTTAGCATTATGCAAGTACATAATGGAGCGCCCGTAGTCGAGCGGTAGAGGACGGATCTCACGATCGATGGGACCTGTGTTCAAAGCTCGCCAAATTCTGACCGGTACCAATGTATGTATGTACATATGTAAATGTACCACCCGTACATGACTGAATTTTTCAACTGATTGAACTGATTGACTCTTTTCCTAAAAAACTAAATATTTAAACCAGATGTCAAGTGAATATCCGGTACACTGGTATTACATGTCGTCGTGTCATAAAACAATTAATGGCATCGTAAAATCTGGTAGCATTAGGTAGCGACCATTATTACTCGTTAGGTACCACTCGAACTTTATCTTATAGAAAATAATATTTCGATATTACGAACACATCACCTGGGCCTCAACCATCGTGGGAAATGTTACAAGAGGGTTGAAAAATCATGGGAAATGATATCATGTTATGGTATTTAATAGATTAGTTAGTTTTAGGGGAAATGTTTTCTTTATCTCGAATTGGGGTAGAAAATAGAAGGGCGAAGTAATCTTTGAGTTTGATAAAGTATGCACCTTATACGAAAGGTGACTCTTGTCTACTTTATTATTTTTAAAATGTCTATGATTAAATTATGATAAAAAGGAGAATGCTTATTTGCCTAAGAAAAATGGGCCCACAATTCTTTTCTCAAGTTTGTTGATGATTTTTAGTTAATTTTGTAGAAAAATTATTTTACTACCTTTTTTTTTTTTTTTTTATTGTAGCTCGACATGTGACAACACTCCGCCTGGGGGGTTATGCAAGCAACCATCGTTTTCTCACTGACAAACGCTTGCGTTAACGCAGGATCGTTTTAACCTTCGTTTTTTTTGGTATGCAGGACGCACCAAAATCACAATCGTCCCAAACGATGGGTAAAAGTTAGTGATGTAATTTGGTACCGTTTTTAATAGACAATTTTTATTTTTTTAAACGTGAGCGCTGTCATTATTTTTGACACTTAACAAATAACGGAAAATTATTTGGTGTTTATAGTGTTATATATTTCGAAATATTTTTGTTAAATATGAGTGTATCGCAAGAACAGCTTGCAAAATTAGTGGAGTTTATGGAAACGTAAGTATATTGTGAAATACTCGTACAAACTTCTGTTTAACAATACAATTTCTAACATTGTGTGTTTTTAAAGAAACGGGGACATATTAACTTTGGTACCTACGTACTTTGTGGTAACTAGCGAGCTTTCAAGGGCGTCGGAGGCGGCAGCACTTGTGGCTGGAGCTCGTGCACGCCCTTGAGCGAGAAGGAGGACCAAGGAAGCCGGGAGAGAAGTGGATGAAAGTGAGTATACAAGAAAGCTTGTTCTGTTGCATTTTATTTTGTTTGCATGTTTTTTTCTACGAATCATCAATTTAATCAGTAATTTCAATATTTAACGTGTCTTCCTAGGCATGTTATTCATGTCAATAACAATGTATTGCATGCAGCATAATTATGTATGTATATTTAAAAATTATAAAAACATGTAAAAGATTTTGTAAATAAAACAAATTCCTTAATTTAGAGTTTGAATGATCATCTTTTCTTCTTAATGTTTTGTTTAAATGTAATTGCTTATTTTGCATAGTGCTTACTAACAAGTTCTGTAACGAACGGAACATTTTATATGGGAGGCACATAAGAAGCTTATAATTTGAGAAACTTAATCTTTCTAAAATTTCAGGACAAGGACAATGTAGCCGAGGAGCCTGAGCAGATAGAGGTGCTCGTGCTGCAAGATCAGGAAATGCCACAGGATTTGCACGACATCAATTTTGTCTGGTTAGACACTGATGATACTGACACCTGCTTCAGAACCAGCTTTAGTCTCAGTTAATGTCATCTTAGATGCTGCTGGTTCTTCTGGGTTAGCCACATGGCCTGCAGCGTGAAATACAGTACAAGAAGAGACCCGGTTGGTACAATATTACTTTTATTAATGTTAAATATCTTTTTTTTTGTTGTACCTCAGACGCTTAACTGTTGAAAAGCTAAGAGTGCGGTCCATGAGTGGAAATAACTGCTACTTTAGAGAAATAGAGGGCAGCAGTCACCTTCACTATGTCGTCCAGAGGAGAAGAGTATGCACCATTTACGAGTGACAGTGCACACTCCTCTCGTTATACCTGGTTACTTTTACACTGTTCCCGAAATGCAATAAGGTCATTTCGCAGGTGTCATTTCAGTTACATTGGTCAGAATTTAGCGAGGTTCGAATACGGGACTTATCGATTGTGAGTTCACGCGTCTTACCGCTAGACCACGGCCGCACTATCTACCTGAATAGTGAAAATCACATTGATCTGAATTAATAGGCTTTACTTTAAAAATATAGTATAACTTAATATATTTATTAATTACAGAAGAAACTGCAGGCGACGACGGTCCTTGCCTCAAGATCCTATAACGATAACTATAAAGATTAGTCGTCTACAAAACCCTGTCCCAGCGGCGGCATTGAGGGTTTAGTAATAGTCTTTAGAAATCGCCTATAGATATGGGTATGGCCAATATTTTTCCCATTTTTGAAACCACAACTGTGATGGGAGGTCCATACTAAGAGTCCTCTGTGTAAAGGTTGCACGGGGGCGGAAGAGACAGTCACGTATGTGCGTGCAACAGCGTGGACGAATCGCGTCAAAAGTCCCGCATGGACACACTCAGAAGCATGCTGGAACGTGAAGTCCACGAACTGACTCTTCACTTCAAGCTGTGCAAGGCCATGTTAATTACAAGTGTTATAAGATATCTGCAGTAAATTACAAAGCGAAAATGTACAAGCAATTTTATTGTTATCCTGGCCACCCTTCTGTTACACAAGATTACATTGTAATTTTATATTTTTTAAATAATAAAATAAAAATGACAATGCCAATCTACAGCAGCAGATTACATTTTTTGTGGCATAAGTATGTTAGTTAATTTATAAATAAATATAATTACCTTTACTTTTTTGCTTTTTATTTATATCTATTAAAGAGAGGTAGGCAGACTGATGATGGTTATTTGTCCTATCTGCCGTCCTGGGGTAGTACCGCCATTTTCGAATGTAACACCCATGAAGTGACCTTGTCGCGTTTCGGGAATAGTTGGAAAGTAGCCAGGTATAGCGAGAGGAGTGTGCACTGTCAATCTAGATGGTACATGCTCGTCTCCTCAAGCCGGCATAGTGGAGGCGACTGCTGCCCGCACAGGTTTCTCTGTAGTAGCAGTTGTTTCCATTCATGCACCGCACTCTAGCTTTACATCAGGCGAAATGTTGTTACATGCCGAACTACAATAAAAAAAAACTCAATGACAATGGAAATAAAACAAGGAAATTAGTTTACGGTAATTTATTTAGATTCGTTTTTTTTTTAATAATTGGGGTACAATTTAGGCAGGAGTAGCATGGGGGTCATGCATATGGGGGTAGCTTCGTTGAGAATATCCGCTATCTCCTGAAACAATTATACAATGCCCTGTTAGTTTGAGAAATATAATGTTATTCTTCAGTTAATAATCTGTAACTCGTACCACCACTTTTTAGGGTTGAAGGTTGAGGGTTCCAACTCAAGACAACAATATTACCAAGTTTTTTTACAAATATATTGTAATAAGTTTGTTAACTCCACCACAAAACTTAGTTGCTGGGGAAAACTTATTTGTTATAAGATGTAAAGTTATGTTCATAAGTATTTTTATTTTTTTTAATGTTCAAGATCAACCACACCATAGCTTTGTTAGATGTGTCGGATTAATCCCTTATTGTGACCAAGTTGCACTCTCTATAGCTCCAGTCATATCTTTGGGCCGGCACAGTGATGGCGACTGGGGCACTACAGTTCCTATCATCAGGCCACATGCCATAGTAAAAAATCTAGAAATTATTACTATTAGTACTTTTATTGATTGTTTGCCTTTTCTATTAAAACATGATGCCTCTTCCTGAGGGGTTTATTATATCAATGTGAGTACATCTAATTGCACCCAGCACACCGGGGATGCCAAATTTCAAATTTAGTCCAGTTTCTTTTCTCAACACATCTGACAACCTTACCATGAGACAATGATATTGTTTCATAGACCCAATGTGAATATACAAAATCATAATAGTAATGGATGAAATTAAACTTACCAACCCCTTTTGTATATCTCAATGAGCTCCCGGAGTTGTCGAAAACACTGTATCCGCAAACGCAGGCTCATTTTAGGCATTGGTGACCCCTCTTATGCACCGGCTAACACTTACTTGATCCATCAAACAAGCATCACCTACTAGCTTTTGGTATGAATCCATTCTATGGAATGCCAGAACTGTTAAGACCTGTATTGAAAATGGTTTATTATTTATAGGTTATGTAATTAGTTTGCCCATTTAACCAACGAGAGCATGCAAATGTTTATGTAAATATAATAACAAGTATGCAAACTTACAGTTGTACTATCTCTTAATCTGGTGTGCCGTCTACTCTCCTCGCACAATAGGAAGAATTCTTCCTCCGTAACTCTGTATAGGAACTACTCGTCAGGCATAACTTTTAGAAGTATCTTCCGCTCCTTTCGCCTACGAACCATTGTATTTCTCCTTTGGCGACTCCTTTCTGCCCTATAGGCAGCAAAAAGTACTCGAGGAGCACCTACTTTACTTGTAATATGTGATACCTATTTGATACTAATAAGAATAAGTTTTCACAAGAAAATTCTTTCTATAACACACACTACGTACTTTAGATTTTTATTAACAATGGAATTCCTTCACTTTTTGCACAAAATTCAATTTTGCAAAGTTTTAAAAATATTAAACGAACACCAAACACGCACAATTCGCTGTCGTCTCAGAAACGATGGTAAAAACGATAGTACGAGTCACTTTAATTGTCAAAATGGGTGTCGTGCATACCAATTTATGGTTTACTATCGTTTTTACCGCTTTACCGCGCGCGAAAACGAGACTAGAAACGATAGACGAAGGTAGGTCACGTGACCATCGCTAACGATAGTGGCCTGCATACCAATTTAACAAAACGCTAGCGTTAACGTCAGACGAAGGTTCGTTTTGGGCCGCCTGCATAACCCCCCTGATGTAAAGCTAGAGTGCGGTCCATGAATGGAAACAACTGCTACCACAGAGAAATCTCTACGGGCTGCAGTCGCCTCCACTATGCCGGCTTGAGGAGACGAGCATGTACCATCTAGATTGACAGTGCAACTATTCCCGAAACGCGACAAGGTCACTTCACGGGTGTTACATTCGAAAGTGGTGGTACTGCCCCAGGACGACAGACTGGACAAATAACCATCATCAGTCTGCCTACCACTCTTTTTATTACCACACCTTATTACTAATCAGTTTTAATTTTTTCACACGGGTAATTGAGTTATTATATGTTTTCTGATGCAATATTTGAAGTTATTATTATTTCAAATGCTTTAATATTGAAGATATCTGTTTTTTATGTAATAAAATATTGTCTATTGATAGGTAAATGATGTGTTGATATAATTAAAATGAATTAATAAAAAATAAGTTATTATTTTATAATATTGTTTTGTTACCAAACTATTAGGTATTAAATGGGCCCAAGAATGGGCATTTTTCATTAGTCAATATTGCTGCGGTGGGATTCCGTTAAATTTTCAACATAATTTTATCATAAAAATTGTTTTATTTAAAAGCTATTCGTGGTTACAACGGTCATTCACGTTTCATTCTGTACATAGGAAGTTTTAGTATTTCACCACTAATTGAATAAGAGAACTGAAGAATGAAAAGGCTGTGCAAGTAATAAACCCTTTGCCTTCGAAAATAATAACTACGCAAAAAATGTATCTGAATATCTATACGTATAACATATAGTCATGTATCATACTGATAACTAGTAGTTTCTGGGAAACCGATTGGATAGAACGATGCTTGCATTACATCCCGGAAATATTATCTACACTAAGTTTATGTTGACTGAATTAAGTTCCAACTCACCATAAACCATGAACTAGGTTTATGAAATATGAAATTTAAAAACAATGCAACAAAATTAGAGGAAAACCGTATGACCATGGACCAAGACAGGCTTTGTCTAATGTGGGTCCTCTAAACTTGATGTTAATTGTAAACTGCAAATTGTGAAAAAAGCGAGACAAGCTGCATAGGCAATGATCCCTTTACCTTTGATAAAACTCTAAAAGGGTATTACTATGATCTACAATATAGAATTGGGTTAATTTTTTTTTATTGTAGCTCGGCATGTGGCAACACTCCATGTAAAGCTAGAGTGTGGTCCATGAATGGAAACAATTGCTACTACAGAGAAACCTGTGCGGGCAGCAGTCGCCTCCACTATGCCGGCTTAAGGAGACGAGCATGTACCATCTATCTCGCTATACCTGGCTACTTTCAAACTATTCCCGAAACGCGACAAAGTTACTTCACGGGTGTTACATTCGAAAGTGGTGGACCAAAGTACATATAACGAAGTTACATTGGTACCGGTCAGAATTAGCGAGATTCGAACACTTGTCTCATCGATCGTGAGTTCACGCGTCTTACCGCTAGACCATTCAATTCCATGCTCATTTTAACAGTCCAGTATCTAATTTATTAAGATAAAACGAGTGCAAGGAACTTTTTAACTACTATAAAGTTTAGGAATAACAAACAAATATCTTCATTATTAACAATTCCTTTCTTAAAGTCAAGCGGTATGTTTGTTTAAATTAGAAAGACGTAAAGAGCATCTAACGGCATCTTCATATTTTTCCGGGCGTAAAATTGTACATAATCTAAAAGAGCTAATATCACCCATATCAATGTTATATACATACATCCTTTATTTGTAAACTCGGGCGAGACGTCCAGACCTTGACTTACTTTTTTTTTCAGTACCTAACCTACTTGTAGATATGTACAATTGTAAATATATTAGTATTTAAGCGATTACACACACATTACGATTTTTTTCGACATAAGTTTTTTTTAAATTTCTTTATTGTAGCTCGACATGTGACAACACTCCGCCTGATGTAAAGCTAGAGTGCGGTCCATGAATGGAAACAACTGCTACCACAGAGAAATCTCTACGGGCTGCAGTCGCCTAAACTATGCCGGCTTGAGGAGACGAGCATGTACCATCTAGATTGACAGTGCACACTCCTCTCTTATACCTGGCTACTTTCAAACTATTCCCGAAACGCGACAAGGTCACTTTACGGGTGTTACATTCGAAAGTGGTGGTACTGCCACAGGACGACAGACTGGACAAATAACCATCATCAGTCTGCCTACCACTCTTTAATAGTGCCTATAGGCACTGAGCGACCAAAGTACATATAACAAAGTTACATTGGTACCGGTCTTTAGCGAGGTTCGAACACGGGTCTCATCGATCGTGAGTTCACGCGTCTTACCGCTAGACCACGGCCTCTCCTTTTTCAAGTTTTTTCATTATGTATATTTTTTTATAATTTGATTTATACGTACATGCAATACCCTGATCTTAAACACCCTATTCTTATCTTAAATACCCTATTATTATTATAGAACAAGGCCAACATCCAGATCAGGATCAAATCGACTTCCTTTTTTTATCATGTTTTGTTTTATTATATTAATAAATAAATATTACAAATTATTATCATTGTATGTAGATCAGGAATCGAACCCTTGTAATAAACTGTTGTATTAATTACTGCGTCACATAGGCCAAAATGTAAAAAGGATTAAAAATAAAATAATTAGTAATAAAAAAAAATGCTTAATATTTTTCATGCATCAAGTGTTTTCTTTACCCTTTGTCAAACAAATTAAATATAATTAATTAGCTTTTAAATTATTTATGTTCTTTTAAATAACATCGGCGTTTAAAGTCTGTGACTACTTAGCACTAGAATTGTCGCGACAAAAGTAGGGGGACAGCCGTCGAGACTGAATGGTATGGGAACGCATCTGTGTCCACAGTGCCAGATAAGCTGGCCACTCGAACCCAAGATATCATGTAAAGTGAGAAGTTATCAATCAGAAATTAAAAATATAAAGTAGTAGGTAGGTACAAATAAAAACTTGCAATATAATTTACTTTAAAACTAACAAACATTGAAGAAAGTGAAATGTTATAAGTACGATCCATGAGTTCACAAAGATATGTCTGCCGATAGCAGTCGCTTCTGCGGCTTGATGGCACGAGTGCGTAATATCTGGGTTGACAGGGTACATTCCCTCGCTATATCCGGCTACTTCCATACTAATCCCGAAACGCAATTATGTTACTTCACGGCTGATACATTTTGGTGGTAGATCGTAGAACGGTGAACTGGTCTAATAACTACAGTCAGTTGTTACAGATCCTCATTGTTGATAGATGGTTTTATGTACCAGCATCTTCAGGCAAATGGACACCTGGTCTGTCCAGCGGCTTGGGCTTCTATCGCGCTGTCTTCTGCTATCAAATTTCCCTGTCCACAAGCCTTTCTAGATTGTCGCCATCCTTGAGCTCTATGTGGTCGAAATACTTCAGGATGCGGCGCAGGCAAAGCGATGATAGACGCGGTCGATTTTCGACACCCAGTTCCAAAGTTCAAAGGACAAACCTACTTAACCATCGGTAGTTTACGAAGAATATGCGAATATCGTTTAGCGAGCTTTGCGTACGTAAATAGTGTTGCCTAACGAATGTGTAGAAGGTTTCGCGGGGTGTGTGCGGGTGTCAGCACATTACCGTTCATCCGCTAACAAACTTGTAGTGTTAGGTAGGTACTAGCACAACGTCAGATTACACACTGTCAATATTTGACTGACCCGAGCTACCGGAAGAATAAACTATAATATCAATGTAAATTGCCCACAATTCTAAGCTGTACATACTGTACATTTTTATAATTAGTGTTAGGTACAATCAGAAATTGGTTAGCTGCATCACATCAAGGACTATTTGTGTTTATGTTGATCAACAAATTTATTCTAATTGGTTTACAATAATACTTCTTCCGTAGTGCATTTGTGCATCTTTATAATACATGTTGTGCGTGCGAGTGGAAGTGGATAAGGTGTCGAAAGAGATCCTGGCGGCACCTGTGAGTTGCTCTGTTTGCACCCTCACTTAGTTAGTCCGCTCCAAACTATAGTGCAAACCCCAACTTTACACTTATACCGCCTTTCTAAGCGCCGACTTAGAGAGCTTTTACAGCTATCTTAATTAGTAATAATTTCTAATCTACACCAAAATAATATCTTGAGATATCGCGCTACTATTTCACTATAGTGTTAATATCAATAAAGTTTGTTTAAACAGAAACGTGAGGTAATTTTATTTGAAAATTTCTTACTATTAAATAGACCTCGAGTTTATGTTATGGAAACTCACAGAATATTGGGAAATGTGGGTATTATTAAATCCCATACACAGGAAAAATAGACTCTGGTTGGTATATAGACGTTAACAAACGAATTACGGCGTAGGTACCTATCGTTCATTTTTGGGCCGGCATAATGACGACGACTGGGGCCACCGTATACTGCGGTTCTCCAGTCTTCGGCGCTTATGGACCTCCACCATCAGGCCAGTAGACGTCACATGTTGCAACAATATACGTTTGTCGGAACGGTCCTTAATTTGAACAGTCATGACTACGGAAACTAACTTGAACATAACGAATACCCGGTCATGAGTACGAGCACTAACTTGACATGAACGAGTACAAGCACTAACTTGAAATGAAACAAAAAGCGTGGTTACGCTTTGACAGAGTCAGGGAAAACACACTAGCGACTAACCCGTTCTGTCATATATTAAAAAAAACACTGTTTCAATATTTGCTCAAATATAGGCTAATTCCATTTAGTCTTAGAACTATGTGAAAAATGTCCCCCATGTCACGGTTTATTACCTACCTTTGACAAATGATTTTTATTTAAATATTTCAATGAACTTTATTACGTATTCACTTTAAGTTAAACTCACAATATTATTTATCTGTATTAATAAAAACGTATAATAAATCAGTTACTTAGGTATACGTTCAAGTGTTGAGACAAAGTAGTATCTTTATTATTTTATCATGCTCATAAATGCTACCGTCACCCAAAACGTGGGTGTCATGGCGTCTATGTGTCTATGAACAAAATAGTTAACAGGTTTATGTTTTAGCTAATAAAATTATGATAATTATATTGGTACTTATTAATACATCAAAATACTTCTTTTTAAATAACGACAGGATTGTTCCCTAATACAAGCTGAAATTTGATGAAGATTTAAAATGTTTAATTTCATCTATAAAGGATTTTTTATTGTAGCTCGCGATATGACGACCCTCCGCCTGATGTAAAGCTAGAGTGCGGTCCACGAACGGAAACAACTGCTACTACAAATACATTTTTACACGAAGCAGTCACCTCCGCTATGCCGGCTTGAGGAGACAAATGTGCACTGTCAAGTTGACAGGGTACACTCCTCTCGTTAATTGTAACTCTTTTTATTAAATTGTAATGAAAATTATATAGAAAAAAATTAACATTTAAAATACCAAATTCTAACAAAATAATAATAAATAATAAAGGTCCTTGTCGACCCTCTGTCATTTTTGAAAGTTTATTAAAGTTAATAAAATTATTTATATATTTTTGTATAACTAAGGGTTGTAAAAAAAAACGCAAAGGGGACTCCCTTTAAGGGGACTCCGTTTAAGATAAGACTGTTACAATGGGAATATTTACTCTACCAACTTGCTATCTCGTCAACACGGAAATAAAACCTGGAGAGACAGGAAGAAGATAATATTCTCACACACGTACACACACCTTTATATCTACCTATACTATTTTTTTTAAACATAGTAAGTACGGGCAATAACTACTACCACAGAGTATCGTCTCCGGCATTGGCGTTTTGGAGTGAGAAGAGATGTTTGAATTAAATCAAATAAAACATGGTTTTGCTTTAGTAAAATAATATATCTTCTGGCTATCTATATCTTTAAAAGAAATCTTTTTAATAGAGGTTGCCAGGGTCACCAATTTGGAGTGAGAAGAGATGCCGCAATTAAATTAAATAAAACATGTTTTTGCTTTAGTAAAATAATATGTTTTCTTACGTAAAAAAATCAAAGGATTGATTTCTATGATATATTTTGACATTCTACTTTTTAAAAGAAATCTTTTATAGAGGTTGCCACAGCATCATTACAGAAATGGTAGCCATGGCACAATCCAGGGCTCGCTGCGACTCAAGTATAGATTGTATACTATACTTATCTAATCTCTAGAATTAATTTTCCAAAAATATTTTGATATTTGACCTATTTTTTGCGGGGGGAAGACTGTTTATTTTAAAAAAACGTGATGACTGGTCTCCATGATGCTAGCTTAAGGAGACGAATATCTTCAAAATTAACAGCAGCTCAGGAGTCTGAGGTGGGATTCGAACTTCCCTTCCGGTACCACTAACTACTACGCCATTGGGCGCTTTGTATTTAATTTTTAGCATAATTTAATATGAATACACTTTGTAACAGTAAATTGGCATATTTTTAAATTAGATATCAATAGCAACGATAACCGACGAAATGATTTGACGAAAAAAAAATTTTTTTCTTACACTAAAATGAACTACTACAAATACGCTGTTGTCTTAAAAAAAGCCGTCAAAGGAATGGTATCTAGAAATGAAATTAATAAGTAAACGATAGATAAGTTTCAATTCAATTAGTAGCTATTTATTAGATGTGTTCCTTTTTATGAAGACAAAGCCGATGACCCCCGGCTTTTGAACATTGACATTAGGTACCAACATAAATTATTTAAAAAATAAACAATCGGTAGCAAAAGTGTGTATGAACCTTTAGATTTAGCTCAAGACTGGCAAAGCTAAAGCGGGCCACATTAATAAAGTAAACAGGCCCTTAAAAAATCTAATGGAAACCATTGATATACATATACAACTAGATTTGCAATAACGCTTCCAATGTGACGCGAAAGAAAATATGGCCACAGCCACGTTTAGGTTCTCTGTCAGTTAGTATTTGACTTGACGGCAACATTGTCAAATTGTTTGAAGCATTATATAAATTTAAAAAAAAAGAGTCGTTGGAAGGGCTTGCAATGTAAATAAAGATAATAAAAGAATCATGGCAATCACGTGAAGCATCAACGAACACAAAGCATGCGCAAGACTGGACTTTGGTTTGATTCCCACCACAGTTGCACAGCTTAGGCTGCTGTGTGCGTGTTGATATTTTTCAATTCAGTTTTCATCATCGCATCAAATAAATGAAAACAATAATAATTTAAAATTTCTTATCACAAAATGAGTTCTAGTGAGACATTACGAGAATAATTTATAAATATTAATTATCTCTTTCATAAAGCCGCTTCGGACATATAGTAGATAATTCAATTATTAAATATCCAAGACAATTAATGTTTATAAATAATCGTTACGATTTTTTCTTCTTCTTCTAAATCTAAGATGTAAATGCGAAATTAATTCTGTCTTTTTGTCATCTTTTGTTTTCCGCCTAAACAGCTGAATAGATTTTGATTGATATAAATAGATAATGTAGATAGTATAAATTAATAAAAAATGTAATTATGATTTTATAGAAACCTAGTATAGCTTATTTTATAAATTAATTATATCAGTCTAATGGGGCGAGTTAAGGTTGTGTTGACACAAATAAATTATTATTATATATTATATAAATATTATTTCTTGACGAGTTTTAAGTTTTAGTTTTTTCAAAATCTTTTGTTACAATCTTAATACAACGACCCTACAAACTGAATAAACAATCACCAAAATTTTCAAAAATTTCACGCCATTAAATAATAATTTCCTAATGAAATGTTTACATGATTGTAAACGATTCACTAATTAAATACTACGAGTACATATGAAAATGTACATAAGTATAACATTCCGTAATGTATAAATTTAATAAATAGGTATATTGAAACCAAGGTCTAGAATCTAGATTATAAAAGAATACGTATAAAAAAACTCACTTTGATGGCTGTGGTACAATCGAATCATAGTTAAAAGTCTGCAGTAAAGATGCGACTGCTTCGTTGATCTCCAACTTTTCTTTTCTCTGTGGATCCCAGCTCATCATTACCACCAACGCGCGAGTTTAGGGAAAGTAGTCCTTAATCCACAATATGTGCGCCCGTTGCGCGACCGCTCACTACAAAGAATGCCTTATTTTGTGCTCCTGCGCATAGTTATGAGTGAGCGGAGCGGGACTAACGTCTTGATGCTCGCGTGTATCGAGTTGTAAGTTAGATCGATGATCGGATTTTAAATATTATTTACAGTTATTTGTGGAAAATTATCACGATTGATTTTTTTTTTGACTTCTTGTAAAATATTTAATTAGGATTCGATTTTTTTTCTTATTTCGTTTACATATCACATCAACGGTGCTTGAACTACGTTCCCAGCCACACATTTCTTCCTTTTACAACCTGGGATTCTTGTTGTTAACTTGCTGACCAAGAAAGAGGCCCCGAAAAACTGGTGTCGCTAACTTCCAGGCTTGGTCTAGCGCCGCCACTCTCTCTCTCATCCTCTCCTACTCTCTAACAGGAGTGGCTCCAGCTCAACGTTAAGTGGAATACTATTTAAAAAAAACCTCTTCAAAATATATTAACGAAATGATGAAGCATAATTGTGTAAATATCACGAATAAAAGTGCATATTATAACTTTTAAAAGTAAATATAATAAATTATAGGTAGGTGTTATAGGTATACATTATAATATAGAAACATACTTACATTTTCATAGTTTTCCATGTAGTGGGCGGGAGCTTCAAGCACCGCCTCGCTGCGCGCCATTGGACGAGATCGCCGACCGCTCTTACGTCACATGCGCACGCGCCTTTTAAAAGGATAACAAATTAATAATTTTATAGGAAATAAATAAATATTAACTTTGGTTTACTTAAAAACAGGCGAGGTAAATCTAGATATCCTTTGTCAAAAGTACTTTGTAACAAATTTTATTTTTACTACATATACTAAGTACATATAACATGGTTACATTGGTACCGGTCAGAATTTACTAGTAGACTAAATACTAGTCCATGGAAGTAGTTGTTATTGTTATTATTATTCTTATTAATATTGACACAATAATTATTTTATTATTTATAAGTTGACAACGCCTCTTTACAGCAGATACTATTATTTTGTTATTGTTTTTGTTATTATTTTATAATATTTTAAATATTTTATTGTAATTGTTGACGTACAAAAGTGCTGAAAATCAGCCTACTTGTTTGATTAAATGAATTTGAATTTGAATTTAAGGAGATGTGAACACGGGTCTCATCGATCGTGAGCAGGCGTAACTGCTACTGCTAGACCACGGCAAGCTTAATAAGAACGGTACAATTTTTTTTTATTTTGACTGTGACCTCGACTGAAGAAACGCTTACATGGTGGCTCCAGTTGCCTTTATTATGCTGGCCTGAGAAGGTGCTTTTTCACACTCCGCTTGAAGGACTGGAATACAATTATACCTATTTAATAATAATCTATTAATAAAAGCAATAAAGTAGGTTCACAGTAAGCGAGTGTATTCCTCACTGAACAACAATTTCTTTCAGGCAACCTAAAAAGAAGAGTAGAGAAGAGAAGATAATTGTGTATGACTCCATGAAAAAGTAGTGAGAAGTGCATAATTTTTTTTTTTATTGTAGCTCTGCATGTGACAACACTCCGCCCGATGTAAAGCTAGAGTGCAATCCAGGAACGGAGACAACTGCTACTACAGAGGAATCTCTACGGGCAGCAGTCGCCTCCACTAGCCGGCTTGAGGAGACGAGCATGTCCCATTGACAGTGCACACTCCTCCCGTTATACCAGGCTACTTTCTTTATTTTAATTTATTATGTAATTATTATTATTCTTAGGTATTTAAGTGTTAAAGAGTGGTAGGATGACTGCTGATGGTTATTGGTCTGCCGTCCTGGGGTAGTACTAGCAGTTTCGAATGTAACACTCGTGAAGAGACTTTGTCGCGTTTCGGGATCAGCTTGGAAGTAGCCAGGTATAACGAGAGGTGCACTGTCAATCTAAATGGTACAAGCCGGCATAGTGGAGACGACTGCAGTCTGTAGAGATTTCTCTGTAGTAGCAGTTGTCTCCATTCATGGTCCGCACTCTAGCTTTACATCAAGCGGAGTGTGAAGTCGACAGTTGGAGGCAACTGCCGCCTATAGTTTATATGTGGCAGCAGTTGTTTCTGTTCATAGATCGCTCTCTCAGTTTGTAGCAGTCATGTGGAATGGCTTGGAAGTAGCCGGATATAACGAGAAGACAAGCCGGTATAGAGGCAACTATATTTTGATAGAAGTTGTCAGATGTCTCTGCTCGTGGTCCGCACCGAAGTAACCAGTTTAAAGTATCATTGGATTTCTTGCAACATCTTAAATTAAGAAAGTCTATAAACTATAGGTATAAGTAATAACGGTCAATTCGGAGCCTTACGGTCTCGCGTTCGACGTATGCCAGCAATTAGTTGCTTTTTGCTAAGTCCCCCCACTTCATAAATTAACACGTTCTAATTTTGTTCCCAACTCTCCGCCTGCCGCTGATATTGCTAATTAAGCCGTCAAGGTTTGTGCCAGGTATGCGCTTCAAATTCCATTGAAGTTAAGCTAAATTGTCTTCATTTCCATGTGAGGAGAAATTATTGATACAGATAAAGTTATTATTATAACTTATGCAACTTAATTGCTATTGTTATATTATTACAGCATATGTACAAAATATAATAATTTTTTAACTCTGCCATAAATAAATACATATACACCTCAACATAGCGCATATCATGAAACTATAATTTTAAATTATAATACTAATTTGCGTAAAAATACCTATTATTACTTCAAAGAATAACAGGTACTAATATTTTTCTTCCTGGCAACCTCGTTGTATTTTCGTTCAAAAATATAACATCTATAAAAATATTCACCTAGAAATATATAAAAATTACTTCAAAACAATAGATTTGTGGTATTTCTCTATGCCTAGAGTACCAATCTAGAATCACATTGATCGAGCATTGATCACTGATGTGATCAAGTGTAATGAATGGCTAGGAAACGCCTATGTGATTTCAGAACAGTAATCATAGCTGTCAAATGAATGCTTCCTACATTTTTTTATTTGTGACATAATTTATTTTAATCACGTGCATGGAATAAAAGACTCTATGTGCCTAACAAATAAGGTGTTTTATTTTATTTAAAAATATTGAGCTTATTAAATTGAAATGTGTATGTGGTTCGGTGCTTAATGCCGAGCTTGTTTGTTTATGCATCGTGCCACAGTATAATTTCTGATTTAATTATTTATAAACTAACAAAATTGTTACCTTTGTAATATTCTATCAATAATTTAAAATGAAAATAGCTGTGGAAGGATGTGCTCATGGAGAATTAGAGAAAATTTACGAATGCTTAATTGTTACTCAAGAACGAGAGGGAATAACGATAGATTTATTAATATGTTGTGGTGATTTCCAAGCTGTAAGAAATAAAGATGATCTGTGTTGTATGGCTGTACCAGAAAAGTACCAAGAAATGTGTACTTTTTATAAGTAAGTTATCTCTCATTTGAAAACCATTGATATATACAACTAGATAAGCAACAACGCTCCTAATGTGGTGCGAGAGAAAAGATGACCTCAGTCATCACATACACCATCACATAGTTTGAAGCGGCTTATGCTTTTTTCATGTCCGATGTATGAGGTTTTGCTCCTCTAGTATATATCTCTATAATTTTAACCTATAAACATTTTATGAAAGTTATTAAGATTTTAATGTTTTTAGGTATTACAGTGGTGAGAAACAAGCGCCTATTTTAACATTGTTTATAGGCGGTAATCATGAAGCATCTAATTATTTACAAGAACTGCCATACGGTGGTTGGGTTGCACCAAATATTTATTATATTGGAAGAGCTGGTGTGGTTAATTTTGCAGGAATACGTATTGGAGGTTTGTTATGTTGTTGTATATAACTGAAGAGTTGGCACACCTAAGCAGTTGAATGGGTGGATACTCTGGCTGGTACCGAATGTTGATTAAAATAGTAAACATGTTCTTAGTTATGATGGCTTATTAATTCCATCTAGTTCTACATGATTTTTAAGTATTACTGAAAAGTGATTTTTATTTAAAAATCCTAATTAACCTTGTTAGGTTTTCATTTTAAGTTTTTTTTTATTGTAGCTCGGCATGTGACAACACTCCGCCTGATGTAAAGCTAGAATGCGGTCCATGAATGGAAACAACTGCTACTACTACAGAGAAACCTGCGCGGGTAGCAGTTGCCTCCACTATGCCGGCTTGAGGAGACGAGCATGCACCATCTTGGATTGACAGTGCACACTCCTCTCGTTATACCTGGCTACTTTCAAACTATTCCCGAAACGCGACAAAGTCACTTCACGGGTGTTACATTCGAAAGTGGTGGTACTACCCCAGGACGGCAGACTGGACAAATAACCATCATCAGTCTGCCTACCACTCTTTAATAGTGCCTATAGGCACTGAGAAGTACCAAAGTACATATAACAAAGTACATTGGTACTGGTCAGAATTAGTTAAAGAACTCTTTAATTTCGTTATCACTTAGGTAAATGTGAAACGTCAAATCCTACAACTATCGATTGGCTTTTGACTTCTGCTCCAGCTTCATCATCAGGAGTGACATGCCGGGCTACTGTAAAAAAATACATAGAGCATTCAAATGCGGTTTAAATTTCAGGTTTATCAGGTATTTTTAAAGGTCGTGATTATACACAAGGACTTTATGAGTGTCCACCCTATACACAGGATTCAATGAGGACTATATATCATATACGAAACCTGGACGTTTTCCGTCTAAGGCAAATCAAGGAGAAAATTGATATAATGCTATCTCATGATTGGCCAAAGAGCATTACAAGTCATGGTAATGCGAATCGTTTGTTGAAACAGAAATCATTCCTAAGGTAAGAAAAACATAAGACCCACTCTTGATAGAGGCATATATTTTGTACAAATTTAGATTAATAATATACTTAACATGTGTATTGAATATTTTCTCTATTCCAGTAGTATATTTTATTCTACTTTCTATTGTAATCTAGATTCATTATTATTAAATTGTTATTAAAATGAAGCTGTGTGCTTGCGGCGTAGTTTTTCTGTTCAATTTTTATCATAATTTTATAACACCAACCATGGCAAGGAGATTCATAAATATTACTTATAAGTTTTGCTTTAAGTAACACTTTGAACTGTCAAAGTGTCTAACAATAGTATCAATTTGACAATTCAAAGCAATATATGTTGCCTCTCAGAAGTCGAGGTCAACACAATCTTAGAATATCCAAATCACCGAAATATCTAGACATCAATATAATTTGTTATTTTGAAGCCATGTATGCTACATTTTGTCAAAAATGGGAGATGAAAGTTTGTATGGGAGATTGAGAACCCATCAAGTCTCATTACTTGTTATTCTGGGCTGGTCTTTGCACGCAGACCATCTAGCCTTCTATACACATATGAAATATAAACTAAATAATAAACAAATATAATTAAAAACCTTTTCCATTGCAGAGAGGAGATAGAATCAGACACGTTAGGTAGCATGCCCGGAAAAGAACTTTTACATTTATTAAAACCAGAATATTGGTTTGCAGCACACATGCATGTTATGTTCCCAGCTATAGTGCCACATGACACTGAAAATGGAGAGGTCAAAGAAACTAAATTCTTAGCTCTCGACAAATGTCTGCCAAAAAGACGACATCTGCAAATACTAGATATCCCCGGCAATGAGGAGAAATATTTAAAATATGATGCGGAATGGCTTGCTGTTTTGAAAAGCACCAATCATTTGTTAGTGGTCAAGAATGTCACTGTTCACATGCCTGGTCCTGGTGGACATGAAAGGTGAGATAGTTTGTTTTAAATGTAGTATGCATAGCTAGCATGAGTTACTCCCCGGGGCGGTACTCGTAGTAGTGTTACTCTAACTGCTAGCAGCTGGAGCTGGTGGTGATTACTGTAAGTGATTTTCAGCCCCGTACTGGTGGCACCTGGGGTGGACCACCCCCATCGCCCGTCTTAGCTATGTCATTGTTAGATAGAATTAAACATTTTATTATGAGAGGTTTCTTTTACTGTTATTGTTTTATATTTTGCATTATTAAAAAATAATTTATTTAATAATAGGTAAAATAATTATTGTTATTAGTCCAGTCTGCCATCCTCTTAATACCTAGTCGCTCTTCGGGGTCGGTTTGGAAGTAATCTGGTATAACAGCATGAGTGTATCCTGTCAACCTAGATGTTTCATGATCGTGTTCATTAGTAGACTGTCGCAGGTTCTTTTTCCGCAATTGAGCAGCTATGACCGCTCACTGTGCGTGATCGGCGTTGGCAAACATTGCTCCATATTATACTTAAAAAATCACGGTGAAAATATATTCAATATTTTCTAATGGACAATAAAATTTTCAGATATGATTATACACCAACAGAAGAAGAAAAATCAGCAATAACAAACTTAATGGGAGACATGACTATCAATCCTGATAACTTTGTACATACAGCACCAATCTATAACCCTAAATCACCAAAGGGCGTCCGAGCAGGACCTATAGAAAATGCGCAGACGGTTAAACTTTGCGAATTGTTAGGCATAGATGATCCTATACAAGTTTTATTAGCGAGATGGGGTCAGGTGTTAAGAAAGCCCTCTGAACCTGTTGAAATTAAAGCTCCAGAACCTCAGACTCCAGTTCGAAATTCAAAGTTATCTTTACCAGCTCCGACTACGCCCGCAGACGTGGATGAAGATGTAGAAAAAAGTGATTTATGTTTTAGTAGTTCTGATATCAATTCTTCTTTTATTATTGATACAAGCGGTGATTATGAATGTGATACTCCTAATAAGAGGACATTTAAAAGACGTAATCAAGCTCTCTACACACCAGAATGTGATGGTACTGTTGAACCAGAATCAAAGTCCCCCAAAATTACATAAAACTTCAAAAAAAGTTCCTTCAGAGAAAGAGAAATTATTGACAAAAATAAATAAGTAAATTATATGTATGTATTTATGTATATATTATATGTATACAATATGTATTTATATTATTATGTAAATATTTACTTATCTATTTATTTATTTTTATGTATGTACCCATAGTATTTATATTACTCATATTTTATTGCCCCTATCTCCGCTTCCATCTCCCAATGGTTAGCTGGGAGAAAATGCCTAATGGCATTAAGCTCGCCATTGTACAACATGTGTGCAATAAAGAATTATTTATTTATTTATATTGTGAAGAATAATCACTTTAGGTGTGATATATTTACTTTTATTTATATCAAGTAAAACTCACGCACTCAATAGTGCACATTGCATACTTATTACTCTGAAGTTAGATACTAAAATCCCTATTGCATTACTATACATTACTTGGACCTTTCCGTGCCTATATTCAGAGCAGTAATATTACGTGTACTGTAGCTATAATTTATCAAATTAAGACTTAAATTAGGTAGTGCAAATTCTAAATTTAGTTTTATGATGAAGTAGAATAATTAAGTTAGTAGAATTAAAATAATAAATTATGCATGTATTACAAAACAATTGAAGGATCATGCATGTAATTTATTTGTCTTGTATAAAATGTCATTGCGATAGTACAAATATGATGTTCGACAATATTTTTAAGGTCTATTTTCACTACAATTTAGAATGATATCTTAAATGTTAAATCAAATAATAAGAAAATTAATTGGCAATATTTAAATAAATGTATGTACTTGATTGAATAAATGTATGATTTTTTAAATAAATTTTACAATATTTGTTAATTAATTTAAGCAATAAATAGTGCAATTGAATTATTTTGTTTTTTTTTATCCTCTATAAGTGAATTAAGAAAATTTTAATGAATTCTTAAGAACAGATCTCGAAAGTATTTCTAGTAATAACATTTTAGAAATTAAATGCTTATTTATTCATATTGATGAATTTCTTAACTATCTTATGAGATTAATATAGCTGTGATAGCAAGGCACATTTATTTTAGTAAATAATAAACTATTTTTTATAAAAATAAATTTTTAATAAAAAAAAGTAAATAAACTTCTATTTTAGTAAATATTGATGCTTGGAAATTTTTTTTTCTTAAAGTTATGGTCGGTATCAATTGTATATTTATCAGTCTTGATGTGTAAGTAAATGTTGTTTTAATAATGGCATATTTTTTGGCTTAAATTCACATTGATTACATTGCAGTTCTTTAGATATTAATTTCCGATGCACATCTACAGACATCCTATCAATAGAACCTTCTTGTTTTAGTTTCTTCATTACTTCTGAAATTCAAAGAGTATTTTATATGTATGTTTTAATTAAATTGAAGTATTGGATGGTGTTATTAATAACCAAAAATTGTATTACCTACCTGAATAAGGTATGAAGAATTTGGTATTGAAGCTATTCCAATGTGTTTTGGTTTTCAGACAAGGTGATATGAAATCTGTACTAATTATATGCATGTGTAATCTGTGCATGCTGGGAATTGCGTGGAAACCGGCATTTAAATCGCCTTTATTTTCAACCTTTATTTCTTCAAATAAACTATTAAATTCTTCTAAAAGACTTATGTGATCCTTAGTTAACTTGAAAATACTGCTGATATCTTCTCGTGGTAATACTAAGTAATGTATTTTCGCTTTAGGATATTTATCTTTAATAACAACTGCTTTAACACTTTCTTTTATAATGTTTTCGGGGTTTTTCATTGAAGCCAGTAAACCGTTCGGACCTTTAGCGTTTATCATCCTTATATTTATCATATAGTAGTAAACTTTTTAATAAAAGGAGAATAATTTAACAGTCACAAGCAAATAAATATATCCTCGAATTAGAAACGCGCTCACCTGCAATCTGATTGATCTGATTTCGTTCGGAAATATGTTTAATTGAATTAATAATTTTTTTTTAAACTATTGTTAATTGTCTTTATTAAATTGATAAACTGTTAATATACTACCATCCTCTTTTACCTTGGCGGTCTAGATAATATTGTGCGATTGGTGGAGAGGTCGCACTTTACGCCACGAAAGCGTAAATGTTAACTCATACTTGGTCCTCTGATTCCCGCCAAAACACCACGAAATAGGCAAATAAAATAAATTATTTTATAAATGTAAGTAAATTTAATTTTTCAAATTATTATTATATTATAAATAATATTACCAATATTAGAAACTTTATTTAATTGATAAAGCAAACATTTATTATGAAAAATAAATAAATTATATTGTGAAAGAGAGCTTTCTGACAAATATAATAGGTATTTTAAAATATATATGTATTTAGTTGTTCTTTTATTCCCTTGCACCTTAACACACCCTTAATTCACATAAATAAATGCTTATAATCTAAAACTAATACAGTCGTGCGAATATACTAGGACTTATAAATTATTAAAAGTCATCACTGAAAAATTTACCAAACAAAAACAGTTTTCAGAAGGAACTGTTTACAACTTCGTAATTTCTCAGTCATAAGTTTATTTCATGTCTTATTATTAATTATTCTTATATTATATTAATAAGAACTACTTGTATTTGTCTTGGTTTTCATTACATTTAAAAATACTGTATCGATGTCTCTTTTTCCACATAGGTTAGTACCTATACTTAAATACAGGAATTCTAGCTTTTATTATAATAAATTAAATGTAAGTTTAAATACCTAAACTAATAGAATTGAACTGGTTCAGTTCATTGTACCGTGGGTCTACCCGTATACCCCATAGAGTCGGGGAGTGAGTGATGTGCCAGTTCCCGTAGGATTTGTTCAAAATTCTTTCCTGTCGATGCCTGAAGACTGTTGTTCTTTAAAAGTGTTGAATTTAATCTTGTTGCTAGATAACACATCTGTAAAAAAATAACATTGTTAGGTGCATGTTTATTAAGAAAAGAAAAAATACTCTGGCAACATTTTATGAGTATTTTATTAACCTGATAACACCAGACATTCTTATTTTAAAATTTTAAGTTATTAAACAGGCGTTCATTAGAGAAGAATCGGGGCACATCGAATCGCATTTCTTCCGCGTGTGTCTATCATAGACGAATGGCACCGTATTGCCATACACTAAGACAGAAATTAGTTTGACGAGTGACGCCTGATTCTTTTTGATTCATATCGGCAATTAATGAATGCTTGGCAAAAAAAAAGCGCTGAACTAAAAATGTATGGAATTTGACGTTTCAAATCACTGACGTCACCGTTTTAAACGTCAAATCCCGTAAATTTGTTAGTCGACTCGAAAATTCTTCAGATCAGAGGGCAAAGTACTAGTTTACATTTACGCCGTGACAGCGTAACGCGATTCTCTGCACCAATCGGGTGATGATATTTTGACCGCCGAGGTACTAAAAAAGCAAATAAAGCGATCCTATTGGTGGAGAAATTTCGCTATCACGGCGCAAATGGAACTCGTGTCTGCTTGCCTCAGATCTCGTAGTCATACAAAACTTACCAATAAGGCGGACATAAATAGTAATGCACCCAATGCAGCCGCAACCATCAATGAAGTGGCACACGTAGCCTCGATGGGAGTACGATGGAAGAGTTCCCCTGGCATTACTACCGTGTACTCTAAATTCTCCTTGAACCTTGTAAATGGTGTCGATCCATTATCAACAGTTAAAGCGGCATTTGTTATGTTTTCATGCGTCGAAGGAAGTAACGCCCTTTTCTTTCGACCGTGACCTGAAGGTTCAAATAAATCCAAACAGTAATCCGGTTGGCAATCAGCGGCATCCATGCAAGCTTTGATTTGAGAATGGATCCATAAAGTTGACCGCTCTTTCATAGACGCTAACAAGAACGCTTCGAAATCCAAGAACACTTCATTATGCCGCTCCCTATATCTCGCTGGCTGATGAGGTATTATTGACGCGAAATCTCTATTTCGACATCTGGAAGTATAAAAATATACATATAAAATAATGTAAATACTACAGGACCGGACTTGCAGCTAACTTCACTTGGCAGAGAGCTCGGCATGTGACAACACTCCGCCTGATGTAAAGCTAGAGTGCAGTCCATGAATGGAAACAACTGCTACTACAGAAACCTGTGCGGGCAGCAGTCGCCTCCACTATGCCGCCTTGAGGAGACGAGCATGTACTATCTAGATTGACAGTGCACACTCCTCTCGTTATCACACTCAATCTCCACTACCCACACTCCTGTCAAATAACTTTAAATAAGTACCACCAGCAAAAAAAATTGGATAAATGCGTTTGCTTTTTTGTATTTAGCAAGTAAAAATTTAGTTAACGCCTTTAGTTTTTCAAAACATTATGTTTATTTGTTTGTAATTTTTTTTACACCATATCACTTTTGAAGAACGTGGGATCGCGAAACAAAATCTTCACAGTTCTATTCTTAGTTGGCTCGCAAAGTACATAGATTATAGTTTACCCTTCTTTAACAAGCAAGACAGCTCCTGGTGCATGTGGACGATCAGGATCAGGTGACACGGCCACTTCTAACAGTTTTATGTGTCTCCAAGCTGATTCTGGATTGATTCTTGCTCTTAATTGTAGTTTTGTACCAATTGGAACTGCCTGAAAAAAACAACAACAGATTTTTCAAAATAATTGTCTACAAATTAATAAAAACTTTACATGGAGTTATGATTAAGATTGCGCGTCTTTGTCGGTGACCGACAAAGAAAACTGACCTATCATCGGGCCGATTCGGCTGTTATTGCATTTGAATTATTTTATTTTGACATGTGACCTCGACTGGCCTGATGATAAGCGCAGCGGAGGTCCATGAGCATTGGTGATTGGAGAACCGCTAACACGGTGGGTCCAGTCGCCATTACTATGCCGGCCTGAGAAGGTGCTTTTTCACACTCCGCTCGAAGGATCCGAGGTGAAAGGACTGGGAGAACACATGGGAGCATTCCACTTATCAATTATCCGACATCAAAAATTAAAAGAAATCACCAATATAAATACTACTACACAGCTCACGCCCTGTCCTCACCGGGGTAGGCAGAAGCAATTGTTTAACCAGTGACTTCTCTTCTACATACTACTTCGCTTCAACCATTACTCCTCATGCATGCACTTTCTGAGCAGTTGACCAATCCTTCAGACACAGCTATCCATACATTCATATGTTAGTGAGTTGTAATTAAAAGTAAGTACCTGATCAACGGGAAGATCAAGTGAATGATTGGAATGTCGTGATACTGGAGGTGCTTCTTTGTATAGTGCAACTTCATATTCTAATCTTCCAGGAGTTTCTTCTACTACTCCTGATACTCGAGCACCATGTGGACTGTGAACAGATCATAAATAGTCTACAGCTTCATTTCTGTCTATCTTATTTATGATTGAAGATAGATAAACTTTTCTCGTGTTCGGATTTTTTTTTAACCTTATATTATCCACACACTTTACGATTTACTTTTGGTCTTAGTTGATAGAAGATCGTAGAATCCCAAATTGTAGCGTGTACATTAAGCGTTGATAATAAAATCAGTTACTTACAAACTACCAGCAAAACCAGCCGCTTTATTCTCTATAATAGTTGGTTCTGGTGGTTTGCACATTATTATTAGCTCTTGATCTGATTGCATCACCACTCCTGGAAATTGAGGAAACCATACGCGGACATGAACAAAACCCTGGAAACAAATAATGGTGCAAAATGTGTAAGGAATTTCTTTCTAAAATAAATTAAAAGCAGCGCGCTCTATCGAACTAAGCAATTCTATAAGTTCACGGTTGCACTTAGTTACGGATATGGTGAACGATTTTTTGAAGTCTCCAGAGTCTAGACTTACTTAAGAACGACCGTGGCCGACCTGATGAAGACGGGGACTCACAATTAAGAGCATATCTTTTATATTGCTGATAGTACCACCAACGTAGCTATAACACCTACTAAATAAATAAAAAATGTGCAAAAAACATCTTTAACTTTAATTAATTAGCGTTAAAGACCAAATAAGTATTTGGTCAATTAATAAAGCTCGTTATGTAACAATAGAATCGTGACTAAAAATAGGGTGTTTCAATATAAACTACACGATCGTAACCACAAGAATACGTGCTCTATTTCCACGTAGTAATTGTAGTTCAATGGTCTTTGGTTTGCTATTGTTGATTAGTTCTTTTATATTTATTTTAATTCGTACTTTATCGGACGTAAATTAAACAAAGTAAGGTAAATTAAACAAAATTGTAATGTGAAATTGTTTTGCTGTCCATACAAGCATTTGTATGCATACAGTGGCAGATTATAGATTAACGTCGTCACCGCCCTAGGCTAGCACATTATCGGCGCGAGTCTCTTTGGCTAAACATATTTGCAATCTTCATTTATACTTAAATATATTTAAAAAATGCGACGAATGATTGCTAGGTACATTTTTTGTGCATTATCATAAAATGCGTTAAATTATTCTTTTTCGTTTAAGAGCTGGATATACGCCGTTGACCTTGCTCGTCCCGTGATGATTTATTGTGCGACAGATGGGTTGCTCACGCGATTGTGTGTCGATTTATGTAAAAAATTATTTGAAAAGTTATTTGAGAAAATAAACCGAAGATTCCCTAAGTATTGTATTGTTTAATATCATAATGAAAATAAAAAAACCTAGCTATTAATAGTTTAGAAGAAAAATGGTTTTATATTTCTAAAACAGGGGTTACTTTGCATGAATATTAATAATATTTAATTTTTTTTTTTAAATGAAGAGGACATGTTTTGTATAGTGTGGATTAACATATATATTTTTAAAGATAATTTCGTTACGGGTTATGGAGAAAAAAGGTTTTAATCCTCTTCAGTTCCAGCGCAGTTCACATGTATTCTAGCGTTAAAGACTACACACGCCTGCCCTTCTGAATTCTCCTAGGCACAAGTCTAGTTTGCCTAAAGGATATCCCCACTGAGTATAGTATATATATAATAATAGTAGTATCTGGTACTTATATAATATTTATTGGCTCCATTTTAATGTGACATGGGACTAGGCCATTTGAATACTGTTTATTAACGGAATACGTTATTACTGACTGCATTGGAAGGAAGAATATTACATAGGTGTTATTAGTGGCACTCTTAAGCCCGATTCACACTAGACAGATGCACATGTGAAGAATTAAGGGCTGCAATCTTAATAATTTCTTATGACACACCGAAAACTATTTCACAGAGCACTACAGGCAGCGCTGTGTCAATCGAACGAATTCAATTAGCCCGAAATGTGCAAATCGCCTACTTTTGAAAATAATAAAATTTTAGTAGGCGATTCGCACGAATGTAAAATACATTGTGTGCGAATCGACCCCTTCAAAAATAAGTAGTAGGCGATTCGAACACAATGTATTTTAATGCAGAAAAAAATGAAAGTACAGTCGTTGACATAAATCGAAAATTAATTAAAATACCCCGGGCGCGGAATTAAATTTTTTTAAATATTTTTTGTAATAGTTTAAAATAGCGCATGTTCGGTTATAGACATCAGAGTCTTCCCTATTTGATATTCCCTATGATATCCACTTGGACAGGTGTCCATAAAAAAACGTCAAGCCGAAGATGGGAGCAGAGCTATATACAAAATTTTTGCTTAGTCAAAGTATCTTGATTCGAGACAAAGCAAGAGAAAAGAGTATGAAGTTTGCACCTGTAGTATATCTCTATAGAAATAAATGTTTTTATTTTTCCGGACAGGCCCGTTACCGTCCTTAAAAAATTAATCATACAAAATACGCATCATGAGTGGATATCACGTACATGAGATGAGACATTAGAGACAGTCACTGCTTCACATGAGTACCGTATGATGCTGAACGCTGATACATGGGTACCCACATGTGCGAAGACAGTAAAAGTTAATATGGCCTAATCTTATAAGGTCCGTTTGCACCAGATGGCCTGTTAAAGTTACTTTATCTATTACTTTTACGCTTACTTTAACCGTTACTTTTACATTTACTCCCAACGAGATGCATCATCGTCGCCACTGTCATTTTTGACGTTTACTTAACGGTAACCGTAACCAGCGAATCTTGGCTGGTTAAAGTTGAAGTAATCGTCGAACCAATGTCACTAACGTCAAATGTATGAAAAGAAGCCAAATATGTTTTTCTATTATTTTTTTGAGATCTGCCACCCTTTTAATGATAACAATGTGAATTTACAGGTTATTGCAACGCGTGTGACTTTTACGTCGTCGCCGTAAAAGTAATAGTTAAAATAACTTTAACGGGCCTTCTGGTGCAGACGGACCTAGGTATTCGAACGGGGAAATGCATCTAGACGACATCTATAAATGCATCTATTGAACACTTTTACTCATGTCAATGCCTTCCACACTATGTGCCTACGTGTGCCTAATGCAAGCAATTGCATTTATAAAGAATTAAATCATGTACGACTTCAAATAAGTTGTGCTCATTTTGGATTAGATTGAAGTCAGTTTGAGTCCTTGTTGAAACTTTTTTTTATTATACAAATAGCGCACTGTTACGTCACA
The DNA here is from genome assembly GCA_948150575.1 of Tinea pellionella. Taxonomy (NCBI): domain Eukaryota; kingdom Metazoa; phylum Arthropoda; class Insecta; order Lepidoptera; family Tineidae; genus Tinea; species Tinea pellionella. The sequence continues at coordinate 5,268,797 of OX411256.1, forward strand.
TATCAGGCAGCGAACGCATTCGCTATGCCAGCTTGAGGAGACCAATGTCATCCGTTGACAGGACATACTCTTTTCACTACACCGGGCAATTTTCAAGGTGATTCCGAAACATGCCCAGTTCACTTCACCACTTGAAAGCGTAAGTGACTGTAGACTCGGCAACTAACATACCGCTCTTGATTGTAATCTACTTACTACTTATTTATATTATTTAGTCTTAACTTTGTGTATCCACTATCCTGGCCAACGGATCCATTAAAGTATGATTAAAGCAAATAATAATCAAATTAACTTACATTACGTTTAAGAACGCCACATTTAGTAAAATCAGAAATTCTTAGTCTATAGAGAAGACCGGTCTGGTCGTCCGCATCTGGTCTGATTTGACAGACCGGGTCTGTTGAAGGATCAGTAGCACGATCATCAGCGAAGAGTGGTGACCCTCGGAATCCTTCAGGCTTTCTTAATAGGGCTGATACTGAATCCCTTATACCAGCTCCACCGCTCGAGAATGTGCACTGGATATCAGTTACTGAAAATTAGAATAAATTCTATTGTACTTAATCTAATTGTGCTGCGTTGTCTGTTATATAACAAGTGCGGTGCATGAGTGGAAAGAACTAGAAAAACAATAGAGAAACTGTATGCAGCAGTCGCCTTCGCTATACCGGCTTGATAAGACGAATGTACTTACTGACAATAGGGATTGTTCCAAGCGTTACACTTGAAAGTTGTTTTTTTTTTATTGTAGTTTGGTCTATGAACGGAAACAACTGTTATACAGATAAATTTAGCAGTCGTCTTTACTATGCCGGATTTATGAAACAAATGTGCACCATCCAGAATTACAGTGCACACTTATCTCGTACCTGGCTACTTCTAAACCGATCCCGAAATGCGACAAGCTCACTTCACTTAGGTACATTCGAAAGCGGTGGTGCTACCCCAGGACGACAGACTAGATAATAACCATCATAAGTCTGCCTATCATTCTTTAATAGTGTCTATAGGCAACGAGCAACCAAACTTCATATAACACAATCAGGCCAGATCAGGTCTCATCGATTGTCTTACCGCTAGCCACGACAGCTCAATTCTTAATTATTTTTAAATGTTTAATGAAAATAATCTCACCATCGTAGTCTTGCGTCGTTACAATCCGTATCTGTAACAATGGATAATGTTATTACATCATTATTTGAAGGACGATACTTTTCTACAGATGCGTGGTAATGCACGTTATCTTGGAATCAAAACTTCGCATCGGTTTAGTCATCACGCAGTTGTTAGAACAACCGTAGCTTCCTTGTTCGACTCTTCTATATACAGCTCGATTACCACTCACTTACTGACATCAATTATGGTGCACTTGCGGCGGGGTTAGAGAGATGATTCTTTTTGGGACGTGTAGAGGGGGCCCCCGCGACCTCAGGAAAATCTCGACTTTGACCGGAAGTAGACTCTGGACTGCAAGTGACGGATATTTCTCGGAAACGGAACGAGATAGAACCAAAGTACCGGAACAAAAGTCGTAGGAAATGACCTCTAATTTCGAAATCCATAATTAGCTTTTCGAAAAAATTTTTTTTTCAAAACTACCCAAAAAAAATTTTTTCGCTCGCGAAGCTACATTTAACAAAAACATTTTTGGATCACTGTTTCGAATACTTACAAGTATGCATTAATGCACGCTAATTAATGTACTTGACCTTTAACGTAGTATTTTACAATTATTTATTATTCTTATCAATCTTTTCTTCAAATAAAATCTATTAGTAAAATTATATACATTTAATTTTTTCAATACTTAATAGTTTTTCTTGTTTTGTGAAAAAGATGAGTTTTATTTTTTATTTTTAAATAGTGCGATAATTATACGTTTGTCTCTCGGTTTTGAGTTTTTAAAGAAATGTTAATTAAAAAACTCTACTTAATCATTATGACCATTATTTTTTTGTAACTACGTGTAAAGGAATTGTATAGCATGTAAAAGAAAGGAAAGTATGATAGCATTAGCTTAGTCTGCATATCTTTGCGTTAAATAAAAAAAAAAGTTTAAACAGTTTTTACTCTGTGTAATTAACATTCGCGTAAATCTTTGCCCATTTGTAACTGACTTCAAAAAGACGTGGTTCAATTTCTTTTTCAGTAATCAATTTATTTTTCTGGCGATGTTACCTCATATCTCCGCCGTTTGTGGACAAATTTTGATGAGTCTTACATTTTATTTTTGCAAATATTTAGTGTGTTATAATTTATAATTATGCCCTAATCTAAAATAATTAATTAATTAATACTCTATGTATTAATATGAGATTAAAAAGTATAAAAACAAGCCTTAATGTTTTTTGTGGTGATCACGGACATCTTTATTATTCTAAACGTATAAAATAAGTTTATAAGCCCTTAAGCCCGTGTGAAACAATTTAATTTATTTATTAAAATAGAACGATAACAAGTTTTATTTATAATAAACTAGTTTTTAATTATTATTTCAATATACGACAACCTAGATAGGTTTAAAACAATAAGCTTCTTAGGTCTGCATCTTTTCACGATCGAATTTTAATTTAGGTTATGGAGACCAGTTGCGGAGCCTAGATCTATAAGCCGATTCCTGTCGGGATATTTTTTTTAAATACGGGATTTTATAATTTTTAAAATGCTATTAATGCAAAAAGTCCGAAAAAAAATCTACAATAAACTACCGGACTGTTTAACGTAAAACATTTTTAGAAGATTTCTTTGTTTTTTATTATTTTTGTTTTTCATGTAGCGATTCAGATGTTCCGTAATTATTGAGCTTTACCTAAATCCACTTTCGTCACTGATATATACAACTTGTTTGAACAAAATTATTTGTAAAACAAATATTTAGATACTTTTGTTAAAAAGAGATGACAGATCCACGATATCGAATTACTTAAATCTTTTTACATTTTATTTCTTTAAATTTAATCTTCAATGCTTCTCGCATCACAATAGTTTGGTTTGACATTTCATTGTGGAGATTGTATTTTACATTTTACTCAAAGTTGCGGTTAGAATATAAAATTGAACCACTTTTTGACCACATTTCGTTCCAGCGACGCAACGTGAGGTCTGTTAATGTTTTCGTTGAAAGTAAATCGCGAATTATGTCCGTCACGCGTAAAATTTATATTAATCTAATTTTAAAATATGGCGTCTAACGTGCATTAAATTTTGTTTCATTGCTGCTGACACATTTTTAAAGAAATAAAAAAAAACTTATCTAGTTTTAAATATTTTCGACTCCCATAGCTTTTTTTCCCCGACCAATATACATCATATTATAATAATAAATACGTACTTTTTTTTAAACATAATATATTTAATTAAATGATTTATTCTAATAACGTAAATTACGGTACATATTTTTTTTAAATCTTCAACTTAATATTTAATTATTAATGTTACAGAAAAAAAATAGTTTCATCCACTATTTCGGTTGTCAAATGAAGAAGGTAAAAAGAAAGGAAATCATCACATTCAGTCGTAAGGTCAAATAGTGGTTCACGTGCGGAAACAACGATCGGATGTTGATAATACTTGTATGCAAATTAAAAGACTTAAAACGGTTTCTTCAATTGGGGTTACTCGGGTTATTGGGCGTAAAAATTGGTGTACCTATCTTGAATAGTACCATCGTATTGAATTGTTTTATAAGTTATATAGAACTTATTGGCTGTTGATATAATACAACTAGATTAGAAATTTCGTGCTCATCTGTGACAAAATAATCTTTGTGCCCTGACAAAGTTCAAATTCTTTATCAATTATTATTGATGACAAAATGGGTAAATGGTGAAAACGTTGGTAATCCCAAATGTACAAAACAATAAGCAGGATTGCGTTTAACAGATAGGTAAATATATCTATACCATTGTAAACATGTATCTAAAAAATATAATTAAAAAACGGTTTTTTAAACAAAAAGAAGATTGTTAAATTGTTTGAAACGGGCCACGCTTTCTGGTTTGCCTCCCTAATTATTATATCTCTATGAGATTATCTATATTTTTGGCATAAGTAGATTTTAAATCAATAGTACTACCTATTTATTATCTTCACATGGAGTGTGGTAATACCCACTTTTGAAGATTTCTAGTTGTATTTAAAAAAAAAAAGAATTTATTTTGGATATGCTCTGTTAAAAGTATTTTCTAAGGATATTCGCAAACGTGCTTTAACTAAAAACATTTTGTTGCCATCGTGTTTATTTTATTTCAATTATTATAATCTAAATAAACGCAATAGTAAACCGCATTAAATCTTTTTAGTTATGCTGATGTTAGGTTTTAAGGTCACTTGAAGTCAAATGTTACGCCTCATTTAATACTTGAAAAGTTTTACGAGAAATGTTACTAGCTGTAATTAAGACCTAATGTTCCCATATTTCATGTTGAAATTGCGGTGACAATTTAATCACAAAGTTAATGACAAATGTAATTTTATTTATACAAGTGTAGATAACAAGAGTTTGCGGTTTGAATAATAGGTTAGGTAATTCAGGGTGTTCCCACAGGCTTCCTTATCTAGCTCCCAGGCTATTTGGAATAATTATCTTGTCTTAGGATAATTATAATGTTTCACGGAAGTAGTGTCATCTCTTCGGTCCTAACCGGGTTCAGAAATAATTACCCCAACATTTTACTTTAAGAATACTTCCTTGTCACTAATTAGGCCCGGATCTATTTGGGGTACAAGCCACGGGCGCTAATTTCTATATCTCTAGAAGTCTAGATCAGGCAGGCCTTCTTAAACTATGGGTCGCGTAGCAAAATTCTGGGGTCGCGAGAGATTTTATTGTCAAATATTTAAATACACGATTTTATAACATCTAGATGTGTATTTAAGACGGTCAGAATTCCCTTTTATTTATGTTATTGCAAAAAAATGCAATTTTGATAAAAAATAGGGCATATAATTTTTGTAACTATAATAAATACAATTTTACAACTGTTTGTGCAATTTTTAATTTTAGATTTTTGTATGTTTCTAAACAAATTCTAAAACTATATATTTTTATATGTATGTTACCTAATAAATAAATCATCAAAAAATATTTATTTATCTTTCTTTTATATTTATATGGGGTCGCCAGGAAACTCGCAATCATAAATGGGGTCGTGAATGAAAAAAGTTTAAGAAGCCCTGGTCTAGATGGTAGACCTCAGGCTCTGATTAATAGTGTATCAGAGAAAATGTTTCAAGGATATTCATGTGCTATTTAAAACATCACGCCCACGTAGTTGTAGACGTTGGATATTACTCGAAGCTATTTATCAGTATAAAGAGCTGTTCATGCGCCGCAAATGCGGTTTGTTCGCTATCGATCTGCCCGCACATTACGACAACTATCTCCCGTTTAGTTAATGCCTCTAGAAGCACTATAGAGAATAGACTAACAATTCACATCAAACAATATGATGTAACTTAACGGTATCTGCAATACATCTAAAATAACATCAGATTCTCTGTCTGAAATTGTTAAAACTATTGAAACTTGAAAGTTTAATACAATATAATACAAATGTCACGCCTTTTTCCCACAGGGATAGGCAGAGACAACGGAACGCCACTTACCACGATCCTGACACAACACCCTCGCTTCCTTCACATCCACAATTCTCTTCATGCACGCTCGACGGTTATGGGCACTAGGCAGCCCAGCTTTCATGAGGATGTCTCCTATTTGATCGGAAAACACCCTTCTGGGTCTGCCTTGTTAATGTAATGTGAAAGTTTAATATTGGTTTGTATAGCCGGCATAGCGGAAACGACTGCTGCCTGCAGAAATTTCTCTGTAATAGCAGTTGTCTCCGTTCATGGGATGTACTTCAATTTATTAACATCAGACGGAATGTTGTCATATGCCGAGCTACAATAAATATAAGTTTAAGTAAAATGTGATTCTGAATGTACAAATAAAGTACAATAGAAAATGACCTACAAATGTGTTAGTCACAAAAACGGCAACATCATTTATTCGAGATTTGTGCGTTCGTCCAACAGAAATCTTCAGAGCGTGAAATCTAATTGTGTAAATCGTTTCAATCACGTAGGCACACTGATCATCAGGTCAAGCGGAATATTTTACGGTGTACTTTCGTTATCAGAGTGAGAAGACGTATGTTGAGGAATGACGTATTTCGTATTTTTAATCTGTTCCCGAAATGCGACACAGGCTGCACTTGAAAGTGGTAGTAGCACGGCAGACTGGACAAATAACCATCATCAGCCTGCCTATCACTCTTTAAAGAGATTTTTTTATTGTAGGTCATGAAATGAAAAAACTGCTACTGTAGTGAAATTTCTACAGGCAGCAGTCGCCTCCACTATGCCAGTTTGAAGAGACGAGTATGTACCATCCAGATTGACAGTGCACACTCCTCTCGTTATACCTGGCTACTTTCAAACTATTCCCGAAACGCGACAAGGTCACTTCACGGGTGTTACATACGAAAGTGGTGGTCCTACCCCAGGACGGCAGACCGGGCTAATAACCATCATCGGTCTGACTACCACTCTTATCTGACTATCACTAAGGAATGTTAATTGTTTAAGATAATTACATCAATCCGTTTTAATCAGCTAAATATTGTCTTAAATCGTAGTGAATTAATAATTTCACCAATAGGATCGTTTTATTTCTTTCTTTAACATGACTTATAAAATATTATCGACTTATTGGCGGAAAGTAGTCACTTTTACGCGGTGAGTGCATCAACGGAATAGGTCAGGAGCATCTTCAATTAATGGTTTATAACAGATAGAGGGTGTAGAATAAAATTTTAAAAACGGGTCTCATCGATCGTCAGGTCCGTTCTCTACTAACCACGACCGCTCAAATCCTCGTCAGTTTGCGTACCATTCTTCTATTACTTTGTAAAGAACTGATCCACCTGTATGTTAGTCAAAAGAAGCATTCTTTAAAGATAACTACAAACAAAAGATTTATCTAATTTAATCTTTATTGTATAGACGATAACTAGTTTATTGAGAGCACAAATTCCTTAAAAATAGTAGGTAGATGTAAGTGGATGCAATCCAGACGTTAAAGTTCATTCAATCTGTTTTATTGGAGCGTGGCCGGTACAAAAGGTTTTCCGATTTATAATTAACGGTTCGTCAATTATAAAAACTTGAAGAAGCGAGCTTTTTGAATGCAAACCGATTATGGATAACTTCGTTATATAGATTAGATAAACTTGTTTCATTTCAAAGATTCCAATGTTCAATTATTTTTATTATCTATAGTATATATTTTATTACTTCTTGATGAAGTTGTACGGAGATTTTCATTTGAAAAAACATAAAATGTAAGTACTTAAAGTCTATTGAGAAATATCTTATTGTTGCGGACAGATTTAAACAGTTAAAATGTCTTTTACAATAATTATATATACATAAATCCTTTATGGAATTGTGTATATGTAAGTAATAACCGTAAAACATATATACCTAAGAATAATATCTACATTGAATTTGTTATTAAAGTCTTCTATGTTTAGTCATATTTTATTATCATATAATATTAACTTGACTGAAGTTAACATAGAATTTGTCTTAGTATTAGTGTATTGATCCAAATTAAAAACAATAGAATAAAACATACCACCAGCAGCACCACAAGAGCGCACTCCAAAGCGCTCGTCATGCTTGCGGTCTGCCACAGTTGAGCGCGGAGGCAACGGTTAATGCTATCTGCCCCGATTGCGTTACGAGCGCTTACTATGAAAAAACGTTAATCAGGGATATCCGCGGTTATTTAATAAAAAAAAAATTAAAAATAAATCACTAATAACATTAAACATAAAATTAATTAATTAATTATGGATTAATTTTACACTGTCACAGAATATTTGAATATCGCACGTAAACGGCACTGTGTTCGCGTACGTTTCCCGCGCGTGGCCTAGACGAGCGGTGCAGTAGCGTGGTGTACCGGAGACGTCTCGAATAGGGACTGCGAGGAGGCGCGCTCGGCTCGCGTCGTCGATGATGGTGGAACAGTTAGCCGTCGGGGAGCGGATACCACCTGCTCACTGCGTACTCATCGTTCTCACGAGACTATCACCGAATCCGCCCCGCGATTCGACAATCTCATGATCTACATTGTTGATTGGCATCGGATTAAAGGGGGAATTGGTTTTATCGTCGACGCCGCGGATGCGTTCGATACCGTGACATTCGCATGGAGAAATCTTTGCGCTCATCTAGAATTGAGTGGCAGTTCGGTGCTGTAGTGGCGTCTCAGATCGCGATAACAATGATGTTTAGGTCGCAATTTCTCCACAATGATTGACCGCATATAATCGTATGATAACGTCTCTAAATAATGTATTTGAGTTTTAATTTGGAATGACCTAGCATTGTTGTTATTGAGAAAGTAAAGATTGAAATGGGACGAATGTTATTTATAGATAATAATTAATTATAAGTAATATTTATTTGTCAGGTTCATTGATTGTTAGGATGCAGGTGCGCGGTCTCAGCTGCAATTGTCGGAGCATGACCGAGTGGAGGCTTACCACAGTTCAATTACTCGACACTTCAACATAGAAATTACGTGATTTGCATCAGTAATTGCTTTATTATCTCATGTTTTTTTAATCATAATAATTTTAATTATTACCAAAAATATTATATTTTAGTCTCGTTTCGGGATCGGCTTAGAAGCAGTCGGGTATAACGGGAAGAGTTTGCTCTGTCGATGTTCACATTTGTCTGCTAATGCCCGCATAGTGGAGGCGATTGCTGTCTGAAGAGAACACTCTCCAGCATAATGCTATAAAAATGTATTATTCAATGGTATGTTACTCGTAGTTACATACTACAGATTTTAGATAAGACATAAAAGGTTAAATGCTTTCGTACCCAGTCAACTATAGTCAACTATAAGGACATGCCAGTTTAACAGTCAATTTGATGGACTTCTTGTAGACGACTTAGACAATATGTCCGAGTGTGCTGCGGGTATTAAAATGAAAATACGTTTTTTACGCGTACATATCAAATGTTGCGGTTTTGCAAAGTAATTTGTGGTAAATTAACCCGATTCAAATGTATGACATTGTTAGAAAGTTTACATTAGTTTAAACTATATAATAATTGTAATAATAAAAGTAAAATACAGCTCTTGATACTAAACTGGGCTGGGTATCCCCCAAAGCTTTCGATATTTGGGCAAGAGAATATGAAATTTCATTTTTTATTTTTTTTTTAATATACCAGGATCGAACCCGGAACGAATTTGGCATAGAGAACACAGACTAATTTTTAGTCTTCACCAAAATCTCTTTTTTTAAGAATTAAAGGAGACCTTCGTTTGTGGGCCTCTAAGGTCTAGTGGTCACACATAAAAACAATAACCATTCCAACTCTTAGGCGAATGGGCATTCTCGTTTAAACACATTATTGATTGTGCGTCCACGTCAACACCAAAATTGTTTTTTATTTAATTTTTTTTTTAATTTAAAGAAACAAATATCTCTACAACACGTCAGTAGTCACTACAACAGTAGTCAAGAATACGTATTGAATAACAGACAATTTGCAATTGTATTTAAAATAGACGAGTTGATGCGCATACGCAGCGCCCGGCGACGTTTTCTTACAAAACGGGATATATCATGAACACAACGTTACTCTCATGATTTATGTATTGATGCTTATATGATTATATTTAAATATGAAATTATAATGTAATTCTGTTTCCCCCTCGTGCTATGGTTCATGTTACAGACCATTTGAATTCATTAAAACGATTTATTGTACATATCAATGTCTTGTATGGATATACTTAGGTACTTAGCTAATAAAGGACAATGTCCAACTTTGAGCCCACTTGATATAACAAAACAATATTCTAAAATAACATCGAATTTTTTCATTAGTTTATTCAATTACATTGTTACGTGCACCTAGGGTGCGAAAGAGACAGCATGCGTCGAAGTTTCTAGAAAGGTCTCGTATAAGCGGCGTAGCGTAAACATCTTTGCCTTACATTATTAATTAGTAAACAACATCGTCGAGATCTTTCTCGAAGCTTCCTCCTGTTTGAGTATAAATACCGACACCCGAGTGTCCCAAAAAAGCAGTCCTATTCTGGATGCGATACAAGCAACTCCTGCGATAACAAGTGATACCGAACAGCGACTGAAGGCTATCCAGCGACTATCGTACCACTCCTGCTTCTACGTTATTGTGTGTCGTATGCAATAAATTGGTGTGAAGACCGAAGTCGTGTATTTTATTTTGTACCCCCAACGAACGTAACAATATCAACAATAGACAATGTTTAATTACATAAAAAAACAGATATCATCAATTATTAAAGCATTTAATATAATAATAACCTTAAATATTGAGTACGAAAAAGTCTAATTACTCAATAATCCGGGTAAAAAATTAAAACTGATTGGTAATAAGAAATGTAGATTAAAAATCATCGACTAGCTGGAAAAAAATATGAACCTGTTTCTCTTAGGCAATCTCATTTCTTATGTAGTTTGTTGATAATCAAAACTTTATCTTACTGTAGCTCGACGTGAGACTACACTCTGCCTGATATAAAGCTAGAGTGCGGTCCACGAACGGAAACAACTGCTACTACAGAAAAATGACCGCAGGCGGTAGTTCCCTTCGCTATTACCTAAGACTTGAACGGGCGAAGTACAGTGCACAAATACAACACGAGTTGTATTGAGGGTAAATAAGTACCTCAAAGGCAAGCGTGATTCAAAGCTTGCCTATTAATAAAAAAAGTGCACTTTCTAGATTTGACAGAGCACTCGGTATACCCGGTAGTGGTACTGCCCTAAGACGATACTTACCATCATCAGTCTGCATACCACTCTTTAAAATATAGAGGCAAAACACAAAAGTCATTATCCACGAATTGCTTTATATGGCGCGCCGCCAACGCGTGCCTTTGTCGGGTTTTTCTTTTCATTGCCGGGATGCTGCAAATCGAATCCTATTGATTGATGATGACAGCCTGCCGCGTGCCGCCAATTCCACGTTAGACATAGCCTCTCCATGTGCGATAAACTACACATTTACAAAATACTCGAAATAAGAGAAAGATTCAAATCTATCTCTGTTCTAGCCAGGTATAACGAGAGGAGTGTGCACTCTCAATCTGGATGGTGCGTACTCGTCTCCTCGAGCTGACATAGCGGAGGCGACTGCTGCCTGTAGAAATTTATCTGTAGTACCTAGCAGTTGTTACAGGTCATGGATGGCACTCTAACTTTACATCATACATAACTTTCATCGGACGTCCAGACACCCGGAGAGGTACCATCCATTTATGGTCCAAGTTCTTAAAGAACGTACGAGACGTTTTGACAACACGTTTTACGTGCGTACTGCGAAACTGTGGAACTCCCTCCCGGTGTCTGTGTTTCCCGAGAAGTACGACACCCTTCAAATCAAAGGTGAATAGGTTTTTACCTTTAGGAATAGGAATTAGGCAGAGTGCGGTCAAACGCTTGTCTATTAAGCATAAAAACAAACATCAGGCGTCGAGCTTCAATTAAAAAAAACTTTAATGAAAAAGTTTTCTACGTATTCAATATTCATTTAATTCCAAAGGGTATTATAAAACTATTATTTTTACACACTTCCGTACTTATACGCCTTTCCTGTTTTACTTCACCGTAATGTAAATATAATAGACCACTAATAATAACTTTAAAATAGTAAATTTTACAATGACGAAGTAGAGAACGGTATCAAATCGATACGTGGACAAATGGAGTAATACCAAGCTCGTGACACCCTCAAGTCATGTGTTTAAATAAACGCTACCTTAACAAGTCTTGGGACCCGTTACGCAATTGTCATTACAATCAGTGGCGTAACTAAGAGAGGGCTCCGAAGCTCAGGGGGCCTTTTCGAACCCCAAAGACTAAGAGAAATGGTCTCAAAATTTTTTTTTTGAATTTGTCAATGATTTTTAATGAATTTTGTAGAAAAATAAATGTACATTCCTTATCACCAAACAGTTTTATTTTTTTACCTGGATTGTTGAGTAATTAGACTTTTTCGTACTCAATATTTAAGGTTATTATTATATTAAATGCTTTAATAATTGATGATATCTATTTTTTATGTATTAAACATTGTCTATTGTTGATATTGTTACGTTCGTTGGGAGTACAAAATAAAATACACGACTTCGGTCTCCACACCAATTTATTGCATACGACACACAATTAGACTTTTATGTCCATTTGCACCATATGACTTAACTATTACTGACACGTTAAAGTAATGGTTAAAGTTAAAATTGGTTTGCTTCAAAAAAAATCTGTCACATTTGACGATTACTTTAACCTTAACCGTTACTGGCGAATTTCGGCCGGTCAAAGTTAAAGTAATAGTTAAATCAATGTCGCTAACGTCAAATCGTTGAAAAGCCGCTCTTGTTTGTATTGAGAGAATTCATTTACACCAGCAACCCTTTTAACTATAATGAAATAATTTACACGATGGTGCAACGCGCGTGGAGTAAAAGTAAAGGTAACTGTCAAAGTTAAAGTTAAAGTAACAGTCAAAGTTACTTTAACCGGCCATCTCTGGTGCAAGCCACCCTTACTTTTAATTAGACTTTTTCTAATGCAAAAATTGAGGTTATTATTATATTAAATGCTTTAATAATTGATGATATCTGTTTTTTTTTTTACATAACTAAACATTGTCTATTGATTGATAAATGACGGTCGATACATATTAATTAAAATAAATTAATGAAAAACTAAATTATTATTATATTTTATCAAAAAACTTTGATATCAAATAGACCGAAAAATTAGTATTGTCCTTTAAACCTATATTCCAGCCTCTTATACTATTATGTATTTACATCTTATTCGATAAAATGCTCCAAGGGGACCCTCATCTGCCTAGCTACGCCACTGATCACAATAACATGTAGTATAAGATATGCAGTTGTTTGAAACAACACAAAAGTGCAGAATGATCCAGCAACTTTGTTTAAAGTAAACAGCTTCAGAGATTCTTAAGATTGTGTTTTTTAAGTAAAGCAAGTGTAACGGCCGTGAAGTGACCTAATCGCGTTTAGGGATCATAATGGAGGTAGCCGGGTATAACGAGTGGAGTGTGCCCTGTCATTGGATGGTACACATTCATCTCCTCCAATAGTGGGGTGCTCTATTACACGTCTTTTATTCTTTAATATAAAATGCGAAAGTTTCATAAATTTTTGTTAACCACAAAATATCTGAAAGTTTATTTAATGATTAATATTTAACCATAGCTGCTCAGATAACAATGGTGTAATTATAAACAGTTTACATCTACGGTAGATAAAATAATTGACAATATGTTTTAAAGTTAAGATAGTGACAAGTATTTAATAAAGAATAATTCCTATGAAATTATGTAGAATATTAAAGTATGCCATATCACGGGCACGTTCCGCCAATAGTAAGCGGAGCGGTAACAGAAAATTGGTTTTCCTAGTAAACACAACCAGCACTTATGTTTGTAGGACTACTGTGGAATTGATGATTAGCAGATGTCTCTTATATATTTACGGCAAATCTATCGTGCCTTCCGTGTACACTGAGATAACGAAGCTCTAGCAAAGTATCAATTTGGCTTGGTCATTTTTGACAAGATTATTCGGCAACATACAACCAAGACTTATTTAAAACGTGCAATATAGCTTTGTCAATATTTACTATAAACCTTGCAGGCTCCTTCCGAACAAAGTCACTTGGTTACAAATAGCAATAACTTCGTTATTCGCCGTTACGTTTCTTACTACTTACGCTAGACTACACTAAACAAATCGTCACGTTGATAGGACACACTCCCCAAAACACTAGGGCCTAGGATACTTCACTACCGCCCCGGGACAGTAGACTGAGCTAACAAGTCGATAACTCAATAACCATCATCAGTGGGCCTTTACCTCAGTCAGTGGCGCGGTTTAAATGTTGAAAAATAGGAGTGTAGCACTTCATAGTCGCGTTGGTAAACCACTAATTATCGGTATCCGAAAATGATCAGATTTATTTCGTTTAACATAACATAACAATTGTCACGCCCTTTTCCCACAGGGATAGGCGAAGACAACGTAACATTTCAATTAAATTTGCAATGAAGAGTAAACCTTAATTTCGAAACGATTCATAGAATATCCGTGTTGACATAACGGTCGTAGATTCGGTATTTTAGTATATTAAAACGTATACTTCCGGTTAATTCCTTGACCGCAGTTTAATAATGATCTTTAGTAAACCGCGTAAAACTGTTTTGTTAACGGAGCGTTCACACGACCATCCACCATGGATGACCGATTCTCATTTTTAAGCGAACTAATCGTAATTTTAGACTATGAAGAAATAGGACAAAAAGCATAGGCCGGAACAAGCGGACATCTGGCACAGCGAAAATTTGAATAATCGCGATCTAGCGGTGTTTTGTTTGAACTCCACGGTAGCTGAAGAAATCTTATTGTTAACTGATTTTGGTACCTAGTTTTACACAGACGATCGATTGATCGATGCGATCCGTTGCGATAATTAATTATATCAAAAGTTTAGGTACCTAGATAATGAACTTAGACCTTATCTTAAAGATAAATAGAAAAATATATATTATACAATTTACAAAAATTAAGAAAAAACAGTGGTAGGCAGACTGATGATAGTTATCTGTCCAGTCTGCGGTCCTGGGGTAGTATCACCACTTGCAAATGTAACACCCGTGAAGTGACATTGTCGCGTTTCGGCAACAGTTGAAAGTAGTGGGAGTAGAGGGAGGTGTGCACTGCAAATCTACATGTGCATACTCGTCTCCTCAGGGCGGCAAAGCGGAGGGGGCTGCTGCCCGTAGAGATTTCTCTGTCATAGCAGTTGTTTTCGTTCATGGACCCCAGCTTTACGCCAGGCAGCGTGTTCTCATATGCCGAGGCTATAATAAAAACTACAACGAGTTTACGAGAAATAATAAAACAAAAACGATTTGACAAATAAATAAAAAGCTTTTAACAAAGGTAGCCGCTAACTGCAACTTGTAAGAAGTGGAACGAGTGCATTTGCATCGTTTGTCGCAGTAGAGCCCGCCCAACTAATTGATGAACGTATTATATAAGTAGGCCACTAGTAGCGGCACATAATACCTGTTTCTTGACATTGCTCCACGCGTCATTGATATCACTCTTGCTTCAAAGCGATCTAACTTAATTATAAAATTATGGGTTATTTTTGTTCGTAGTTATTTTTTTTGTCGAAAATATCAAAGTAAGATAACTACATACAAATGAATTGCTATGCCCTCCCATGTATTCTCCCAGTTCTTTCATCTTGGATCCTTCAAGTGGAGCGTGAAAAGCACCTTCTCAGGCCGGTATAGTAATGGCGACTGTAAGCTAGTCGTCAGTGTTCATGGACCTCCATGTCGCGGTTACATGTGTCTGCATAAAAAAGTCCTTTAAAAAGTACATATTATTAATCTGCTAGAACGATATTTAAAAGAAAAACATTTACAACAGAATATTTCAAATAGAAGCGACATAGCGGACAGGACTGCTGCCTGTAGTTTATCTGTGGTATCAATTGTTTCCGTTCATAGACCGCACTCAAGTTTAACATCAGGCGAAGTGTTGTCAGCTACAATTAAAATATGTACAATATGTACTAAAACATAATAATGATAATAACGAATCCAACCCAATTATTATCTTTTAAATGGTGACAGCAAAATAACAGTTGTTAACAATTAAATGGTAAAAATGCGAGATAATTAGAATATCGGTAAATACCATCTGCGAGCCATTACCGTTTTATAAAGTGTGCGGCTGTTGATAGGCCACGAATTTTATACATTTTACACTTGGTTGGCTATCATGAACAAATATTGTTTTCAATTAAAAAAAAATCAATAACAATAATTAGATTTTCGGAACCGCTATTTTAGCACATACGTTTTACTGTTTGACGACAGTTTTTTTTTTTTAGTTTTGAAAATTGTGTTGTATGTAATAAATAAAGCTTTCTTTTTCAAGAGAAGGTTTTCAAGGTAATTTCTTAGTATCTGTGATAGTGTTGTGTATAAGGATTCCGAATATTATAAGCGATTTATAATAAAAAGCAGTACGTTTCAATAAAAACTCCTGAGAGGATATGCAGTTTGTTTCTGGTGAAATTGATTTGCCTCTTTGTATTGAAAAATTAAGAAATTAAATAACTCGTGTATAAAATTCATTCGTCTGATAAGTATTTGGTTATAAATAGTAAGTTTTTGATTATAAGATTGTGATTTTGATTATTATTACTTTTAATTATTTAGATGTAGGATGATGTAAGACATTACAAGCCCTTGATTCTGTGATTTGTTTGTGATATTATGTAATTAAGAAGTTTATAGTACTTTAAAAAATTATGCATATTATGTGTCTTATTTCATTTAAAAATATTTTACGCTATCACTTTTGTACAGTAGCGGTACTTTTTTTCTTCACTTTATTCCAAAAAACGCAATGTGTGCGAATCGCCTACTACTTACTTTTGAAGGGGTCGATTCGCACATGAATATTTTACATTCGTGCGAATCGCCTACTCTAATTATTTTAAAAGCGATTCATCCATTTCGGGCGAGTTCAATTCGTGCGAATCGCCCCCTAACCAAAAAAATGAGTAAATACTAAGAAATTCCTTTGAAAACCTTCTCTTGAAAAAAAAAGTTTTATTTATTATATACAACACAATTTTGAAAACTCAAAAAAAAAGAACTGTCGTCAATCAGTAAAACGTGTTCAGCGCCCTGGAACGAGGAGGCCAACATTTAAGTTCATTGTGCCATACGAATGCATATGCCATGAAATTCATACTACACTATTGATTAAAAACTGTATCACTACTTAGTGCTAATGTTAATCAACGTATCTATACCCTAATTATAATACAGGCTGATAGCAGTGGCGTAGCTATCTGAGGCAGTACTCACAGCTAATAAAGTTGTTTTTAACGTGGGAAAACCCTTTACGGATTCCCTACCTCCTAAGAAAGTCGCCAGAGTTATGTCGGGCTCCCTTATTGATCTCGCGCTTGGAGGATAATGAACACTATGATAAGATAACACGCGTACAAGGTTTACCGACCTCAACTTCACGGCCACTGCCACGGCTGCTGGGTTGGGTACACGGTAACATTCATCCAACCACCAAGGTCTTCCGGTGGAGACCAGGGGCGGTGGCTATCACAAAACTTTAAAAATATATATATTTTGGTCAGTGGCATCATATATATCATCATATCAATTACATTTTACAATACAATACAATTGTCACGCCTTTTTCCCACAGGGATAGGCAGAGACAACGGAACGCCATTTACCACGATCCTGACACAACACCCTCGCTTCCTTCACATCCACAATTCTCTTCATGCATGCCCCACGGTTATGGGCACTAGGCAGCCCAGCTTTCATGAGGGTGTCTCCTATTCGATCGGAAAACACCCTTCTGGGTCTGCCTTGTTTAACACATCCATTCACATCAGATTTATATTTTCTATCAATAAAATTCCAACTTTATGATTTGTGCTCCATTATCCTCGTTACATCAACTTTTCCGGTATGATTAGTATCATTGAGAACTAAGGTACCGTGTCAGATCCTTGATTATTTTTACAGCAAAGAATTATCAAAAAATATTAATTTTGTAAACCGAAATAAAAAATTTATAAACTAAATCTGCCGCCCCTTAAAATTTGCCGCTCTAGGCTTCAGCCTACTCAGCCTGCTGGTAAATCCACCACTGATTTTGGTTAAAGAGATACACGGTCGCGTGTCACGCCTATACTAGACGCACACGGCGCGGACCCCGACCTTCCCGGACGACGTCATTAGTGATAAACCAATGTAGCATTAACAGAGCTTGAAGTGGGCTAGGCTGTTGCTGCAAGCTGTATGATACTTTAAAATGTACATGCAAAAACATCGATCATAGAGAAAGAAGCGTTATTATGTTGCAATAGTACGGAAGTAAAATTAAAATTCTAACTTTATGTGTCGTTTAATTTTATATTCTAACAGTTAAATAAACTGTCTTGGTTCCCGGAAACAATCATAAGAGAAGATTTACTAAAAAAAGACTATTTATTTTATTTTACACCGAACGTTTTGAAAGCTTTTCAGCTATAATAGCTTTCAAAAAACCATCATATGTCTCAATTTTTAGTTAAAAGAAGTAGGTACTTTGGAGAATACTTGACCTACAAAGTTAGGTTAGTAATAGAATATTTAGTTAGGTACTTGTAAATTAATTAAAACTTTTAATGCAAAAACAAAAACAATAAAAACTATTTTACAAACGCAGATATACGCAAATAAAAAGCTAGACTATTTACTAAAGAATCTTAAATTAAAATCTCTAAACTTATTCCCACGTGTTTAATTGTACTTAAATTATTAATATGAACAATAAAATGTTAGTTTAGTTAGAGTTTAGATGGTTTGTTTTTGTTAAATGGAACGGCTCCGAGACGTGACGATAACAGCAATTACATTTTAAGAATAGCGTTAATTAATTTACTAAATTTTGTCTGTAATAACATTTTATATGACTCACATGCCATTCTACCGCAATGTTATGACATTGAGATTTTTATATGTTCTCTGTCACGTACAGTCTCTGCATTAAAAAGTAGTTTGACGCATTAAAACCTAAGTTCAGTTGCAAATATTTGTTTATTTTGATACATATCTAAGGCCTTTGGCTCTTGACTGTTTTTATTAGGTTGATTTTCTATTAGATTATTGTTAAATAAATATTTGGAAATCAAAAACAGTACCTACATATTATGTTTTAAATAACAGCTCTAGAATAGTAAATCATCTTAAATATAGATTTGCCACACATATAATTACGCAAGACATCTCCCTCATTGAGTTCTGTTTAATGTCTCATAATATGTTTCATATTCGTAGGGTACGAAATAAATTATTAAAGAATATTTATTATTACAAAAGATAATTATTAAATAATAGTTTAAAATAATCGCAAAAACGATCAATAGAATATTAAAATTAATACGCCTTAATCCCCAAGTAAACAACCGCTTATCAGAAATGTGGAATGTAATCAGCAATTATGTGTTATCGATGATGCGATAACATTATTAAATCGTATTGAATATTATCATTAGTTTGCGAACTTATCAAATCTATTTCATCATTACGTGTATGTGTGATACCCGCCTTATATTGTTAAACTTCGATAATAAAACCGATGTAGAAGAACTGTTAGAAAAATTTAATCATACGTATTATTATACACATAAAGAAAGATTACATTTTTAATATTATATTAATTTATAATTTACAAATTTTAAAGATTTTATGGTGGAAGTATTGTGTAATCAAAGCCTAGTAAGAAATCGTGAGTGAAAACAAAATATTGACGTTTCATTTTGACATATTTGACACTTCATAAACATGTAATTTATAAAAAGAACCACATAAGCAATACTTTTATTAACAACCCACGTTATTGCGTGCTAGTAAAATGTGTTGAGTGTTCATCGTTTAAAATTATTATTTTTATTTATTTTCACCACTACATGCGCTGTTAATAATCCATAATGATACCAGGATACGGGCCGGTAACACAAGCCCTCTTGGGTACACTGTTTACGTGGGGATTAACTGCTGCAGGAGCCGGCTGTGTGTTCTTCATCAGAGGAAAACATGTAAATTTTGTTCTTTTCAAGACATTTACTTCTTCATGCTGTCAGTATTTAACCTAAAAATGGTATGATTTTCAGAGAAAACTGTTAGATGTTTCACTTGGTTTTGCTGCTGGTGTTATGACAGCAGCATCTTATTGGTCTTTATTGAAACCAGCTATAGAAATGTGTGAAGAAGCTGGTATATATGGTGAAAATGGACAATTTGCGTTTTTACCAGTGGGTGCTGGATTCCTATTTGGTGCAGTGTTTGTGTATGCTACAGATAGATTTTTAGATTATCTTGGAATTAGCTCTACGAATATGATGATAAGTGAGTATTATTCTTTTTTAATCTTTAATATTAGGTAATACTATTTCTTAGATAAACAAGTTTATATAATTACCTATCTTCAGATAGATCTCAAAAACTTATTAATAAATTCAATTTTTCTGTTTTGGGCGGTATATGTTATTTATTATTAATTTAAGACAATACCAGTATTTTAATATATATTTTTGTACATTTAAATGATTTTATCAATTGGAAATATCTATGAAACTTATTACAACAATATATAATTGCCACGAAATTTAGTTACTATAAATAAAAAGTTGTTGAAGTATAAATTAACTCTATAACTTTATTATACAATTAAGACCTATAAAGTTACCTAGTGAGTAAAGGGACCAGCTTGCAAGTAACGGAGTATGATGTGAACATTGTGCACTGTCGACCTGGATTAAGATCGGCACACTCCATTAACAGATAGCACTCTAGTAATATCGGGCAGAATGTGGTTGCTTGCCACACTTATATAAAAAAAAAAAGAAAACAATAAAATTCTAAAGAAACAAGGAAATATTATATTGAAAATTGTATCTACAATTATAGTCCTTAATGACAATATCTCAAAGTGTAAATTGCTGCGAATAGTTTACTACTTAATCTCTTGAATGATAAACCTTGAATTGAATTAATTGCCTTTGAACTTTCGCCAAGTGTGTGCGACCTTTGTTTACTCTGATTCTGGAAATATTTTGTTTGCAAAATAGATTTTTAATTTCTGTAATTGTTAGTACATAAGTTAAGAGCGGTAGGCAGACTGATGATGGTTATCTGCCCAGTCTGCCGTCCTGAGGTAGTACCACCACTTTCCAATGTAACACCCACCTAGTCGCGTTACGGGAATAGTTTGGAAGTAGCCAGGTATAATGAGAGGAATGTGCACTGTCTATCTAGATAGTGCACATGCGTCTCCGCAAGCAGGCATAGTGAAGGCGAGTGCTGCTTGTAGAAATTTATCTGTAGTAGTATTTGTTTTCGTTCATGGATTGCATTCTAGCTTTACATCAGGCAGAGTGTTGTCATATGCCGAACTACATTTTAAAAAAACTTAATATCTACAATTTGTAAAAGAACTATGTGCAATCCCTTTAACCATGTGTTACGCTGCCAATATTAAAACATCATTGCTCAGTATCTTTTTGTTATCTTTTAAAGATTTTTAAATAAATCAAACTGTAATGTCATAAAACATCGCGAAGGAAAGTGCACTCGGTCGTCGATCAGCTGTGAGTTGAATGACCTCGCGCGTGCTACGAGGCCGTCGCGACACCAGCCGTAAATCAATTCTGTGAACATTGCTTGTTTTATACTAGAGTAATAGTAAAGAATGAACATTATTTTGTAACCATTTAAGACTTGCACTTTCCTATTTTGATTATTTCTACCCAACGCAGTCGTTTCAAATTCGTGGTCTCCCTACTTGAAAATAATTAGGAGAACACTTTTTCTTTAATTATTTATTTGTTTATTTTTCATAATGAATATTAAAAAATTCAGTTTTAACTTATTTAAAAAATATATATATTTTATCTATTTTTTATAGTTTTCATCCGTGAAGTGATCTCGTCGCGTTTCGGGATCTGAGGCCTGAGTGAGAATTATATCTCCAATGGGATCGCTTCATTTGAAATTTTTTACCTCTGCGGCCAAAATAATATTGCCTGTTTGGTAGTTCTTCACATTACGCCGTGAAAGTGTAAATGTAAACTCAAACTTGGCCTTCTGCAGGCTTATAGCGTAACTTCAATAGAGCTATAGAAAATCTTGTTCGTGTAAAGGCTTTGCAGACATAATCAAGATGAAATTCAGTCCTTTTTTGGGCTGTATTTAATGCATGTAAAGAAGAAAAAACACGCTATGTTTGTACTAAGGAAACATGACTACCAATCTAGAGTAATCTCGGAATACACAACAATACTTGAAATGTCATACAATAAGATAATTTTACTACGTGTGTCAATATAAATTGAGATGCCCATATCAGTGGTTGATATCAACCTTGTATTAATTTGACGCACGTAGATGGAGGTTGTAAATTAACAACAAAAAACCCTTTCCTTATCTTTCATTTGTGACTTCACAAAGGGAGGGAGGTACTATGGAGCGCCAGAGACTCCCTCTCTTACGCATGCACGTCGGTTGAGGGTGGTCCTCACCTGATCCTTTTCCGAGCACTTGACCAATCTGACTGAAAAAGGTCTTCCTAGGGCGTCCTGCCATCCACTTTCGCGCGATGAATCTTTTTTTTTTTTCAATCAATCCTTTTTATTCAAATTAATATAATAAATAAATTAATCATTAGAGTATATACCTCCTCTGTTTGATTAGTTAATCGTTTCCCAGGAAGATCAGCACATCTTTGATGTTCTCGTAGGCCTCTGAAAGCATCCCCAAAATTGTTGACAAACTAAAGAAGCACACTGGCGTCTACTACCTCCAAACATTAATCTGTAGCAGTAGTTATGGACCACCACTGTGGCATAACATCAATCAGAGGCGGCTTTACCTATAGTGCAGGGTGTGCGACGCACACGGGCGCCGGGTCTAAGGGGGCGCCGAGCACCCTCTAATCTAATGCGACACCTCCAAAGACACTACTCATTTCCCGACATTATTTAAAATTGTACTATTTGCACCCGAATTTCCGTTTGAAAATATAATTGTAAGTATTCCATTTTCACCCCGCTCCTACTAGAGGGCGCCATGGTACTGGTTGCACATGGGCGCCACAAGGGCTAGAGCCGCCTCTGACATCAATCTGACTTTAGGTAAACTTGTTTCCTTAATTTTGATTATTCGAAAACTTTGCAGCCATTTTGCAGTGACTTTGATATATCTAAATTATTTTAATTAAGATACTTTCAATTAAAATAGGAAATTATTTTGCAAACATATCTGTATAGATA
This sequence comes from Tinea pellionella, assembly GCA_948150575.1. Lineage (NCBI taxonomy): Eukaryota > Metazoa > Arthropoda > Insecta > Lepidoptera > Tineidae > Tinea > Tinea pellionella. The sequence goes on from OX411256.1 coordinate 5,291,779, forward strand.
TTTATCTTATCTATTTGATAGCTCTGTGCACATTGTTCTGTGATTGTTACCTGTTTTTGTGTCGTTGAAAATTAAAAATAATTTATATTAATTATATTCTCATATCATTTTGTGTACCTATATCAACATATAAACATTTTAGATATCTGTTTCAGACTTTGTGTATATATAATATGGATGAATTCATACATTTTATAAAATTATGATGAAAAGTGTATGAAAATAGAGCGGCCGTGGTCTAGCGGTAAGACGCGTGAACTCACGATCGATGAGACCCGTGTTCTAACCTCGCTAAAAGACCGGTACCAATGTAACTTTGTTATATGTACTTTGGTCGCTCAGTGCCTATAGGCACTATTAAAGAGTGGTAGGCAGATGATGGTTATTTGTCCAGTCTGTCGTCCTGGGGTAGTACCACCACTTTCGAATGTAACACCCGTGAAGCAACCTTGTCGCGTTTCGGGAATAGTTTGAAAGTAGCCAGGTATAAGAGAGGAGTGTGCACTGTCAATCTAGATGGTACATGCTCGTCTCCTCAAGCCGGCATAGTGGAGGCGACTGCAGCTCATAGAGATTTCTCTGTGGTAGCAGTTGTTTCCATTCATGGACCGCACTCTAGGTTTACATCAGGCGGAGTGTTGTCACATGTCAAGCTACAATAAAAAAAAAATTTGGCTTCTTTTCATACACTTGATGTTAGTGACATTGGTTTAACTATTACTTTAACTTTGACCGGCCAAAATTCGCTTGTTACGGTTACCGTTAAAGTAAACATCAAATATGACAGTTTTTTTTTTAAACAACCCAATTTTAATTTTAACCCTTACTTTAATGTGAGACTAATAGTTAAGTTATCTGGTGCAATTGAACCTAAATGTACTTTGTTAGCTTAGTGTAGGCATTACAAAAAAATAAATGGAAAATTAGAATTAGTGTTAGCAGTATTCTCACGTGCATTCTCGATTTCTCCCATCATATTCGTCCCTTCAAGCTGGTATAGGGGAGGTGACCTGTAGAAATTTGTCTGTAGTAGCAGTTCTTTCCATTCATGGACCGCACTCTAGCTTTACATCAGGCGGAGTGTTGTCATATGCTGAGCTACTTTATAATATTTTTTTTATTGTAGCTCGACATGTGTCGCCTCCACTATGCCGGCTTGAGGAGACAAGCATGTATAATCTAGATTGACAGTGCACACTCCTCTCACTATACCTGGCTACTTTCAAACTATTCCCGAAACGCGACAAGGTCACTTCACGGGTGTTACATTCGAAAGTGGTGGTACTACCCCAGGACGGTAGACTGAGCTAATAACCATCATTAGTCTATCTACTACGTAAAATATTAATAGTACAATTTGTTTCAGCTATAACTAAAAGTAAAGAATCTAAAGAGAAACTCGAAGATCTGGAGATGATGACGGCACTCAATAGGAGGCCTTCGAACCCAAGTAGTATAGTAACAATGCCAATGGAAGCGCAACAGACTGCAGATTTTCCAGATTTTATTACAAATCAACATACGTCTACGCATCACAGGCGAAAAACACATAATAACTCGGTAAGGACGTTTTTTGTATTGTAATTTTACTTATTTAATCGTTACATGGCTGGGCAGAACTTTGGAAGTATTTCTATGTGATCACATTCCGCCTGATGCAAAATATATCTTTGTTGAAAGTCTCCTATTCATTTCTACATCATTTTGGGCCGGCATAGTGACGGCTATTGTACTGCGGTCCTCTAGTCGTCGACCTTCATGGACTTTGCTTAACATTGCTACAGGTCACATAGAGCGTCAATAAGAAAAGACCTCCCATTTAATGTGACAAATTGAAAAAAAAGAGTGTGGTCTATGAGCAGACTACAGTCGCCTCCTCTATGCCTCTGTTTGATTTAGACGTATGTGTGTGTATTGCTATATTTATTGTAGCTCGGCATGTGACAACACTCCGCCTGATGTAAAGCCAGAGTGTGGTCCATGAATGAAAACAACAACTACTACAGAGAAACCTGTACGGGCAGCAGTGGCCTCCATTATGCTGGCTTGAGGAGATGACATTGGTACCGGTTAGAATTAGCGAGGTTCGAACACGGGTTTCATCGATCGTGAATTTACGCGTGTTACCGCTAGGCCACTGCCGCTTATATGTTTGTAATAGGAAGTTATTAACGTCCTTTATAGTTTTTAGTATTTTTTTCACTTATAAAATTAAAAAATAACTGTAGCTATATTTGTATATGATATATTCACAGAAACCTACAGAAAATGGCGATGAAGATCGTCGTGATAGTCTAAGCCGCGCTCTCGAAGCACGCCAGTCACAATGGAAGCGAATTATGTTGCTCGTGGTAGCTATCACGGTGCATAACATCCCCGAGGGGTTGGCTGTCGGTGTGTCATTCGGTGCTGCGGCTGCATCGGCAAAAACTTCCTTTTACGCAGCAAGGTTAGACAGAATTTTAACTATTTTGCAACGCCATCTAGTTAAAATATAACTAACTATTACAAATAGCTCGTTTAGAAGTACACGAATAAATAACCGCTGTAACGGCTAGATGGCACTAGTTTCCTAGTCTAATCGATATTGTGGTTTGATTCGTTTCAGTGCAGCTTTGCATGACATCTAGTTAAAATTTTGCGAACTACGAAGTACAACTATTCATGAATTCGTTTAAAGCTTTAGGTGACAACTAGATGGCGCTTGTCAAAATTTTTCTAACAATTTTCGTTAAAGAATAATCTAGAACTTTACCAAAAGTGTTTAATTTAGCCCATTTCGCAGTGTAATTTTTTTATAGCGGATTTTTTTTTTTTTATTTAATTGTGTATAGTTTTATAGATAATTCCTAATTTGGTTATCGGCCACCATTTTTATTACGTCAGGGGAAGAAATATTTAACCGTTTCTCAGCGCTTATTTAGAATACCATTAATTGATAACACAGTCCATATTATCTTAATAATATACTAGTTATACGTGAAATGACGTGCAACAAAAGGGGACATAATAGCTTCCACTATACCTACTTTATTTACCAACTAAATTGTTTTACTACCATACTGACGCAGTGGTTAACATTCAGTCTGTTACGCGGAGGTTCCGGGTTCTATTCCAGATCGAGACGATTATTTATGGTTTTATTTGTTAGTATTTTAGTAAAAGGTTATCTAGGGATGAAACGGGAAAGCGACGCTAAACGTTCAATATTTATTAATTATAAATAAAAAAAAAGTGTCAATTATTTATTGTAATTACAATATAATAGCGTTAAATCTTTGAAATTATCGGTCGGTACATTTAAACAGAAGTCGTTGTTTCTGTTGTATTGTGAGCCAAATCGCGTGGTCGTCGGGAGGGCATTAGCCTGCGCCGGCGCACGACACGTCGCCGTCACCGAGTCGCCGACGCTGAAACTATTTCACTGTAAAATCCGCCGCCATGTCATTGAAATCAACCTTGGCTATTAGCCGCGTCGTCTGCAGACGCGTAGGTGGTCTCCGAATACTCATTACCTCGAAATATTGGCATCTGTCTCGATTTAAAATTTTGAAATGTAACAAAAAAGAAAAAAAAAACTGGAACGATCCACATTACAATAGGTTATTTTAAAACGTACTTACTTTTTATCGGCGTTATGAAAAGTGTACGTATCTCGTTCGCCCGCAATGGTTAAAAATGTTTTTGGGGAATTTCTGGGAAACGGTGAGGCGGGTCGATGCAAAAATGTTAACAGTTCGTGATAGAACGCGATGATAAACAGAACAAAAATAAAGAAGCATCGAGTTAGGGCTAACCGGCGCGTTAAATCTGTCGGTCCGTTGCCGGCGGGTGGCGCTCGCTGTACCGGCATAATGGGAGTCGGCGACTGCTTTGTGTTGGACGCTGTTATTATGCAGATTAACACCGCCGGGAATTTGTACAAATATCGTAACGAGCTTTCCTCCCGCGGCCTACACGGCGCCGTTCTCGGAATGTGGCGCCATCGCTCAACTTCATCTTCTTTTTTTGTAGTTTTACTTGCAAACGTGTCTTACGTCTAATGTATACACTATTTGCAGCTAATATCTCTATTAGCTAAACGCGGTAGGTAGGTTATTTAACCCCAGTGTACTGTCCTGGGGTAGTTTCGGGACCAGCTTGGAAGTAACCGTATATAACTCTTGTCAATGGATAGTTTTGTTTCCCTAAGCTATAGCATAAGAGATTGGTAGAAGCTGTTTCCGTTTCTGAGTCGCTTAACCCTTAATTACTCGCATGGGGTATATTTTACCCCTCGGCACCTGAGAAAATATAATAAAAAAAAAAGATTTGAGTATTGAGTTGTCCTAAATGCCGCCAGCAGGTCTGTCACGACCATTCCATCAAGATATATAGCGAAATTATATGAAATTCCTTCTCTAATGATTGTTTATAAAGGATAAGCCCATTTTTGGGCCCACTTGATACCTAATAGTTTGTTAACCAAACAATATTCCTTATTTCGACATTAATTTATTTTAATTATATCAAAACATCGTTTCCCAATCAATATACAATGTTTAATAATATAAAAAATAAATATTACCAATTATTAAAGCATTTAATATAATAATAACCTCAAATAATGTATCAGAAAAAGTCTAATTACTTAGTAACTTGGGGGAAAAAATTAAAACTGATTGATGTTAAGAAATGTAGATTTATTTGCCTATAAAATGGACAAAAATGTTCGTGAAACTCTAGAAAAAAAATGTGGGCCCATTTCTCTTAGGCGAATGGGCCTTTTCCAAAAGTATTGATTATGTATAGTGCTGTTGAATGTGAGCACAATGTTAATTCTTTCTAATTTTTAATATAAATCCATAACAAAGAGCAGTTTAAAACATGTTTTCTTTCAATTATTATTTATTTTAATTAAATTGGGGTTATGCACACCCGACGCGAGCATTTGTGTAACTTTTAGTATGCGCGTAATTAAGGGTTAACATCAGACGGAGTGCGATCGCTTACTATTGAATCTTTTATGTACCAAAATGTCCATATTACAACAACCGTTTGTAAAGATGACCAAATCGTACAATTCCCATCGGACTAAATGCCATTTTGGCACTCTACGTCTTTAAGTTATATATACTTGGTCAACTTGGGTAGCTGGTCATTTCGACGATTCAATACTTTTTTTTATTGTACCTCGACATGTGACAACACTCCACCTGATGTAAAGCTAGAATGCGGGACATGAATGGAAACAACTGCTATTACAGATAAATTACTATAGGCAGCAGTCGCATCCGCTATACCGACTTGAGGAAACAAGTAGGCACCATCTGGATTGACCGTGCACGCTCCTCTCGTTATACCTGGCTACTATCAAACTGTAGTTGTAACACGACAAGGCGACTTCACGGGTGTTACATTCGAAAGTGGTGGTACTACCACAGAACGGCAGACTGGGATAATAACCATTATCAGTCTGCCTACCATTCTTAATGCACTCTATGCCGTGTCGAGCTAATATAAAATTATTTTTTACTAGCTGACCCGGCTTCGTACCGCCTCAGAATCAATAAATTAAAAAACATTTCTGAACGATTTTTAAATTTAATTAATTTCTAAACGACGGGACGAACATCAAATGTTTGACATTCAAAACCAAAGGAATAGTTTCTAAGGGAAAGCGAAATTGTTGTTTTTACTATATTCCAAGCATTTTTTTCATATTTACTCACCTCTTAAACCTTCCCTGGACTTCCACAAAAAATTCAAAACCAAAATTAGCCAAATCAGTCCAGCCGTTCTCGAGTTTTAACGAGACTAACAAACAGCAATTGATTTTTATTATATAGATTACACAGTATGAGGATGCAGCCGCGATATTCCTCTATCAATTCACATATTCATAACTGTTTTTATTCCTGAATTCTTGTTGCATTTGAGATGCACTCGAGAGTTTTATCTGCATTACAAATATTTGCGAAGTAACGGATGTGGCTATTGGCCGGGAAGAGACGAGAATAGCGAGGGGGAAGGGATCGCAGCTATGCGCGCGCGAGCCTTGCGTCCGGCCGCATTCCTTCAAAGCCTTCGTTGCACACCGCCGTGTACGCTCATTTACGCCAAACTATAATGCGGTCTATCACCAAAAATATCTGATCGTCGCCTCCGCTATGCTATAAAGACAAATTGTGCATCATCAGTTCATACTCCTCAAGAACACGGTTAGATCACTTGACGGGCGTTACACTATCATCAGCTTCCCTACCACTTTTTAATTAATGCCTATATTAAACTATAGAGTGCATACTCGTCTTCTCAGGCCGGTATGCGGAGGCAACTGCTGCCCGTAAATATTTCTCTGTGGTAACAGTTGTTTCCGTTCATGGACCGCACTCTAGCTTTACATCAGGCGGAGTGTTGTCATATACCGAGCTACAATTAAAAACAAAAAATAATTGAGCGATCAAAGCATAAAATAAACTTACATTGGTCCTGGTCCAAATTGAACGACTTTTGAACACGTGTCTCAACAATTATTAGTTCACTCCTTCTACCACTAATCTCAAAATTACCTTACATAGGTACCTGCAAGTTTTGCTGACGCATCGCAAAGATTTCTCGATTAATCTTTCATTGGTTAATGCACTTTGCCTATTAAAATTAAAACAACACTGTTGCTGTAATTGGAACATTGTGCTATTTTTTAGTTGCTGTAAAGTGCTGGAGGATTAATTGCTATTATTCACGTATATTACCTCTATCGACGAAGGTATGAGCGACCGATCGATGAGACCCGTCTTCAAACCTCGCTAAATTCCGACCGGTATCAATGTAACTGTGTTATATGTTCTTCGGTCGCTAAGTGCCTTTGATACAAGCATTGGCTTACTTAGGATCTAGGATTCATACAAGATGATTTTAAATATAAATCAGTTTTATGTGTAAAACAATATTTAAACTACGGTATTAAGTAGTATACGCTGAAAGAACAAAGCTCTAGCAAAGTACTAATTTAGTTTAAAATTATTCGGCAACATACAACCAAGACTTATTTAAGACGTGCAATGCAGCTTTGTCGATATTAAGCAAGCAATGTGAGTTAATAAAGTTGACTCGGTTAATTTTAACAACAAACTTTGCAGTTTCTCTTCGAACAAAGTTACTCGGTTGCAAATAGCAACTGAAGATAGTAACTTATTTGGAATACTTAGAACTTTACCCCTAGATAATAGCAGAGGGATGAGCAAGCGCACATCCTCTTCAAGCCAAATACAATTTTAATATCTTCCGACTCATTCCAAACACTCCTCAAATATATGTCTCTAAAATGCAGAAAATGTTTTTTAAAAAACAATAATAATAAACCTTCAAGCGCAGTGTGAAGAGGCATCTCATCAAGCCGGCATAGCGGGCGCGACTGCTGTCTGCACATCCCTTGCTCTGCCAGCAGTTGCCTCCGTTCATGGATCGCACTCTGGCTTAACATCACGCGGAGTACGGTCATATGACGTGCTAAAATTAAAAAAAAAACGCATATAGCAGGAGGACGCCTGCTCCTCAGGCGACTGCTGTCCGTAGAGTTTTATCTGTAATAGCAGTTGTTTCCGTTCATGGACCGCACTCTAACGTTGTCACATGCCGAGCTACAAATGGTGTGTCATACAAAAACCTCGTGAAAAACTGAAATACGCATGCGTCCAGTATACAGGAAGTCGTATTGGATATAAGTGGATTGGATGTTCCGTATCTTCCGGGCGCGGCATCCTGCTGCCCACTTCCGCCTCGCATGCCGCTCTTTACGATAATACCCAACTATTTTAGGAAGGAACGCGGTATTACGATCATTAGGCACTTTATGGGGGGTATACATTTATGGAGACGAACCCGGGCCGTTAATACACATTGCCGGTTCCATAGGAGAAACTTTAAGAGTCTGCCATCCTGAGGTAGTACCGCCGCTTTCGAGTGCAATACTTGTTTGGAAATAGACGGGTGTAATGAGAGAAGCGTGACCTATCAATGGATGGTGTATTCGTCTCCTCAAACCGGCATGGAGCAGCCGACTATTCTCCGTCACGTTTCGAATTACTATAAAGAAAATATATGTACGATAAAGATATGTTTACTCACTATGCGGAGGAGCGTGCACTGTCAATCTAGACGGCGCATACTCGTTTCCTCAGGCCGGCATAGCGGAGGCGACTGCCGCCCGTATATTTATGTGGCTAATTCTGACCGGTACCAATGTAACTTTGTTATATGTACTTTGGTCGCTCAGTGCCTATAGGCACTATTAAAGAGTGGTAGGCAAACTGATGATCCAGTCTGCCGTCCTGGGGCAGTACCACCACTTTCGAATGTAACACCCGTGAAGTGACCTTGTCGCGTTTCGGGAATAGTTTGAAAGTAGCCAGATAGAACGAGAGGAGTGTGCACTGTCAATGTGGATGATGCATGCTCGTCTCTTCAAGCCGGCATAGTGGAGGTTGCTGTTGCCTGTAGAGATTTCTCTGTAGTAGCAGTTGTTTCCATTCATGGACCACACTCTAGCTTTACATCAAGCGGAGTGTTGTCACATGCCGAGCTATAATAATAATAAAAAAGTAACAGTTGTTTCCGTTCATGGACCGCACTCTAGCTTCACATCAGGCGGAGTGTTGTCTGTCATATGTCGAGCTACAATTTAACAAAACAACTATAATATTACCTGTATTTACTATTTGTGCACTCGCATTCAGTGATAAGAGTTTGTATGGAAAATAAGTGAGCAAACATTCCAGAGGCTAGTGCACGTGGTACATTCCACCGGGGTCATGCACCACACGGCCGGCGCGGCGGACAACAAAACAAGTGCAATGGTCCAATCCAGTACCTCTACACTTAACACACGATGCATAAACTCCGGTCAACTCGGCGTATTTGCGTCTCCTTCTCGCGTACCTCAATTCATATTAATCGAACAGGGACGACGGTAATACGATGTTGAAATTTTTATGTAGTTGTTATGAGTAAACAACCTGACACGCGCTTTTGTATCGCTGTTTAAGTTTTGCCTGCAACGTTGTTATAAAATTAATTGGAGTTTTTTAACCGCCGTTTGGGGACAGGAATGTCGGAGGACGTGTTTTAATTTTTCCCTCCAAAGTTTCTACCACTTTACCGAAGCTGTTTTTGACTTGACTGGGATTTGAGCCGACTTAGGTATGTGAGACGAATGGATGACGCGTGATACGAATTTTCACTTTATTATGAAACGGGTATGTATGTACTTTAGTATGAAAGAGTGGTAGGCAGACTGATGATGGTTATTTGTCCAGTCTGCCGTCCTGGGGTAGTACCACCACTTTCGAATGTAACACCCGTGAAGCGACCTTGTCGCGTTTCGGGAATAGTTTGAAAGTAGCCAGATATAAGAGAGGAGTGTGCACTGTCAGTCTAGATGGTACATGCTCGTCTCCTCGAGCCGGCATAGTGGAGGCGACAGCAGCCCGTAGAGATTTCTCTGTGGTAGCAGTTGTTTCCATTCATGGACCGCACTCTAGCTTTACATCAGGCGGAGTGTTGTCACATGTCGAGCTACAATAAAAAAAAAAACAGGCAAATTAATGCCAAACTGAAACTAATGAAAATGGCAATTAATTAAACAAAAAAAAAACAGCCTGTAATGGAAATTAACGATTATTTTTTTCTATATAAAATTCATATTAATTTAATAATAACAACCCCAGTATTTGAAAATACCAGAAATTGCAATAAAAATGTGTTAAGTTAGAACGTGGTCTATGATCGGTAATAACTGCTCCCACAGCGTGACAGAGAGTTAATATCTACAGACAAAATTCATCTCGTTAAGCCAGTATAGGGGAGGTGATATAATTTTGCAATTCAACGAATTAATATAAAGAAATGTAGTCAGTAGCGTAGACGTTATCAAGGCGTGGTGAACAGGTCCACTCAAGCATGATTCATATTTGCACTTGATACTGTTTTAACTTAATATTCGTAGTATCGTATGACTCGATGCGGCAGAATTCGGATTCGGATTTTTACGATGAATATTTTATCTTAAAATAGCTAATAGAGCGGCCGTGGTCTAGCAGTAAGACGCGTGAACTCACGTTCGATGAGACCCGTGTTCGAATCTCGCTAATTCTGACCGATACCAATGTAACTTTGTTATGTGTACTATAGTTATTAAAGTGGTAGTCGGCTAGTCTGCCGTCCTGGGATAGTACCATGCAACGTGACCTTGTCGCGTTTCGGGAATATTTTGAAAGTCGCCAGGTAACGAGAGGAGTGTGCACTGTCAATCTAGCGAAGGCCTGTAGAGGTTTTATTTGTAGTAGCAGTCGTTTCCGTTCATGGACCGCACTCTCGTTACATCAGGCCGAGCTACAATAATTTTTTTTTTAAAATAGCTAATCTACTATCTATAATATCTTAGTATGAATCATAATGTAATTTAATAACCATTCTTGTTGAATAATGTTTTAAAGGATAGTGGCCCGTACGGAGGCGGAGCGGTTTCTCTGAATGACGTGAATCAGAATTGCACCTGTTATTAGATTACTTGATTCTTAAACATGTTGTTTTATTTGTTTATGAGTAACAACATATTTAACTTTACCTTTTTCCGTTCACAAATATTTTCGGTTTTTTTTTTTAATTAAAAGCTTCTATATATTTTCTTGGATCTTCCTCCTTTTGTTGGCAGTGTAATTTGTAGGGTCCATTTGCACCAAAAGGTGCGTTAAAGTTATATTACTTTTACGGCGGCGTTGCACCATCGTCGCGCCTATCGTTTTTGACGCTTATTTTAACGCTAACCGTAACCAGCGAATCTTGGTGTCAAACCAATGTCGCTAACGTCAAGTGTATAAAAAGAAGCCAAATATGTTTATCTATTATTTTTTCGGGACCAGCCACCCTTTTAACGGTAACAATGTGAATTTACACGATATTGCAACGCGAGTGGAGTAAATGTAAGCGTTTAACGGGTCAAATGTAACAGTCAAAGTAACTTTAACGGGCCTTTTGGTGGCAAATGGACCTAAAAATACATGGTTACTATCAAAATGCCTTACCATAGTTACATTGCATTCGGCTCATTTGCAATCCGTAAACACTTAGTCGAGTTTCGGGTCTAGCTTGAAAGTAGCCGAAGTATAACGAGATGAGTGTGCAGTGACAACTTGGACGGTACACATTCAACTCCTCAAGCCGGCATAGTAGAGGTGACAGGTTGCTTCTAGACAAATACATACTTCTAAACAAATTTAACCAGAGTTAAAGAAGGTTTATTGCTCGAGAAAATTCGTTAAGTTATTCGTTTTTTTATATTTTAAGTTTTCTTCCATTGTAGCGTATCGTCATAGATGCGTACAGTTTAAAAGGAAAAAATTTGCATAGAAATCGCAGCATGTATACATGCACTGCACATTTCATGCTGCACGCATCGCGTATAATGAAATGCGTTGGGTAGTTTCGTTTTATAGGATTTCTTTTGTTATTGAACAATTGAATTTCAAATCGGCTGTGGTCTAGCGGTAGAAGACGGGAACTCACGATCGATGAGACCCGTATTCAAATCTCACTAAATTTTGACCAGTACTAATGTAACAATGTACTATAGTCGCTCAGTGCTTATTATACAAGAAGCACTAGCTTAAAGTAAGGCGAACAAAACGAGATAAAGGATGTAAACAAACTTTCAGGGGTTGAAAACATTTTTATTCAAAGAAATTATATAACTAGGTACAAAGAACAATGGCAAGATCATGTATTTTGCGTATCGCATAAAGACTCTGCCATTGTGAAATGGGTAGGTTGTACATACTTTTTTTAGCAAAAAATATAATTTTAGCGGCTAAAATGTTGACATCTTCTGATCTAACCGCTTTCCTGTACCACGAATCACGCAATGACAGCTGTCGTCGATCAAATGACGACATTAATGCGTACAAGAGATAAGGACAGAGATAATAGTCGCTAGCTATCGTAATGTAACTTAGTAACGGTCATATTGTTTACGTATTTTATCTCGTCTCATTGGCCTTACTTTAGCATAGGCATTTTAAAAAATTATCGCGCACATAACAGCTTGAGCACAGACTTAAAAATGGTGGTACTACCCCAGGAGAGCAAACTGGGCTAATAACTATCATTAGACTGCCTACCACTTAACCCTTAATTACTCGCATACTAAAAGTTACACAAACGCTCGCGTGGGGTAATATATACCCCAGACGTAACTGACAAAACAATACGGTACAGAGTAGCGCCTGCGACAGTTCCGCGGTAGGGAGAGGTATTTAGGCAGCAACTGAGAACTCTATGAGGGTAACTTTAAAAATGGCGTTTCAAATGTGTCGTGGGGTATAATATACCCCATGCGAGTAATTAAGGGTTAATAATGCCTATATTATAGTTGCATTGAGCGGCCAAATGGCATATAACATGGTTGCATTGATACTGACCAGAATTTTTGCAAGATTTTAACACGAGTTTCATCGTTCGAGTGTTCACGCCTATCGCTAAACAACAGCCGCATTAAATTGAATTGGTGTTTAGTAAAGTATGGCTATTAACAGACGACAGGTGCGTAATTAAACGATTATCGGAAAATGCGAACGGTGAGTAATCGAAGGCTCGCAAGGAATGTTGCATTTGTCGAAGGAAATCCGCAATGGCGCCTTCTGTATGTATGTCACATGCAAGAATGATGTCATACTTGCTCATGTTTATGATGTTTTACAAAGGATATGTGTAAATAGTTAAGGCATGATTATATCTCGCTAACGGTCAAAGGTCAATGCAATTTGTATGCAAGCTTGTAGATGACTAATGCTTACAATGTTTTAATATTGATTTTCAATCCTTTATAGCTCTGATGAATTGTAATAAATCGGCTGAATATGATCACACTGATCACCTGATGTTAACGATAGAGGGGAGAGAAAAGGAGACGATGCATACTCCTCTTCCTTCAAGCAGATCCCGAAAGTAGTGTTACACTTGAAAGTTGCGGTACTACCTCAGGACGGCAGACTGGGCTAATAACATTCATCAGTCTACTTCTGGGTCTCTGTGACTCCTGGTGGCTTCGACTCGATGGCTGCGAGTGCTTGCGTGGAGGTCTTTATGCGCCGGCATTTCCAAATTAGTGGACACACGTGCTCTATCATCAACCTTCCCCGTCATTACAAGTTTCTTGAGATTGCTATGATGCTATAGGATGATCGAATTAATCTAATCAGACCGTTTTTAATGTTGCAAAATTCGATTGGGTGTGTTTTACTGTATTTAAATTATTGTAGATACGTTCGTTTTCAATGTCATCATCACCTAGTTGAAATATTTCGTGCAGGAAACGTGTGTACCTGTCCAGAATGTCGATCTCATAAAAGGTGACAAAACGCTTTGTAATTTCACTTAACACTGTCCTCACTCAGAATGCTATACTATTCCCGAGCATCGCGCGCCAAATATCAATCACGTCATCTGGCGGAAACTATGTTCCAAGAAGTCCTAATTATTCATTTGTGTATATATTTAGAATTTCAAGTATTGCTACGGATTACTTATCGATTATTTCTTTATCATTGTGAGTATTAACATTGTTTTAATTTATACAGGTAGGGTCCCGTAAAGGCGGCCGTGGTCTAGCAGTTGTCAATCTCGCAAAAATTCTGCCCGTTACCAATATTACTTTACGTTGAGCGCTTAGTGTCTATACTGCGGTTTAATATAGACAATATTTAAGAGAGTGATTGGCAGACTGATGATGGTTATCAACCCAGTCTGCCGTCGTACCACCACTTGTGAAGTGATCTAGCGACTGCTGTTTCTGTGATAGCAATTGTTTCCGCTCATGGATCGCGTTTTAGCTCACCATCAGAGCACTATAAAATATTAACCTACATTAATGACAAGTCCGCTCGCCGAAGGGATTATCGTGTCCTTAAGCGGTAGTAACGTTGCGGGCGGTCCGGACACATGAGTTAACGGTAAACCATCACACCGCCTGACTCGACAAACAACCTGTGTTTCTCACAGGAAACCGACGATCGATCAAATCACACTACACCGTATGCAAACAGAGCTCGCTAGCTATGGGTGATATAGTGCAGCGAAAGGATCATGCGTGAGAAGCATAGATAGATACGGGGAACTATGCACGAAAGAGATACAAGTCCGGCTTAAAATCAGTGCGCGTGCGCTTACGAATTGCATTCCCATACAGGGTAACGGCGCGTCTCGTTCTAGCTCAGCATAGACTCGTGATCGCCGTCTCTGTTCCGCTTCATGAATGGAGACGCCATGGAATGCGGTCACGTGACGTACGCGGCGCCGCCGACGCCGACCTCATTGCACTGCACCATAGCTCTAGCCCTTACAATTAGAGCTGTAATCTTTATGCATTATTGTTTTTTTATTAAAATAATAATAATTAATAATCATAATTATTTTTTAATATTAGATATTTCCATGTCCTAATATACCCATTGCAACGGAACTGTTACCCAAAAAACAGGTTGATCTATTTTCATTGTTATTTATTTTATGTTTGGGGAACAGGGTTGTACTTTTCTTTCGTTAATATTTTATTAAAGTCAAAGTAGGTATAGTCAGTGTATTGGCTTGTATAACATATAGCGGGATGATGAGCATCAGTGGTAGTGGAAGGCGAGGTTGATGGCACGAACACGAACCGGTCGGGAGCATACCACTTTTTCCAGAAACAATCCGAACCACTACGAATTAATTTATTTGAAATAATTTCAATAAATTCCAACTATAATTATCATCCACTGGATTCTTGAATGTTGATAGTTTGATTAGTCATTTTAATGATGCCTTTTTACAGTTACTCAATTCTGTATGTGGTGTAAATTTTGTTTGACTGTTCGATCATTTTTTTTATTACTATATTCATTTATTATATTGATTTGTTGAGCCGGGCTGTCTAGTGAACATAACCGTCTGACTTGGATGAAGCGAATTGTGAATGTGAGGGAAAAGAGGGAGTTGTGACAGGATCGTTGGAATAAGGCTTGACAATTGATGATGATATTGATTTGTTTTTTTTTTCTGGACTCTGTTTTTACCGGCCTTCATTTTTAACATGTTCTTTCTTCCTTTATTTAAAGCTGTTTGTATACATACCTAAATTATTTAAAATATAATTAATACGAAATATAATAATTACGCAAACAAATTCAAAGATTTGATAAGTTTTTATGGAGATTTGGCGCTTCAAAATCAGATTTAGACGTCATTTTGTAATTTTTTTTTTGTAGTCATGAGAGGATGAATTTATAAAAAGAAAAAGTTGAGATACCTCTTAGAACTTGTAGGTTACAGAATATATTTTTAGGCTTAAAAATGTTCAATTATCAACTCTATCTGACCCTAAATGATGAATGAAGATGTACTCCTATTTCCTGTGAATTCAAAAGTATATTTGTAGGCTTCAAAAATGTGCTGTTAGCAACACTGGCTGAACCTTAATGTTCTCCTATATCTTATGAATTCAAAAGTATATTTGTAGTCTTCAAAAATGTGCTGTTGGCAACACTAGCTGGCCCTCGATGGTCTCCTATTTCACCTGTCGGGGCGATCAAACGTTCTGCTTTGGAATTCAAGCAGCAATCTTTTACGCTTTCGATTGTTGATTATTAATAGCTCTTTCAATCGGATACTGCATTCCGTACATTCATGAGTTGTGCAGTAACTAGGTTACATACTATAATCCTCTAATATTTTTTTATTGTTTAAAAGTAAATTTTGGAAAACTGCCTTATTAGCTACTTTCAAAAAGTCACCCAGTAGCGTTTTAGAATCAGCTTGGAAGTAGCCAGGGTGTAACGAGAGGAGTGTACACTGTCACCCTGTGGTGCATATTCGTTATCTCTAGTGAACGTAGTTTCATACCGCGATATTACCTATATAAAAAAACTTGCTTCAAAAAATAAGTATATATTTTTTTAATTATAAGCCAATATTTTTATACGAAAATAAAATACTTAATTTAAAAAAAAAGTTTTTTTTTCTAATTATTATTGTTTTTATATTTTTTACTTATGAACGTTTGCTAGCACAACAGCTAACCGAGAAGTGATTTAATGTTATATTATTCTATGTATTAAAGGATTAAATAATTTAATTTAAATATTTTTATTCTAGTTGCCACGTTCAGCGCCTCACTAATGCAATTAGTTGAAATTACCGGAAATTTTAATTTATAACTGTAGACTCTGTCCATTGGTTGTATGTGTATAGGAGCAAATATCTCGACACTTATTAGTTTCCCCTTTACTTATTTATCATTTTATTACTTTATTTCTTTCTTAATTTATTATTAAATACTCAATTTTATATTTTAATTAATTTTTATTGCAAATATGTGAAATTTAACTCGATAAATACCTACAATAGATTACTATTAAGTTATTGGTTATAGCTATGGCATAAATCATTCTTAAAGAAGCAAATATTTGTTTTTTTTTTCTTTATTAAGGTATACTATACTAATATTATTATAGTAAAAGTATGTTTGTATGTCCGCAATCACGCTCAAACGGTCAAACTTGATGAAAAGCATAGTGGTATCAGCGAGAAAACGAAGCTTTAGCAAAGTATCTACCAATTTGGCTTATTTAAAAATTATTCGTCAATAATCAATATACAATACATCAATACAAGCAAGACTTATTCAAAACAATGTACGTTAACAAAGTTGACTTGGTTAATTTTAACAACAAACTTTGCAGGCTCCTTCAGAACAATGTCACTCGGTTGCAAATAGCAATAACTTGTTTATTTGCAGGCGTTACTTTTCTCAGTGTAGTTTTGTTATAGGGATACATTAAATTTTTATTCTTTTTGCATTATTTTATTTTTATTTATGCTTGTTTATTATTTGAACTCATTTAAAAAGTTCACTAAGAAAAGAGCGGGAACTCTAAATTCTTTAGGTTTATAGAATTTATTAAGCTTTAAAGAATAAATAGATTCGCCCTATGGTTTTTATGATAACAAAAAATTTAAATTGCCTGTTTTATAAAATTATATTAAACTTGGTAGTATAAACTTAGAATAAAAATAAAATAATTAGTCCTTAATATTACATAACAAAACATCAATACACAATGCACTGCACGATTTATTTAGGGGTCCAGCCAAGTACGCCTCCGCACGGCGAATGGGAGTCGTGCCGGTCAACGAAATGCATGGAACAGTGACAGTAATATGAAACGTCAAACATACATCCCCAGAGCGGCGCCCGCGCGCCCCAGTCGCCCCCGCTATGCCGGCTTTATGAGATGCGCTTAAATTTATTTATTTACGCTTCACAATTATTTCACGCCCCGCTAGGGCATATTAATAGTACAATTAACTATTTAAACACATCTTAGACTTGATGACTACAAAATGTATTATTTAAAGAGTGGTAGGCGGACTGATGATGGTTATTTACCCAGTCTGCCGTCCTGGGGTAGTACCACCACTTTCAAGACTCGTGAAGTGACGTTCGCGTTTCGTGATCAGTTTGGAAGTACCCTGGGTACGAGGAGTGTGCACATTCGTCTCCTCGAATTGACATAGCGGAGGCGACTGCTGCCTGCAATACCCTACTCCTACCATACTCTAGCTTAACATTAGGCAGAATTATGTCATAAGCCGAGCTTTAAGAGCGGCCGTGGTCTAGCGGTAAGACGCGTGAACTCACGATCGATGAGACCCGTGTTCGAACCTTGCTAATTCGGTACCGATGTAACTTTGTTTTATGTACTTTGGTCGCTCAGTGCCTATAGGCACTTTTAAAGAGTGGTAGGCAGACTGATGATGGTTATTTGCCCAGTCTGCCGTCCTGGGGTAGTACCACCACTTTCGAATGTAACACTTCACGACTTTGTCGCGTTTCGGGGATAGTTTGAAAGTAGCCAGGTATAACGAGAGGAGTGTGCACTGTCAATCTAAGATGAGACATGCTCGTCTCCTCAAGCCGGCATAGTGGAGGCGACTGCTACCCGCACAGGTTTCTCTGTAGTAGCAGTTGTTTCCATTCATGGACCGCACTATAGCTTTACATCAGGCGGAGTGTTGTCACATGCCGAGCTACAATAAAAAAAACACTGTTATCTAAATCGTACGCGTCGATGACGAGACGCCTCTTAAATAGTTACGCTTAAATAGAGATAAAGAATCTGGGTATCAAAATGCTATTTATACTTGCGTCTAACTGTAAACTAGAAAATTCTCAGATTACTTGATATAACATTCCGATGGTGAATGAATGGCTGACTACATGAGCCATTTATGGTTTTTTTTTTACTCGAAAAACGTGTTGAAGTTCTCTTCATTATTTTCATTCGTGGAAATGTTTTATTCGCAAATCTCGAATCGTTAATTTGTTCATCGATTTTATGTATTTTTATTTTAATGGACCGACTAACTTTAATACAATTTTTTTTATTGTAGCTCGGCATGTGACAACACTCCGCCTGATGTAAAGCTAGAGCGCGGTCCATGAACGGAAACAACTGCTACTACAGATAAATCTCTATTCGCGGCAGTCGCCTAGATTGACAATGCGCACTCCTCTCGTTATACCTGGGTATATCCAAACAGATCACTTCACGAGTGTTACATTCGAAAGTGGTGGTACAACCCTAGGATGGCAGACTGGGTAAATGCCATCATCAGTCTGCTTACCACTCTTTGGACGTAATTATTCACTAAAAACTACCCATGTGACGTTTACCAATCAATAGACAATGTTTAATTACACAAAAAACAGATATCATCAATTATTAAAGCATTTAATATAATAATAACCTCAAATATTACATTAGAAAAAGTCTAATTATAATTGGTGATAAGGAATGTAGATTTATTTTTCTACAAAATGAACTAAAAATTTAGTGATTTTTGAGAAAAAAATTGTGGGCCCATTTCTCTTAGTCGAATGGGCATTCTCCTTTGATGCTAAAAATATTTTTATTTTTTCAAAATTATCGCTAAGAAATATTATTTTTTTACATATGTACAATTGTACATAGTGCAACCTATGGAGTAATTGTGCATATATTATGTGATGTGTATCATCTCTTAAATTGTATTATATTTCAATTAGTTTATGTATATTATCAGTATTGTGTGTGTGTAGGTATCTGAATAAGTTCTAAGTTATATATAAGACTTTTTTTTTATTTACTACCCTTTCTACCTTTCTGCTTCCTGAAGGCCAGCTGGAAGAAAATGCCTTGCGCCATTAAGCTCGCCTTTTGTTGTATAACAATAAAGTTTTTAAATAAATAAAATTAATGTTAATGTATGTTTCAATGAGAAATATATTATATCTTGTAGCATATTGGGCGTTATGTATTTGTCTGGCAATCTCGTGTGTGCCGCGCGCCACCCGTGTCGTTTGTATTATAATGTTAGTATTAATTATTTATATTATACTGTGATCGGAGTCCGTTGCTGCCGTCCGTCGCGAGACTTAAAACATTATTTTCACAAGTAACGGTCGTATGTACAGACAACCGAACACTATTTATACTCTGCTTCAAAAAACAATATTTTTTTAATCAGATTATTGTCGACCATAATCGTTTGCTATTGAAATTACGGAATTAGAACTAATGATAAATACACAAAAATGCGGATGTTGAATGTACAATAACGACTCATTGATTGTCAAATACGAATCGTAATTGAAAAAATTGCAAATACGCAATGTCAACCTTGGTTCGACTCGTATCGTCTCGGCTAGAGCATACTTTAATTTGTATCTCGCTAGTGCAAGAAGGCTGCTGTTTGCCTCCCATTCGGAGCCCCGCTGTCTGGCGGCCCCGACTGCCCCCCGCGCTCCCCCCTGACACCTACCACGACCACCACCGACTCTGTCCCACATAACATCACCACACACCAATATCTTTAAAAAAGTAACGCAATACGATGAATCGTTATGTCGATACGATCCTTATTCGTTCACAGGTTTTACCCACGATGTGCACAATATAATATGAATCGATTATGTAATTAAATTTAGGGCGAGCGTGGTCTAGCGGTAAAATCTAGAAGACCCATGTTCGAATCTCGCTAAATTTTGACCAATGTATTTATGTTACACATGCACTTAGGTTGCAGTCAGTGCAAGCACTTTGCTTAGTATACTCGTAGATATTTAAAATTTTGTTTATTCATTGATCTAATATCTCTCTTAGCCTTACATATAAGACGAAAGATTTCATTTCTGATAAAGTTTTTACAAAATAAGAAAAATTGTATTACTTACTCATATTTACTAAACGAATTGAGACCGCAAGAAAATGTCAGCTAAAGACAGTTAATGTTTTAAAGCAATAAAAAATAACAGTTGCTTAATATACAATTAACGTTAATGTCTTGTTCAACTTAATAACACGGCAAGTTAAATTTATAATTGATATAGATGGGAATTTAAATAATAAATAATGTGACAATGTCAATTAGAACGGGATAAATAATCGGACAAGTCGCTTTGAATGCCGACGAGAACAACTACAAGGAATTAGATCACAGCTTCGTTTAGCACTGTTTAGGCATCTCGACTATTTAGTTGGTATAATTTAATATTTAGGTAGAATAATGAATGGGTAGTTTAAAGCTTTTATGAGTGGTTGTTAATCCAGTCTGCCGTTCTGGCGTATTACCACCACTTTCGAATGTAACACCAGTTATAACGAGAGTGTGCACTGACAATCTAGATGGTGCTCATTCGTCTCCTCAGGTCGGCATAACGGAGGCGAACGCTGCCTGTAGAAATTTATCTGCAGTAGCCGTTGTTTCCGTTCATGGACCACATTCTGGCTTTACATCAGGCGGGGTGTTGTCATATGCCGAGCTACAATAAAAAAAATTGATACAACTTTGATAATGAAAATTGAATAGAAAAAAATGAACGCGTACACAAACATCGGCCTCAGCTCACATCTCATCAATTAATAAAACGTAACCAATAATTGATACAATTTTTCTATATTCAATGATATAAATTCGTAGATGGCTCACGTATGGAAGTGTGGAAATATACAACAGACTTGCACCTAAAAACATGACATTAATGTCAGACCAAGGGTACAGCGGTCAACAGGCGGATAAGAAACACCATTATTTATTGACCTATATCAAATAATATATTATACATGTATACTCTGTCGTATTTAGAATTATTAATAAAGAAAATTTTTGCAACTGTGTGTATGTGACAGATTACACTAGAACGATGAATATCGCGAATCATGTGGAGTTTTATATTCTTTGAGATAACAGCGCGGATTCTTCGGAGGTCGGACGGAAGAAACGAGTCCCCGAAGTGTGTTGATGGAAGATATGGATTTTACGCGTTATTCAATAGTTTTGATTGAACAAGTGCTATGATGTGTCGCTGCGGCCTCGTCACTAGCACGGTTGTTACATTGCGAGAGCACTGTTGTGTAAGTGGCTGATGGAAATTCCGGTGTCTGTGCGGCAAGTGCGCAGGCTCAGTCCTGCACGAGCGCGAGGCCGCGGCATGAATGAAGCTCCGGTATGTAGGCCACGGCATCGTCAATGGGCCAGCTAGAACGGCCCCCGCGCTCAGTCGCTCTATGCCCTCATCGCACTGTGAAAGTCCTCACTACTTTCGTGAACGGTGCGCCGATACAATATATACTCTAATGCATCATTACTAAGTCAAGTTTAGGTTGCGGGGTTGAGCTCGCTCACATCCGTCTCGAGATTTTATACTGACGTTTACACATTTTAGACGAATCGTTCTCGCGAGCCTTTATTACTATGGTTTTAAGATTACTTTTACGGTACAGTCTGAAAATTCGGACGCGCAGTATGCTCGTGCTTAGGAATTCACTTCCGGGTAGGCGGAAAAGTGAAATGGTCTCGTCTATGATGTAATTGGAATTCGGATATATCCGGAGTCGGCGTTACTCCATTCACTTATAAAGTTTCTATATCGGTTGACATAATAGGCTGCGCGCCAATGCCGCCGATGCCGCCGATGCTGGTGTTTCCGTAACACAGAAAATAGTTTAAGCGACAGACCGTAAGATGAGGTTTTATTGTGGCCGCTTGTCTTTTTTACACTTAACTTATTTTTATACGTTTCAATAGCTGACAATGCACAAAAATTCTGAAATATATTTTTTGTTCGATGTCTTTATTTTCTAATTTTGATCCATTCATTACCTTCCATTTGAATTCTATACCCATACAAATTGTTAAATAACTTCGTGAACATTAATTTTATGTCTAATTCTAAGCCGTCTACGTAAATACATTCGGAATTATTGGCAACGGAATACCTATTAGAACTTTAAAAATATATAAATTCTAAATTCATTAAGTTATTCGTTGTATTTCAGCCCAATGTGTTATAGAACCGAATAGCTCAGATCAAAGTCAAATAATGAATTAATTCGCTGCGTATCGATTGGTTCCCACGGCAAACTTTTACATTAAAAAGTAATTAAAGTTTGAATAGGTGGGCTCGGTACTTTTCAGCCGCCTCTCATATATCGGTCGTAGCTTTAAAAGCTTTGTTAGAGAGGTTTCCAGAGAGTCTATAAACATGACATCAGCTGAACGTGAAGAAATGTGAGGTCCGCGTGTGGTCGCAGCTTTCTACTCTTGGCTAAACTTCCGCGTTCTGTGCCCACTAGTGACGTCCGCACTCTATGTCGACATTACTCACGAACATGCCCGAAATATCTAATTTAAATATATCACAATTATTTGATACGTTTAATCTTCCAGAGTTAAATATTTAAGCGTTGTACGAAAATTATGATGTATTTATTATTATTTACACATTAATATTTTGTTATAATAATACTGATGATTGATATGTTTAAAAAGCAATTCCAGTGAATGATATATCGGCCTAACTGAACTGTGGTGGAAGCTGAATATCATCGATACGTCGTAGATAAATTGTCAAGGCAGGAGTGGAGGCGGGCCTCGACCGGCATGCGGCGCTTCTCGCTGTACCGACGACCGCTTTCTCTGAGCTCAAAGGCTCCGCCAATCGTTCGCCGCTCATGTTTATTAAATTAACAATTTCAACAGGAATTCGTTCACGTTCGCCGAGTTAATATCGCCGACAATGATTGATTTACCACTGGCATCTTTCAAACGTAGACTTTCCCTTTAAGTACGCAAAAATGCTAATCGATGAGTTGAACGTGATTTAAAATGGTTTAGATAGGTGGACTCGTTTTCCAAAAATAATACCGCTTTACGTGGTCATTAGCGGGTAACCTTTGGTCGCAACAGTCGGCGATGACGGATGCTATGGTGTACAGTTAGCCGCATTCCTAGTGATGCCGCGGAGGCAGGTGCAGCACGGGGGGAGACGTCCTCGTGAGGAATGTGCCGGTGCACCGGCTCCCCTCTTTAGCCGCCCGCGCTCTAGCTACAACTTTTATTTGTCACATTATGTGCTGAGCGGTACTTGTAAGGAATGTCGTTTCTATCACACTTAACCTGCATACACGTGTACATTTTCTAACAGTTCTCTGTACAATTACTTACTAAACTTTACTGTTTGCACTATCAAAACTTACTTATCTATGACAATTGTTTGAGCTGCGCGCGGCGACGCTTTCTCGTACTTATTCTAGTTTTTAGTACTTACTTACCGATTCATAGCGATATGAAATATTAGTATAAGCTGTTTATTTATTTTATACTATCTGTTACACTCGACTATGTATGCGTACCCGTTTCTTTCCTATGGAATTGAATTGTGCTTCACGTTTTCATCCACGTTAATAAAATAAAACATAACGTCATTTTCAATAAATGGGCTATATTAACCGTAAAAAAACATTAAAAAGGGGCAGACAAACATACCTTCACATTTAGTGTATTAGTATAGATAAAATCTATAATCTATTAATATATCTACAGTGATTTTTTCCTTTGTTACAGAAACTTAGCCTTCGGTATTGGGATTCAAAATTTCCCTGAGGGTCTTGCGGTCAGTTTGCCACTACAAGCTGCTGGCTTCTCAGTTTGGAGAGCTTTTTGGTAAGTGTCCGATAAAAACAAAGAACTTCCGCCTACCGCTCTGTGGTGTTTGGGGCACGTTCATCTTGTTTTATTAACTTCAGCGTTAGGTACACTCGAACGTGGTAGATGGTAATATGTCTACGGCCACGCATTTCATCAAATTAATAAAAATTAAAAAATATGCTCATGATTTATATATCGGACTATGCATTTGTCATATTTTCATATGCGTGGTTTAACGTATAAATATTCTGTTCGGCTATTTGTCACATTTGAATAAAGTAAAATGTATTCGTGTTAGATTATAGGCGGCCAAAGAGTTGGCAGTTTAGAAATATTTAGTCCAGACATCCCGGCTAGACGTTCTATTTTATGTTGTAATGGCGAGTGGGAACATCTTTGTGTCTGCCGATTATTTTGTTCAAAGATTTCTTAAATATGACGTTTGTACACCCACAATACCGCCTCTATTTATTGTTAAATGTAAGTAGGTACATACCTATCGCTTGTTTTACAGGTATATTCATTTTTTATTTATGCCACAGTGTTAATATGTCTTGCAAAATATAATATTTCTCCTCCTGACTTATGTTTCCCGTGTTTCGAATCATTATAAATTAATTTACATTTATTTTTTAACATCGAGAAAGCTTTGATGTTAAATAGTTTAATATCTGCTTACAATGTAACGCTAAAAAGCTGGTATCGTTGGTTAGAGAATGTGCGAGCGTCGCGCCGTTAGGCCGGATGCCAACGCAGCCAGACTCGCCGACCTCATTCTTGCTCCAGCTAATTCATTTAGCGACTGCAACCGACCGCCACCGCGCCGCCGATGCGCCCATCCACCGCAGAATCTTACAAAACACCATAAACTTCATTCTCAACTGTTGCTCGTACAACCTGCGCAATATGCCCAACGTCCTAATACACACGATGACGTTGCACATTCCATCTATTTATCTATAATGTCTTAATATAAGACAAATAATATGATGTAAAAACATTTTTATTATATTCCATATTATTTTAATTCGGAATGCGCAAACGTAAGCAACCAAAATGCGAAGTGATCATAAATCTGAATTTTATAGTCAAAACATACTATTATTTAAACGTAACTTTGCTATAAAATTATTGAAATTAAATATTGTAATTCTTCGAATAGTTTAAATAGCTGTATGAGGAATGTACTCCGTTGAGATGCCCAACCGGGAAAGCGATCGCGCTCCATTCCCCGGAATGTCGCCGGCGGTGCAGCGTTGCAGCGCTGCTGGTACCTACCTATATGGAGAACGACGACCCATGCCAACTTACACATTCTAACACACGATGCAATTTATTATAATGCAATAATGAATTAAAAGAGAGACGTGATGTTTAAATTGGATCGTATGTAACAACAAGAGAGGCATGTAAAATATTTTAAAGTTGAGTACTTCTCTGGCTTCAAATAGAAACTAGAATGTCAAGTTATTTATTGCGGCTAACACTAAGACGTCTCCGTTGCGGAATGTTACCAGTCAAGAATGTCGTTCGAGCAAGAAATAAGAATGCTGACGGAGCTCGTCGCGTGCTCCCAACGGCAAACTCCTGCCTCTTCCCACCGAATACGCACGCCAAATATAGTCATCATTACGCCATCATCGCCACACATCGCCCTTCAATTAATGTGATCAGGCGATCGTTTATGCCGAACAAAACATATATGAAAATTGGTACGCTTTTTCTTTTTTAATTTCAGTATTTTCACACTACGACGGTTTATCACTTTTTTTTCATTATATATTTATTTAAATTGCAAAAAGCAGTATTATAATATTTTTCGAAGTCAAACTGACGTGTTGTTCTTTCAATATTTTTTGTTATACTTTTTTCCTATCGAGTGTAGTATTTGTTTCCTACATTAGCAAGTTCCATGACATTTATAGAGGAGTTGAGGTTATGTTTTTTGCAGTATGACATAATCAGATCAAACCGTGCGGTGATCAATTGTTATAGACAAAGCGTCTCGTCAACATTCCCAGGCATACTCTCATGATGTGAGTCACAGTGACGTAGCATACAATTATCACGCCCCATATATGATACACCTACATACCGCTCTTTATTAACATGCATTCCCGATATTATACGAGATACGGGGTTCACGATATTATGTTGTCTATTGCGTGTTTGCAAACTATTTTCTCGATATGTGTACTTGATTTCTTCATCACGTTTTCGCAGCTTCGACAAATAGCTTGGCGATTTTCCGTGGAAGTAATTTATTTATTTAAAGTATAACGTATATTCTGCCGCTATTGATAAAATTATTTAGAAAGAGTAGAAGTTTGTTTCTTTATAAAGTGTTATAATGATGAGATTGTGGCGCCGTTGGATCTGTTGAGAAGTGAGCTACTTTCAGTTGTGGTATTTTGATATAGACCGCGATATGGCACGATCGGTGTCGGAAAAGAGCCGAAGTATGCGGATATAGCGGGTGCGCCGCGGCCGGAGCGGTAACGCGTCGCGGGCTCTATCTGCGGACCCGCATGCGTATGCTAACTGGACCCGAGAAAGTCGTCTATTTCGAAATTTTTGCGTTGCGTGAGCTCGGTTGGTGTGTGTCGCTATGGTGCCGTGGAGTCTGGTGAGGAGTGAGGCGGCGGCGCGCTGTCTGCTCATGCTTCCGGGCCGCACCCGTCCGACCAGTCGCCAGCGCTCCGCCCGCCGCGGGCTATCGGCCTTCAGAGCCGAATAATTAAATCGTGAGAGCCGCCGCAGCCGCCGTCGCCACGACCGCACGGACCCCGAAGAAGTGGTCGCGGAAGGCGCTACCAGTCGCCGCGGCGCTCATCTACGCAATTAAGGCCGGTTTCAATGTTTTGCACCAATACATGCGCTGTTGTTATATCTTCTATGATATTTTAATAACACATACAGATACTCACGAATATGTTAGTCTTTAAAGACATTGTTCGATATAAGCATCTTATAAACACATATATGACAAAGGATACACGTTCCTCATGCCGACATTCGAACTGAACACGACCTTCAGGATATCAACTGCGTAATATTGATTTAATTAAATCGATTAACTGTATACAAATTTAGTCGATGATTAGTAACAAACTAAATGTAATATACGTCATCGTATAATTGGCGATATAAGCTAAGTTCTTATTTATTATGTTGGATAACTAATATAAATAAATACACGGAAGAGACTGTATTTTGGTGTTGTTAGTGTTGCAAACTAGTTTTGCAATAACTGACACCGCTCGTAATACAATATATTTTGCCCAACGTTCTAAAATGATAGCAATGTAATTTCAATGTTTCTAAGAACTGACTGAATTAATACCAACATATTAATTACAATGAGAACATCATGAAAATAATCAATACCAATGTATATGTAGGTATATGAAACGTTAAAATGAGCAAATACGTTAATTCAACATTAAAATATATTGTCGTGATTAAACTTGAAGATATTCAGGTAACATGCTTTCGTGCCGACAGCGTTGTTATATTTACTCTCTAGAGCGTTTTACTTTTATGTCGGCAGTTTAACAGTCAAAAGATTCCGTGAACTGCTGGATATTGTCGCAAATTGCCGCTTTCGCCGCACTCTGAATAATGCATGTGATAACATAACATCACGTACGCGGCTCCGGCACCCGTCCGCGCATCCTCGGCGCACGAATTACGCTCTTATGTTAACCTACCCACTTTATTATGGAGGTACCACATTATATCTGTCTGTGTCGACTTTGATTCTGACGAACGTGTATATATGTATGTACCGTACATACTCCTTAGCGTGATTGGTAAATTTTGAATGATAATCGTGCAGTAATCCGCATGAACAGTCACAAAAATGACGATGACCCGTAGTCGGAGCTATTGCTCATTGCTAACACCGAATGAGGCTAGCATGGATGAGGGCGGGCGGTTAGGCGCGTCGTGTGGGGTGGCGAACCGGCGGCAGTTCCCACAGCGCGGCGGCTCCCGCGACCAGTTCCTTGGAATGTGGTCGCGGCGGCGGCCCCCGGCCCGCACTTTCACCAAAACAATTCGTTAGCGGTCTCTTTCGACACCGCACGGAACAGCGCCTGCTCGCCACCAGTATACGTGAAAATTAACAGAATACTTAAACTTCTTTTAACAATCTTAAGCTATATACACTTTCAAAATATATGCCATTCTCACGCCGTTCACCTTTTAAGATGTGGCATCAGCTCTGCACTGCAAACTGTTCGCATTATTAACAACAATGATAATTGTCATCAGGTATGGTCAATTAAGCGGTATGGTGGAGCCGGTGTTCGGCGTGTTGGGCGCGGTGGCCGTAGCGGCAGCCCGCCCGGCATTACCCTACGCCCTAGCGTTCGCCGCGGGCGCTATGATCTACGTCGTAGCGGACGACATCATCCCAGAAGCCAATGCTTCGTGAGTATATATATAAATCATAAAATTTGTCCATAATGACCTCATCTCATTTGAATAACAATACACAGTTTGCAGCAATATGAGTAATCGTCGTCTCCCTCGACGCAGATGGTTCGCTCCAATTTTCTTGCCCTTCAACGTTGAATAGATTGCGGACAACGGGCAGATCGGCCTTGAAAATGACCTAAAAGATCATAAGTGTACCTACCTTTGTCTCGACCCTCGCCTACCAGTTTTTACCCCAGGCTATATCGGACGTAGCGGATGCGCGCTCGGGATTGTAATCTTGTTTATAAGATCCTGTTCAATCTATTTTTGATGAGGTTTTTCTTTTTTTATGACAACCATCGGGCTCGTTGATAATATCATTTCTTTGCAAATATAATCACTTACGAACAACTCACGAGAAATGAGGGGAACGAAACGTCACATGATTATTCACAATTGTCATTAATGTTGTCACTCAATCCATAGTGAGAGCGAGTGACGAGGGTTATGTTACAACATCAATACAATCATATTTTATTAACTCACTCCGTATGATGACTACCAATTCACATAAGTCATGTTCGTTCGCTTCTTAACCGTCAAAAATCAATTCCAAGGGTTGTTTGTTATGAGGGAACAATTGGTGAACAGATATTCCCCCTCAGCAACTATTGTATGTCCAGTCTATTGTGTCGTATCGGTATCGTCTTCCTGCCCCGAGGAACCAGTTGGACGATTGTTTCCTGACCAAGGTTGACAAAACTTCTCCAGCATTATCACGAACTACTCTCGCCGTACAATTGTTATAGAAAAATAGTTTCCGATGTTTTTAGAAATATTTCGCATGGGGTAGATTTTATCCCATGCATGCCTCATCCCCTCGCCATCTGCTAAACCAGATTCTTAACAATATTATAAGAAAGAGCGAGTTTTCAATATTTGACAGCAAGATTACGCGTTGCCAACTTTATCATGAATATCATTTAATTGAATAATTCTCGCGCGAGACCGCTAGAGTGAGTTCAGCTTATAAAAGTTCTGCCCCATTACTTTAAGTATGCATAAATAAAGATAATGGTCCGAGTAATTTATATTAATAAAATTACAATCAAATGATATGTTATACTATATTACTGTAATTGTTATATACAAAATATAGCCTCTAAGTGGCATACGAAGTCGTAAAATTATATTGGGCATTTGCTTCTTAATATTATGCTTGTTTATACGCCTTCCGTCTTTCTATATTATCTATCCCCGCGCATCTGTTGGACAATTTGAATTACCTATTTAAAACTTGTAACTTTCCTGAAAATATATTATATATAATAAAACATCGCTAATGCCTGAAATTACTGAAAACTACCAGCGACTCCTCTCTCTATATATTATTCTGGCCCTTTCTGAGCAGTTGACCAATCTGTCTGAAAAAGGTCTTCCTACGGCGCCCCCTTTCGACACTGCCACCCACTTTCGCACAATAAATCGCCTTTCATCCATCCTTCCAAATTACCGAACCAGCTTATCACAATACTGTCCTTGAGATCGCGTCTGAAATTAAACCTAAATCTTAAAATACTTTTCTCTTTTTTTTTGCATAGATATAATTATATCTCGTGTCACATGATTCAATGTAAACAAAGCACATGATCAGACAGACTTCTGCATGACAATGTCAAAATAAATATATTGCTCGAACTCGCGGAACTTCGTCGTCGTCGGGCGTCGCGATACAAATACTCTTCGCCAGAAATAGCAGCCCGCGGTCCGACTGCCCGGTGGATGGCGCGTGCGGTTTCGGCACTCGCCTCTCGCAATGCAGAACTGCATGAAAACTATTAAAAGGTTTTCCTTGAAGTTTTAATACCAGCATCTAATTTATATTGTCAATTAAAATTATTTTAGTACGAAACATGAAAAATGCTGTATGAAACGAGATGATTTGCAACTAGAATGAAAAAAGTTGAATGAAATATTGAATTGAAATTTCATTTAATTATTGGCTATTAAAAATGTCTGATCAAATAATAATTAGCAAGTATTTAATCTATGATAATGAACTAAAAAAATACTTAATAAACAGTAGGTATGTTAAATATACTATATATTGTGCTGTCATGAGAATGTGGACGAACGTACGTACAGCATCGTATGCATACGAGTACATTCCTGAATTTAAACATAGTACTGGCGACGTGAGAAAACCGATTTCAGCTGTTAAAAAAAGTTGTAGGCCGCGAGTAAAAAAACCTGCTTCTAGAATAGACGCGCAATTATTTCTCACTTCCTAGTCTAAAGTTCAAAGTCTTTCTTAGTCGAGTATGGCGTATGCAAATTTTTGGCGGCGCAGTTAGACGGCCTACATCGCATCAGACTAGTGCATTTGCAACACTAGAAGACAATATGGTGCGAGGTCTATCCGGACGGCTATTTGCATCCAGACGAATCGGGGTGCGGGAGGGACGCGTTCCGCTTTTCACATTATGAAGTAAATTCGGTGCGACGCGCGTGGGATTGTCACCGTCTCGCCACTGTCAATAAGAATAAATACATGAAATAAACGCGTATCTTGGCGGGATATGACCGGTGACGCCGTTCTAGTTTGTCTATGTTGTGACGTCATCGTCTGGGAATCCGACCCGCGACGGCTGACGCTCCCTGACCTACCTCCATCCTACGTCACATCCTCCTACCACCACCCCTACAAGATATCAATATCATATTAGAGAAATTTTTAATAAAAAACCGTACTAACTCATCTATAAATACTCGTACATTGCTCTAAGCGACACATCATTATGTACCATCAGTTAACACATTATATGAATGGATGTTGACGGCTCTAGTTTGTCAGAAATCCGGGTATTTGCAAACATTCAGTCTGATTAATGTTAGTTATTCTTGGTGTATGACAGGTAACAATTCGGAGTTTCCATCGTTGGACAATACTGGACATTCCCGACGTGCATCGAATAATTGTACGACTATACGCATTACGTAAACTTTGTCACTATCACTACGCCATTATTATTAAGTCATTTATAAAAGAGTTCCGATAAAATCAATTCGCTTCGTTCTTTAAAAAAATGGAACCCTTAATGAAAAGTTTAACTTGAGACACTGGTTTACTAGCCACTTCACTAGTTTTTTAGCCCATGGATAGAGCTAGTTCTATACAAACGTAGCCAGAAATACTCTAGCATGCTAGTTCACTGTTTGCGAAACTGGCCTTCGAGTCAGCCAGGCGTAAGAGTTGTCTCTTATTCCTCAAACTGTACAATTTAACGACCTGCATACGTGTCGAATGTTTACACAAACTTGAACTTTATATTATTTTAAAAAAGGCCTATTTTCCTATGACAATAACAACATCAAAACGTATGCAGATTTGGTCTAATTAATGACGAAAACACAATAATAAATCGCAATGCTGAAGACCATTCATAATACTTTAAACACCAACACGATTGGAATACTAAAGTTTAACCGCTATAATCGTCGCATATGTAGATTTATAGCTAACGTTACGCCTTTCAATATTCATAGCTTATCCAGAATTTGTATAACTTTATAGTGTAGCTATCTTTTCGGCAATGATACGATTTACAAATCAAATGCACGAGCGACCGTGGTCTTGCGACAGGAGGCGTGAACTCGCGATCGATAGGACTCGTGTCAAATCTCACTTAATTAAGACCGGTACCAATGTTAACTGTGTTATATGTATAATATAGGTGTTAAGTAAGAAGTAGTAGGCAGACTGATGATGGTTAATAGCTCAAGTTAAAGGTCGCGCTGAAAGATTAGGAAGTAGCCAGACAAGAGGAGTGTGTCGTCTTTTTTTCCTTAAACCGGCATAGCGGGGGCGAATACTGCATTAGGATATTTCTTTGTGATAGCAGTTGTTTCCGTTCATGGACAACACTCTAGCAACATCAGGCTGTTGTCATATGTCGAGCTAGAACTAAAAACTCTTTTCTACATTTTTGTTTAAATTAGTTTTTTTTTTTATTTTCCAATGTCCCTGGCCCTGTCAACCTGAATGGTGGTGGTTAACTTAAGATCAGGCGGAGTGGGGTCACATTCAGGGATAGGTACTTTCGAATGTAACACCCGTGAAGTGACGTTGTCGCGTTTCGGAGCAGTTTGAAAGTAGCCACGTATAACGAGAGGAGTTACACACTGTTAATCTAGAATTCTAGATGGTGCGTACTCGTCTCCTCAGGTCGGCATAGCGAAAGCCACTGCTGCCCGTAGAGATGTTCTCTATAGTAACAGTTGTTTCCGTTCATGGACCGCACTCTAGCTTTGCATCAGGCGGAGTGTTGTCATATGCCGAGCTACAATAAAAAAAAATACTATATAGAAAAGCTCTGTTAAAATTAGCAAACTGTGTATATTCTTCATTATTATTATAATAGTTTTGAAGTATGTTAAGATTTTCAGTTCGTAATAAGTGTTTTTAAATAATAAATTTTGTCCACAGCGGTAACGGTAAATTGGCGACGTGGGGTTGCATCATAGGATTCGTGGTGATGATGTGTTTAGACGTCGGTCTAGGATAAATTTTACTGCACAAACTCGTATCCCGGTGCCTTCCTTTCACTCACAGCGCAATCGCGCGTCGAAATAATGTCTGAATTATTCAAAATATTTTGTTTTGATAATTAAATAATATCTACTTAACGTGAAAGCCAACACCTGAGCGTCCATACATTTTGTTTTACAACATTGTTTGAAATTTAAGTTGAAATTAAGTAATTTTATAACTTTTTCAGCACTAATTAGTGTCGCAAATCACTATAATAAACAAATAGCTACGGTACAGAATATATAAAATGCTTGTGAAATATAACCAATATAAAATGTTTAAAATATTCTAAATGCATTCTTTGCCGTAGCTATTTGTTTATTATAGTGATTTGCGATAATAATTAGTGCTGACAAAGTTATAAAATTGCTTAATTTCAACATAAATTTGCTATGTTTCAAACAATGTTGTAAAATAAAATGTATGGACGCTCAGGTGTTGGCTTTCACGTTAAAGCAATTTAGTATGTAGTATTGTTAAAAGGAAATATTTTAAATAATTATGGCATAGTATTGTACAGAAAGTGATAATATTAAGCGCTAATTTTAAGTCCGTTTCTGTAATACGTTTTAAAAAAAACTATCAATCTAATTGCTAAAAACGAAAGTACAAATCATGGTTATTAAATAATAGCTTTTCTTAATATTGTCGTTAAAAACTGCCATATTATTATTATTTGTTATGTTATAAATATTCAATTGTGATGAAAATTTATTAGTAAATTAACTACGTCATCCATTTTCGCGCAACAAATCTTATTTGATCCATTCTTTTCGATTACACTAATTAAGTTTATTTAAAATTGCATTGGTAGATATATCGTGTGCCAGCAGCCTACTATGTATTTCTGAAGTAATCGATTCGCACGCAAATATATCCTTGCGCATAGACTACTAAAGGAGAATGCCCATTCGCCTAAGAAAAATGGGCCCATAAATTTGTATCGATGATTTTTTTGTTAATTTTGTAGAAAAAGAAATTTTCTTTCTTATTACCAACCAGTTTTAATTTTTTCAGTACTTGAGTAATTAGATGTTTTCTGATGCAATATTTGAGATTATTATTATTTTTAATGCTTAAATAATTTTAAAGATATTTGTTTTTTTTATGTAATTAAACATTGTCTATTGATTGGTAAATTGTGTGTTGATATAATTGAAATTAATTAATAAAAATAATAAGATGTTATTTTGGAATATTGTAAACTATTAGGTATCAAAAGGGCCCAGAAATGGGTATTCTCCTTTATATTGGTTTGAGGAGTGAACTCGCACGTTTCCGACGAATTCAATTCGTGCGAGTCGTCCACTAATTAACTATTTCCTCTTCAATTTTCATCATAACATCACAAAAAAGGTGGGTAGGTGTAGAATAAATAACAAGTCTATTTTTTTGCTCCCTAATTTATTTAATTTTATATGCGATTAAAAGTGATTTCACTGCAGTTAAGTGTTGTAGTAGACTGATAATAATCCTAGATGCAATAATTTAGACTTTCTGCACCGTCCTGCTGGTTATTTAATTTGTTTACTTTCAAAGAACCTAGTGACAGTGCACAATGGCTTCCACTGATAAAATTTCACAAACACAGCAGCTTCTTGAAGACAAACTGGTAAAAAGGATGAATGAGTTTGAATCCCAACTCGCTGCAGCCAAGGGGAACTCTCATAATGTTAAAATTGAGTCACTCGCTAAGGAATTTTATGATTTTAAGTCGTTTGCTGTGGAAATGTTATCATTACTCAGACAACAAGTTGCAGACCTACAGGCCACTGTCGACAGCCTTGAGACTAGAAGTAGATCAGATTGTTTGCTGCTGAAAGGTCTACCGGAGAAACACGATGAAAACGTCCCTCAGAGCGTAATCGATATTTTGCGACAAAAACTCGGTATTGGTGATGTCTCTTCAGGCTCATTGCGTTCGTGTCATCGTCTGGGAAGACAAGGCCAATCCTCGACCCGATCCATACTAGTAAGATTCAGTGACATTAAACTCCGGCAGCTTGTGTGGAATAATAAGACAAAGTTTAAGGGATCTTCGATTAGTTGCTCGGAGTTTTTGATCAAAAGTAGACAGCAGATGTTTATAGAAGCTCGCGAGGCGTTCGGTATCAAAAACTGTTGGACCCAGGATGGCAAGGTGGTAGTCAAGCTTGCGGATGGGTCCAAACATAAGTTGGTAAACCACTCCGACCTCATCGCACTGCGTAGTAGTGATCTTGTAACAGCTCCTGCACAGTCTCATCTATCAAAGGAACGCCATAAAAGAACACTAAAAGTGAAGCAGTGAATAACA
The DNA here is from genome assembly GCA_948150575.1 of Tinea pellionella. NCBI lineage: Eukaryota > Metazoa > Arthropoda > Insecta > Lepidoptera > Tineidae > Tinea > Tinea pellionella. Next base: position 5,327,127 of record OX411256.1, read on the forward strand.
TTAATTATTAATATAGTATGCAGAGTGAATGTTTCTTTCAACTGCTTCAATATGTTATTAATTTTAAATTTTTCACACAACCTTATGTTTTAGTGTAACTGATTTCTATTCTATACTTTATTAACTTTTGTAGTTTCGCTTATTATTTTACCAAACGTGATTTATGCATTGTGCAATCCGCATCTGTATTCATATAGAATGACTTTCTTTTTTTTTATGCTCCATAGGGCAGTGCACTTCACGAGTGTGTTATGTCGTGCCATCGAAACATTCAATTTTATAATCGATACATATTTTAATTTTCCTAACTCTAGCTATATCTTTGTTAATTCTAATTTGTAATTTCTAGGTTTTATTTGTTAACAGTGGGCCAGCAGGACTCGCAGATTCGTTATTGTAAAATATAAATAACTTATTTCTCATTGTTACTCGATTCAAATAATCTTAAATACTCATCGGTTAGAAATACAGAAATTGACGATTGTACAGATACATGCGCATATATTGTATTAAATTAATGCGCATACACATCACATATTGCTGTTATTATTTTATTATATATATTTTACTGTTTAGTCTCCATTATTACACTTCATCATACATATACTTAATATTTTATAGTAGGAACTCCATATTTTTATTTTTAATAATTATATTTATCCTGTTGTTATTACTATTATTATTTATTTACTTATTCTTACTCTGATACTACTAATTTGTACATAACAATTATAAATATTAAAATCATAAATATTACAATACATATTATAACAAAAAAATTTTGTTTTAATATATTTCTGAATTGATTTGATATTATACCATTATATACATTTATAAGGCATTTATTTATTTTATTGTTAATAATTTTTTTTTTTTTCTATTATTATTAGTGTTTATAAGCACTTTATCACATTAATATCTAATAATTTGTTGTATTATATTTTTTATTTTTAAATTTATATATAGTTATATATATAATTTATGTAATTTTTTACTTTTTATGTTTTTATCTATTTAATTATATTATATTCATTGTAAAGTTGTTATTATTTGTAATATGAGCTCTTTGTTGACCTCATATGATGCTGACTCCCTTAGTTCTGACGATTCATTTAGCAGTGCCTGTGACTTGGATGCATCAGTCATCAGCGTGCTAGGTAGCTTTAAAAAGAATTTTAATGTGTGTCACATCAACGCTCAAAGTGTGCCCGCACATTATACTGATCTCCTGTGCACATTTCCTGCAGCAGATGTTGTTGATGCGATACTTATATCAGAGTCGTGGTTCAAACCAAGTTTGTCTTCTACATCTTACGCTTTGCCGGGTTATGTCCTCATCCGTATCGACCGAACTGGTTCTAGAGGGGGTGGCGTGGCGATCTACCTTCGCTCAGACTTACCTTATAAAATCATATCTTCTTCTCCTAATGAGTATTCTGCCTCTCCTGAGTATTTATTTATTGAAGTGCTATTCTCTGGCTCCAGGATTCTCTTAGGTGTCGTCTACTGTCCTCCTTTAATTAACTACTTTTCCAAATTTGAGGCGGTGCTGGAAGAGGTAGTCGGTGTGTACTCACATCACATTATAATGGGTGACTTTAATACCTGCCTCATGAATGACACCTCTATCACAAGTTCTCGTGCGGCCAAACTTTTGAATATTATCTCTTCTGTTAATTTGACTCTTCTTCCCACCGGACCTACACATCATCTTCCTACGTCTGACACGCTTCTTGACCTGATGTTCACCTCTCGCCCTGATTTAATTTCGTCTCATGGGCAGCTTCTCGCACCGTACTTTTCTCGTCATGATCTTCTTTTCGCATCTTATAAACTAAAACCGCCGAAGTTTCGACCTCCTACTATTCTTATGCGTCATCTCAAACGAGTTAACATGGATGAGATGCGGCGTGATGTTGTAAATATAGACTGGTCTCCTCTTCTAGACTCTGCTTCGATTGAAGTAAAGGTATCTACTTTCAATCATGAGGTCTTAAAAGTATATGACAGACATGCTCCCTTACGCCGTACTAAGATTAAGCGTCCCCCTGCGCCATGGATAAATGATGACATTAGACTCGCAATGAAGAAACGCGACAGGGCGTACCGCATTTACCACAAAAACCGCTGTGACGAGACCATGGCTGCGTTTAGAGCTGCGAGGAATCGGTGCAACCAGATGTGTCGTGTTGCCAAGCGGCATTTCCTCTATGAGAACTTGAAAAACAACTCAACTTCTCAAAACTGGAAGTTTCTAAAATCTGTTGGGATCTGTCGCTCTCACAACCAAACTAATCTCGGCACCATCACACTTGACGAACTAAATTCTCATTTTTCTTCTCATCCTATACTTTCTAATGCTATTAAGTCTTGTACTCTGTCTGAAATTGCTTCGAGCCCGGTCCCTGATACCGAAGAATTCTCTTTCGCTGAAGTTTCTGAGGACATAATAAAAAAGGCAATTAATTCTATATCTTCTAAAGCTATCGGTTGTGACGGTATTGGACGTGTTATGATTGTCAACCTTATTGATCTTCTCCTTCCTATAATCTGTCACCTAATTAATTTTTCGCTTACTACTGGACAATTTCCGTCTCTGTGGCGTCAAGCACACATCATTCCACTACCTAAAACTTCTCTACCTACTTTGCCTAATAACTACAGACCTGTCTCCATCTTACCTTTTCTATCTAAAATCTTGGAATACATAGCTTACAAGCAATTCTCTGCCTTCCTGAATATGTATGGCTCACTCAATCCTTTACAATCAGGCTTTCGCAGTGGTCACAGCACGACCTCTGCCTTGCTGAAAGTTACCGAAGACATCAGAAATGGTATGGATAAGACCAGAGTCACTGTATTAGTCTTGATTGACTTTACTAGTGCCTTCAACACAGTCGACCCCGATTTGCTAGTAGCCAAGCTATCGCGACTCAATGTGTCTTCAAAGGCTTTAGAATGGTTTTCTCATTATCTACATGGTCGGCGGCAGAGAGTTCGTATGGGTGATGAGTTCTCAGATTGGTGCGACTTGAGTACGGGAGTCCCTCAGGGTGGAATACTTTCTCCCTTACTATTTTCCATATTTATTAACTCTATCTCTTCTTCTCTGCACTGTCACTATCACCTTTACGCCGATGACCTGCAGCTGTACGTGCATACGGATATCACAGCGATTAACAGCGCAATAGCCTGGGTGAATTCTGATCTCAGTTATATTAATTCCTGGGCCGAGCGGTACGGGGTGGTTGTCAATCCGAGTAAGTGTCAGTCCATCATTATTGGAAGTAACAAACTTCTATCTAAACTTGAATCTTCTACTATTGACACTATTCGGTATGATAATACACCAATCACTTTTAGTACGACCGTAAAAAATCTGGGCGTGTCTCTTGATTCCAATCTCGGTTGGGCTTCTCAACTTACTACTGTTAACAGGAAGGTTTTTGCGTCACTACACCAGTTGAATAAACACAAAAATTTTTTACCCATAAAAACCAAAATAGTACTGGCGCAAAGCTTACTACTCCCACTCATAGATTATGGTGATGTCTGCAGCGTGAATATGACTGAGGCTCAGCTTGATAAACTAGAACGTATCCAAAACTGTTGCATTAGGTTCATATTTTCTTTACGTAAGTATGATCACATTTCAGAGTACCGCTCTAAGCTCAAATGGTTGAACATTCGATCCCGTAGGAACTTACGAATGCTGTGTTTGGTGTATTCTATTCTAAATGAACCGAATACGCCAATTTACCTTAAAGAAATGTTCTCCTTTCTTGGTTCTCTTCACAACAGATCCTTGCGCTCCTCACATAACCTAACCCTTGCAACTCCTTCCCATTCCACTAACTTTGTCTCTAAATCCTTCGTCGTCGTCACGTCCTCTCTGTGGAACAGTTTGCCACTGACTATACGGCAAGCGCCAAGTCGGGGCGTATTTAAAAGACAGCTTTATGAGCATTTTCTGAAGTCTCAATAATTTTATTATATTATTGTATATATTTGTTATTGTATATATAGTATATATTATAGTATTGTATTATATTTCGATTAGTTTATGTATATTATTAGTAATGTGTGTGTGTGTGTGTGTGTGTATGCGTAGGTATCTGAATAGTATATAGTATTTCTAAGTTATATATAAGACTTTTTTTTTAATTATTTACTACCCAAGGTAGAACCTTTCTGCTTCCTGAAGGCTAGCTGGAAGAAAATGCCTTGCGGCATTAAGCTCGCCTTTTGTTCATGTTTAACAATAAAGTTTTAAAATAAATAAATAAAAAATAATATAATAATTATAGGCATTTATATTTTAAGGTGTTTTTTTATGCAAACAAATGAACGACACATCGAATTATATTAACGTGAAACCTTCTACTTAATAGCTATCGTCCTTTGCAACCAGTGATACTTTTGTTATTCCAAGGCCCGGTAATTCAATTCTTACCTAAGTAGGTGGTGCGAATAGGGTTGTTGTACTGTATCTCTGTTATATACGTACGCAAAAATATTATATTTCAGTGTATCGCTGGATAGGTCAACTTAACAAATTAAAATCGGCTGCTTTCTTTTTCCCTTTTCTTCTAACACCCGTGAAGTGACCTTGTCGCGTTTCGGGAATAGTTTGAAAGTAGCCAGGTATAACGAGAGGAATGTGTACTGCCAATCTAGATGGTGCGTGCTCGTCTCCTGAAGCCGGCATAGTGGAGGCGACTGCTGCCCGCACAGGTTTCTCTGTAGTAGCAGTTGTTTCCATTCATGGACCGCACTCTGGCTTTACATCAGGCGGAGTGTTGTCACATGCCGAGCTACAATAAAAAAAAATGCGATACATTTTTTTGTTGGTAAAAAAATTTTAGCGACCCGATCTGTAAAATGAGCTTGTTTAACTAATACATAGAACCTGTATCGTGCTGTGTGAAATTAAGTAGATCTTCAGACTGAGGAAGCTCAGAGCGACTTAACTCACAATTCGAGTCAATTGTGATCTAATAATTAAGAAATGATTGAATTAACAAGTCATGATCGACATTTATTTCCTCGAGCCGGCATAGTGGAGGCGACATTTGCAGAGCCGATACACTATAAAAAAAATTACCGACCCTTGGACGTGTTAACGTGACTTATTGATCAGTCACTTTCTTAGGTTTTCAGAACTTATATAAGCTACTTTTAGGGCCTAAGGTTTTATACAGTAATACACAGGTGCTACAAGACGACCTTAGTTTACCACCTGAATTAAGGCAGAATTGAATTACCGGCCCTATGATTAACTTAGCATAATTCTTTGTTAATGCATTGCTCTGTACTGTCAAAGTGTATTATTGTATTACTAATTGTATGTACGTAATTAGAAATCTTTAGATTGCGTTTTTATCGAATATTTAACAATATAAATCATCAAATGTATTTATTTATTACCAATGATATTAATTGGGATCTTTTTTGTACTTACATAATAAACATTTTAAGGGCCACGATTAGGTTTTATTAGATACCTGAAAGTGTTTAACTGTTAGGGCACCAGAAGGCCGGTTAAAGTAACTTTAACTATTACTCTTACGGCGACGACGTCCGTTAAACGTTTACATTTACTCCACACGCGTTGCAATAATTTCGTGTAAATTCATATTGTTATCGTTAAAATGGTGGCTGATCTCGAAAAATAATAGAAAACATATCTGGCTTCTTTTTATACATTTGACGTTAGCAACATTAATTTGACGATTACTTTAACTTTAACCAGCCAAGATTCGCTAGTTACGGTTAAGGTTAAAGTAACCGTTAAAATGACAGGCGCGACAATGGTGCAACTCGTGTGGAGTAAATATACACCAAGTAATAGTTAAAGTTACTTTAACCGGCCTTCTGGTGCAAACGACCCTTAGAATCATAACTGTCTTTGAAGCCTAACATAACATAAAGGCAATGCCTCTTGCTATCTTTTGTTGTCAGTCCATAATTGGATGCCGCACATATCAACAAATACTAGCACGATATATTTTCTTTATCTTCTGTAAATACTGAAGCGTCTTGTTATAGACGCGTACGAATGATAACAAATATGGAGGCTGTGTCTGCTTAGAGTATGCGGTTTATATAGGAATTTGTATGTAATGAATCTATCAAAGAAGAAACATCTATGATGGGACGTGATATTGTCATTTGTCAATTATAATGGTGCATCCAAACTGAAGTTACTTTTGTGGTTTTTGTGACTGAACCCTTAATTTCTTTTTTTTTTATTTTGGCACGACATGTGACCTCGACTGGTCTGATGGTAAACGCAGTGGAGGTCCATGAGCATTGACGACTAGAGAACCGCTCGCACGGTGGCTCCAGCTTTTTCACGCTCCGCTTGAAGGATCCAAGGTGAAAGGATTGGGAGAATACATGGGAGGGCAAAGCATTCCACTTGTCAATTGTGCGACACAAAAAGGACGCGCCGAACCAACTCCAAAATACACTGGCGTGCAAAACAATCTAGCTACCAATGTAACATTTCCTGTTTTTTTTTTTTTTTGCGTTTTGAATACCGCACTCGCTATTTGAACAAAATTTTAATTAAAATTTAGATTTTACTTTTTTTGGTCGATAATAACCAGATTAGCTCAGTCTGCCGTGTATGTACGTAGCCTGATATAACGAGAGGTACACTCCCTGTCAACCTGGATTTCAAGCTGATATACCAGGGGACACTGCTGCTTGCAGACATTTCTATGTGGTAAGGTTACAGTTGTCTATACTCATAGACTGCACTATAGAATAAGATCAGGAAAATTAGGTAGCTGAAATTTTCTGGACGCCCACTGTAATTATTTTCTATCTAGGCGATTTTAGCAAAATGCTCCGTATAAAGTTAATTTTTTAAGACGATAATTTTCAAATTAACTTTTTAGTGATTATCTAACTTTATTAGAAGCGCTTTACGCTTTAATATTTAAAGGGAAATTGTAATATTTTCACAAAGTGGGGTTGATGCAGTTTTATGTAATTGGTAACTTTGTATCGATACTCTATACCAGTGATTCTCAACCACTGTGCCGCGGCACTTTTGTGTGCCGCGAAATTCTAAAAGTGTGCCGCCAAATTTTAGATAATATAATAATATGATTTAAAGAAAAAAAAAATTGCATTACAAGTATTCTTATTATTAACTTGTAATTAATCCCTTTATAAACGTACTGTTATTTTTGTAGTACATATTATTTTATTTAGCACATTTAAAATTATTACCATAAACTATTTTACGCAGTGTGTTATAGGTAAGTAAATAATTTTTAAAATTATCTTTTACTTTGTGTGCCGCCAAATTTTTAAATCGTGAAAAGTGTGCCGCATTAAAAAAAAGGTTGAGAACCACTGCTCTATACCTTTGATAGTTTGCTATAGTACTAACCAAAGTTTATGGCGGCTCCGAAGTAAGGTACAAGTCGATGCATAATACACAAATTGAGGTATCAGCGAGGGACGATGAACGTGAGAGGGCACACTCCCGAGCTACCCGCCCGCACGTCATTTTTATATGTTCTATTCGTATTTAAAATAAACCCTTTAATTTAGTACCCGCGTGAAATAGCGCCCGCAACTAACTTCCGAGACGCCATAAGGTTTGACGCGACCTATACATGCGATTAATAATATTTGTATTGCAGAATTGGGAAGGTGTATATGGTGACAGCTATCTTTTTTACATATTTTTTGGATTAATTTAGTCGACACCTGTTTCTGGAAAAATTGCTTTATTCTTTTTTATTAATTTGTAATATAATAATCGTAACGATTCGGCGTAACTAAACCATTGCCAAACTTTTGAATTTTAAGAATTCCTGTTAATTAAAATATCGTATTTATAGTATAGTTTTGTTTTTAAAACTGCAATAATCCTATAAAACATTGTTATTGTAAGGAAACACAAAAGAAAAGATATTTGACTAATTTGTGATGTGATAACCATAGACAACAAAATAATCTACAAAACTGTTAGGTTGGTACTTTGTCTTCTATGTTGCCAAATGTTTATGACTGTCCGAGAAAGGTCGATCGCGTGTCATTGCAGTTTTTCAAAGTTCTCCGCGATTTTAAAGTTTTTTTCAGACGGGAATAAAAAAATTAATCTAAGTCATCTCGAAATGGTTTTCGATTTAACATAGGTTAATTTTTGAACACCTTGCCCATTATGTTTTAAAATAGATCGCCTTTATGTTTATTCAACTCAAATGGGGAGGGTCCAAATAAAGACAGCAATATTTAAAAAAAATATTTTTTAAATAATATTCCTGATTTCGTAAAACTGTACTGTGGTACGTGCTTTGTTTTAATTAATTGTTAAAAGTTACGATTGTTGTCATCACTCATTAAAATACTCTTCCCTATTTAAAGTTTATTTTTCTAGTGAGATTTAAAAAATACGTCTATTAGAAACGATATCTCGAAATGGTTTTCGCTTTAGCATTGGTCAATTTTTTGACCTTCCCCATTGCATTAATTTTAATTTTTATAATAATTAAAGTCGTGATATTTTTGATAATTGTAAAAATTAAGAAGTTAACATAGCTAGGGAAATCTCTATATGTTTTGACTTTAGCCTCCTATCGCACTTCCCCTCCCCGGGAAGTTGCCACGTAGAAATTCTAAAACCTTGACGAGGCGACTTGGGAGACTGTTCCATGTCATAGAAACATATAAGCAACTCTCTGGCTATCAATAAAGCTACCTATCTTTATGTATGATATTTTTACCTATAATAAAAAAAAAGTTTATTTCTGAGTTGTTGTTTTTTTTTATATCTTCTATTGGCCTTATTTTATGTTATTTTGTTTAAATTGTAATATAATATTCTAAGTAACTTGTTTTTTTTATTTTTTATTATTATTGTAGCTCGGCATGTGACAACACTCCGCCTTATGTAAAGCTAGAGTGCGGTCCATGAATGGAAACAACTGCTACTGCAGAGAAATCTCTACAGGCAGCAGTCGCCTCCACTATGCCGGCTTGAGGAGACGAGCATGTACCATCTAGATTGACAGTGCACACCCCTCTCGTTATACCTGGCTACTTTCAAACTATTTCCGAAACGCGACAAAGTCACTTCACGAGTGTTACATTCGAAAGTGGTGGTACTACCCCAGGACGGCAGACTGGACTAAAAACATCATCAGTCTGCCTACCACTCTTTAATAGGGCCTATAGGCACTGAGCGACCAAAGTACATATAACAAAGTTACATTGGTACTATTTCATTATTCATCATCACAAGTCAGAATTAGCGAGGTTCGAACACGGGTCTCATCGATCGTGAGTTCACGCGTCTTACCGCTAGACCACGGCCGCTATATTTATTGTATTATTTGAAAACATTCCTATCCTATTGCGCTGCATTTCCGGAAACAAACCGGTGACCCGGACTTGATAAATGCATGGAAACATAGTAGACAAGTTATCACTATAACGACTTTACTTCGATTTTGATACAACAATGTATGGGATTCTTGTATAAACGGTCGTAGTCTTGTGGTTAGGTTCAAAGACACTCGTGTCCAAATCTCGCTAAATATTGACCGGTGCCAATGTAAGGTCCCTCTGTACCACGAAGGCCCGTTAAAGTAACCTTAACTATTACTTTTACGGAGACGACGACCGTTAAACGTTTACATTTACTCCACACGCGTTGCAATATCGTGTAATATTATTATCGTTAAAAGAGTGGCTGATCCCGAAAAAATAATAGAAAAACACATTGGCTTCTTTTCATACATTTGACGTTAGCAACATTGGTTTGACGATTACTTTAACTTTAACCAAGCTAAGATTCGCTGGTTACGGTTAAGATTAAAGTAACCGTCCAAAATGACAGGCGCGACAATGGTGCAACTCGTGTGGAGTAAATGTAAACCTAACACTTAAAGTAAACGTAAAAGTAATAGTTAAAGTTACTTTAACCGGCCTTTTGGTGCGAACGACCCTTAGAACCTATTGATTACGGAGGCGGCTGCTGCCAGTACAGATTTCTCTGTAGTAGCAGTTGTTTCCGTTCATGGACCGCACTCTAGCTTTTCATCAGGCGGAGCGTTGTCATATGCCGAGCTACAATAATAAAAAAACAATATAATATAAATATATTATTTTTAAATACTACTTTGCAACTAATTTTCGCTAATCAATGTTAAACCTAAAACTAAAAAAAAAAACCTAAATGTGGCGAAACATGTGAACAAATTGTAACCCGTTTTAACAACACCATGTTTACTAACACCATGTTTCATGCAATAAAGTTTATTTCATTTCAAAGGTTTTTGCATGTTGGTGAAGGGTCTAACATTAACAGCTAATGTGACTGTGTACCTACCCTCACTAACATTGATTAGCGGAAATTAGTTGCAAAGTAGTGTTTGAAAAATAATTTGGTTATGGTATTCCGCAAAGTAACGCCTAATACTATTAAACATATAAAGTTTGATATTTTTAGATTATTAACAATATCAATCCTTTTTTTTTATTGTAGCTCGGCATGTAACAACACTGCCTGATCTAAAGCTAGAGTGCGGTCCATGAATGGAAACAACTGCTACTACAGAGAGGCCTGCACGGGCAGCAGTTACCTTCATTATACTAGGCTAGAGGAGACGAGCATGTACCATATAGATTGACAGTGCACACTCCTCCCGTTATGCCTGGCTACTTTCAAACTATTCCCGAAACGCGACAAGGTCACTTCACAGGTGTTACATTCGAAAGTGGTGGTACTACCCCAGGACGGTCTTTTTTGTCTTTATTTCAAATTTTATAATTGCCAGAATTCGTGCAACTGGCGGGCTTCGCTCTGATGCCAGTGACATCTAGCTTTGCACTGTTTTACCGACTGGTCCCTACTACATTATAATAACTACTTTATCGACAGCGTGAAATTATAAAGAAATATATTTTCTTTACAAACATATAAATATATATATTGTAAGTGTTATATTTACCGAATAAAACTTATCAAAAAAACATTCTGGCAACACTAACAGTCAATGGTTAATAATCAACTAATATTGTTTACACATATTCATTCTCGATGAAACCCAAGTTTAGGTAAATAATTCAATACCAATAATACCCACTATTTCCAGATTGCCAAAAAAACTGACTCTAGAAACTCTTTAGGCAGGTACCTACTCGATTGCAAAATATGCATGACTTACTGGTATTTTTTAATTGTAGTTTTTAACACTTCGCTAAAGTGCAGTCCATGAGCGGAGACAACTGCTATCACAGAGAAATAGCTGCAGGCAACAGTCACCTCAACTATACCGTCTTGAGAAACGGAATGTGCACCATCCATATTAAAATATAAATTCCTAAACGTAATTAAGTAAGTACTTATATTCCAGATAAATTACACACACAGTTATGGGTTACAAGCTAAGAGGTCGGTATGTGGCGACAGTTATGAATTGCATTAGAAATATGGTCCAAAGTGTTACACGGCGCTACCCGGTCGTTGACCCCCGGGATGCACTCCCGCCCTGCAGTGTCGCGAACAAAAAGTGGAATTCCTCCGCGTACGCCGCACGGCCGCACGCCAACTGCCTCTCCCATAAAACGCACTCAATGGAATCCACAAACTTATCGAATAGACCCATAATATGTTGTAGATCTGTAGCCACCCGCCAAGAGGAGCCCGCCTTCTTTTATTGCCTCATATTAACGATCATTGTCTGCCTTTAGTGCTCCTTCCGGGTTCGAGGAGGGCGTCGCGATGCACCTAATGTTTGTTTAGTGCGAGTTGTAAAGAATTTTATCTTCGAATGCGATATGCCTGTAATAAAATATTGAGATATGAACATAATAAGACGAAAGTGCATTCTCTCATCCGTTGCGTCAATACTTTCTTTGTAACATTATACTGAATAATTGATTAAATTCATGAGTAGTTAGTCCCTTTCCATCTACGAGCCGAAAGATAAACACGAACGAATCTCACATAGTATTATACCTAATATAAACAAAAAGGAGGTCTAGGAAACGATGCAACACGATCATCGGGTTCATATTACAATAATGGAATGCCCATTCCGGCCTCATTTCCATTCATTGCTGGTGTTTGTTGACAACTGGCGGGGTAGTGGCGCGGGGTGGTCTCCCCTGTCAGTCGAGCGCTCGCTCCCGCGTCCCGCGCACGAGTGCATCGTTGCACTATCTACATTAGATGCACGTATCCGACATCAAGTTTGTGTGTTACCGGAGATATTGTGTAAGTTGTGCTTTGAATGCACTCAATTGAATAGTACGTAAGATAGTTTATAAGCAATGTTTTTCTATAGAAACGGTAACATGTTTTCGGGTGCAATCTGCGCATGACGGCAGCTGCGATACGGGAGCACGTGTTCGGTGGCTCCGTTGTTAGCTTTTGTGTGTGTGGTGAATACGTAAAATAGGTAACTGCGGCGCGTCCTCTTGTTTATATTTGTACGGTAATAACCTGAAGGTAGCCTCACGCAGGATTCATGTCTAATGCCCGGCATACACGCTTCCAGTTTTGCGAGCCAGGAAAGTAAGCCTACGTGTGAGCTAGTTTACTTCTTGGCTTCGTGTGTAACCTACCTACACAAATATATAATACGTTCTATCCCGGCTTGATAACTAGACTCGTGCATTCCAGGTGATTTCAATCAATGCACTAACACAGGGGTTCTCAACAGTTTTGGAGTAGCGGACCCCTTTAAAAAAATTCAAAAATCGCACGAACCCTTTTCGCTAATAACTTATTATATTCATGAGAATGTGTCATGTAGCCATGGAGGGGTCCATGGCACGAACCCCTTAGAGGGGTCTATGGACTCCAGGTTAAGAAACCTTCCATTGAAGGAACAATTGTCATATCCCTGTCTATCCTTATCGAACGAAAGCGGAACAACGTGGATAAATACACAATATATGTTATGCTTTGTAATTTAAGAGCGTTGTAAGTAATTTTTAATAATAATAGTAGGTATTTGAACGTATTTCACGTTTTAAAACGCATTTTTAAACTAAAATAAGGCGACCTAATTTATTAGATAAGCAACAATGTAGCCTTCTCGCGATAGAAAACATAATATTGTTTACATACGCCATCAGCAATATATATGTAATCTTTATTTATTTGATTATTAAGAAATTTCAATGACCTAAATTAGAAATTTGCGTCATTTCTGGATATACTTATTATTGACGCAGGCAACCTTTGGCTGTTATCAACTCGTTAACACTCCAACGACATTCAAACATCCTGTATAACGACTCAATATCTACAGTTACGATAAATACGCTTGAACGCTCTGTTATTTATGAGACTTCTTTTTTTTTATAGTATCATTTACCACGTGACGACACACCACCTGATGTTAAGTTAGGGTGATCCGGATTGAGGAGATATATGCACCGTTCAGATTGACAGCGCATACTTCTCTCGTTATTGGTAGAACCTGGGTATAAACCGGGTGACTACTTCCAACCTGGCTACTTCCATCTTCAGTCTGCCAACCACACTTATATCTGATTAGAGTGCGGTCTATAAACGAATACTGCATCTGCTACCACAGAGAACACTGTCAAACACTTCTCTCTTTATATTCGGCTATAATCGACCGTTGTCACTTGATCGAAGCGAAAAGAAAATATATAGGATTTGACGTTTCGTTATCACTTAGGTGACAATCTTGACTTTAGCTTCCGTCGATATATACAACTAGATGTGCAATAACGCTCCCAATGTGACGCGAGAGGAAATATGGCCACAGCCACGTTTAGGTTTTTTTTTATTTTTTATTGTAGCTCGACATGTGACAACACTCCGCCTGATGTAAAGCTAGAGTGCGGTCCATGAATGGAAACAACTGCTACCACAGAGAAATCTCCACTATGCCGGCTTGAGGAGACGAGCATGTACCATCTAGATTGACAGTGCACACTCCTCTCTTACCTGGCTGCTTTCAAACTATCCCCGAAACGCGACAAGGTCACTTCACGGGTGTTACATTCGAAAGTGGTGGTCCTGCTCCAGGACGACAGACTGGACAAATAACCATCATCAGTCTGCCTACCACTCTTTAAAGTTTCTATCTTTAGTATTCTCTGTCAGTTAGTATTTGACTTGACGGACAATATTGTCAAATCGTTTGTAGCCTACGGTTTTTTTTTATGTCGAGACGTATGGAGTTTGCACTTCTAGTATATATATTTCTATGTTAATTTCTGATTAATTTAAAAGTGGTGCAATAAATTTGATTTTAGGCAATTATTCTTGCACATTTTTTCACAAGTTTTTCCAGATCTATTTACTGAATCAGGCTTCACAAATGTAGGAATGTATAAAATTATCATCACTAAATATGTAAATATCTCATCTAAACTTCTAACAATCCACTGCAGTGTTGACAATTACCCAATTCCACGGATGTGCCTAGAAAGGTATATCATACAGGATGTATTATTGGACGCTGAGGACTCTTAAATGTTATGCATATGCCATTGGCGCAGCAAATAAATTAAAAAAAACCCATACAAAATGCACTCCAAGCAACTGCCAACAATGCAGAGTTTCCCAGTGTAGGGAAACTGAAATTCACGAGCCAGGATAATGGGAGCTAATTTAAAATGAATTTTGACTGCTAATTATAAATTATTAATTAGTTATGATAATCCTCACAAAAATGTCAATTCAATTTCAAATTACCGTAATTTAATATAATTAAATATAATAAAATAATCTATTTAGACTAATGTAGTACCGTATGGACGTTCTTATAAATATAAATAACTTTAAAAGAGTGTGCATTGTCAATCTAGATGGTGGTCAACAGCGGCCGTGGTCTAGCGGTAAGACGTAAACTCACATTCGATGAGACCCGTGTTCGAACCTCGCTAATTCTGACCGATACCAATGTAACTTTGTTATTTGTAACTTTGTACTTTAGTCGCTCATTAAAGTGGTAGGCAGTGATGATGGTTATTTGTCCAGTCTGCCGTCCTGGCGTAGTACCACCACTTTCGAATGTAACACCCGTGAAGTGACTTAGTCGCGTTTCGGGAATAGTTTGAAAGTAGCCAAGTATAGCGAGAGGAGTGTGCACAGTCAATAGACGGTACATGCTCGTTTCCTCAAGCCGGCATAGTGTAGACGACTGCTGCCCGCACAGGTTTCTCTGTAGTAGCAGTTGTTTCCATTCATGGATCGCACTCAAGCTTTACATCTGGCGGAGTGTTGTCATATGCCGAGCTACAATAAAAAAGGTGGTTGATAGTTGTGGACCCCCTTCGGAAATGATGGTGTAGAAGGTTTAGCAGCCTCCACGCCTGATCCTCCACTTGAAATTCGCTGAAACAGTGTTGACAGCACTTTCACACGCACAAAAAAAAGCAAAGGTGATCTACTTGCTCGTATAATATTAATAATAATAATTTAAAAAACCTACCTACCTATCATTTCCTATTCCTAAAAAAATACATTCAAAAAATGATTAAACATTAATTAATATACTTAAATTGTACACACGTCACTGTCTCGAGTACGTAGCGCTATTTTTTATTAAAAAAAAAACAAACTAAACATAAAATTTTGCTAAAAATCTGAATGAAGGCCAAATTATCGCCAAAATCGCCAATACAAAGGCGGTAAAAGATTAAGTTAACAGAAACACTAGTGAAGAATTGCATCGATGACGTCATCCGTCGGGGTAGGGGCACGGGGCGGAGGGGGGCATCGGCGGGACAGCGAGGACGCGGTGCCCGTTCATTGTAGTTTTTCGATTATTGTTTAATTAGGGCGAAGCGGCGGCGTAGCGGCGGCCAGGGGTGACCAATCTGCGAACACTATTTAACATAACTTGTGCAGCAAAAATTTACTTTCACATCAATTTAAATTTGCAACCACAAAACCATCATCTTTATTTCTTACTTCAATTCGAATGCATGATTAGTACAAATACTAAATTTCAGATAATTATGTGTTTTTTAAAAATAAGATAATTTATTAAACAATTAAAATTAGATAGCGTCTACCTACGTCTATTATAATTTTTGGAAAAGTTTAAAACTAAACATTTGAGCACTTATTGTTAGTTAGATTGTTACAGTCAAATAGTGTAAAATATATATTGTGTTTATTACCATCAAATGTAGATCGCATTTTTGCAAAATAATCGTTTATTAAGTAGTGCAAATAGCAGACAGGCCGCGAGTTGAGTATCGCTGTCTCACTATCTGCGGGCAGCGACCGCGCCGCGACGGGGCTCCGCGGGGTTGGCGGCGCGGGTGCACGGGTAAGATCGCGTAAAAAGGCGAGCGATCGCAGTGCGGATCCGTCGTCGTGCGCCTTTCATGAGGTCGACGGCCGCCAGGGGCCCCGTGTCTCCCGATGACCCTCGAAGAAAATTTCGCCAACTCTCGTCCTCTGAAACTTTACTCATCATCTCAATATATCACCACAAACATGATAACTTTATCTATATCTTAACAAGTATCGCTATAAAGTATATTTCTGAATACCGTGGGTTATAATCCTGAGCAATTGTTAATATACCAAATAACACATATTTTGCGTATTGTTTTGTGTTAGGTTACACAAATATTCGTTTTTACATAAAATAGTTGCGTTATTGGCAGCACACAAATCATCTTAATATATTACAAGCCAATAATAGGTATGTACTGTTGCTAAAACTTAGCTATAAAGATCCAATGAGTCATGTTACTGAATATCTAATGCATCTCTTATGTTATTCTAAGAAGTCGTAATCATATTTGGCCGAGCACCATCGCCATCGCCGTATAAAGCCGGCTCTCGATCTTTTCTAGCCATTTTTCTCAATTAATAAACTGCAATTATATCCTATTACCAAAAATTTCCAATATTGAGTGGACGTGCACTCAGACTGGCATTATCCGGGCCAATGCCAACCGTAAACTAGAAAACCATTGTCCTCGATGTTCTGAGCGATAACCGCGTCCACGTGAAACGACACTATAAACCCTATTGTGTTAAGATTATGGTCGATTTTGCGATGTAGATTCGAGGACGAGGTTGCGCGTGAGATATGTGAAGTCGCGGCATGCGGGTCGCGCGCCGTTCTCACGCTTTGAATATTCCAGCTCCCGCGCCCCCCGCACTACTCGAAGCCCTTCCCCTCACTTTAAGGATAGAAACCCTAATTGACAGACATGCCGCGTAATATGCTCATGTCGTCGACTCGTTCGTCGTCGTTGGATCGTTTCTAAACTCTGAAAATTATGCTGTTCGTCAATACAACGCATTCCTTTGAAATGAAACGTTACAATATTTCCTAACTAGGGCAGCTGTTTACACGTGTCCGAATAAATCGACTTCAACCTTCAAAATTCGCACTGAGCGCTTTACATCTAGGTACGTATTTACAAGACGAAGAAGGGAAGTCTACCTTCTAGGTTCCGCGAAACGCTGTGACATCATCGGTGCATTCGGACACGATTTGCCATTCGATACTGCACTTCTATTATTATGAATAATATTTAAAACTTTATTTACGTTTAACCTTAAAATAAATGCAATTATGATGTTAACACATTTCGAAATATACCTAGTTTACCTTTAACTATTTCCTCGTATATTAGGTACTGAAATATACACAATTGTAAATAAAAAACTATAATATAAATTATTTAAGTTAAGTATTTCTTGATATGTGTAACTCGTCGTCGTCGTATGTCGTCAGAATGCTTCTCATGGGCTTTTTTCCCACAAGACGTTATCTTTTCACTCGTAACTGTTAGATTTATCGAAGATCATTTTTAACAACATTAATCTATTTAGAACAATTATGAATTCTTATATTTTTTACTTAATTTCTCAATTACTTATTGGGCATGATTAATATCCCAATACAAACTTTCGTCCCCTATTTCACCCCCTTCAGGAATAATTTCGCAAAAATCCTGAAACACGTAATTCTTCACTTACCAAAAGCCTAAATATGAATTTTTATATTCCAAAATTGAGAAATTATGTTCCCCATACAAACTTTAATTCCCTATTTCACCCTTATTCTTTTATAGACATCTGTTCACCCATTTAGGCGTGAAAAAGTAGGTACAAACTAACAAAAGTTATTCCACATTTATAATATTAGTATGAAATTAGAAGTATAGATTACCTAATACCTATAATACACAATGAACACATACCTAAGTCATGAATATAAAATTTAATTACATGTAGTAAATATTGTTACCTACATCATAACCTACGTATCCTAAATTATCTATTAATTATGGTCATTGTTAGTATCAATTCAGAAATACATATTTTTAATAAATCTCATTATTTCCCTTAGATAATAAAAAAATATTATAATATTAACTATTAAATAATTTAGTGATTCTAATAATATTTTTTAACCCACAATGTCGTAAATGTATTAGACGCTTCACGCTTCAGGAATTTAATAGGTTGATGATAAGTGTTCGGTATATTAATTCGCTGCCAATCGCGTAGATCATTCTGTAGATGACAGCGCGGCGGGGTGCGTCCACAGAGCGTAGGAGTTAGGACGCCGCGGTATCGTCGACGCAGAATGCTCGTATTTTTAACTCTGGGGGGCCGCCGCGCCATAGCTCACCTTTCCTTCTATTCCTGGCAACATTATTTTTAAACTTTTGTCTAGAATACTTTCCTTCCGTCTGGTTATTAGTGGATGATTGAGGTGCGTCGCAGGGGGCGCTCATCACAAATATAGAGCATTGATATTTCCGGTCGACGGCGGGGTCGATCCCACGCATGTTTGGCTCACGTGGCATGGATATGTCGCATCTTGCATAATAGCTTATGGTAAAACGTACTTTATTATTGAATGATGTTTATCGTTTTAAAATTAATTGTAAATAGGTGCAATGATTAATAGCTATTCGCATAGTATCCTTTACTTAAAGCTGTGTTTATAATAACTCCATTTTCTTAATCGTCTGTGTCAATAACCCATCAGTTATTGCTTCAGTAATAATAAAACGTAAATGATGACTTTTTGTAAAGTAGTTCAATTAGATTTAATATACGTAAGCATAAAATAGTCGTTTTACATCGTGTGCGCACGTAATTATCAACAAATTTTGTCCTCAATATGATATTAACAATGTTGTTGACATAATCGTGTAATGAGATTTATCCCCAAAAGTTATATATATTTCCTAGTTTTTATGTAACTCGGCATATGACAACACTCCGCCTGATATAAAGCGAGAGTGTCGTCCGTGAACAACTGTTACACAGAGAAATTTCTACAGGCAGCAATCGCCTCCTCTATGCCGGCTTGAGGAGACAAATGTGCACCATTCAAGTTGATACTGCACACTCATCTCGTTATACCTGGGCGACATAGTCACATTGCAGGTGTTACATTCAAAAATGGTGGTACTATCCCAGGACGGCAGACTTGGCTAATAACCATGATCAGTCTGCCTACCACTCGTGGGTTGGTTATGATTTTAACTAAAACCACATTGATTAATTATAGATCAGATTAGCAATTGCGTGCTCAAACTGATAAGAGAAAATTGTCTTCAAACTTTAGATTTTCTTTCAATTAATAACAAATGGTGAAAACTCAATCCCAAACACACAAAACAATAAGCGGGATTACGTACCACAGATAAATATATCGTTTTAATATCTATACCATTGTAAATAACTAAAAAACTGAATTAAAGATAAACAACGTGAAGATATTCACTGTACAATTCTTATATTACACGCGATAAGGGAAGTTTTGTTTGTCTACGTTGATCTTTGACTGAAATGATGAATGAAGAATTTCATAATATTACATTGGAAAAATCATAATGATTAATAATGTTGTTCCGAATGAAAACGCGCTTGAAGCAGAACAATAACAGAAATCATTACCAAACACATAAATAACGTAAATAAATATCTTTAAATAGATGCATAAGCCACAAAATTTCCTTCCCTTTTGGTCTTTCCACGTGAATAGTTTTTGTAACATCTGTTCACATTAAAGGCCCACCCCACATCGCAATGAAAGGTGTCAACTTTTGAAACTTTCACACATGTCGAACATCTTGGTTCACTTCCTAATCACCCCATTTTTATGTCCCTTATTCTATTATTAAACCACGAGAAGTGTCCAAAAATATCACATTATAGATTAAGGAAATAGCGTGCTAACGAGCCTAACAATGTAATTGTAGATATTATGCCCGTTTTCACCAACAATCCCTAAATTTTAGTAACCCTTAAACCGTGTATAAAAGAAACTTTTTCACTAATATTTAACGTGAATTTTTTTTTTTAATTTTAAACATTTTATATTGGTTATATTTCACAAGCATTTTATATATTCTGTGCCGTAGCTATTTGTTTATTATAATGATTTGCGATAATATTTAGTGCTGAGAAATTATAAAATTACTTAATTTCAACATAAATCTGTTATGTTCCAAACAATGTTGTTGGCTTTCACGTTTAATACAGTTTCCGATTTAAAGGGCACCTCGCGTGTGTAACAACTGCTACCACAGTAGAATGAGTTACCTACACTTCTTCCGTTAAAGTTCGGCTGCTTCCAATCTAGGACCCTTCACGGGTGTTACATAGTGCTGGTACTACGCCAGGACTAAGCTAATAATATTATTAGTAGAAATATCAGAAACGTTATACAAATAAATTCAGAAATTTAGTATTCTAATCCTTTATAGATCTTCAATGGAGGATTATATTATTTCTTAACAACCAATCATATTTATTGGGAAAAACAAAGATTAGATAAAATATTGTATAAGTAGATATGTAGGTATCTAGCTACTTAGGTACTTATATACGTATTTATTATACAATACAATAAATGCAGTTAGTATTGAATTATATTTATTTAATTAAATTACCTTTAATATGGCAATTCTAACCACATTACCTGTGTAAAATTGTATAAAATTGGGGGGAAAGAATAAGGAGTGATTTTACAAAAACTGTAATAATATAGGTATTTAATTAAATGGTTATAGGCTATATAGGTATATATACTGATTATGGTTATTAGCTCAGTCCACCGTCCTAGGGCAGTACCACTACTTGTGTAAATCCCGTGAAGTGACGTACCTACTCGAGTTTCGGGTTCAGTTAAAAGTAGCCAGGTATATCGAGATGAGTGTGCACTGATAACCTGAATGGTGCGCATTTATCTCCTCAAACTAGCATAGCGGCAGTTGTTTCTGTTCATGGACCGCACTCTTGCTTAACATCAGGCGCAGTGTTATCATATGCTAAATCACAATAAAAAAGTATTTATTTCTTACCAAAAGCCTAAATATGATTTTTATATCTCTAACTTGATGAGGAGTCTTCATACAAACTTTCATCCATCTCAGTTTGTTTTAAGATAAAAAGTAGCAAATGTCCTTTCCCAGGCTGTAATCTATATCCTTGTTAAATTTTATCAAAATCCGTTCAGCGGTTTACGCTTGAAAATGTAACATACATTTAGAAAGTTTCACGTTTCTAATTATTATTTCAAGTTTGGTTTTGCATTTAAGTCTGAGAATTTAAAAAAACCATCATCCGTAATTGTTAGTGGCATGCAGCGAGGGACTGAGGCGGTGGTTGTCGCAAGTACAGGCTGCACTTGTCGGCTCGTTTGAAGAGAGATATTCGGCGCAGTAACGGACCGCGGCCTTCCCAGAATCTGTTACCTGTTGCATTCCAACGTCTCACAACCTTCGCCTCTTAGCTACTGAACCGATCATTTATAACTCGTGATTTAGAAATCGCGTTGCCTTTTAAATTTTTATGTTAAAAGTCTAGCTTTAAATAATAGTTATATTCTGAAAGGACAATGTCCATTTTTTTTGTCCACTTAATATTATTTTATTTATTTATTTATAAGCCTACCAACAAAATTACACTAACACTATAATATTGCTACTTACTTACTATTTTACAAACTAAATGCAATTTCAATTACAAGAGCGTCGCCAGCCGATGGCCTAGGGGGGGGCAAGTTGATATGGAGGATGAGAAAAGTATGAATTGTAGGTAAAGTACATGAAGCTTTTTACTTGTAGTACGAACCTTACATCTACGGCGATTGTAATAACGACGGTACAGAGTCTAACGTGTAAAGCTACACGAGCTCTTGACTGTAAATAATAAATAATTTTACATTTAACAACTTTTTTAGAATCTCTAGGGGCGCGCAGCTGCCCCTTCCTGCCCCCCCTTGGCGACGCCCTTGTTCAATTATAGGATAGGACGACATGCTATCTAATAGTTTGTTAACAAAACAATATTGTAAAACAATATCTTAAGTTTTCATTAATTTATTTCAATTATATCAACACATCGTTTAGCAATCAATAGACAATGTTTAATTCTATAAAAAAAAACAGATATCATCAATTATTAAAGTATTAATAATATAATAACCCTAATTTTTGCATTAGAAAAAGAGTAATTACTTAACAACCCGCATAAAAAAACTGATTGGTAGTAAGGAATATAGAATTATTTTCACAAAAAGGTTCTCAGATTCTCTTCAGTTCTCTTAGGTGAATGGGCATTCTCCTTTATTATGAAAGGAATAGGTACGAAAGTTTAATATTACTTTTTTTATTGTATTATAGTTCGACATATGACAACACTTCGCCTGATGTAAAGCTAGAGTGCGGTCCATGAACGGAAAGAACTGCTACCACTGGAAAAGTTTCTGCAGACTTGAGCAGACGTTATACCTGGCTTCTTCTAAGCTGAACCCGAAACGACTATCTCACTACACACTCGAAAGTGATGGTATTACGGTGCTGCTCGGTTTATCAAATTAACAGCGCCCGAAGTATGAAAACTTTTCTCCCAATACTTACTACTTGCAGTAACTCGTAAGAAAGAGTGAGACGGAAGATTGATCGCGATACAACCGATTTGTATGGGGATTTTTTTTTATTTCGCCATAAGTTGATATTCCCTACAACTTTTGTTTCCAAACTATCGTCCCGACTCGGTCCGTTTTCAAGATATCGCAGTCACTTCAAGTCTAGTTAATACTAAGCTATTCTTAAAATTTCAGGTCGCTAGTTTTTATAGTTTCGGCTGCAGATACGTTGATTATATACAGATTTTAAAAGTGATAATTGTTTAAATCCACCTAGTCGGGGTAGTATCCAGCTAGGATCGCTAGTTTCAAATGTTTCCTTGCCGTGTTACGGAATAAACTTTAAAGTATTTGCCCTGGCAATCTATGCATTTTTGTCTCCTCAAGCCGGCATAGCGGAGGCGACTGCTGCTGGCTGATATTTCTTTGTGTTAGCACTAGCTAAGGCGTAGTGTCACATGCCGGACTACTTTTAAAAAATTAGAAAAAATAATTTCATGAAAAATAAATAGATAAATCTGATATAGGTACGTAAGTATATAAAATTTGTATTAATTGATTGTAAAATATTTGCCAAATGTAAATAAATAGTTACACGTGGCGCAACGGAAACATGGTGAAGCATTCTCTTTTAAAATTTTGCAACGTTGATATAAACGAAATAAAAATTTTATACAAGTATTTTACCATTTGATAGTTCGTTAGCGGACACTGCTCGAACGCACACATCGACACCGTGTCCGTGTATAACGTACACGCGCCTGTGTGCTCTCAGCGATGGCAGCCATTGCTTTTGTGCGCGAAATTTTTCAGCAATTACCTAAATAGACTTGTTACTCGTTAAAAGGAGACAAGCGGATGTTAGTTCCAAAGTAAGATCTTTTATTATGTTGAATTTTTTTCTTTATACACGATAAATGTATCAGTTAAATTCATGTTAAGTGTGCAGTTGGCCACGTGGTTGGCATATTAGCACCCTCAGCGGCCCCCGGTACTCGCCGTGTGCTCGCGGGGGCTCACGCTAACTGCGCACACGCACGATTCCAATAATCAGGGTAATTCAATTTAAAAAATATATTTTCATTAATTTATTATGCATCTATTAAACCATAAATTAATTAATTCAACTAAATAACAGATTAATTGATTAATTTGCAAATACCTACAATCTACATAGATCATTATTTGTAAGGTTAATTTGTTAACAATTATTAAAATTCTAATAAATTAAATATGTTTCTAAGAGATTAAAAACATAGGTAATATCTAGATTATTCCGATCTGTAGTTAGTTATTTAGCCAAGCTATCTAGGTTTTTAGAACGCCAATTCTGGGGCCCCTGACTATCCGTACAGTCTATTTTTGTAAGTGGTTTAGATATTAATGCCGAATATAAAGAGAATAATATTCAATTTATATGATTTTGAATCAAATTTTAATAAAATAATTAATGTATGTCTACTGAGGTAACTTTATTCAGTGTTATTATTTAAAAACTTACTTACTTGATACCTAAGTTTTGTTTTAGTACTTAAAATAATCTGTAGGTAATTAGGCTTATAGACACTAGATTTTTCTTTTTAGAATTATAGTTCGACGTATGACAAAACTCCACCTTATTTTAACCTAGAACGCGGTCTATGAACCGAAAAAATTGCAACCACAGAGAAATTTCTACAGATAGCAGTGACTTCCTTCAGTGTAGAAGGTATACCAACCAGCTTGACAGTGCACACTTCTTCCGACTACTTCCAAGTAGATCCAGAAACGCGATTAAGTTATTTTACTCTTTAAGTTGTGGTACTACCCCAGGACGACAGACTGGGCTAATAACCATCATCAGTCTGCCTACCACGTTTTTAAAAGTTGTTTGTTAGATAAGATGGTTATGCCAATATTTTATTACTTAAGTAAAATACTAAGAAGCATACAATTACTTAAATTACAGAAATTGTCTTCTATCTAGAGATAATAATTTGGACACTTTCTAGAATAAATCTAGATAGATATTAAGTATGTTTCGGGTTACCAACCGTGCTATACCTATAAGTAATACTGCACTGTATCTCGTGTTTGCATACATAGTAAATATTAAGACAATAATACTGTATTTTAGTTGTATCAACTGAATTGCTGGTTGAACCAAACTACAAAATCGACGTAGCCTCTCTGAAGTCCTATGCAGTTGTAGAATCATATGATAATTCAAAAGAGCTCAAGTAGACAGACCTATTTGAAATTGAATTCACCCTTTTCTTGTTTGCTTTTTTTCTGTAATATATTACCTAAATAGGTACCTACCTACCGTGTTTTGCTAATTCCGAAAACTACCTACTATAATCCATGGAAACAATAATAGTGTTAAATATGTAAAAAATTAAGATTTTAACGCTCCTAACATATTTCAAAAATTTCGCGCAATATTTGTTAGGTTACCTACTAAGTTTAATGAGGGTTGGTAAAGATTTGTACGTGCGTGAGAGGAGTCGGCGCCGGCGCAAGACCACATTCCTCCAGATAAGCTGCCGCCACGTGCCCTCTCCCGCGCCTCCTGTGGGTCAACGACTTGCACCACCCAATCTTCCAGACGAAACGAAACATTAATAAATACATTCCCCCTTGTTTTAAGATTATTAGGGTGATCTTTAAATACTATTTCAATTTTTATTCAAGTTTTATTCAATTTTTAATTTTTTCTATGTCTATATAATTTTTTTTTTACTTTTGTTAACTTTTTAAGCAAAGCAATTTTAACCACCTTATAGGTCAATAATAAATTATTATTATTACGTTTTATACCCTTAATTATCAGCTCTTGATTTTATATTGGACATCTTAATTAACTGAAAATCTTAAATTTTAAATTTTATTTTTAAAAATTTAAACTTATTCTAATTAATTTTTTTATCATTGTTTCAGAATGTTTATAATCAGCAATGGGTTAGCTTCATCACTTCAGGACCAATTGTCTTTGTCCTGCTGTACACAAGCTCTTTCTCGGCCGCTCGAATATCAACCAATACAAATCACTTCACAATCAAGTTTACATCCCTAATTGGCTAAAAATAATGCGGGGCGTGTATCAAACTCGCGTGAAGTCAGACGATTGTTTTCTAAAGTGCTACAGCGCTAGCTTTGTTGATAGTACCTACCTAAAGAGAAATTGGAAATTGCAATTCGACTGAAAATATTCAAGATGTAAGTGAGGCTTTAACTATTTATTCATTAAAATAAGAGTCAATTAAATGATTTAATTTTTATATTACTTAAAATATTTTTAAATTTACTTTTTATAGATTTTTTTTGTGTAGATAGATAGGTACGGGCTTAATTTGTTGCATTTTCAACGATTTATTTTCATAAATAATATATTTTACGCCATATTAGAACCTAAAAAGATTTAAAATGCATCACAACAACTTATAGGAAGGTTTCTTTTTCATAGGTAATTTCTAAAGCATAATTAATTTTTATTGGTTTTATTTAATTGTGAATTAAAAATTAATATACCTACCTATATTTTATTATTGTCATATATTTTATATTATCTGCATGTACCTACCTATGTTTGTAGATATAGAAGAGGATCTTGATAATTAAAACTAATTTCAATTCTATAAATTCAAATCGTAAAATTACTTACGTATTTTTTCATTAAAAAATTACATGAAATATTGTCCTATTTGAATCTAATACCTATGAATACCTAAGGAGTCATAGGGGGCGGGGGCTTCCTTCTTTCTGTAACTACCTACGCATTATTACTAGGTAAACATCTAAATGTTAGTATACCTACAAGTCTTAATAGACGTCTAAATAAATAGATAAAAAATTCTAATAATTATTTAAAAGACTATTAATTAAATTAAAATATACTTTTTTATTAGCGCATCCTAAAATACATTTTGGGAAATATTTTTTTATAATTTTTAAAAATATAATGTTGAAACACTTAGTGTGAATTCTTATACGAAAATGTGCTTAAGATTTTCATTTTTTAAATATTTTTTTAGTAATTTAAAAATATATTTTTCTATATATTAATATTCTACAGTTCACTGTTGTATTATTGAAATCATGAAAGTGTACAAAATGATGTTTATAATGATTTAGAAAACAATTTTTGTCATTAGCATAAACCTGCCGCCCAACAGTTGATTTTTCGTCACGTTTAAAAATGAAAAGCGCCCATGATCCCTCAATTAATTAATTAATTGAATTCTTTATTATTTAATTTACTAAAACATATATTAAAGTAACACTTAAAATGATAATAATAAATAAATCTAGTATTTTTTCCTATATTTTAGACAGCGTCCGCGCAAACTCACAGCGGCTCGGCGGAAATATTTGACAAATTTTCTTTAGGAAATGGCAATAATTTTGCAATACATTATTATTTTATATTGATATATACCCTTGCGCCTACACGACAAATGCAAAATTTTTTGTTTGCATCAATTTTTTCGAAATAAGTTGAGAGGCATCCGCACGTGGCGGAGTTCGTCTAATGCGCTGGGCGGGCCCCGGCCGATGGCTACTGCGACTCGTTCTTTCACTTTATTATAATTTTTTTTATATATTCCTGTCCCCGGTGATCATGTATAACTTTTTAAATTATAAAAGTTCGGGAAAATTGTCTAGATTTTTAGAAAAAAATACGCAAAAAACCGAAATTTCAGTGCTAAGTTTGGCCGCCCGCCCAAATTCCAACATTAATCTATATTATTGTATCTAATAGCGCATTGGAAATGCTTTCTAATGACCCCTATTATGTACTATTAATTGCAATGGAAAATTCGTTGAAAATTTTTGTAGTCAGAAAGGCTGGTGCGAAAATTTGCACATTTTTTTCTAAGTGCTGTAATATAATAAAGCGGTTTGTAAATATCGAATTACAATGAGTATATATGCGCGGGGAAGATCTCACCCTAAACATGTGGAAAATAAACAGGATTCTTATGAGAAATCGTAGTTTTTGTCGCGCGGCCACGGTGTTTATGTGTGCGCTCGCCGAGCGGCTATTGGTAGAGGCGACCTGCGCCATGCCTACCGTGGTCACACACACATGCGCGTGCGCACCTCGTACAAATACTACGTCGTTCTTATGTTTTGTATTTTCACTATATTTTTGTATTAGATTTAAAATAAGTATTATTTAATGATTTTTTAATTTAAAATACCTATTTATTAATTTTAATTTTTACATTTTGAATATTAGAATTTTATGGGCAATAAAATTAAGTTATTAAGTACCTATGTATTTTTTTTTAAATCCAAAAAGATGGATTAGTACATAGGTTACAATTACCTATATTTTTATTTTTTTTCTTTCTTATAGTACCCATAATTTTTAATTTAAACTACCCGCATTAACTACTACATACCTATTTGTTTAAAAATAAATAAAATAATTATTTTATTTTAATTCATACTTTGAACCATATCTATTTTGTAAATATGGACTAATACCTAACTATTTACCTAGTAAAGAAATAAATAAATAAATACCTGTTTCAGTGTAAATGTAGGTAAAAATAGAATTATTTCCTCAAGCATCTCTAGTATAATAAAAACAGTTTATTGCAAATACACAATAGGAATTTAAAAGGAGAATGCCCATTTTTGGGCCCACTTGATACCCACTTGATACCTAATAGTTTGGTAACAAAACAATATTCTAAAATAATCTCTTATTTTTTATTAATTCATTTAATTATATCAACACAACATTTACCAATTTATAGACAATGTTTAATTACATAAAAATTATATTTTAGGTATCATCAATTATTAAAGCATTTAAAATAATAATAACCTCAAATATTGCATCAGAAAACATGTAACTACTCAATAACCCGGATGAAAAAATTAAAACTGTTTGGTAATAAAGAAGTAGATTTATTTTTCTATAAAATTAACTAAAAATCATCGACAAACTCAAGAAAAAAATTGCGGGCCCACTTTTCTTAGGCGAATGGGAATCCTTTACAAAGGCAAACTTAATACCTTAAGACATTTTTTGCCTTTATTTCTTTATTAAGTATAAAAGTGGTTAAATTAGAGGCGGAACGTCAAATTCAATTCCCATCGGCTTCCCTTCTGAAATTATTTTTAACAACCCACAACTTTTTACTCCTTTTTTAATTGCTTAAAATACCCAATACCCAAGCTAATGAAAAAAGCTAAAAACCTTCGATAAAATGGTTACGTAACACCAAAAGGAAAAGTAGGTGGGTATCCTACACTATTCTAATATAATCTATACAGCTAGGTATGGTAAATTACCCATGGATCGCGGTCCTTTGACCGTGAGTGACAGTGTCGTATGGGAGGCACTGTTCTCCCATCGGGCGCGTCCTCAGGTGGTGGATAGAGGGTCCCGGGATACCTCTCTGAGGTATTCCGGCGCGAACCAAAACCAGCAAGGTTACACTCTGTTTTCAGAGAAGACCTGAGTGAGAGACGTGGACGGAGGCTGTAGCGGGGTACCAAGCGTTATCTCCTTCGCCCCGGGCCAAAAGCGGTAATCCCGGGGTTGGCCTGCCGCTCATTTACTTGGCTGGAATAGTGTTTCTTTCCGATGAGGTGGGGCCTAAGGGCCAAGCGTCGGTGGGTTCGCGGATGAATGCGAAACCGTGCCTGTGACCTCACCATATGACGTAAAGAGAGACACCGTGGGGTTTCCAGTCGTGTATACTCGGTATTGAGGAGTACCGGGAAGTCCGACATAACCTGGTCATCTTCCCCGAGACGACGAGGCATCTATAAAAGATTTCCCCCACGTAAAAACTACTACTGAAGTTAGAATGTCCACCAGACAAACAAATATATATCCGTTCACATTTATAATTATAGTGTAGAATAGTGCAAATAAAATTAAAAAAAAAAAATAATAATAGACATAATTTCATATTTTAAAATGTAAAAATAACCAATCTGTTATAAGAATCTATAAACACCATAAGGATTTAAACCAAATTGCAGGTTTATAAACTCATAACCTCTTTTTTGAGAACTACCTTCATGTCAAGCAATCGAACATTAAAATGTTTTAACTTAAATAGTCATTTATTAGAATTATTCTGTAAGTTTTTATTATGTTAAGAGGTCATGAGAGTGAACGAAAACAAGTTTGCACAGTTAATATTAGCAAATGAAATAAATATATAGACGACATGTAATTGTTTGTTGGCGCCAGACGAACGGGTCACCTGTCGACACCCACTTTAGCGAATAGTACGTATCTAATATGACCCGAGACGTAATGTAGAATTTCCTTTGATTTTCCCAACGTCACGCCACCTGTACACACTGAGGATCGGCCGGCGCTTGCGCAGCTGTCGGTACGTCACAGTGATATTGTATTTATTGTAATCGATTAATTGTAACTGTCTACCTGGCGCCCCGGTTCCGAGATATTTCTGGAACGGCGAACCTCATTCGGTCTGCATTATTCATCAACGAATCGACTTTAACATACGTCGATAAGAATCTAAAACCTTTGGAAATTTAAATCCTGCAAGGGAAAATATTAATGAGAGCGTTGTCGCCTGACCCTGCTCGAATGCTTCACCTGACTTCCGTCCCCATTATCATTTTAATTGCGCCGAGTGAGTCCACCGTAGCGCGTCGTCGCACGTCGCGCAGGTCGCTCGATCTTCAGCAGTCCGCGTCCTGGCGCGACATGTGGCTTCGCTAGTTATGTTTGTCAAATTAGGTCACCGATAATATGATGTTTGTTAGTTGCCTAACGCGCATCGTTAGTTGCCACTATTGTTTTTGTCCCACGATGCGACGTTAGAGCGAGTTAACCTCAAAACTTCCATTTCGAAGTCATTACGCTCGCGTTCAACGAGTTACATTTCATATATTTACATTTCAATTAATTTGTAAATTAATATTTACAGTATGGGTAATTGTTAAGTAGATATTAGAGACACGATGATCACGAAAATCAAGTCAACGACCTTAGTGAGATGCACCGACGAATGTGCGTGTACTCTAGTTTCACGCATCGCTCTTTTGTTATCAACTATCCATTTACAATCGAATTCATTTGAAAAGTAATAAGCCACATTCAGACACATTAACTTAATATTGATCAATCAATTTCCTAGATTTTTTTCTTAAAATTTGTTCACGTTATCAATTTTAAACATTACTAGCTAGCTGCATCCGGGTGAGTTCATGTATTGATAAGGACCGTATAACGAAAAAGAGAAAA
Source organism: Tinea pellionella (assembly GCA_948150575.1). NCBI lineage: Eukaryota > Metazoa > Arthropoda > Insecta > Lepidoptera > Tineidae > Tinea > Tinea pellionella. The sequence continues at coordinate 5,358,234 of OX411256.1, forward strand.
AAGTTTAAGTAACAATACATTAAAATAATCTTATTAATTAAAACTGACAATGAAACGCATTTGTTTTTTCTAACATCTTAAGGTAAACTGAAATACATTTGATCGCTGAAATAACATAAAAAAATTAGGGTTTGAGGCCGGCTGTAAGTTAGTTTAGCATCCCATACTTGCGTGCAAACCGCGAACCATGGAAGATAACCCATCATATCTTAGTCTGCAACCAGCATAATAGATTTGATATTAAGATACCAAAGAGGGTAATTTAACTAACAATTAAAGAAAATAGTACAAATAATCTTAGTAGGTCTATAATCGACTATTCAAATAAACATCGTAATTAGAATAATATTGTTAATGAGGTACTATGTTTTTTCCTATTCTAAACGGGATTCCCGATTTACGTAAGAACTCCCACAGGATAAAGAACCTATTAAACGTAAATTATTGCGTCATATCATAATATTATCAACTTTTTTTGTAGCGTGACCACACGACGTCTGATGTTAGGCTACATTGCGATCCATGAGCGGAAACGGCTATTACCATGGAGAAATGTCTACAGGCAACAGTCGCCTGCATTATACCGGCTTGAGGTGACGAGTGTGCACCATCCATTCCTCTGAGTAACATAGACTTTGAACCGCAATTTTCGCTCATCTGTCTGTGTTAAATGGTTGAAACGCAAAAGCTTTGTTCAGTCTTTGGTGACAAATTTGCTGTACAATTATGTTCGCATTCGATACTAGTATGTTGTAACTCAATTCTTACAGCGTTGATCCATACACAGATGTTGGCTTTACGCTTTAAAACTGATCCTAAAACGCGACTAGGTCACTTCACGAGTGGCACTTAAAAGTGGTGGTGGTTTCTATTGTAGCTCGGCATGTGACAACACTCCGCCTGATGTAAAGCTAGAGTGCGGTCCATAAATGGAAACAACTGCTACTACAGAGAAACCTGTGCGGGCAGCAGTCGCCTCCACTATGCCGGCTTGAGGAGACGAGCATGTACCATCTATTGACAGTGCACACTCCTCTCGCTATACCTGGCTACTTTCAAACTATTCCTGAAACGCGACAAAGTCACTTCACGGGTGTTACATTCGAAAGTGGTGGTACTACCCCAGGACGGCAGATTGAGCTAATAACCATAATCAATCTGCCTACCACTACTTGGTGGTAATATCCTAGACCAGGTAGACTGGGTTAATAACCATCACCAGTCACCCTAATACTCTTCTTAATTTATTAGTTTATAATAAACTTGAACAAATAAACATTAAACTATACTATATATTATATAAACTAAATATATATACTATATAAACTAAACTATAAACTATAATACTAAACTAAAATATATATGTATAAAATATAGTCAGTTATAATGTAATTTTCTTGAGAGAGAATATCGTGGGATATTAGTTAGTGATTGTGGCAAATCTCACGGTCTCGTCTAGATCTAGTCTAATCAATAATCACCCTTATTAGTAGATAATAAATCACATAATCATACAAGAATTTTGCGCACAAAAACTAATCAATCAATTTCAAATTGTAACGGCTTTAAAAGAGTTTTGGCGGCCATCTTGAGACGTCAGGTTATCTGTCTTGAATTATTTTCCTAAACTTGTGTTTCTTCGAGTGTTAATGTGTAATAATAGTGGATTATTAACCATTAAGTGTTCGTGAACGTGCATAAGTGTGAGTTACAATTCAAAAGAAGATTACCTGTGTTTCCATTTTCCCTCCAAAACTAGGTCGTTTCAGTAAAGATTCTACCATTTTACTGGAGCAATTTTTGACTAGACTGAGATTTGATTGTTTAGTGTGATGAATGAATGACTCGTGATGCACTATATTATTAACTTGATGCAAAAATATTTACTTTGACACTGGCAAATTGTTATAATGCCATATACTTAATACAAAAACAACAAAGAAACGGCTTTAATTGCGAAAAGTGAGTTTAGTTTTTAGATAAATTTCGCGGATTTTCAAACGGTTTATATTTAATTGTTTATCTATTATTTTCTTTATTATTGTAGCTCGACATATGACAAGACCCTGTCTGATGTAAAGCGGTGCGGTCCATGGACGGAAACAATCGCTACCACAGAGATATTTCTACAGGTAGCAGTCGCCTCCATTATGTCGGTTTGTGGAGATGAATGTGCACAATCCAGATTGACAATGCACTTTTCAAAATCTCGAATCGCGACATAGTCACTTCACGTGTGTTAAAATTCCTATAAATGGCTGTAAAATCAACAGATTCTTCTGACAAAAGCCATTTGTTTAAATCACAATTATTGTTATAAACAAAATTAAAAATAAATAAAGCTAAGAAATATACCTACTTAGTAGTTTTTGCATAAATTCAATCATATCGATTCTGTTCAATATATTTTTAAATATTTATATTGCAAATATTTCTTGATTTTGTTACAAGGAGTAGCCCTCATCGGTTGCTGTATAACATCAAAGAGTTATCGGTTTCCGGTCCGGGTTATCGGCTTGACACGAACCTGGGGCCTATCCAGAGTTCACGAAGTTTCGTTTTTTGTTCGATTGTATCCGTGACTATTTCAGTAATAATAGATAAATATGTACTTAGATGATGTACCAGATTCAAGATTAGAAATGAAACTTCATATTTATTTGTTGTTTACAATAAAGAAAAACTTTTAATATTATCAAAAGTAGACCCCCTGTGCCCTTACACATACTACATATACTTAGCCATTTTTATAAAAAAATATTTTCATTTTAATTATTACATTTTGCTTTATTTAAAACCAAAAAATTCTAAAAACATACAATATCAATAATATTTGCTGATTGTGTCGAAAGCATGTAAGATGCTAGCACAATTTCAACCATATTTCCAAGACCTATAGACTAGAATAGTTTTATTTTAATAAAAATGTAAAATATTGCAACTAAACGTAAATAAATAGTAAAATAGAATTAATTTTCTGTAGAGGAATGTTTTTATTTTATAATTTATTCGAGATTTATTTAAGCATGCTCGAAAGAAATAATTCCACAATAGTATCTAAGAACGAAGTGGGTTGGAGCGGCGCGGGCGCACTTCCGGTGAGTGACTTACATTAAGGACACCGCGCGATATGAACTAACGATACAATTTTAAAACGGGAGAGCCTAAGGAGGTCACCGGATAAGATTACGGTTAACTGTGTAAACATACAGTTTACATTGATAACTTATTACTTTCTGCGACGGCGCCTGTGACGTATCACAAGTTACGAACTTTGTGCTAAACGACGTTACTCCTTATGTTGATTAATTACTTTACTGTTTAAATTATTAATTTTTGGCTTATTTATTTATCCTTCTTCCTATCCGATGTTATGTCCACTAAACAACAAAGTCGTCGACGCGTATGTACCTACAGAGAACATAGCAATAGGTACTTATCAGGGTTTCGTAGAAATATAAATTTTTGTGTAGTTATTACAATCACACTGTTGTTATAAAAATGGCGCCCGACAAAATAAAGGTAATCATGTTTTTAGGCGATAAAATATGTTTAACAATATTGTTATTCATTGAAGTTTTTTTCTTATTTATGAACATTATTACTTATTGCAGTCATTGATAAAAAAAATTAAAAAAATGTAGGTAGGTAAGAACAAACCTATTCTGAAAAGATCTGAAATTAAGACTTATTGAGAGTGCAGTTTATGAACGAAGGCAACTCGCCCCCACTATGCTTTGAGAAGACGAACGTACACCGTCCATGTTGATAGGATACCTGGCTACTCTCAAGCTGATCCCAAAACAAAGTGGTGGTAACCCCTGGGACGTCCTAATGGCCATCATCAGTACATTCTGTTATTATTTAATTAATGAAATACGTAAATATATTTTAGTTATAAATGTATTTAATTAGGTAAAGATTTGTTCAAAGTGTAGAAGTGCAGGCGAAGTCCATCGATCATGTGCACGCATCGTCTTCGTGTTGCCTTCTGACACATTATTGTTATTATCAACATGAGATTACTTTATTGAGACTAAATTTATTAGGAACATTGCCTGTTAGACCTTTTTTTTTTACTTTTATTATACTTAATAATTTAAACGCATAATAAAATGTATTTAAAATCAAATATTTGGGAAGTAGAAAAACATTTTTTAGTGCTCTTTTGGGAAAGCAAAGGATCAAAGCCCATACATCCACGTCTTTTTCTTTTTTGTACATCGATTGCATGTACTTGATGCTTTCTTTTGGGCGTTTGACATCAGCCCATGCGTTTCACGGCATTTGTGGGATGTCACAAAAAATTACTCTCTGCTTGATAATAAAGTGAATTTTCATGTGTTAACCAATTGTTCACTATCGTAGCACATCATCATACAAATTAATACAATAACAACTACAATGAACCGACTTACAAAAACGTATATGGACCTTTCCGCGCAAATGGACGTCGTTTTTCTCTTTAGTGCAGTCTACCCATTTATTTATTTATTTATTTAAAACTTAGTGTAGCTTGTACACGGGCGAGCTTAATGCTTATTAGCATTCTCTTCCAGCTAACCTCCGTGTTTTTGACAGATGTGAGCGAAGAGAAGATTTTTAAACAAATATAAATACAACTAGAATCTCTCTCCCTCTCTCCTCGTCGGTCCCTCATTGTTGAGGATCGTGACTCCTGGTGGCTCACTCAATTAGATGTCTCCATCGGCTGCGACTGCTTGCCTGATGGAGAGCTTTATGGACCGGCATCTAGACATATACATACATACATACATTCTGGGAAGGCAAAAAGAGAATATTATAGTTTCTTCTTTGTACATTAGATTGCAGGTATTCTTTTATAGTTTGATGCTGTCTTAGAGTGTTTGATAGTAGCATTTTGCTGAGAAGTATCGGGATGGGCTAACTAGTGTGCTTTAGGTGGACGCGAATTGAAAATGTTCGTAATAAAGATGTATGTATCAAAAGTTGTAAGTTTTGTGCTGTAGTAAATTTTACAATTTTCGATGTTGTATGTTTGTTTGATTGAACGATAATTTAAAGATTTATTATCGCTTTAACACTCAGGAGTTTCTTATCATGTTTACTACAACTAACCACTAAATTCCATGCGACTACTGAATGAAGGGTTTTTTTATTAAATTCGTATGTGAACTACATACGACTAATCAGATTAACATGCGTACGAGCATAGGTAATAATAATTTATAGATAAGCTTATAAAAACACGTCGATTCATTTCGTAATGAGTGTGAGAACTCGAATCGAATAAATCTTGCGATGAGTTTCAATTGTAATGGAAAATGTGATATGAATGCATTCGTCCGGACGCATAGATTGTATTAACCCATCCGTCGTGGCTAACCCGAACATCAAACGGCTGCAATCTGCGCTGACCCCGAGATATCCTCGATCCCCGCTCCTCTATCGGCGGCTGGCACGCGATCATCGCATCTTCGCGTGACCGCATAAAGTTTCTTTTACTCTAAACGGTTTATCTCGAAGTTCATGAATGGGCCGCCGGCTATGAATGAGCGAACTATGTCCTGCTGTTAGATAAGCACTATCTGTTGGGGCCAGCTGTACGAGTATATGTTGTCAAACCCCGTTCCACTCGGGCCGCTGAGTAACTATCTACTAGGCCTCCAGCCCGGTTACTTACTTATACATTTATCAGCTAATGATGTCGTTGATCACTTATGACTTTATTATGTCCTATTAAATGTTTGTTTTTATTTCGTAAGGAAATTTGAATGTAAACAATATTATTCTTGATAATTTTAAGTCAATTGTTTTGATTTAAAAACACGTTGACGTCATGAAACTCTTTGTTTTCTTTTATTTATAAACTAGCCATCGATCCGTGACGTCATATAAAACATGTTTTCTTTTTTGAAGTAACTCCCGATATCCTGGCCACCACCTAAAGCTTTAAAATTGATCTGCACGTAGTTACTTACCAATTTTAGAAGCAAGAAACTTTGGGTGACAATAATCTATGCGTTCTGAAATATTATTAGATACAATAAATATTAAAACTTATTGCAAAATGGTCGTCTCATATTGATTACAACAAAATAAAAGGAATCAATTCCAAATACCACGTGGTTTACTGAATGCACTTTCAAACAAACGAGCATTGTTCATCTTTCCATACCCGTTTCATAGAAAGTTATTGCAAAATACCCATCCCATATCCTTGTCGCCGAATTCCTTTGTTCAGAAATAAAGTGTAACATTTTTTCTGGTAACTACCTACTTTTTTTACACAGCTCCTCAAAAATATCAGAATTGTACTGGATTTTATTCAACATATTTGTCGTTAAAATTTTTAAGATTACCGGTCACTATTACGATCTATCCATTAGGCCATTTTTTAAGAAATTTTTCCTAGGGAGTCTCTGGTACATGATCATGCAGAAAAAACACACTTTTTTACGTAGATACTTCATCTAAATGCTGTTTTTTAAAATAACTTATTCAGTCTTCACTTCTTCAGTAAAATTCGTAATTTTTTTGCTTTGTAGCCAAAACAGGCTACTGCATGGCCATTTAAAAAAAAAGTTATCTATATGTGAAAGTAAGTCTTTAAAAAATATATATATGTATTATATAAATACAAATAAAATATTAACAATCAAAGTAAAGAAATTTCAAATAAATCGATCCTATTAGTGAATACAGTTCACTATACGCGGTGAGTACGTTAAAATCCACAGTACCTACAGTGAATACTTTTCAAAATGCAAAGAACTTGCGCCGAGAGCTACTCTTAATAAAATTGTAATAGTGTTTTTTTTTTTGTTATTCATTGTACCTAACTCGTAGGTATGCGCACGAGTTACGGTTCGACTGGTAATCTTCAATTATAATTTACAAGAACCCTTGTCATTGTCACTTTAAGAATATTTTAACACGTGTATCGACTCGATGTTAATTATGTAGGTATTTTATATAAAAGTTATTCGTTGTTGGTGTTTTATTAAAAGCAAAGGGATCATAGCCCGTACAGCCCAGCCTTCAGTTTTTACAATTATTTTTCAGTAGAAAGATAAACTTCTTCTTTTTCGGAGGATACCCTATAGATATAAATTACATAGATACATTGATTGTGGGTCGTCTTCTCCCGTTAGATAAGTCATAGTCAAGCCAAGTCTTAGCCAGAATCTCACAAACAAAACAAAAAAAGTCATTTTTGACCAATTTTTCTGTTTCTATTATTTTTTTATTTATTTAAATACAAATATGGATACATATGCTAGGAGAAGTGTGCACTGTCAATCTAGATGGTACACATTCGTCTCCTCAAGCCGGCATAGCAGAGGCAACAGAGAATTTCTGTAGTAGCATTTGTTTCTGTTCATGGACCGCACTCAAGCCTTACATCATGTTGTGATATACCGAACTACAACAAAAAAAATTAAGTAGGTACCCCTAATTGTGATATTGGTAGCAGGACAACACAAACAGAAAACCCAGACCTAAGACAAATACATAACTTGCCTTTTAATCTAAATGTTTAAGCGTACGTCAAAGTAATAGTGTTTGTATCCAAAGGTATAAAAAACTGTACAGTAATTATAGCGGGTGGAGAATTCTTTAGCTGGCAACTTAACAAGGCTGCCGGCTGCGCGGGCGCACCTGCCGCTCGCACGCGCCGTTTCAAACATCCCTCTCTTCGTTTGTTCACACGTTTGATGCTACCCCAACGTTACTAGAACTCAATGTTTTAAAATAATTATTTTAAATATATATAAAATAATTTATTTAATCCCCCATTTTGTGTTCAAATTATTATTTCTTATTAGTTCCTATCTACTTCAGGGCCTTCAGTCTGAAAGGAAGCAAAAAAGTTGGTTTTTTTTATTGTAGCTCGGCATGTGCCAACACTCCGCCTGATGTAAAGCTAGAGTGCGGTCCGTGAATGGAAACAACTGCTACTACAGAGAAACCTGTGCGAACAGCGGTCGCCTCCACTATGCCGGCTGGAGGAGACGAGCATGTACCATCTAGATTGACAGTGCACACTCATCTCGTTATACCTGGCTACTTTCAAACTATACCCGAAACGCAACAAGGTCGCTTCACGGGTGTTACATTCGAAAGTGGTGGTACTACCCCAGGACGGCAGATTGGACAAATAACCATCATCAGTCTGCCTACCACTCTTAAAATGAAAAATGTAACATAACAACACGAAAAAACACAAATAATTAAAAGAATAAAATATAGGTATCTCAAAATAATAAAACATCTATTTAATTATCCTTGAGGCATCTACAGCATCCAATCATATAGTACAATTGTTAGATGTCTAGATACTTACTTACTAGAGGAAAAAAAATTGGTTTGTTAGGACTTACACTTTTTTTTTAAATTTCAAACCGGAAGGCAATAGGAATTAGCTAGCATATATTATGGACGCTTCGCCACAGCTACCTTTATAGAAAATGGCCACGGTTTAACCACGCGTTCGCCTAAGAAAAATAAGCCCACAATTTTTTTTTCGAGTTTATTGATGATTTTTAATTAATTTTGTAGAAAAATAATTCTACTACCTTATTAGCAATCAGTTTTAATTTTTTCATCTGGGTTATTGAGTAATTAGATGTTTTCTGATGCAATATTTGAGGTTATTATTATTTTGAATGCTTTAATAATTGAAGATATCTGTTTTTTATGTAATTAAACATTGTCTGTTGATTGATAAATTATGTGTTGATATAATTGAAATTAATTAATAAAAAAATAAGATATTATTTTAGAATATTGTTTTGTTACCAAACTATTAGGTATCAAGTGGGCCCACAAATGGGCATTCTCCTTTTTATGCAATAAATACTTATACTATTATAAAAGTGTTGCAGCGCGAGCTTTGCTGATAGTACTTAAGTTTAAAAAAAAATAAAAAAGTGCATATTTTACTAAAAGCATTGTTCGTTACTCGGAATGCATGTAACTGATATTTTTCCTATGTACAGTTGAAATATTTCAATATTGTAAATAGTGAGGTCCGATTGCACGAGGCGGCGCGCGGGCGGCGCGGGCGCATAGGGCACGAAGGTATGCGTGGAATGCGCGGGCAACGACGCCGCCGCCCGGTTTACAAATAGAAGGGCCGCTAACACGCGTCCGTGTAACACTATTGATTGATAACTACATAAGATTAATCTGTTAACGCCACGACAGCACCGACCTATCTACTGGGCTTGATGAATCAACTACGGCCTAACAGATCCTTTTTATTTATTGCTTTATACATAGTTATTGTTGTAATATTCAAGGGTGGATAACAGTAGTGAAGATTGAATTTTGTCAGAAGATTCGGCAGCTGAAAAGCTGAAGTATGAAAATGCCCACAAAATCCTTGAAAACAACACAAAATAATATCAAAAATAACATTATCAATTGCCATAAAATGTCTGTAAATAAGTAGTTTATTGGCCGAAAATATTAAAAATATAGGTACTTAGAAAATATATGAAAATAACTTATTTAATTGTAATGTAAACTTTATAATCAATTTTTAAATAAAAGAAAATATAGTTAAGCAAATAAATGACACTACTTTTAGTACAAAATCAAATAATTCTAATGAAACAATGATCATAGAGTGCGTACCTATAGGCATGCAGAAGTTGTTTCCGTTTAAAATAGGTAGTTACAACGAGAGTTTGTATGACAGCACGTGAATGACATCTCGAAGGGGCAGGCGGCACGTTTGTCGAGCGTAAGGAAGCGATAGCAAACGGGCCCTTCGCGCCGAGGACTTTGACCCTTGCCGTCGTCACGCCTCAGGGGAAACTTACTATCACTCTGAAATACTCACTTACTGGACAAAATTTCAATTTACAAACGATATTTTATATAGATAAGTTTTTAAACTCGAAATGTGACCATTCTCTGCCTCATGGTGTGGTGACAGCTAGCTGTGATCCAACCACAGATTGAGAGACTGAAGGAGACGTGAGAGAATGCACATTCTAGTCTAATCTAGCAGTTTGGACTAATAAAAAATTAATAACATGAAAATAAATATAAATTAATGAATATTATTAGGTACTATCAGCAAAACTGGCGCTGTAACACTAGGAAACAATTGTCTGAGATCTCAGGAATATGAATTTTATTGGCTTGGTATTAAATCATCTATGTATAAAATTGTTCTATCTAGCCGTGTCTCTATTGTATGGAATTGGCAAGGTGTATATGGTGGACAGCTATATTTTTTTGAATAATATAGATAATTTTAGTAGACACGTGTTTTTCGAAACATATAGGTATGATTTGTTTCTTTTTTAATCAATTTTTAAAAAATCCAATCCTAATGTAGTAATCGTAATGATGGAGACGGGGCTAAACCATTGCCAGGAAACATTAAAAGATAAATCTTTGTCAAATTATTTGAACAAACTTTCAATTTTAAAAGGTTTCTTTTCATTAAAACATGAGTACACTATTTTGTTTATTACACTACAGTGGTTATTTGTATAAAATACTGTTATCGTAAGGAAATACAAAGAAAATGTATTGGCTAACTTGTGAGGTGACAACCATAGACAATAAAGATACCTATAAAATTGTTAGGCTATACACCACCACTTTTTCTACACTAATGTCTATGGTCTGTCTGAAAAAGATCCATCACGTGTCATTACAGTTTTCCAAATATCTCCTCGATTTTTAAGTATTATCAGACGGAAATCAAAAAATACATCTAATTGAAGTGATATCTCGAAATGGTTTTTGTTTTAACATAGGTACTCTTACATTATTATTTTAGGACCTTTCCCATTGTATGTGTAATGTGGATATTTCAATCCATCAAGCCATCAGATAGATGGCTTTGTCAATTTGATACATAGACAATTCAATACGAAGCCACTTTATTTTTAGTCTTAATTATTGTCTATTGTTTGATGTCTAAGCGGCCTAGAATGAGCTTGTTTATTAACACTAACAAAAATAGTCGTTAAGGTGTTGCAGCTAACCTATTGCTGATTGTACCTGTAAATTTTAAGCAGTTATAACTATTATTGTCATTTTTTCATTTGTTTTGAAGTATTATTTTTTTACTTAGAAGGGGAGAGTATGAGATGGTTGATAAATTTAATGAATAATGACAGTTAATTGCTGGCACAAAGTTGGCCCCTGTGCCCTGAGAACTGTTAATAATGAATAAAGCTTAATGATTTAAATTTCATGGCATGGTGGTTCATGAAATTGGTGCTTTTATTGAAATTGTTTTTTAAACTGTTTCAACTAATTTTTCTAAGAAATAGGAAAATAATAAATATTCTCTCATGTTTATTTATATTCTTTATTAAGATTGTTTAAAGCTTTCACAAACAGAACGTGACTTGGTACCTATATTAAGTAATTTATTATTTAGTTGATTTATTATAGTAAATTGTATCGATGACAATAATGAATGAACAAAATTATTAATATAATCAAAATTGCATTCGTTGACACGATTGTGTATGAATACACGTGCCACGTGGCATACGGGCGGGTCTAACTCGGGCAACACTGCATGTCAATTTTCTGGAAAAATTGTCAAAAGTAGCTCACGGAGCGATTGCGCGGAGGCGAGCAATTCGCGAGTTTGCTTGTGTGCTGCGATATAGGTACGAGTGCCTCGCGTGTGTGCGTGCATGTGAAGGTCGAATATTTGTCCATACTCTACAGTCTATTGGTGTTCACGAGGTTTCACTGTGATAATAAGATGATGTCGTCTCTCTCTCGCCGGCGTCGGTGGGGATCAGCGGAGCGGGACCGGTAGCGGTGTGCGCTTGCGTCTCCCTTCTTCTGTACCACCGGCGCCGGCGAGGCCTGCCCTCAGTCATCAGTCTCCCCGCGGCGGGGAAGCGGTTCGCGTGTGCGGATTCGCGTCCGCTCGGGCTCCGAATCGTGTACGTCGCGACCGAATATTTTTAGATAACAGCTCGAATAATTTATTCGCAAATAAGTGATCGCGCGCACTTCTGTTCGTATCGGGCGCGGCGCACGCCGCTCTAGCGACGGTCTCCGTCGGCGAGGCGAGACGTCCCGGTAGGTAGAGCTGCGCACTTCCCGCGGCCGCCATGTTCTCGCGGAACGTCACTTCCGCTCACGGCCGGAACTGCTGGTCGACGGCGACGGGCGCGCGAGCCGTTTGCGGAGCGACAGCTCGGGTCAATGAGCGGCGGCACTCAATTCATAAAATGTCGGTCGTTCCATTCACGCCGGCGCGGTGCTGCGCCCTCCGTTCACTCGTGACCCTCGCGTCTTCCGATATCCATGTCTCCTATTAGATCGTAACCCCTGACTCGTCCGGACTTTGGTGTCATGTGGAATATTAGTGACAATGATGTGTGTGGTGAAGTGAATTCTCAACAGTGTGAAACTACCCTAATACTTATTATTGGAATATTTCAAATTACCGTAAGACACGACGAGTATATTTTTTATTATTATTTGAAATTAAATTCAACCATAATAAATATTTTTCCGCGAGCATTCAATAAAAATTTTGGGAAATATTTTAAATTTGAATTTTAAAAATCCTTTATTTATTGTTTTTATATTTATTTTATTCGAATAATTCAAGTAAATAAAATTCACTAGATAATATTAAAAATAATTAATTTTAAACAATTTTATTTGGTTCTATTCACAATTTCTTCATTGTCTAGATATATTAATACTTAAATTAACCTTCATTTAATTATATTATTTTTTATATTTAATTTTAATTCACGATGCCTACATTATGAAATGAAATGAACAATACATATTCAAGTATATTATAATATTATTTATATATTTAATATTGTAACATGTAGGTACTTGTAAAATATCACTCATACTTCCCAATTAACAATATTTATAAAACTGTCGTCATCACATTCCTGCACTAAGTGGCTGCGCTTGCGCAATGACACAATAATACGACATTGTGACGATTCTTGTAAATCAGTATTTAATACACATTCCTTTTTCTTTAAATTGAAATCTGACCTATTTTCTATTTAAACATCTAATTACCTACAGTTTGATATTGCTCCCCCGCCGTCTCCAGGTTGAGTAACTGTGCTTACATTCTAATGTACTGCAATCAAGTTGACGGGCTACCTTTAGATAATGTTGTGATGAAAGAACTGACTCATCTCAACTGAGTCAGGTGTCCAGCTAACTACGTCAAAGCCACGTGCGTCGCTGTGACGTAGGCCCCGCATCGCCCTTAATTGTCCACTACATTTTACTAACACATTGTTAATATTAACAATGAAACAAAAATGTAATCAATAATTACATTACATAAACACAATATTCCTTTAATAATGTTTAATTTCATGTAATTACATGTACTTTCGAAATATTTTGAAGACAATGTTTACGGAATGATAGAGGATTTGTTGAAGAATGCGCTGATAAAGCGTGTACCTACATAGTTAGGTTAGTTGATGCAATCGTTGCTTCTGACATAATATGACAATTTCTTGTGTCGTTCTAACAGGACGCCTACCTAACGTTCGCTGCGGTGGTGCGCCTCCGCTTCCGGTGCGACGTGGGTGCACGTTTCACAAGCTTCCTCCGACACACTTCCTCTCCGCCCGTGGGCCATCGTGCACCCACATTCCACAGTCCACTATAAACAATATGTAGTTACGAAACAAACTACATCATCCGTTTTATATTGTTAGACATGTAAAAATGCGCATTCCGCACACCACGCCACGCCGTTTCGCACGTCGTGGGCCCTGGGTAGTTCTCAGCCCTGCGATAAGCTATTATGAGTATACAAAAAGCATTCATTATAATGGATATAAACAGAGCACCGGCGCGGGCGCTGAACCTTCCCAGAACTCGGTCCATTCTTATTTTGCGCTCCCGCCTTATTCACGGACTTTTTTTGTGCGCTTTTGGTCCTTTTTTTTGACGGGAGCGGCTCTTTCGGGAGAGTTTCAAGGAAACTGATTATTAGGTTTCGGTCGTTGTTGAAAAGAGCGGCTTATCTGAGCCAACGATCGGATAACTGCTATGTCGATGTATATATACATAATCTACGTATAGATCATAATGCCATTTATGATATATCGGTCGCAGCATCCTTGTTAACCAGTGTACAGATCCATGGCAGATTTTCAAATTATTCTTTCAATTTAATGTATTTACTAATTACTAATTATTTTTATAGAATTTGGGTTAACGAATCACTTTAAAGTTGCATTTTGACATTTTTTTTATAATTAAAAAATAAATACACTTTTATTGAAGATTCTTTAATTAATAAAATTTTAATCTCTTTGCAGGCATAACATCAGCGATATGATAAGAGAAATAACCATGCGACGACACTTAAAAGCAGGTAAGCCGCTTTGGTTACCTTTGGCATACAACTGTTCATTCCATTAAATATAGCGCGACTTATGCGATTTGATACTTTATACAATTTTATCAATTTTTTTTCTTATCTTTTTGCTTACTATACAGATGTCAAATGTAAATATGGTATAGTTCATTGTCAAATTAAGGTTATGGTTTCATATATAATTTCATAGAAACATGAAGCCCCAAGCGACGAACACTCCTCTCGTTTGACGTCATTTGTGACGTCACTTCTGAATAGTTAAATAATTATTTTGTGTCATATACTATTATTACTTACGTTTATCTTCAGAACATTGACTTCGTAGTAAATATTTGTAGGTTTGTTTAATTTTCTGCTATTGAGATATGATTTTTTATAGTTTCAGACATGTTTGAGTAATGTATCTGTTAGTTTAGGGTTTATTCATTATTTTTTTATTAAGTTTTAAAACCTGCTGAATGCTTTTTATTATTAAATTAAACAAAATAAATTCAATTATTGATTAGAATTTAACAAAAAAAAAACCGTTGGGTGGGATTATCTGTTTAATTTTTATCAGAATTTAATAATTATACAATTAATTAGTTAATTACCTAAATATGAGAGGTATTTTAAATTCCGAAACAAAGTATTAAAATCAATCAATCCACATAATTTGTGGTTTCCTTTAGTGTACATCAAGACCTTATTTATTGTTAAACACGTGTCCCCTTTCCGTCTCAAAAAGTATAATCTGTATTTATGCTAATATTATAGATGTGACAGCATGTTTGTTTGTCACCCAATCGTGCTCCAATTACTGAAAGGATCTTGATATTTAGGATAGAATAGGACATTTTTATAATCTTTTTTGTGTTAGATGTCCGTTTGTTATAGAAGATTTTATTTTATAAGCTTTATTTTTAGTAACGTAGGTGGTAACGCGGTGTACAGCTATTTTCACTTTAAAAGGTTTCTCTAGGGATGAAACGGTATACAAAGTTAGTAGCTAGTAACTATTTTTTAAGTAGCTATGTGTGTGTAAATAATATTTACATTAGCTAATACATAATCTATCATAGAAATCATAGGAATGTATACATTGGCCTGTTTTAAGTTTGTTTAGGTGCGAAAGGTGTACAGGCGCAGGTCACGGGCCCTTATTGAGGGCAAAGGGAAGTTGTAAATCTGTCGGCGCGAACAATGGCACGTTATCGTACCTACAGCTTGCGTATACGTCGCGTCGCCGTCGATAGCATAACCCCCTGCGCCGTAGTTCGAACACATGCCTTAAAATAATGCATGTTGTGTTAATAGTTTTCTAGTTAGAACTTAATTAGACAGTCAATTGCGCGTGGCAGCTGTACCGTCAGCATACAAAGGAGAATGCCCATTCGCCTAAGAAAAATGGGCCCACAATTTTTTTCCTCGGGTTTTTTTAATGATTTTTAGTTAATTTTGTAGAAAAATCTATATTCTTTATCATCAATCAGTTTTAGTTTTCTTACCAGAGTTATTGAGTAATTCGAATTTTTCTGTTGAAACATTGAGGTTATTATTATATTAAATGTTTTAATAACTGATGATATCTATTTTTATGTAATTAAACGTTGTCTACTGATTGGTAAACGACGATGTGTTGATATAATTGAAATAAATTTAAAAAAAAATAAGGTATTATTTTAGAATATTATAAATGGGCATTGTACTGTGTGTTTGTTTGGCTTATTTTATGCAAACTAACAAGGTAAATTAAGTGAAATTATTGTTGAGAAACTTCTTTTGCTATCAATATGAGATGTAAGAATACTGACGGCAATCTGTGTGAGCTTTATTTGTAGTACCTACTAGGTAGTGTTTTTATTAAAAAAAAAATATAAAGTATCAAATTGTTTTGAACTAAGTTTAAAAAAGTTTTTAGTGAATATTTAGATAGCTGTATTCAATATAATAACCATAATTTTGTTGCATAGTTTTTATATGATTTATATTTCAATAAAAATGGTTTTCTTAGAAAGGGATTTAATAGCAATCATAGTAGGTAAGGTAATGCCAGCAGAAACGGTCGCCGCCGTCGTCAACTGGCGTGCAATAAAATGAGACCACCATCATTGCTTCAACTGGAGTGTGACTTTGCTTAGAAATAAAAAATAAAACAACTAGGTATTATTGTTCAATTGGGAAGGTAAAGCTGGTGACAGTTGTCTTTTTTACATATTTTTTTGGATAATATAGATTATTTTGTCGACACGTGTTTCGAGAAAACTTAAAATTGCTTTGTTCTTTATTATTAATTTTAAAAAATTGCGATTGCAATATGGTAATCGTAACGTTTCGGACGGAACTACATTGCCAGGAAACATAAAAACTTAATCCATGTCAAATTAAACGACGAATATTCAATTTTAAAAGATTTATTTTAATTAAGCATGGTGTTTATAGTACACTATTTTGTTCGTTACACTGCAGCGGTTATTTGTATTAAATACTGTGATCGTAAGGAAACACAAAGAAAAGATATTAGCAAAGTTAGGTAACAACCATAGACAATTAACAATATCTATAAAATTGTTAGGCTGTACACCACCTCTTTTTCTACACCAATGTCTATGGTCCATCCGAAAAAGGTCGATCGCGTGTCATTACAGTTTTTCAAATATCTACGCGATTTTAAATTTGAAGTGATATCTCGTAATGATTCGATTTTACTAGGATTATTTTTTGAAGACCTTGCCTATTGCAAAATATATTACAATGAAACTCTTCTAACGTTTTTTGAGCTTTTTTTAGAATAAAAACAAGAACCGTGAAGTGACCCAGTCGCGTTTCGGCGATTAGCTTGCAAGTAGCAGCGGTGTAACGAGATGAGTTTGATCTGTCGAACTAGTAGCTGCACGTTCACCTCGTCCTATAATCGAGCCGGCATATCGGGTGCGACTGTTGCTTGCAGACCTGTCTGGGGTTTAACATCAGTCTGAGTATCCTGTAGTATTTTAAGTTCAGTGATTTTTTAAAGAATGGTAGACAGACAGATGATGGTTCTACCACCATTTTTATTTGCAACACCCAAGAAGGGTTATTCGGGTTTTAACATTAGTTTATTTTTTTATTATTATTATTTGAAATTCCTATACTATAGTGTATGCATGCCATGCACTGAGCAACTAAAGTACATAACGGTCAATACGAGATTTTTTTTTATTTTATTTTTTTTATTTTAGCACGTCATATGACCCCACTCCCCCTGATGTTAAGCTAGAGTGCGATCCATGAACGGAGGCGACTGCTGTCGGAGAAGGGGATCTGCAGACAGCAGTCGCGTCCGCTATGCCGGCTTAATGAGATGCCTCTTCACACTACGCTTGTAGGATCCCATGTTATAGGAAGGGGGAAAGACGTGGTTGGGAAGGTCGTTCCACAATTTGATGGAACGACAGAAGAAGGATTTTAGCTAGACCACGGCTGCTCATAAGATTGGAAGTTTATTAAAACTAATATGCCCTGTCAACCTGGACAATGCAATGCCCACCCTCTAATTCAGCATGCCGGACTGCTAAATAAACTGAATTAAATTAAAATTAAATCTTTACGGATCCCATTCTCTATGAAAATTAATATTAATTGAATTGACCCGATATTGAGCGGCCGTGGTCTAGCGGTAAGGCGCGTGAACTCACGATCGATGAGACCCGTGTTCGAACCTCGCTAATTCTGACCAATGTAACTTTGTTATATGTACTTTGGTCGCTCAGTGCCTATAGGCACTATTAAAGAGTGGTAGGCAGACTGATGATGGTTGTGTCCAGTCTGCCATCCTGGGGTTGTACCACCACTTTCGAATGTAACACCCGTGAAGTGACCTTGTCGCGTTTCGGGAATAGTTTGAAAGTAGTCGTAGTAGTATAACGAGAGGTGTGTGTACTGTCATTTTAGATGGTACATGCTCGTCTCCTCAAGACGGCGTAGTGGAGGCGACTGCTGCCCGCACAGGTTTCTCTGTAGTAGCAGTTGTTTCCATTCATGGACCGCACTCTAACTTTACATCAGGCGGAGTGTTGTCATATGCCGAGCTACAATTAAAAAAAAAGATGTGAAGTGTAATAGCTATGCATGGTGTTTAGTAAGAAGAGTTCGCAGCGTGTGCCTTATCGGTCATTGCTCCTCGAACCTAAACCGAGCCTCACATCTCATAACAACCTGCGACTGTATGAGTTATGAACCGAACAATTTATCACGAGAGAAATGTGCCCTGTCATTCGTTGGCGCACTTCACCTCCTCAAGTCGGCATAGCGGAGGGGACTGCTGCCTGAAGATATTTATTTGTGGTAGCTTCATATACCGCATGTTATGTAAATCATACCGCACTTATGTCCCAAACGTAGCTAATTAGTAAAAATTTACTTATGATGAAAATTTGATAGAAAAAATCAAGCAGTCTAGCGGTATAAGGCGTGAATTCTAAATCGATGAGACCTGTGTTCGAATCTCGCTAAACTATGATCGGTACCAATGTGGCTATGAATAATTACTAACGGCTACAAACCAATAAGTAATTGCTATTTGCAACCGAGTGACTCTGTTCGGAAGGAGCTTGCAAGGTTTGTTGTTAAAATTAACTAAGTGAACTTTGTTAACGTTTATTGCTTGCTTAATGTTAACAAAGTTAAACAGCACGTTTTGAAGAAGTCTTGGTTGTATATTGCCTACTTTGCTTCGTGTTCTCAGACCGCTTACTGAAACAGTCGCAAGACATAACTAACACTATTTATACGTGCTATACGAGCCAATTTAGAATGAGGCTATCAAGACGCCATTTTGTTCCACAAGGAGCAAGGTATACAAAAATTAACCCATGTTAAATCGAAAACCATTTTTAAATATCACTTTAATTATATGTATTTTTTTATTCCCGTCTGAAAATACTTTGAAATCGCGGAGATATTTGAAACTCCTTTTCCTTCCTTTCTCGGACAGTCATAAACATTTGACAACATAGAAGACAAAGTACCAACCTAACAGTTTTGTAGATTATTTTGTTGTCTATGGTTGTCACCTCACAAGTTTGTCAAATATTTTTTGTTTGTGTTTTCTAACTAACACTAACAGTGTTTTATACGAATAACTATTGTAATTTTTAAAACAAAACTATGCTATAAACACGATGTTTTAATTAACACGAATTTTTAAAAATAAGAAGTTTGAACTTTTGACAAATGATTATTTTTTCTTGTTTTTTCGACAATGGTTTAGTTCCGGCTGAAGCGTTACGATTACTATATTACAATCTCAATTTTTAAAAATTAATGAACAAATTAACAAAAAAAGAACAAAGCAATTATAAAAGTTTTCCAGAAACACGTTTAGACTAAATATCTGTATTATCGAAAAAAATATGTAAAAAAAAAAGATAGCTGTCACCAGATACATCTCCCCAATTCGCACATACCTTATTAGTGATGTATACAAAAAATTACAAACAAATAAACATAATGCATTGAAAAACATTACACTATTAAAATTGGGGGTAGTAAGTACATTTTTTTATTGTAGCTTCGGCATGTGACAATACTCCGCCTGATGTAAAGCTAGAGTGCGGTCCATGAACGGAAACAACTGCTACTACAAAGGAATCTGTACAGGGCAGCAGTCGCCTCCGCTATGCCGGCACGAGGAGACGAGTATGCACCATCTAAATTGACAGTGCTCCCGTTATACCTGGCTATTTTCAAACCGTTCGTGAAACGCGACAAGGTCACTTCATTTGCTACTAGTACAAAAGAAGCAATCGGCTTCATTCCAATTTTTTTTGCTGGTGGTACCTATTTGAAGTTATTTGACATCTGTCAAGTGAAGTTGGCTGCAAATCCAATTCCTATCCTTAGTACCCGCATGTGTTAATACCAAATGATGTATCTCTCAATCGATGTCTAATTTAAGTAGTTATTTATCATAATATAGGTACATACGAGATAATCAATATTAATGTTTATTATAACTATCAGATTTAACGAAAATAATGGCTTAATTGTGCCGGGTGATTCAATTTCATGGGAAAATCTTTTATACATGTTTATTGTTGTAAAATAGTTTTGTTATAACATAATTGAGCGTATTATGAAGAATTATTAAATAAAATGATACTAAGGGAGTATAAAGGAGAATGGCCATTCGCCTAAGAGAAATGGGCCCACAATTTTTTTCTCGAGTTTGTCGATAATTTTACATTCCTTATCATCAATCAGTTTTAATTTTTTTTAACAGAGTTTTTAAACTTTTTTAATGCAATAGGAATATTTGAGGTTATTATTATATTAAATGTTTTAATAGTCGATGATATCTGTTTTTTATGTAATTAGACATTGTCTGTTAATTAATAAACGATGTGTTGATATAATTGAAAATAAGTTAATGAAAAAATATGATATTCTTTTGGAATATTGTTTTGATATTTGATAATTGACCTTTATTAGGAAATCGTGGGCATCGATAACAAAACAGATAATGTTAACATGCGTACTCGATGTTATAAGTAATTAGCAGTGGCTGAGAGGGGAAAGGGGGGAGAGGGAGAGTGATTTGGGGACAAGGCGCGGGTCGCGGCCTGCGCCGGCACATACTGAATAATACATGAAAAGTGCGCGTGCGACGCACCTTGGCGCCACCCGATATTCACGACTGTCTCGAAACACTGTAATTACCCAATTTCAAATCGCTCGTGACAATAGAGAAAATGCTCTTTTTGACAATTCACTGAAAATAAATAACATATTTGCGTACCAACTCGCTTTTTATTAGATATTTAATTATTTTGTATAAGCCGCGCCAATAAAGAAACGATTTATAAACGGCTTGAGTACGGTCAGCAATAAAAGTCTTTATTATAATTGTAAATATTTTATTAGTTAATTTATTTTATTTATAAACAACAGTTTATGGACATATAGACATATTTTATATGAAAAGTTATTAAAGAAATAATATAAATTAGTAAAACAAAATTTACAATTACTTAATTAAGAGCGATTGACAAACTGATTATGGTTATTAGCCCAGACTGCCGTCTTGGGGTAGTACCACCACTTCCGAATGTAACGTCCGTGACGTGACTTTGTCGCGTTTCGGGAACAGTTTGAAAATAAACAAGTTTAACGAGAGGACTGTGCACTACCATCCTGGATGAGGTTTTTTTTTGTAGCACGACATATTACAACACTTCGCCTCATGTGAAACGGTCTATTGCTACTACAGATCAATTTCTACAGCAGCGGAGGGCGACGAGTTTCTCTATGATCAGACGGAGTGTTGTCATATGCCGATCTACTAAAAACAGGTACCCAAGTTGTCACGGGCAGCGAGCTCATTAAAGTAACCGATGCAGCTTAGTAATTCGGTCATACTGAGATCGTATCGTGTAGTTATTAATTATGTTGGTTGCCCGCGCATTTATGGACCTTATCTCCGGTGGACCCTTCTGCTTTCTTACCGGCTTATTCGTTAATCAAAGAGGTGCGCGACACCGGAACGAACGAATGTTACTCATGCTTATTACCTACAATTTCTATTTCTTCTATATATTTTACTCCCTCACTAATTTGTTTGTATTATGCGCAGAAATTAACTCGAGACTCTTCTTCTTGTTCTTGTCTTTCCGGCCTGGTTTCCGCACGCAAATCCTCCATGATGGCCAGTACGCCATCGACGTTTCAGCACGCCTCAGGGTGTGTTGACGTAGTCAGGACCTTCCTTCTCGATGCATCAACGCTGCTACATTCCAGGAGTACATGTTGCACCGTTTCCTCCTGTTCCAGACATCCTCTGCATGGAGGGCTGTCTGTAACATTTATATTGTAGTAGTGCTCTGAATGACCCCAACCATAACACGCAGCTTTTGCCTACTTAATGGGAGTAGTTTGCCGGCCATTGCGGCTTCACGGACTTTTCCTCTTTCTTCCGTTTTTGACCAATAAATGTCATGACACATACCTGTCCTTTTCCGTATCCAGTTACGTGCGTACGTGAATGGTAGCGGAATTAGGGAACTCGGTCCAAAGATGATGCTGGAAGATCCCTTTCTTGCGTACATATCTGCCGCATCATTGCTTGATTCTCATCCGGCATCCCTTCCCACTCTTGACGAGTCACACGTACAGTTAACCGTTTTTTGCACTGACGTCATCCGAGCCCAGTCCCGAGTTAAAAGTACAGAACTTATTTATTGGTCCCAGTTGGGAAACCTATTTAATGACTTGCTGAGCCAAGTCCTCCTCACAGGCTCTTTCCATTAAAGTGTCGAGCTCGTCTCTCTGTCTTCTGCGATGCTTTATGCACTCTTTTCAGGTTGGTGGAGCTTGTTTTCTCCAGTTTTGACGGCTTGTTGGGTTGCGTTGGCATTTTTTCACTGAGAAAACCGCTACAAATAAGTTTTTGCTATTTATAACCGAGTGACTTTGTTTGAAAGGAGCCTGCAAAGTTTGTTGTTAAAATTAACCATAATTAATTAAATTAAACCTAATAGTAAATTGCTTGCTTAGTTATATTGCAAGTTTTAACCAGTCAAATTGGTAGGTACTTTGCTAGAGTTTAGTTTTTTCGATGTTTATTTTGAAACAAGTATAAATGTTTTGTACCTTAAAAAAGTATTTATTTTTGGTTTGTCTGCTATTTATACGTTCGTTATCATTGTCTTGATACCTGTGTTTTTATAGCGCCGTCACTATGCCGGCCTAAGAAAGTTAAATTGATTTGATCTGAACCGTAGACTTTTATGACACTTATACGGGGTAGGGTGTCTATTGAGCAGTATTGTTTCAACATGATCACCGCACACGTGAAACTAAAAGCCAGTTCTAAAATAACAACATTACATCATCCTCCCCCACGAGAGTCGATCCCTAAATGCCCCTCTGATTTATTTATAAATAGAGTGAACGGTCCCTTAAGGCGCACGCGCATCGTTTCCGGGCTGGAAGTGGGACGTTTCCGGCGCGAGTATCCCGTGCGGTCGTTGACGCTCCGGCGCTCATCTTCGTGGACGTGAGCGGTCTGCGAATAGCACCGCTGTGCTAACATGTAATTAACTAATTACTTTCATCTACGCTGTAATTGTATCAAAATAAAGCAAATGTTATTTTTTTAATTGCTACAGTTATTTAATAATATTAAGTCATGTGTTTTTATTACGACTATTATATACAAAACATACGAAAACGAAAAATCGAATACAGAGCCTTGAAAATATTAAATTAAATCCATAATAATAAATAAATCATGGTGACCCGAATGACACTCGACATTTTTAAGAAGAGAGTCGATCATCCACGTCCGGCGAGGCGCGACGTCCGCGCGAAAGTGCACTCGCTCGCTGGCTTTCGCGTCACGGGCTATTTGCGACAACAGTCATATGCGATAAAGTCACAACATAGCCGAACACCCACCTCGCGATAACACACACTACCGAACCCTACGTATGTTCACGAACATTATTCAAAACTTTATTACAAATTAAGTAATTTTATTATAATTTATCATCTTTGAAATATTGTGTGCGGCTACGCTTCACCGATTATTGCAAAAAGTACATCGCGAGAGGGCCAGGAGGGTGTGCGGGCTCGGGCCGCCGCTCCGCCTGAATAAATTCAGAGGGAGGTGCGCTGGAATGCGGGACGCGGGCGGCGGGCGGGGGTGCCGTGCGACTGGCGCGCGGCTCGCTGTCCCACGGTCGCGAGCCCCCCGCGGCCCCCGCGACCCGTCGCCGACCCCGCCGCCGAGCTGCCCACTTTCTTTCGCGCCATAAAGGTCGTTTCAAATATTTCGGAATGCCGTTCGGTGACATTTCACCGGCTGGGGCCGCGCGGGGAAAAGGACTCGCGGAATGCAGAGCCTGCACTCGTCGCGTCGCGATCGCACTGCACACCGCTCGTCTTTATTATGATGTTATGTATGTATTCGTGCATGTGTCGTAATCCTCCTGCGAGTGTGTTCAATCCACGCATCGTGTGACATCTCAAGAGATTCCTTTGAGTAGGCACCTGATATTAGGTATTCGTTTAACAAAAAAACGGTTAACTGTAAATATTGAAGTCGTTCGAGCGGGGACGGGGCGCGGCGTGTAGGTAACTCATAAAGTCTGCTTTCCACGGCCATGTGTGAACTGAGTTTCTCCAATTAATAGATTCGTTCCAATACAAATAGCGAGGTGGAGAGAAAGCCGCGAGCGGGGGTCGACGACCGCCGGAATTCACACCCGCCGCCATCACGTTTACAAAGAAATGCGGCTCACTGCGACTCCGAAATGTCAAAAACCGCGCTCGTTTCCATCGTTCCGGGAAATGCCCATCATCCTGCATGTACTTGGGTATACCGCGCGCCACGCTCGCACACACCGACACCTACCTGCACTTCTATTTATATACACAACATTACCAATTGTCTTACCAAATGTTCATCCACTTTAGCAACTATAATTTATATATAAATGATTTTAGTGTTAATATATAACTGAAGACTCCTTAATGTAAACTTAGGAATTGTCACCGTTCTCGTTAGGTATATAGGTACCCGAAGTTTCTGTTCACCGTCGACTTCGTGTCCCGAGTGCGTATTATAGTCATCAGTGATCTGTGTGCGAGTTAACGAGTCGCGCGCCACTATGAATGGAATGCGGTGGAGTTGCGCAAGCGGGCGCTGCGCTCGACGGAATGCTGCGGTCAAGGCTGCGGGGGGGTGCGCCCCCCTCCCAGACCTCCTCACAACTCACCCCCTTCCCCTCTCGGTTGCATCTCGCGGCCATTCACGCGGCCGCCGTTGTGTGGTCGTCTGGCGAAATGGCACACCGTTATGCTGCGGAATGCCGCGAATAGAGACCGAAGCGGACTCCGCCGAGAGTCCGATGTGAACTCGTCTTAACAATCTATTAAATTATATCTCCGTGATATTCTTTCATTGCGATCTACAGTCTCGAATTCAAATAGATTTACTGTTTCTAACGAATTATAATTTCATAGCCACTTAAATTTATCAATCAAACGGATATAATAAAATCATTTGAGTCGTGTGAAATTGTCCATTTAATGATAATAAGTGAGTGGCATTCCTCATGCGAAATCAACCGTCAAATTAATCTAACTTAAACTTGTTCAATTAACTTTTACCTATTTTACAATGGTTTCTCTATTTGTTACAGAAGTCGTGTCTTTGCGGTCGTCGGCTTTCATCTTGCACGATTACACTCCCGTGCGACTTGTGATTGCGACTGACCGATTATTCAGGTATAACCATTCCTTATAGCTTCTCTTTACACGTTAGCTAATGGTGTTGACGAAAAGTGTCTTGGTACTATAAATTCAGTTATCACTTGATCGGATCGAAAACAAAATGTATGGGATTCGATCAAGTGACAGCTGTCGATTAGCTTTTTTAACCCTAGCGTGTTGACGAGGGTATACACTCGTGTTGTCGGTTTTGTACTACATATACCTATCAAAAAGGGTGTTAAATTAACCTCGTCGCGTCCACACGTTGACCAACACTGACTATTGCCTAGGGTACACAAGACAGGCTTGTTCAAAACTATCTTCATTCCTGGGCCAATAAGCTAATAAGCCAGTGTCTGAAGCCAGAAATGTTTAACAGGATGGGGTTATATTTTTTGACACCGGCTTCGTGTTGTTCAAGGCGTTAGAATCTTGGGAATATGTAGACTGTGCTAAGATTAATTAGATTAGCTTCCTGTAGAAATGTAGACAGATGCTACGAACACTGCTACGACGAGTTGTAGCAACTCGCGAATCTTTGCCAAAAATTATATTAACATTTTCTCACCTTAATCTTTATTTATTACATTTGATTATAATATTGGTAGTAATAGTCCCGCAACCTGAAGTAGGAAAGGAACCTTCGTCTCCAATCCGCTTGAGTGCTTGACCACTAAGCTATAAAGCGCTTACACGGAGTTCTTCTATTATATCTTTCCATCGGCAGTTCGGCAATCGATGGGTTTTATTACAATTATTATTTCTATTAAATTTTCATCAGAGTTATCTGTAAAATAATTTAAATAATCTTATCATTTATTAATACGGTATTTCCTGCATTTACAGTCCAGAGGAATACCACAAATATCGTAGGTACATAATCAGTAACCAATTTGTAATTTATATTCCTTTATTAACTAAGATAATTATCATTAACATATGCTGTTACGTAAAAAAATCTAAAATCCTTAAAGAAGCCCATATAGGTCCTAAAAATATCATTAGAAAGCGACTTAAGTTAATTTTTATTTAAAGAAGTAATTATCCAGCTATACAAAACTTTAAATCATATCTTGAAAACCCATAATAAATTATATTATTTTCTTTTTCAGAGAGCAATATGCTAACGTGCATATCCGGCAGGCGGTCGACGATATAGCGTGACGGCAGAGTTCGCACTATCAATAGTTGGCGCCCAGGGCGGGCGGGGGCGCCGCCCTACATACTTGTCACGCGTTGCCCGGGAGACAATTTCGTCACCTCCCGCGCTAAATTCTGTTTTAAGACCATTGTTCAATAAATAGATGTCCAAAATACATTTCAACATTCCCAATGAAATGTTTAAAAATCATTAATTTGTTTTGTCGCTGAATGGCTGATATTCTACGAATATCGGTTTAAACATATGTTCATATCTTTTTAAAAATGTTTAAGAACCCTCCGAAGAACAAAACGTTCCAAATATGTAGTTATTTTTTTAACGACAAACTTCCGTTGCTAATCGGGTGGGAAGTATTGTACTCCAATAAATATGAAATGTTCACATACGTTCGCTCGAAGGAGTTGCGGTTATCGGGTCGCGATAAAAGTGCCACATTATTCTCCATAGTTGTCAGCAATTAGAGCTGCGTTTGTAGGCATCGCCGGGGCGAGGGGCGCGGGAGACACGTGTGGCCCGAATAACGCGCTCATTGACGCGCGGCGGTAGCGGACGTGACGTCAACGTACACCTGCGCCCGCGCCGAGCCTGCTGCACTATAATCTGTTGCACTATAATTTACTGCACATTCCTGCAATACACTAAATTATTACCCACTCGTTACCTAATATTTCAACAATCACGAGACTTCCTGTGCCCTAGCCCTAATGATGACGTCTGCGTCACGTGCACGGCTTGATGTTTTTTTAATTAATGATCTCCGTATAATGATAACATTCGTACGCAACCTATGATTGTGTTTCCTAACTTCCGATCGCCCACCGCGTCACTGCACCGAGCATGGCGCCGAGAACTCCCGCGCACGCCGCCTCAACATGGACAGAACCTCTCGTCCGCGCCTTTTCTGGCCATTCAAATATTAGGTAGGTACAGTATTTAATGCGTTACCTTAATTAGCTGCGTATTTGTCGTCGCCGGAGTGGGTGAGATTGTATTTGTTAACTACCACTATATGCCCACAGCTTATTGTCGCTTTACGTAATCATTAGGTACGCTCCTTATTGCAAATATAAAATATTGATATATATAAAATAAAAATTCAGAGCGGCCGTGGTCTAGCGGTAAGACGCGTGAACTCACGATCGATGAGACCCGTGTTCGAACCTCGCTAATTCTGACCGGTACCAATGTTATATGTACTTTGGTCGCTCAGTGCCTATAGGCACTATTAAAGATTGTTAGGCAGACTGATGATGGTTATTTGTCCAGTCTGTCGTCCTGGGGTAGTACCACTTTCGAATGTGGCCCTTGAAGTGACTTTGTCGCGTTTCGGGAATAGTTTGAAAGTAGCCAGGTATAACGAGAGGAGTGTGCAATGTCAATTTAGATGATGCATACCTCAGGCCGGCATACCAGAGGCGAGATGCCCGTAGAGATTTCTCTGTTGTAGCAGTTGTTTCCGTTCGTAGACCGCACACCGGGCGGAGTGTTGTCATTTGCCGAGCTACAATTAAAAAAGTTTAGGTACTTTATTATAATAACTTGAAAATAATCCTAAAATATGTATGTATAGTTAAATGATTCAACTGTGAGTCATCATGATGTCATTTGCTATTTAATGGGAGCGTCCAGGCTCCCGTTGTGTTTCATACTTCCCGGGGCACATACCTCCAGGGTTGCCAACATTTTTTCCACTCAGAAATTATTTATTTATTTAAAACTTAATGTGCATGCTGCACACTGGCGAACTTAATGCCAAATAGCATTCTCTTCCAGCTAACCTCCGTGTTTATGTCAGTAAACCTACATACAATATAAATATATAGGTAATATATCAATACAATTATCTAATAAAAATATAGTATTTTATTGAAACACAAAACGAAAATTAAAATTATTTATTTATTCAGAGAAATCACAGCGTGAATTATAAAAAAATAACAAAATTTTTAACAAAAATAAAAGTCAAATTGATTTTAAATATGCACTTACATCGCAATTAGAAAGAAAAAAAAACAATTAAAAAATTTAATATATGTATACATAATCATCATATATGCAAAATCAAAGTGTATATGTGTGTGTTATTTCAAACTCTTTTGAATTGTCGTATGATTTTGCAACTGCATAGGGCTTCAGACTAGTTCAGATAGGCTCTGCCGATTTTAATGATTTAGAACGGCCGCGGTTTAACGATAAGACGCGTGAACTCACGATCGATGAGACCCGTGTTCGAACCTCGCTAAATTCAGACTGGTACCAATGTTAGTTGCATATACTTCGATCGCTCAGTGCCTATAGGCACTATTAAAGAGTGGTAGGCTTCTGACCGGTACCAATGTAACTTTATTATATGTACTTTGGTCGCTCAGTGCCTATAGGCCGAGGCAGTACCATTACTGTCGAATGTAACATCCGTCAGGTATAGCGGGTGGAGTGTACACTGTCATTTGGATTGTACATTCGTCTTATCGGGCCGGTATGGTGATTACATTAAAATACAGTATTATTGTCGTTATTATATTATTTTTACAGTACCTACACAGGCACGAAATACAGTACCATGTTACCTATATATGTATTAAATTATGTTGGCAACCCTACATACCATCATCAAATCGAATGGTCTAAGCAATTTTTCTCTAATTCTATTTTCTTTTTGCTTTTTCACAGTAGCTCGACATGACTACACTCCGACTGATGTAAAGCTAAAGCGCGGTCCATGAACGAAAACCACTGCTACTACAGACAAATCTCACGGGCAGCAGTCGCCTCCGCAATGCTGGCTTGAGGACACGAATACGCACCGTCTAGTTTAATAGTGCACACTATACTCGCTATACTGGAAACGCGACAAAGTTACGTCACGGGTGTTACATTCGAAAGTGGTGGTACTGCCCCAGTACGGCGTACTAAATAAATATCTCCGCTATACCGGTTTGAGGAGGCCAGTGGTGGACTAAGGTTAAAGGGGGTCCTAGGCAACATTGTAATTCCGGGCCTATTTTTCAGTCGTGACACATACTTTGCGTTTCGTAAAAACCTAATTTTCGAGGCCCGAAAATTACGGGCCCTAGGCTGTCTAGTTTGCTTAGTCCGCCCATGGAGGAGGCATATGTGCTCAAACCAATTCCAAATTGATTCCGAAATGTGAGGAGGTCACTTCACTTAAAAATGTTGGTACTATCCCAGAACGGCAAACTGAACTAATAACAATCATCAGTAAGCCATGCCAGTTTGCTAGCAATCCTGTATTTCCGGCTACATTTGTATTGTCATTCCAGCTTAGGTGACAGTGAAACGTCAAATACCATATGTTTTGTTTTTGCAACTGTTTATTGGCTTCTGAGTTAAGCCCTAGGTAATATTACTAACTAAGCTGACAGTGCCCAGCCGCCCGGGTTTATCGAGTTAACAACTCTTGAAATATGTAAACGTTTCTCCCAGTACCTCTCTCTCTTATGTCTTATGTCCCAATCACGTCTTTCCTCCTTTCTATAACATGGGATCCTTCAAGCGCAGTGTGAAGTGGGATCTCACAAAGCTGGCATAGCAGCTCTGACAGCAGTCGCCTCCGTTCATGGATCGCTCATCAGGCGGAGTGCTAAAATGCTAAAAATGATGTGCTAAAAAAAAAAATATCGTTATAGGTTGAGTGGCAGTGAAACGTCAAATCCTCCCATACATTTTTTTTTGGACTTAGTCCCCTGATTTTTTTTTAGACCGATTTCAAATTTTATTTTATCCATCTATAAGATGACATTCTCTACAACTTTTCTTCCGGGACAATCATCCCGACTCGTCCCCTTTCCGAGATATCGCTGTTACTTCAGGTCCAGATGAAAATTTAACAAAATCCTTTCTCAGTGCACGCCGACGTTTTAAGACGATTTAAGAAGCTACACTTAAAATTTCAGGGGACCAACCATGAACCCTTGTTGCAATACTAGTAACGTCTTACATATGAACTTCGTATCTAAATCTTTAAAATAAACCCTAGGATGCGTCAAGATTGCTTCTTTAAAGCATGTGGTTGTACGTTGATTATAATTGTATCAATCAGCCACTTCTTTTAACAATTTCGTAGAAGGAATTCGTAACTTACAACTTACAACTAAATCCAAATTTCATCACTGTTAAAAAATAATTAAAATATTTGTAAATTTGATTAATTTAGTAGTGTTTATTTAAAATGCAAACATAGTCATTATGAAATTGTGCTATGCGTAATTCCTAGTATAAAAATGTGGTTCAAACGTATCAATTTAATAAACATGTTTGACGTCAATAAATCTAATCAGAAAACCGCAATTATTTTTATTGTGGATTGTCAGCAAATTGTTCTAAATCCATATTTCTGTTTCCATTCGTCAGTGCGAAATGTAGCGAGTTTTATTGTATACTATTAATTATATTTCTATTTAAAATTCTCTTACTGTTTACATTAATTTTATTTTCAATAAGAAAAAAAGAATTTCAAGACAGAAGACTGAAGAATGAAGACGAAGAAGAAAAAAGGATTCACGAAACTGGTTTTCATAATGATTTGACAGATTGTTTATTTGAATTCTGAGATCATTGTGAAAGCTGATTTTGTTCCTAGTGACACCGTTTACCCTGAATCCAGAAGAAATCAATAATTACTGCGAAGAATATATTTTACTATCTTTTTATTTATATATATTTTTTTTTTTTATTGTAGCTCGACATGTGACAACACTCCGCCTGATGTAAAGCTAGAGTGTGGTCCATGAATGGAAACAACTGCTACCACAGAGAAATCTCTACGGGCTGCAGTCGCCTCCACTATGCCGGCTCGAGGAGACGAGCATGTACCATCTAGATTGACAGTGCACACTCCTCTCTTATACCTGGCTACTTTCGAACTATCCCCGAAACGCGACAAGGTCACTTCACGGGTGTTACATTCGAAAGTGGTGGTACTGCCCCAGGACGACAGACTGGACCATCATCAGTCTGCCTACCACTCTTTATACTTATATAATATACAGACAGTTTCTATCATAAAGAAGAAAATTAAAATATTTAACTCATAAAAGTGCATTTTTATTTTTACGATCGTCGTTGTAGGTCCAAATACGTCAATTAATTTCAATATAGCCTTTAACATGAGCTTGACGGCTCGAAGATTTGCCTAGAAGGATTTTTAATTGGTGTGACCAAATGTTAAACTGTAATACATAGAATAAACCCATTAAATGGGTTTGGGAAACTGAGACTACAGGCAAATTCTGCAGGCAGGTGTCGCCTCCGCAATACCGGAGACAAAAGCACACAAGTATTTGGTGGAAATTAACGCGCTAACTACAACCGAGCTGTGGTTGATAACAAATCCAGCATATAAACGCAAAAAAATATATTACCTATGTGTTTACAGTTTACACAAATTATTATGAATAATACCTACGTGGGGATTTGTAAAAGATCAAAATTCATCCACGACGCACCATTTCCGAAACATTTCAATGTAAAAATAATCGCAAATATAAAAGCAGATTCCTTTACATTATTTCTATCTTTTTTTAAATTGTAGCTCGGCATGTGACAACACTCCCCTCGATGTAAAGCTAGAGTGCGGTCCATGAACGGAATCAACTGCTGCTACAGAGAAATTTCTACGGGCAGCAGTCGCCTCCGCTATGCCGGCCTCGCTATACCTGGCTACTTTCAAACTGCTCCCGAAACGCGACAAGGTCACTTCACGGGTGTTACATTCGAAAGTGGTGGTACTACCCCAGGACGGCAGAACCATCATCAGTCCGCCTACCATTCTTTTTTTTTTTAAACCTATTATAATTCAGAGATTTCTTCGATATTGAAGTTTGAAGTAGGTTAAACTCTAAAACTTGTACCACAAATGTTATGTGCATCACCCAAACAGCAATTTAATTTAGACGATTCTAAAATTCAGTAAATAATTTAAAATATTTCAGTACATTTACGAAAATAATAGATAGGCTCCTGTCTACCTACGTTTTAAATGACCGTACATTTTACACGAATTTCGACATTAGGAAATGTGGGTAGGACATCAGACGAGATCTATTTAACAACGTAAATGTCTACAGCACCTTAGGCTAGCACCTCATTGGTCCCTCTGGCAGTCTGCTAACGTGATTTTATTTATAATAATTTATATTAGATTTTACTTTAAAGATTATTGACCCTAATCCCTTAGGATATCTACCCCGCATGCCAACAAAGAGTATTGGTTAGATACCAGAATTGTATTTTTTAAACATTTTAACAACAATTAATTATTTTATTAAATTTATAAGTATAATGGGTATTAAACCAAATAACACAGCTTTTAGTAAAATTTGTAGCAAGTAAATAAATTATCAAATCTTATGGCGTTTATGCTCAGATAATGACAATAATTGAAATATTGAAGACGTTGATAACATCAAAAATTTATCAAAATGTTTTTAGGTCGTATGTAGAACATTAAAATTAACGCTGTGGGTAATATCGCGTTTACAATGAGATTGAATTTACTGCGATGACATAACCTCTAAAATGTAACATGTAGCATGTATTGAACATTAAAATATTGTTAATTATTACATTAATTTGTACTATTGCCAGCAATAAAAGAGAGCTTTGATCACAAATTGCATACAAGCGATTTTTAATCTCATTGGTGGAACATTATCATTCCGAGCGCATTGATTGGCTTCTCAGTTTTCCGTATGCTACCACGCCCGATTTTAATATCTACCGATAAAAAAATGCGTTTATTATTTTTTATTTGGTAATGTTGTGTGATATTTTTTATGTGATAAATGAACGATTGTATTACATAATATATTTAATAAAATACATTGGTAATATTAACTTTGAGTAATGGCAAATGTTTAATGTATATGCCTAAAATTATATTATGAGAAATAAGTTTTAAGGTTATGTTGGTGCATTTGAGTGTTTGTTTACATTTCAATTTACTATATCACGATTTTGTTCTGTTTGGTACGTACGCTGATCGTTTTCACTCAATCTTCACTAGGAAGCTTTCGTACTGGTTCATTTCGTGCGTTGTACATGTAAGGAACCTTTTTTTGCTTTATCACCACTGTTAGGAGCGCGGTGCCGTGCTACCCAGTTCTTTTTCAAGCTGCTTCAAAATACTGTACTGTATAAAAGTACTGTACCATTGTGGTAGTATTTCATATAATCTGTTTTTGAATTTGTAATTCTAGTTGTACAGATTAATACAATTAAACAAAGATGGATTGCGATCAGTTCGACGCTACCCTCGGAGGAACGGAGCATCTGCCTTTTTCTGCTCATAGTTTCAAATTTGCAATATCCAGAAGTATAGAAATTGCCGCTATGACTGAAAATATTTTAGAAAGATGCGGTACTAAACTTGTATTCCAAACGTTACCCGTTCACATGCGAAGAAGGGTTATGAGTCATAATTACAAAAGGCTGCCCGTGAAACTTAGACAAGCTCACATCGACCAAATGACAAAGAGCGGTAGTACTCCGCAACGTCCATCTAGAAAGCACAGACGACGTCCTGGCAACCTTTTGGAGGAGTATAACAGAAGAAAGAAAAACAACATTTGGTTAGAGACTCATATATGGCATGCTAAACGTTTTCACATGATAGAAAGATGGGGTTATAAAATTCCATATGCGTCGTGTGATAAAGCATTCAGAGCGTGTTACCGTGCCAGCTCAGCGCATTGTCTCATGCGAGACATTTCATATTATGTGCAAATTCAGATTAGAGGTGATGTAAATTTAATAAGAGACAAGTTTCAAAATATCACTAATTCACATTGCAATCTCAGAATTTGTGCCAAAGCTCACATTTCTGGTAGTAGAGAAGGCTCAATACATTTATATAAACCACACATGTATCCGTTCGGTTATGTTGGTAAAATTAATTATTTATGGGAACCAGGTGAAGGTATCGACAGAAAACTTTGGCTCTTTGTGCACCCATCATTAGCGTCCCAAGTGAAAAATATGTTTATGGAGATATTTCATATAGAAACTGACAATTATCATGTACCAGAGAAAAAACAAAAATTTGAATCTAATGAAAAATCGAATAGAATTTATGTAAAATTTCTAGAAAATACTTATAATATATTCCGTTTAAGTGGGCCTAATGCGCATGCAGTTCTGTCTAAGACTCTACAATGTGTCGAGGATGTGAATCAAATTAAATCAAATATTTGGATAGAAACGCATCTCAATAGCTCTGAATCTGATCTGCGACTCACAGAAAAATCTAAATATTGGTCTGAGATCAAGCGAGCAAACTCACCGTCTGAACTTCCGAGCAGGATGATCACCGGTTTAATAGTTAGAGACCCAAGATTAATGAGACCGGCACTTAGAACCAAAGCTATAAATTGTAACAATGAAGATCTTAACTTAGAATATTTATGTTCAGTACCAAGTTACTCCGCAACATCGCCTCTATGGAATCTAGAATTATTAGAAATGATTAAAAAGAATAAATTAACAAATACTGAATTTATTAAACATGTAACAAAAACTCAATTGGTACCAGGGACTGTATTTATTGAAGATCCAAAGCTTCAGACTGTTCCTGTCGTTTTAATACAAAAACCAGGTTCTCAGGATCCTGGTTATAAAAAAGTTGGTAAGTTTTCTTTATTACCTACATACATACAGGGAATATAGAATTGGGGTATCGTGTCGGACCTACTGCGATCTTGCATAGTGACAGGAATTGCTTCGTCCATTCTTGATAACCCCATGTTTTGTTAAGGCCATTAAAAATACCAAAATTAAAATGACGTTGGATGCTTGGTCATTCCTTAATTTCTCGGGTAGGTATTGTTATCCGAATCTAGCACATACCTGTACAGACAGCAAAAAAGTACATAAATATTTAATTACTAGCTGATCCGGCAAACTTCGTACCGCCTCAGAATCAATAAATAAAAAAGCATTTCTGAACGACTTTGAAATTTAATTGATTTCTAAACGAACGAACATCAAATGTTTGACATTCAAAACCAAAGGAACAGTTTCTAAGGGAAAGCGAAATTGTCGTTTTTACTATATTCCAAGCATTTTTTTCATATGTACTCACCTTTTAAACCTTCCCTGGACCTCCACAAATAATTCAAAACCAAAATTAGTCAAATCAGTCCAGCCGTTCTCGAGTTTTAGCGAGACTAACGAACAGCAATTGATTTTTATTATATAGATTATGATAACTAATAGAATCAACATTAATTTGTCAGCCAAAGGTGAGGTGGGATTCGAACCTAACGCCTTTCGCGTTATGACGTATCATGCACTAAATTACTCTGTTATTAGGTCCTTATGTGGTCGACTCAAAATTCTTTTATCCTTCCATCATCCTCTACCATCAGACTCGTCATCAGATCCTCTCCTACAACCATCTCTTCCAGGTTGAAGTTTGGGATTTTTAAATACAAATAATATTATTCAATTTAAAAAAAAATGTTTCTTTCTCCAGGTTATGGAAGTGGATGGGATATAATAGTACCACCAGGTTATGGTATGCAGTTCTGGCAAACTTTTATCATGTTCGGTGCCAGAAGTGGTGGGTTAAGGGAAACTGAGAGTTTGGCATTCGAAATGGGGGAATACTATATACCACCAGATTCAAATGCTGGTTTTAATGAAGAAGTGAGGGTAGAACAAGAATTAAGAGATAAATATTTCAAACTACCTCCGTGTAAAAGAGTAAACTATATTAAATTAGGGATTGTTTCCCCGTTTATTTGTTTATGGAAGGTATTGTTAAGCGATTGGGCCGGTTCTTCTATTAATGACTTTTATGTGTTAAGAGATAAACAGTTATTAGTGAAAGTACAGGTTAGTTTAATTTTTTTTTATATTGGCGGTGAGACGCGTGAACTCACGATCGATGAGACCCATGTTCGAACCTCGCTGAAGACCGGTACCAATGTAACTTTGTTAAATGTACTTTGGTCGCTCAATGCCTATAGGCACTAATAAAGAATGGTAGGCAGACTGATGATGGTTATTTGTCCAGTCTGCCGTCCTGGGGTAGTACCACCACTTTCGAATGTAACACCTTGTCGCATTTCGGGAATAGTTTGAAAGTAGCCAGGTATAACGAGAGGAGTGTGCACTGTCAATCTAGATGGTACATGCTCATGGTCCTCAAGCCGGCATAGTGGAGGCGACTGCTACCCGCACAGATTTCTCTGTAGTAGCTGTTGTATCCATTCATGGACCGCACTCTAGCTTTACATCAGGCGGAGTGTTGTCACATGTCGAGCTACAATAAAAAAATGAAATAATAAGCCAAGCTTTTTTTTAAAATTATTATACTATTTGAAGTGTAACACCTGTGATTCGACCTATTCGTGTTTTTGAAAGTAGCCAGGTATAATAGGAGTGTGCCACCTGATGGTGCATATTCGTCTCCTCATGCCGGCATAGCGGGGGCGACTTCTGCGTATTTCTCCTACATATTTATCCCTAGGCAGAATGTATCATCTCTATTATAATAAGTTTGTTTAATTATGTTACAATTATTTTTAGGATTGTTTCAACAAGAAATTGAAATTGCCATCGCTAGAAAGTTCGGATTCTTGTCTAATACCAATTTACATACAAATTGATGGTAAAGGAAGTCTTAAGAAACATGCAATAATATGTTTACCCAAAACTGGTGATATTAATATATTAGAAACGTTAGAAGAACCTCTGCATGAAGATGCAAATGAAAGTAAAAGAAAACAATTCAGAAAAGAACATAGACTATCTATAAAACGAACTAGAAAAAAGAAGATTAAAAATAAAGTTAAAGCGGTGAGTTATTCGCTAAAAAAAACCAAGCCTGTCAAACCCAAATTACCCTGGCAAGAAGAGAATGCACTGTATCTGGATGGTGCACATTCGATTCCTCAGGTCGGGAGGCTGCTGCCAGCAGTTTATCTGTAGTAGCAGTTGTTTCCGTTCATGGACTGCACTCTAGCTGAGTGTTGTCATATAAAAAAAAAACAACTTTACAGCATTTTAAAGGAGAATGCCCATTTATGGGACCCACTTGATACCTAATAGTATGGTAACAAAACAATATTCTAAATAATATCTTATTTTTTTAATAATTCATTTAAATTATATCAACACATCATTTACCAATCAATAGACAATGTTTAATTACATAAAAAAACAGATATCTTCTATTATTAAAGCTTTTAATATAATAATAACCTTAAATATTTCATCAGAAAACATCTAATTACTTTACCGGGTAAAAAAATTAAAACTGATTGGTAATAAGAAAGTTGATTTATTTTTCTACAAAATTAACTAAAAATCATTAACAAACTCGAGAAAAAAATGTCAGACCATTTTTCTGAAGCGAATGGGCATTCTCCTTTGATATTTTTAAATTATAATGAACTAACTACCCGACGCATTTGAAAATTTGCTTTTTCTGTCCAAACTATAAGGTTTAGGAAAAAATTAAAGAGAGCAACGATTGTTAAGGTTAATTAGGTCTATCCATTGGCATAAAGAAAAAAGTGAAAAATGCCAGTCTGTTCCTAAGTCCTTAAATTTGAATTTCGACCCAGTGTGCGACGGGTCACTAAACTAAACGGCATTTAACGATTTTTTTCTTTATTCTATTTTCATCATGATTTTTTTTTAAATCAATTTTTTTAAGACTTTATTCTAGACAAGAATAAGTCAGCCTAATTACAATCTACACAATACTACTTACACTACTGCTAAATATTAAATTAAAATAAAACTAAATGTTAAACTATTCTACGCTTAATTTTTTTTTTTATTGTAGCTCGGCATGTGACAACACTCCGCCTGATGTAAAGCTAGAGTGCGGTCCATAAATGGAAACAACTGCTACTACAGAGAAATCTCTATAGGCGGCAGTCACCTCCACTATGCCGGCTTGAAGAGACGAGCATGCACCATCCAGATTGACAGTGCACACTCCTCTCGTTTTATCTGGCTACTTTCAAACTATTCCCGATATGTATTTACAAAATCATATAGTATTTTGGCTGAACCAGAACAACCTATATCTAACAAATTAATTCCTGATTTATTAATGAAACGTAAACGATTTAATAATTTAATAATAATAATAATGATATTCGCAGAACGGCAACATTGTTGAAACGAAAAGGAAAAAGAAAGGACCATCTGAATATGTAAAGAAAATGAGAGAATTGTGGATACCGCCAACAGTCGAACATGTTCGTAATACTAATTCTAGGGCGATTTTAGGATACCTAACATCTGCAGCATTCAGTTTCACGGAAGCCCATTCGTGTGGAGTAGGCTATATTCCATACAACGCCCTGCAAGCGCTGATAGATACTAAAGAAACATATTTGTTGATCAGAAATATATCTTCAAAGAAGTATAGAAAGGCTAACTTTAAAATTATAATAAGCTAAATTATTATATTTGGTAATTGTTAATGAAAATTGTGACCTGCAATGGGGATCGATCACTAAGATCCGTTTGCAGCAGAAGGCCCTTTAAAGTTACTTTAACTATTACTTCTACGCTTACTTTAACCGCTACGTTTACATTATGGTTTACATTTACTCCACACGAGTTGCACCATCGTCGCGCCTGTCACTTTTGACGCTTACTTTAACGCTAACCGTCACCAGCGAATCTTGGCTGGTTAAAGTAATCGTCAAACCAATGTCACTAACGTCAAATGTATGAAAAGAAGCCAAATATGTTTTTCTATTATTTTTTCGAGATCAGCCACCCTTTTAACGATAACAATATGAATTTACACGATATTGCAACGCGTACACGTTGTGCAACGAGTAAATGTAAACGTTTAACGGTCGTCGTCGCCGTAAAAGTAATAGTTAAAGTTACTTTAACCACGTACGTAACAAATAATAAAAAAAATAGATAACAAATATATAATATTTAAAAAAAGATAGAATGTATACTTTAGAAAACAATGTGAGTTTATTGCTAAAATTCCTGTAGACGTAAGAAACAAATAGTCATATTATATTTTTATTCTTTAGTATAGGAATTTCATTATTTATGAATGAAATTGAGCAAGCGATTCCGATTTTTGTTATGACACAAAACAACCTTGCATTTGATGCACTGAGTACTTGAAAATCCAGTGCAAATGCACTCAGGTTTTTGAATAATTTGATGTAAAAATGAATGTAGACAATTGGCAACAATATGCATTTAAGGGTTAAAAATCTATTTAGGTATTTCTTGTTCATTTTCACTTAATGAGTTAAAATGTATTTATAAGTTTATAATAAAAAAACAATATCTGCAAAAAATTAATTTTATTTCGACAAATTATTTACTTAAATTAAGTAAGTTTATTACACACCATCTCCGTAAATTAAGTCAATACCTAAAAAGGCGGGTTAAATCAAACCTGATTCAGTTATTTTTTGTACACGATAAATGCGTCAAACACAGTCGATTGTACTTTTCGCAAACTTATAAAAAAGTCAGGGAGGATGAGTTTTAAAGGCGCGGTCAGACTGAGAGCTATAAACTATAGCTAGTGATGTTTCAACGAATAGCTCAACGAGGAATAAAACTTAGGTCCAATTGCACCATATGCCTTAACTATTACTTAAAGTAATGGTTAAAATTAAAATTGGGTTGCTTCAAAAAAACATCAGTCAGTTTTAATGCTAACCGTAACCAGCGAATTTTGGCTGGTCAAAATTAAAGTAATAGTTAAATCAATGTCTTAGTGACACGTCAAGTGCATAAAGAGGCCAAATATGTTTTTCCTATTAATTTTTCAGGGTCCGTACTCCTAATTACATCAGCTACCCTTTAATTGATAACGATATGAATTTACACAATGGTGTAACACGTGTGAATCGTAAAATGGAGTCAAAGTAACTTTACCAGGCCTTTTGGTGCAATTGGACCTTAGAGCGAAGCGGCAATATCATAGCTTAATATTTTTAGTTTGCATCCCCCCTTGCCCCCCACGTCTGCTTTAGTTCTAGCTCAATCCATTAGTTGAAAGCTCGCAGTCCGACCACACCCTAAGGCTTTCTTAGGCCTAAAAGTCTCACAGCTTAACCAATTCTTAAGATTATGTTTTTGTTGAACGTTTTCTAGCGATCGCATCTTCAACAGCCTTCAATTGTTTGAGAAGCTCCTCTCGCCTCGATACAGACTTGTTATCATTAGGAGGCGATGATGCCACTTTTTTCCTTGTGGACTCTGAAATAAAACATACAACTTTAATTAACAATATCGAAATTACAGATTTTGTAGCTCTGCACATGACAACACTCCGCCTGATGTAAAGCTAGAGTGCGGTCCATAAACGGAAACAACTGCTACCACAGAAAAACCTCTACAAGCAGCAGTCGCCTCTGCTATGCCGGCTTGGGGAGACGAATGTTTGGGCTACTTCCAAACGCGGCAGTTATTTCACGGGTGTAACCCTCATAAGTCTGAATATAAAATATATAAAATGCATTTTAAATATTTTATATTGCTTATATTTCACAGGCATTTTAAATATTCTGTGCCGTAGCTATTTTTTATTATAGTGATTTACGATAATAAATAATTAGTGCTGAGAAAGTTATAAAGTAACTTAAGTTCAACATAAATCTGCTGTTTCAAACAATGTTGTAGAACAAAATGTATGGAGGCTCAGGTGTTGGCTTTCACGTTAAATTGGACAGTGGTCTTCTGCAGTCACCTTCGTTATGCCGGCTTATTAAGGTACTATGAAGCCTTTTTAATTCATTATGTATTTTACTCACCACCCAAGTCAACAATAGTATCTTTCTTAGAAGGCGCCGTAGACACTGCCGCTGCCAACTCTGCACTTGATTTCGCGTTTAACCTGGAATAATAATAATCATGCAATAAATAGCCCGTCCACACTTCGCCTATCAGAGAAGGAGACGCAGACAGCAGTCGCGTCCGCTATGCCGGCTCTGTGAGATGCCTCCCCGAAATATAGGGAGTGTGCACTGTCAATCTGGATGGTGCACATTCCTAAATGAAGGTGACTGCTCGACTGCTGCCTGGAGTCAAAAAAAAAAGAAAATCCATTAATTTTTATTAATGAATAATTAACATACCTTTGCTTTTTTGCGTCCGTTCTGAAGCGTGTTTTTAACAAAATACAACATTTAGATTGATTCATCTTTAATAATCTACTATAGTCAAAGATAAATCTCATCGATAGAACAAAATAGAATACCTAGGTCTAGCAGCAGCATTAAGGAGTCTGGCATTTCTACCACGTCGCGCAACTCCCGATGAACTGCCTGACGATGATGAAGAACGAGATTCGCTCTCAGACTCACTCGATGAAGACGACGATTCTACGACAAATTATAAAGTTTTTTATGGCATTATAATAATTTGCCAGTGTCAAAGTTTATGGCATTACAACAATTTGCCAGTGTCAAAGTTAATAATTGCATAAAATTAATATTATTATACATGTAGAGTCCCAGTCAAAAATAGCTTCAGTGAAGTGACAGAATCTTTACTAAAACTTCCTATGGAGTCTTGGAGGGGAGATGAACGTTCTCTTCTCTCGAATTGTTTGCCCACATTCACGCATGTTCAGAAACATTTAACGGTTATTAATCAATTTATAATAATTTCTCCACTACTTTCGACATAAGAGATAGCGCAGTTACATTTAGTGTAAATAGGATTTAATTTTTTTTTTTAAATACTAAAGTGAAAATTACCTGAACCAGATGTACTGCTATAACGTTTTCTGTCTCTATTTGGTTTACGTCTACCATACGGGTCCGCTTCCTCCTGAAGTATCAAAAAAAAATGTTAACGACTAATCGAAATTTTTCTAAACAGCTGTCGCCGTCGCTATACCGACTTGAGACGGTCCAGGTGAACAAGACGATCCTGAAGTGCAACTAAGTCATTTTACGGGTAATATACGAGAGGAGCGGGCCTCGGAATACTTTCGTTGAGCTCACTCCGCATTGCCCGCTAGCAATGGAAGGCAAAAAGCCACTCTTCTTTGGTGGAAGGCAAAACTATTTTACTCAGTTCTGTTCAGCCATTTCCCGTTCTACTTTTAATAGCCAATAAGAACGCTTGAAGTGATAGTAATGAATCTATACAGTTTTAAGTCTGCAGTAGATTTTAGAATTGGGCCCCTGTATTAATCTTTCACAAAAAGTGTATTTTCGTTTCCTTATCGTCAAATTACCTTGTATCTTTGAACTGGCGGTGGTGGATTAGCGGCATGCTGTCTAGCGGCTGCGGGAGAGGGCGCTCGACGACGAGGAGCAGGAGGGTTCATTGCGGCCGCACGAGCAGTGGCCAAACGACGCTCACGCACTATAGCGGCAGGTGACACCCTGATACAAAACATCTACATTCTAATCTGCTCATTTTCCAATAAAATTTACAATGTTTAATTAGATAAAAAACAGATATCATCAATTATTGCATTAGAAAAAGTCTAATTACTCAATAACCCGGGTGAAAAAATTAAAACTGACTGGTGGATACAAAATATCTCACCTCTGTTTGGACGAGGACGATGCGCGTCGCTTGCGTCTCGGCGATCTCGAACTGTGCGAACTGGAATATGAAGAGCTGCAGGGTCAACAAGCAGAGGGGGGGAACGGTGGAAGTGCATCGAAGGTAAAAACACGCACACGTCACGTCAATATTTACATACACGCACGCACACATACGCAGAATGAGAAACATGCAAAATGTTTATGGAAGTATGTTTGTGTGAGAAGATCGGAGCGAGCGAGTCCAAAACCCAAAAATAATAATTAACCAGATCGTTTTAATGAAAACCAAACCCGAATGTTAGCGGGGACGTGGAGTTAAGCAACAAGAATTATATAATTTAGTTTGTTTTTGTTTTCTCTGCTAAGGCCCGCTGCCCACGGATGAGAGATTAATCTATGTATAACTGTATACATGTGTAATTGTAGGATACGTAACGTGTCCAGCGGGCTTAAGTTTAAATAACTTCCATTCCGATTTATTAAATATGCACCTATTGGGGCCTATAAATAATGCACTGACACTTATCGCAAAATGTTTACCATACAATATTTTGTTAGAGAAATATCAGGCAAGAATCGCCTCCGCTATGCCGGCTTCTGGAGAAAATTGTGCTATATTCTGGCAGTGCACATTCCTCTTATTATACCTACTTCCGAGCTAATTTGGCAACACGACAAGGTAACTTCAAGAGTTACACTTGAAAGTGGTGTTACTACCCCAGGACAGCAGACTGGGGTTAAATAACCATCATCAGTCTGTCTACCACTTTTTAAAATACTATGTAACATACTGCCAGACTGTCTCGTGGGAGGG
This sequence comes from Tinea pellionella, assembly GCA_948150575.1. Taxonomy (NCBI): domain Eukaryota; kingdom Metazoa; phylum Arthropoda; class Insecta; order Lepidoptera; family Tineidae; genus Tinea; species Tinea pellionella. Next base: position 5,402,333 of record OX411256.1, read on the forward strand.
AGAGTTATTGTACCATGAAGTAAAATAAAGTTACGTAAACTCAATTTAACGTTAGAATGCCTGTACTAAGCTAGTGCTTGTATCACAGGCACTGAGAGACCAAAGTACATATTTAGTTACATTAGTACCAGTACTTTGGTACCGGTCAAAATTTAGTGAGGTTTAAACATGGGTCTCATCGATTATGAGTTCCATGTTCGCTAGACCACAGCCACTCAGTCCGTTAAGTCTGGAGAGGATTACTGTATTTACTAATAAATAAACTAATATTTTTGTGTGAATATACCTCGTGGAGGAATATGAGTCGTCAGAGGATGCTCGTTTCCGTCTCCTGGTGGCAGGTGAGGCCCTCATCCACGGGTCGGCCCATTCATCTCCTCGTCCTTCTCTCGCTCTACCTTCAACGCGTTGCACTATCACCTCCCTGGACGATCGTACGCGACGAGACTACAAGAACATATTAGGATTTACTATATTTCACAAGAAAGGACTGTGTTCATTTGATATCTAACAGTTTGTTAACAAAACAATATTCACAAATAATATACAGGGTGTCCCGTAAGTAGTGGTGTCAACGGTATTTTACAGATAGAGGGGTTCAATATCTACAATATAATTTGGTGATGTGAACATTATTATACGTTTTTAAAATCCGTGTGAATTGTAGATATTTTTAAAATAATGGTCCCGTAATCTTACATACATTTTTTTTACACCAGCTTCGTTTAAATATTTTGCTTAAAATTTGATAATTGTTCAATTTTAATTTTTTATTTAATCATGGTTATTAATTGGTTACAAATAACATTTTAATTAGAAAGCCTTGTGTTTTCTCAACCCACTTAAATAAAAAGACCAGTGAAAATAATTGTAAACACATTTTTAAAACATTGTTTTGTGATAAAACGGGGGAAAAAATGATAATTCTTTAAAAATGTCATAACTTTTGAACCAGTAGGTATAAAAAAAAATCACCAAATTATATTCTAGATATTGAACCCCTCTATCTGTAAAATACCGTTGACACCACTACTTACGGGACACCCTGTATATTAAAAAAAATTAACTAGATAAAAACAGATATCATCAATTATTGAAGCATTTAATATAATAATAACCTCAAATACTGCATCAGAAAAAGTGCAATTACTCAATAACCTGAGTAAAAAAATTTAACTGATTGGTGATAAAGAATACAGATTTATTCTCTACAACACGAACTAAAAATCATCAACAAACTCGAAAAATTACTTTTATTACTAATTAAATTACCTTATGATATGCCGCTTCATCTATAGGAGGTACTCTGTCGTCATAGTGCGGTGGTATTCTTTCAAAAGCACGTTCTCCGCGTTCGTACATTCTTTCCCTTTCGAAAAAACGTTCCCGTTCGTCCAACACGGGACGTCCGCCTGGAAATCTCGGTTGTGGTCTATACATGGGCCCGTAGCCTCTGTAAAACAAATGAGTTGATGGACACCTGGAGATGTTGTCCCTGATTCCTTGTATCTTCTTCGAGTGAAATTGAATTTCCTAAAGGATGGTAGGCAGACAGATTTTTTTTTGTAGTTCGGCATGTGACAACTCTCCGCCTGATGTAAAGCTAGAGTGCGAATCATAAATGGAAACAACTGCTACTACAGAGAAACCTCAGTCGCCCCCACTATGCTAGCTTGAGGAGCAGAGCATGTACTATCTAGATTTGACAGTGCACACTCATCTCGTTATACGTGGCTACTTTCAAACCATTCCCGAAACACGACAAGGTCACTTCATGGGTGTTACATTCGAAAGTGGTGATACTATCCCAGGACGGCAGACTGTGATAATAACCATCATCAGACTGCCTACTCACTCTTTAATAGTGCCTATAGGCAACTGAGCGACCAAAATACATATAACACAGTTACATTGGTACCGGTCAGAATTAGCGAGGTTCGAACACGGGTCACAACTATGCACTGTCAATCTGGATGGTGCACATTCGTCTCCCCAGGCCATCATAGCGGAGGCGACTGCTGCATGTAGAAATTTCTCTGTACCAAGCTCTAGCTTTACATCAGGAGGGGTTTTGTCATATTATTATGTTGTGTTACAATAAAAAAATTTATTTTAGAATGCGATTCAAAAACAAAGAAAATACCTAAAGGGGTCGATGTCTCTGTGCGCAGCATCATGATGAGGATGATGACCATGTTCAGTAGGTGGGGAGGCGCCCACTGCGGCGGCCGCGTATGCCAATTCCGCATCAGGGTCATGCACCACACCGCCGACAGACAGGTGCAGTTTCTTCTCTTCAAAATCCATATCTTGCTCTTTACGTTTGTTCGCTATCCTTACCATCTGTTGAGGTTAATTGAGAGTTTTGTCATACAAAAATGAACCGTAAAACCAATACCAATAAGGAATTTTAATTATTTTTGCTGTAGCTCATCATATGACAGTACTTCCCATGATGTTCCCCGCAGAAAACAATCGCCTCTACTATGCTAACATTTACACTGCACACTCTTTTCTTTATCACGTCATACCCTACTTCTAAACAGGACTAAGTCATTTCACAGATGCTACACTTGAAAGAATCACTCTGCCTGATGTAAACTATAGTGCGGTCCATGAGTGGGAACAACTACTACTACTACAGACAAACTTCTACAGGCAGCAGTCGCCTCCACTATGCCGGCTTGAAGAGATGAGCATGTACCGCCCAAATTGACAGTGAACACTCCTCTCGTTAAACCGGGCTACTTCCAAACTTATCCAGAAACGCGACAAGGGTGGGACACCCCAGGACGGCAAACTGAGCATATAGCCATCATCGGTTCACATACTACTCATTAAAATTACTACTAATTCACATACTTCTTTAGCAGTCCTAAGTCCGCGTTCCCATGCAGATTCAGGTGCAATAGGGGTTGTAGCGGTGGGTCCATCTCGCGGAGGAAACGTCGTCGGATGTGCAACACCACGTACAACTTCAAACATACTATAGTTGCCTTTATCTGTTACACCGGGATGGAGAAACCTGGAATGCAGTCAATCAATATTTTAAAAGGTAATAATTTAATGGTTCTGCCATTCACCAATCATAGTGTTGATGATTAGCTTCCAGCTTACATTGAATTAAGAGCAGTGAATGTTTTTGCAATCATCGTGTAGTAAACAAACAAACCTGTGTGTAAAAAAAACATTTTTTTTTTATTGTAGCTTGGCATGTGACAACACTCAACACTCCGCCTGATGTAAAGCTAGAGTGCGGACCATGAATGGAAACAACTGCTACTGCAGAGAAACCTGTACGGGTAGCAGTCCCCTCCACTATGCCGGCTTGAGAAGACGAGCATGTACCATCTTAGATTGACAGTGCACACTCTTCTCGTTATACCTGGCTACTTTCCAACTATTCCAGAAATGCGACAAAGTCACTTCACAGGTGTTACATTGGAAAGTGGTGGTACTACCCCAGGACTGCAGACTGGACAAATAACCATCATCCATCTGCCTACCACTCTCTAATTGAGCGACATTGAATACTTTCTTTATGCCCCTCACAATAATTTAAGTATCAAACATTATTACCTGCAACTAACACCCCAAGTGCAAGCGCCTCTGGAGTAGAATCTGCACACGGGTCGTGGTTCATTCTCTTCGGGTCGTCTTTCTCCTTCATCGGACACCTCACCTTCTTCTAATGATGAGCCACGAGATCTACGACCTGGCGCTACCGATTCCACTGCTATGGTTGATCAAATTCAGATATTATTATTCTATCTACCACCACTTTGTTGTGAAGTGACATTGTGGCATTCGGGAGTAATTTAAAAGTAACCAGTAGTAATAGTTTAGTAGAAAGTAGCTAGATGGTGCATACTAGTCTACTCGAGCCGGCATAGCGGAGGCGACTGCTGTGTTTAGTGATTTATCTGTGATAGCAGTTGTTTCTATGAGTGAACAAGCGTTTTAATACCTGGATTTTCAATATTTGCTGTGGTAACTCCATTAATTTCAGCCTTTTTAGGTTCTATACATTCTCCCTCCTCTGCCTCAAAGTCCAGTTGGTCCTCCACATCTTCTGTGTTTTCTTGAGGCTGATTAAAAAAACAAAAAGTTAATTAAAACTATTAATTACTAATAAATTAAATTCACACATAAATATCAAATTAAATTGTTAGTAGATATTACACACATTTATAGTGTACATCTATAGCACAATGTATTGCGACCAAAGTACATATAACAGAGTTACATTGGTATTGGTCAGAATCTAGCGGAGGTTTGAACTTGGGTCTCATCAATTGTAGTACATGAATTATAATTGAAAAAAACCCTATAAGGCCAACATTTGAAATGTACATATTAGTTAAAATCGAGTTTCGACACTATCAACCACTAATAAATCACACAATCAGTGATTTTCACTTTTCAGCCTTTATCTAATATCGAATTTTATCGTTATGAATATATGAAAGTACCGTCCGTTTCTGTCTGGTCCGTTTGCACCAGAAAGCCCCTTAAAGTTACTTTAACTATTACTTTTACGGCGATGACGTAACCGTTAAACGTGTACATTTACTCCACATGCGACGTTAGTGACATTGGTTTGACGATTACTTTAACTTTAACCAGCCAAGATTCGCTGGTTACGGTTAACATTAAAGTAAGCAACGATGGTGCAACTCATGTGGAGTAAATGTAAACCATAATGTAAACGTAACTGTTAAAGCGTAAATTGGTGCTGGATCTTAGTGGTTAGTAACCCTTAGCAACCATAATTGAGAATGAGGAAAAATCATTATCGAACATCAGTCTAAAGTCTGGTGTCCTGTAAATATAGACGTTTCGAATCGAATCTCATTTCTTCCAAGTGCGTCGATCATAGACGAATTACATTATTATGTAATAAGTAAAAAATTTGGTTGGCAAGTGATGCTTGATACGATTCGATTCGCCACAGCTACTTTTTAATGGGCACAGTTTCATAGGGATTCTAGTGGACGCTAGCTATTATCACTATATTATTATTAAAGTTAAAATTAATAAAAACATTGTTAACAGTTAGTTTAATGAGAATGATTGTTAATGACAAAATTTTGTATTAAAACTTACTTTTTTAATATCTAAATTTTTATCTGATTCTTGCTTTGGTGAGCTTATACCGTTTGTCTTGATTTCTTGCTTAGGTGAAGAACTTAATTGTGACTATAATTTGGAAAAATTTCATATAATAATAATTTGTATTCTGATTCACTTATTAACTTATTTAATTGCTTAATTTAGTAAATATTGATATTGTTTTTTTAAAATTTAGCATGGCAGTCCGCCACGCAGGACGCCGAAAGGTATCGAATAACGAATGGGTTTGCTTGACGAAGCTTGATGGACTGCAATGCTGGAGATTGTGGACCACTTAAAGAGTAATCCACCACTAGGCTTAAACCAATATAACCGTAGTCGATGGGCAAATGTTATCAGAGAAACGTCTACACTCTGCAGGCAGCTACTTCCCCTATGCTTGATGAAGTAGAGTGTGGTCACATGCTACTGGCTAGGCACAAAATGAAGAAGAAGCTTGCAACTCCAGTCTTTTAATTACCACGCCTTTTTCCTAGAGGGATAAGCAGAGACAATGGAACGCCACTTGCTACAATCCTGACACAACTCCCTTGCTTTCCCTCACAGCCACAATTTTTACATACAGGACTGAAAGTTATGGGCACTAGGCAGCCCAGCTTTAAGTACGTCTCCTATTTGATCGGATCACATCAGATTTATAAATTGCTTTCGTCAGTCTCCATTTACTCACCCAGAATTAAATATAATTTTAAAAAATTAAAATAACCTTTGTATCTTTTTCAATATCTTCTGTACACATAGAGTCTAAATCGGAAACATCAGACAAATCCTCATGGCTCATGTCTAATTTCCCTTTATTATTCGTATCTGGTTTTGTTTCTTCTTGGTCTGACTCCATTTCACCTGATAAAAATATACAATTGTTGATGTAAGTTGAAATCTCAGGCCGGCATAGTTCTCTAGTCGTCAATGCTCATGGACCTCCACTGCGTTTACCATCAGACCAATCGAGGTCACATGTCAAAAAAAAAAAATTACAGCTTATAATGAAGAAATTTTTTTATTAAAATTGTTTGTATCACCCACTTTCGTATGTAACACCCATGAAGTGACCTTGTTGCGTTTCAGGAACAGTTTGGAAGTAGTCAGGTATAAGGAGATAACTGTCAATTTGGATGTTGCACATTTCTCTCCTCAAGCCGGCATAGCAGAGGTGACTGCTGCCTGTAGAAATCTATCTGTAGTAGCAGTTGTTCCCGCTCATAAAAATATCAAAATCAAGGATAATAAAACATGCTCACCCCAAACATTAAGAAAACGTACCATCAGAAATAGCTTCTGTTGTGGGGTCCTTCAAACTGCCCCGTTTATTATATGTTGAATTCCTACTCGATCTACTAGAGTCTGAGCGACTTCTATCCCGGGAACTTGATTTATCCCTATCCCCAGATGACCGGGTTCTAGACCTCCCCTTCCATTCTTCCCCATTTGATGGTGAATCACGTGATTCTGCTTCGGGAGACACGGGCGGTGGAGTTGTCGGTGTGGCAGGCGCGGCAGGAGACGGAGGAGATGCTGGCGAGGGAGGTGTTGATGGTTTTGATCTATCTACTGACATAGGACTAGATGGACTCTCCGGTGTCTTTGGACCCAATGTGGGAGTCTTAGGTCCTCCATCTAAATTATCAGGTGAATTTATATTCGAATGAGCATCACTCAGGTTATCTGGAGACTGAATATTCTTAAGTGATGGTGATCGTGATGATTGAGATCGGCTATCTGGTGATTGGGAACGAGACGTTTGGGACTTTGACAATGGTGGTGAACTAGGAGAGTGTGGATGTTTAACAGAGCTTGCAGAAGAATTACTTCTCGAACTGGAGCTGCTACTTGACGAGGACTTATTACCATCACGAGAATCCTCTGAATCCATTCCTGAAGATAAAAATCGAGCCATAGTAATAATTCATATACGTTTATATTCAGCCCCATCCCATAAGCTTTTCTATACACTTTGGACCACTGAATAATATAACTCAGATTAGTTAGTACACACATTCAAAATGATATTATTGTTATTAATAAAATGTTGTAAAACTGTCAGGAGTAACTTAAAACAATTGATCTGGTTGAGCCAGCGACAAAGCAAATATCAAAGAACATATTGTACAATTTAATCAGACTTGTGTACAATCGTTTACTACTAATACACTATTAACAACAAAATAATAATCTTTAAATCCGTTTGTTATGAGTACACTACGATCTGATGAAGACACATCCAGTCTTACCTTTGAGATGACGCCTTGAAGCCAGAGACCGTGGCACTTTTTTACACTTTTTATTTTTACATACTTAAAAATACTTTGAAACTTTTTAACACACATTTTGTCTTTCACAGATACTTGTGAACAACTTTGCAAACAATAACTGACGAAACTTATAAAATGAGCACTACTACAACATGGCTGTCATACAGAAGGAAAAGATGAATAACAATAAATAATCACTTTCCAAGACCTCCGTGCGTAAACTTACGTCCTTACCTTTACTGGGATGGATCGGACGAGATTTTTTCTTGACGAATATAAAAATTAATCAAAAAATCCTTTATAATCCGCCGCAACAGCCCTTTCGCCTCGGTTACAAATCATAGACTAAATAGAATTCCGACCATAAAATGAAACATTTTTTACAATGTTGCCAACAGTTATCTCGTTGTCTATTATTAATTGATGTACTCGATTTTTTAAAATTATTTGAATTAGTTTTATGTTTAAAATACGATAATTTAATCCAAACTAATCGCGAAACTAAAATCAAGAATTTAATATTGCTAAATATTTCGGAATAATAAAAACATCCATGTCTATTTTTACCTAAATTTAAAAATACTTTAAAATTTGCGCGGGAATACTTTCTATATTTTTGCTTGTACGAAAATTGTTTTATGCATTAATTTGTTTAATAAAAAAAGATGGTTGAAAAGATGATCGATCAATCAATAGATGATCAGTCAATATCCGAGCTCGAAGATGAAGAAAGTTTCTTCCAGGATGTAAATATTTTGCAAAAACATGGAATCAACGTAGCCGATATCAAAAAGTTAAAGGCTTCAGGAATTTGTACAATTAAAGGAATTCAGATGTCAACAAAAAAGAAATTAACCAATATCAAAGGTTTTTCGGAAACTAAAGTAGAAAAAATTAAAGAAGCTTGTTTAAAAGTGGCATGTTCTGGATTTATAACTGCTTTAGAAGTTAGTGATAGAAGAAAAAATGTATTTAGAATAAGTACTGGAAGTACCGATTTAGAGTAAGTTTAACGTTTGTTTGTATTGAAATAATAATCACATTTCGAAATATAACTTTTTTATTTTAGCAAATTGTTAGGTGGAGGTATAGAATCTATGGCAATAACCGAAGTATTCGGTGAATTTAGAACAGGAAAAACGCAACTGTCTCATACGTTTTGCGTCACGGCTCAAATACCTAATTCTCATGGCTATAATGGAGGGAAAGTTATGTTTCTTGATACAGAACATACATTGTATCCTTTTCCTGTTAAATTCTAGGTATTTTTTTATGTTAAAAAACACGCGTTTATCTTGAATAATATATTTTTTTAGAACGGGAATCAAACCCTGGTCCCTCGCATAATAGTAGCGCGTTACCTTATCACTGCGATACATATGATGAATAAATGCTAATAAGCCATATAAAATTATGTGTAGCCGGAATTTTGTCATATGTAAACTTAAACTTTTTTGTGAACTATTTTTTAAATAGAGACTTGCAATATTTTAAATAAATAATTAAAATTAACTCAAATTAACAGTCGTCCAGATAGATTACGGCCTATAGCGGATAGATTTAATCTAGACCAAAATGCCGTTTTAGATAACGTACTCTATGCAAGGGCATATACTTCTGAACATCAGGTATTATTTTTTATATAACAAAATTTATCACTAAACTAACTTTAGTATTCATCAAGCGTGCTAGGCAGACTGATGATGGTTAATAGCCCAGTCTGCCGTCCTGGGGTAGTACCACCACTTTCAAATGTGACACTCGTGAACGTGATTATTGCGTTTGGGATTCAGCTTGGAAGTTGCCAGGTATAACGAGAAGAATATTCTGTCAATAGAGTTGCTGGTCTTTGAGATGTTTTCAGGTACCGGGAAGTACTATAAATGATTATTTCCACGTAAAAAAGATGCACAGAATATGAGTCTACATTTACGCTCTCACGGCGTAAAGTGAGTGCCTTCACCAATCAGACAATCTTATTATGACCGTCGAAATAAAAAGAAATGCAAATGAAGCGGTCCTATTGGTAGAGAATTCATTTTACGGTTTAATGTCCATTTGCACCATATGACTTAACTATTACTGTCACGTTAAAGTAATGGTTAAAGTTAAAATTGGTTTGCTTCAAAAAAAATCTGTCACATTTGACGATTACTTTAACCTTAACCGTTACTGGCGAATTTCGGCCGGTCAAAGTTAAAGTAATAGTTAAATCAATGTCGCTAACGTCAAATCTTTGAAAAGCCGCTCTTGTTTGTATTGAGAGAATTCATTTACACCAGCGACCCTTTTAACTATAACGAATTAATTTACACGATGGTGCAACGCGCGTGGAGTAAAAGTAAAGGTAACTGTCAAAGTTAAAGTTAAAGTAACAGTCAAAGTTACTTTAACCGGCCATCTCTGGTGCAAACCACCCTAAGGGTGCAGTGTAAACAAAACAAAGGCATCATGTACCAACGGAATTCTTAGATTTTCCTTATTAAATTAGTAAAATTAACATAGTTATTGTATTTTTAAGGCGGAGTTATTAGATTACGTCGCTTCTAAATTCCATGAGGAGGCTGGGCTCTTCAAGTTGTTGATAATTGACTCTGTAATGGCATTGTTCAGAGTTGATTTCTCAGGTCGAGGCGAATTAGCTGATAGACAACAAAAACTAGCTCAAGTGTTATCCAAATTACAAAAGGTATTTTGCATTTTTTTTTTAATTTTTATATTCTTCTATGCTGGGAAGGCAAAGGGACTATAGCCCACACAGCCATGTTTTCGGTATTATAATTTTTATTTATAATTATTTAAATTGTTATTATTTTTTTTTACAATTTTTACATCAGGCGTAGTGTTGTCACATGCCGAGCTACAATAAAAAATATATGTATATATTAAAGGCAGGATGGATGGAAGGAGATTAACTAAAAAGATCTATTGTGCGAAAATGGATGGCAGTGTCGGAAGGGGGCGCCCTAGGAAGACCTTTCTCAGTCAGATCGGTCAACTACTGAGAAAGGGTCAGACGAGGAGCACCCTCAACCGACGTGCATGCATGAGGGGAGTAATGGATGTGGTCGAAGCGAAAGTGGTATGTAGAGAGAGGAGTCGCTGGCGCTCCATAGTTTCTGCCTACCCCAGTAGGAACAAGGCGTGAGCTAAGTATACATTAAAGGGCAAACAGAACATTTAAATTTTTTTATATGATGTTAATGAACTAGAGTCTACAGTGGGGTCCATTAGGGAAGAGAAATTCGAATGTGTTTATGTGTACTAGCTAGAGACTTGCTTAAGACCAAAGCAGAGTGTAGTCACAAATATTCCGCTTTAGCTACTCGGGTTAAAGTTGACGCGATAATAGCGTCTCGCAACGTTTTATATTATTATATCCGAGGTCTTTGACACTATAATTATTATCTATAAACAATTCTCATTCATTAAGAGTCCTACTGCTGCCAATCACTTTGGCCATACAAAAAAAAACCTATTATTTTCAAAAAAATAAAAACAAACAAAAAAATAAAACCATGCCCTAGGTCACGATTTTGTAAATATAATGATGTAAAAGAAATGGTGAATGCCCATTTCTGGGCCCACTTGATACCTAATAGTTTGGTACAATACAATACAACTGTCACGCAAGGATGAATGAAAGGAGATTGACGAAAGGAATATATAAATCTGATGTGAATGGATGCGTTAAACAAGGCAGACCCAGAAGGGTGTTTTCCGATCAAATAGGAGACATCTTCATGAAAGTTGGGCTGCCTAGTGCCCATAACCGTCGGGCGTGCATGAAGAGAATTGTGGATGTGAGGGAAGCGAGGGTTGTGTCAGGATCGTGGTAAGTGGCGTTCCGTTGTCTCTGCCTATCCCTGTGGGAAAAAGGCGTGACAATTGTATTGTATAGTTTGGTAACAAATCAATATTCTAAAATAATATCTTATTTTTAAATTAATTTGTGACAAATACATCAACACATCGTTTACCAATCAATAAGCAATGTTTAACATAAAAAAAACCAGATATATTCAATTATTAAATCGTTTAATATAATAATAACCTCACATATTCCATCTGAAAAAGTCTAATTACTTAATAACCCGGGTGAAAAAATTAAAGCTGAATAATGATAAGGAATATAGATTTATTTTTCTACAAAATGAACTAAACATCATCGACAAACTCTAGAAAAAAAATGTGGGCCCATTTCTCTTAGGCGAATGGGCATTCTCCTTTATTCGATAAGTTTTCATCGAGCAAAAAAAAAAAAAAAAAAATTAAGAACTCATTTCCTCCGAAATCCAAAATAAAAAAGCATCCAGGATTTTTTTAACAAAGAAAAACTATCTGGAATATAATTAATAGAGAGACTGGGGAAAAAAGTATCACTGAGTAAAGAGAAATGGGCCCACGATTTTTTTCTCGAGTTTGTCAATGATTTTTAGTTAATTTTGTAGAAAAATAAATATATATTCCTAATTACCAATCAGTCTTAATTTTTTCACCGGGTTATTTAGTAATTAAACTTTTTGTGATGCAATACTTGAGGTTATTATTATATTAAATGCTTTCCTTTGATGGTATATTATGTTTTTTAGTAATTAAACCAATGATTTGTAAACGAAGTGTTGATATAATTGAAATAAATTAATGAAAGAATAAGATATTATTTTAGAATATTGTTTTGTTAACAAATTATTAGATATCAAGTGGGCCCAAAATGGGCAATGTCTTTTTTTTTAAATACGCAGGCAACAGTAGCCACCTTAATAGTAATAACTCCTTGCGATAATAAATTACAATACATTACTGTTTTTATTAAAGATAATTAACATAAACTTAAAACATTAAGAGTAATGTACGAAAAATTATTATCAGTAAAATAAAATTAAATATTTTAAACATCCGTGTTCTCGTGAACTTAAACCTTTGCTGAGGTAATTGGGGTCGGTTATATAAAATATAACGAATTGCTTATTCAAACAGATTCTTTAATTTTTATTAAACAGTTCTTCTTCTTTTGTTAAATGGTCTAGTAGTAAATTTATTTCTTGATGTTTTTGCATCAAATTGCAATGGTTTTTTTACAATTTGACGCTTTCGTGGAGTATTTGGCCATTAAATAGTTATTTTTCTGGATATTTCTGGGTATTATTTATGATATGAGAGATTTCTTTGTAGTAGCAGTGGTTGCCGTTCATGGACCGCACTCTAGCTTTGCATCAGGCGGAGTGTTGTCATATGCCGAACTACAAGATTTTTTTTTTTTTATTGTAGCTCGACATGTGACAACACTCCGCCTGATGTAAAGCTAGAGTGTGGTCCATGAATGGAAACAACTGCTACCACAGAGAAATCTCTACAGGCTGCAGTCGCCTCCACTATGCCGGCTTGAGGAGACGAGCATGTACCATCTAGATGGTATTTCTATTTTTGACTTTATTCTTATGTCGTCCTGGGGTAGTACCACCACTTTCGAACATTACAGTAACACTATTTTGATTTTGTAATAGATAACACTAGGGTTTTTTTATTGCAATGCATTCTTATCTGATTAAAAAAATATATTAGTAGAGCAGATAAAAAAACTGCAATGATTATTTTTTTATTGTTGCTCGGTATGTGACAACACTCCGCCTGATGTAAAGCTAGAGTGCGGTCCATGAATGGAAACAACTGCTACTACAGAGAAACCTGTGCGGGTAGCAGTCGCCTCTACTATGCCGGCTTGAGGAGACGAGCGTGTCCCATCTTAGATTGACAGTGCACACTCCTCTCGTTATACCTAAATATAAAAAAAAGTTAATTATATTATGAATTTTAAATATAGGTATCATTGTTGCACGATTATTTGGTCAAGGTCCCTTCAACAAACGTTTTGTTTCATTGACTATTGTTTTATTTATAGATTTCAGAGGAGTATAACGTAAGCGTGTTTATAACAAACCAAATGACTGCAGACCCTGGTGCTACAATGAGCTTTCAAGTAGACCCCAAAAAACCTATTGGCGGGAATATACTAGCACATGCATCTACAACCAGAATTTACTTGAGAAAGGGACGTGGAGAAAACCGTATTGCTAAAATATACGACTCGCCCGATTTACCTGAAAGTGAAGCTACTTTTGCGATAACAAACGGTGGTGTTGCAGACGCGAAAGATTAAAACGCATGTTTTGATTACTTTTTTTTTTATCTTTACGCTATGTAGGTTAATTAAATACTTATAATAAATAGTTGAAAATTTAAAATAAAATATTTATTATGTTGTTTACTTTATTTTCTTAAAAAACCCTTAAAATTAGTAATAAATCTACTTAGGAAGAATTTATAAAATCCTTGGCCTGTACCAATGACCTCCTCAGTCAATAAACTAATTGAGTATCCAATTATTTATCTTAAATATAAAATGCAGTAAGTATTTATAGTATAGATGAACCAAATGTAAAATCAAAGTCCATTAAAGCTTTAGTGGCGTGGTTAATACCTCGCTCCGTATTCGACGCATGAAATGGCGTGACACAAAGCGGACCAATAGATTGTGGCAAAATATTCACACACACATGCAATCGATCATATAGATAAAACATTATACATATTTTAGTACAACGAAGGTTTAGATATTCTACTTGGATACATCTTTTGTTACTTTTGACGATACGCAAGAATGCAAAACAAAAATGGGTACAGTACTCAAGAAAAAGCATGGACGCTCAGTTTCAAAGCACTTTTTATGTAAATATTTGAAATATTAAAGAAAAACGATATTCAAACTACTTAATGTGGTTACCCTGGGTGTATTGACCACGTTGTAATATGTAAATATATATTCTATATCTGTGTCTAATAAGATATGTGTAATTCTTCCATAAGAGACAGACTGCTTTCAAATTAAGTTTTAACGACCGGTTTTAGACTTGAATGTGCGGCGCTCGTTCTTTAGCAATACTTGTAAGTGAAATTTAAAAAAACATTATTTGGATTCGTTACCAATTGAACACTATTCTGTAACATTTGTTTCAATAAAATAATAAAATAATCGTAATGATATAGTTCCAGAAACCGCTCTTTCTGAAATGGGATTAAGTCCGTTCAGAAACTAGAAACTTTTAAAAATGATAAAGATATATTTACTTTATATTATATTTTTATTAAGAATAAAATATTAAATGTGTAAATATCTGTATCTGCATAAATTATAGAATAATTTTACACTCTGTATATTATTTATTTAACAAATATTTTTTGATACAATATTATATACTACGCAATACGTAATCAATCTCGCAGTTTGACATTTTCAGTATTTGTGCGGGCGGCGAGCGCGGTTGTTGTGTTATGTGGTTTGTTTTACTACAAAAAATAAATAAATATATTTTAAATCGTGTTAAATATTGTGAATAAATGTAAAGTTAATATTTGGATTGATTTACATATTTATTTGTGAAAATGTGTGATAAAAGGGAGAATAAGAAACCGATTCGGGTGTGGTGTGATGGGTGGTGAGTGAAGTGTTATATTTATTTTACGTTTTAACACTGAATTTATCATAACATTCTGTATTTTTTATTTATAATTATGATTATGCATAAAAATATTAACTAAACATTATTTGTACGCCTAAAATAAAATATAATATTGTTGGGTTAGAAAAAAAAATCAATATCACTAGATTTTTTTCATTCTATTTATAACAATTGTTTCATAAAATGCCAACGTGCGTTTTACAATGTGATGAAGCTATGTTTACCTTTATTTGTAATTTTTTACAGGCCATAGTCATTATGCAATCTTGTATAAAATTTTTACACACTAATTGTCTAGGTAATTTGCTAATTTTTTCCATTTAGTAGAAAGTTATTCACTAAAATATAATACAATTAATTCATAATCTTTAGTAATTAATTCTAAATACCTAATTTAGAAGAAAAATACACTAATCTTAAATTCTAGTGAACTATTTATTGTCCTTTTGATATATATATTTTTTCAATATATAATTTTCATATTACAGCTATGACATGGTACATTTTGGTCATGCAAACTCTCTTAGACAAGCGAAGGCGCTGGGCGATGTCCTAATAGTTGGTGTACATACAGATGAAGAGATATCAAAACATAAGGGTCCGCCAGTATTTACCCAGGAAGAAAGGTATAAGATGGTCAGTGCTATCAAATGGGTAGATCAAGTCGTTGAAGGAGCACCTTATGTCACGACTTTGGAGACTTTGGACAAGTACCAATGTGATTTCTGTGTTCATGGGGGTAAGTCTATCTTAGCTCTTTATACTTTATACATATAGGTTATGACATTTTATTATTATTTTTTCTGAATTAAATATATGTGTTTTTAATAATTGACAGGTTTCTTGTGGCAGTTTTGTCGTCATGTGCATTCTGAAGCATGACAGAGTTTGACGATAAGCTAGATGCTCGTGACCTTTTAGGATCTTCATGCACCTTATTCGTTTCTTTCGAAAATACATCGTAATAATCTCTATTCCAATCTAATGCCAGAGTTCTGTTCAGTATAGTTTTTTTTTTGTTAAGCCAAGGTCCCCGCATTCAAATCCCAGTCAAAATCAATATAAGAAGGTGCGGGGGGTCTGAACTCCTTTAAAATTTTGTCAACTCCATAACCAAATTCCTCTAACCTCAAATCGGCTAACATTTTAAAACGCACATGGCCCATACTATAATTTGCAATAAATTAAAAACATGAATTAATGATCTTGATGATGATCTTTTGACAGCTCTGACCCCTTTTGTGCCTTGAGTTGATTCGCTCCTGTCTCGGTTTTACATGTTTGTGTTGTCCTTGTCCTGATTTTTTTTATTGTAACTCGACATATGATAACACTCCGCCTGATCTACCTACAACTCTACTATGTCAGTTTGAAAGAGAAGTGTGCACAATCCAGATTGACGGTACACACTCTTCTCGTTATAACGAGGTATACCGGGCTACGCGACAAGGCCACTTAACAGGTGTTACGTTCGAAAGTGGTGGTACTACCACAGGACGGCAGACTGGGCTAATAACCAGTCAGTCTGTCATTCTTAAATACAACTACAGGGTATCCTAGTTTGTTGCCAGGACATTAATAAAATTAAACTCCAAATTCAGCTGCTATTTTTTTAAATAATAATAAATATATTGTAATTAATATAGTTATTAACTTCATTCTTGCATTGATATATACAGCTAGATGTGCAATAACGCTCCCGATGTGACGCAAGAGAAAACATGGCCACAGCCACGTTTAGGTTCTCTGCAAGTTTGTATTTGACTTGACGTCAACATTATCAAATCGTTTGAAGCGGCCTACGCTTTTTTTATGTCAGATGTATGGAGTTCGCACCTCTAGTATATATCTTTATGCATTTACGTAGTTTTAATATGACCTCGAAATGTAGTTCATTTGTAGCACAATAAAGGTCAACATGATACTTCCGTCTTTTAATATCTAGCATTATTCCATTGTATGAGTACTATTGTGTACCTATTGTGTCCAAGATTCTTATTATTTGAATACCGCGAGGTTTAAGAAGAATTGCGGGTAGGGGAAATACATTTCTTGTTGGTGCCGAGTTAACTGCGTTAAGCTATGTCGAGTTTAATTAATTAGGCGAGATTGCAGAAAATAATCGTCTGAGATCTTTTTTATTTTTTATTGTAGCTCGGCATG
This sequence comes from Tinea pellionella, assembly GCA_948150575.1. Classification (NCBI taxonomy): domain Eukaryota; kingdom Metazoa; phylum Arthropoda; class Insecta; order Lepidoptera; family Tineidae; genus Tinea; species Tinea pellionella. Next base: position 5,419,401 of record OX411256.1, read on the forward strand.
TGACAACACTCCGCCTGATGTGATGCTAGAGTGCGGTCCATGAATGGAAACAACTGCTACTACAGAGAAACCTGTGCGGGTAGCAGTCGCCTCCACTATGCCGGCTTGAGGAGACGAGCATGTACCATCTTAGATTGACAGTGCACACTCCTCTCGTTATACCTAGCTACTTTCAAACTATTCCCGAAACGCGACAAAGTCACTTCACGTGTGTTACATTCGAAAGTGGTGGTACTACCCCAGGACGGCAGACTGGACAAATAACCATCAGTGCCTATAGGCTCAGCGACCAAAGTACATATAACAAAGATACATTGGTACCGGTCAGAATTAGCGAGTTTCGAACACGGGTCTCATCGATCGTGAGTTCACGCGTCTTACCGCTGGACCACGGCCGATCTCAGAAGCATAAGCCAGCCCCATGGGCCGACTGAGCTAGGCCTAGGCTATTTTTGTACATGCATTTTTTCCTTTCTTTTCTTGGATTTCGATAAGTAAATAGGACTACATACTATATGCTTTAAAACCAAACTACGAAACGCAAAGTATGTATTATGACTGAAAAATGGGCCCGGAATTACAATGTTGCCTAGGGCCCGCTTTAGCCTTAATATGCTACTGGCCTGCCCCCTTTATTTTGAACCACCATTCTTGATACACTTGCCGGTTTAGCTAAAGTTTTTTTATACGTATCATATGACTTCAGAAAAAGTCTTACATGTTCCGAAAATCCGTTCCGTCGGAAACGGAACGAGATAGGGCGATTGTTCCGGAATAAAAGTTGTAGGGAATACCATCTATCTAAAAAAATTTCAAGACCAGCTAAAAAATCCTCCTTTGAACGGTCTGAGTGAGGAGAAAGGCAACAGCGTGCGTGGCGTCGGATAGTGGAAAGATCGGTGCGCATGCGGCGCCAAAAACTAGTTAGTGATGTAAACTTGATTGTAAACCGATTCCCATTTATCTATGTCTAAGTGGCCAAGAATTAGCTTGTTGAAGCGCACAAGCAAAAATAGTCCTTAAGGTTATCCAGCTAACATTTTGTATATTGTACATTAGAAATAAATAAAAAACAACATAAGCAATTAGTAACGGAATATATAACTGTTATACATTATTGGATTAAAGACGTCATTTTCAACTTTTGTCGGTGTGGCGCATTGGTCAATCGCGCGTCAGTTTTGTTACGCGCAGGATCCGGGTTCGATTCCCGGTACTTTTGATTTGATTTAATAATTGATTTGTTCACCCAAGAGTGGTATGTAAACTGATGATGGTTATTAACCCTGTCTGCCGTTTAAGGGTAGGTAGGTAACACCCGTGAAGTAACATTGTCGCATTTAGGATCAGTCGGCTAGCATAGCGGAGGCGACCGCAGTCTAGTGGTCAAAAATAACCTAAATGATTCCTCTTGCTCTGCTCTTGTTTATTTTTATTAAATATAATTTTTTATTATTAATTTCAGATGATATCACGGTAACGGCAGACGGAATTGACACATATCATTTGGTTAAAAATGCTGGCCGTTACAGGTCTGTACAGAGCTTTAATATATTTTCCTGTACAATTAAGTAGGATATTTGTCTCGCATATTTTAATTTTAAAAACACGTAACTTGATAAGCGTGTATAAGTAAACGTCAATTAGAAAATGCTCGGACTTGAGTCAATGGCTCGTCGAATTGAATTTGATTGGAATAATAAATAATTGGGCGCAACATGGCAGGGGGTCTGGGGGTCCCTCATTAAATTTGGTAGACACCAATAATCTCAAACTGGCTAACTTTATACTACATTATTTAGTTATATTTTTTAAATAATTTACAATTGTTATCAATGCAACGATATTGTGGAATTGTTGTGCCCCTGCCTACCTATGAAATTGCGTCCATTATATGTATGTATATATATTTTTTTTATTGTAGCTCGGCATGTGACAACACTCCGCCTGATGTAAAGCTAGAGTGCGGTCCATGAATGGAAACAACTGCTACTACAGAGAAACCTGTGCGAACAGCAGTCGCCTCCACTATGCCGGCTTGAGGAGACGAGCATGTACCATCTAGATTGACAGTGCACACTCCTCTCGTTATACCTGGCTACTTTCAAACTATTCCCGAAACGCGACAGTCACTTCACGGGTGTTACATTCGAAAGTGGTGGACGGCAGACTAAGCTAATAACCATCATCAGTCTGCCTACCACTCTTTAATAAGCGACCAAAGTACATATAACAAAGTTACATTGGTACCGGTCAGAATTAGCGAGATTCGAACACGGGTCTCATCGATCGTGAGTTCACGCGTCTTACCGCTAGACCACGGCCGCTCAATGTATGTATAGTATAGAGCCTAGCCGAGACGCATCAAATCGCATCGGTCGTCGCTCATCAAGTGAATTTCTGACTTCGTACGCGACAAATTACGTCTCGTTTTGTCTCTGGTCTAATAATCCTTTTTTTTTCACTTTTGTCGTTTGTTTGCAGAGAGGTGTCAAGAACTGCTGGCGTGTCAACAACTGATTTAGTCGGGCGTATGTTATTACTTACACGCGAACATTTTAAGTATGTTACAATTGCTTTGTTATTTATTTTTAGATGGCAACACTGTCAAGGCCGTTAATACTACCATTTGTATAATTTAAAAAAGTTTTGTCTTTGATTTTTTTGCCAAAGTTGTAATATTTTTTTTTATTGTACGAGTACATCGGCATATCTCGGTCAACAACTTAAAAACTAAAACAGCTGATACCACTGAGGAATTTCTGCAGGCAGCAGTCGCCTCCGCTTTGTTGGCTTGAAAAGACAAATGTTACTATATCCCTCTCGTTATACTCTGTTACTCTCAATCTTCCAAATTTCATGGGTGGTGAAAAAAGTGGTGATACTACCTCCGTACCGGGTTAATTACCATCAGTCTCCCTACCACTCTTTAAATATTTAAATCAATTGGTAAATATCAAATAATGCAATCTAATCCTAAATAATAGTGGAGATAACGATTTCCAGGAGAGGTGACAAGGAATATTCGGTTGCATTGGAGCATTCATCAAACCTCGGAACGGATGCTACAGCACGTTCACCATACACTGGCTGTTCACAATTCTTGCCAACCACGCAGAAGATTATTCAGTTTAGCAGCGGCCTGTCACCAAAACCTTCTGATAAGGTTAGTGCTCTGTTTTCTAACCAAGAATCGCAAAAATTATGTAATGAATTACTTTATATATGGATTAATTGATAAGTTTTCTTCTAGTAAAATAAAACCACAAAAAATACAGCCATACCTACCCCATGACAGGACATCACTCAGGGGCTATAGTCAAATCTCTACAGGCAGCAGTCACCTCCACTATGCCGGCTTGAAGAGACGAGCATGCACCACCCAGATTGACAGTGCACACTCCTCTCGTTCCATCTGGCTACTTTCAAACTATTCCCGAAACGCGACAAGGTCACTTCACGGGTGTTACATTCGAAAGTGGTGGTACTGCCCCAGGACGGCAGACTGGATCATCGGTTTGCCTACCACTCCTTAATAGTGCCTATAGGCGACAAAGTACATATAATAAAGTTACATTGGTACTGGTCAGAATTTAGCGAGGTTCGAACACAGGACTCTTCGATCGTGAGTTCACGCGTTTTACCGCTAGACCACGGCCGCCATTTTACTGTTACCCAAGTGATTACGAAACGTCTGGCAATCGGATTTTAACTTTAGCCCCAGAGCGAATTACGCCACGCCTATGTGACACACGCATAAGACACCTATAGATGATGTTTATTGCTTATGCTGGTGATACACGCTACCCAGGCATACTGCGTCGGGATAGCGTGTAGCGCCGGCATTACGTCATTAGAGAAGTCATGAGACCGGTTAGCGTTTTATTGAAAATAATTAGAATTAAAAAAAAAACATTTATTCTCTACTAAACCTTTAAAAATATGTAGACATTGTTGTGTTGAGGAGAAATGGCCCAGTCTCAATGGACATTCACATCTAAATTTTCAAGCCGGCATAGCGGAGATGAATCTTGCCTGTAGACAGTTCTCTATTTTAGCAATTGTTAAGCTACTAATAAATAAACTGTGGCCTCATTTCTCCCAGTAAAAGCGGTCTTCTTATATTCCCGCAGGCAACGTGGAGTGTCTTAGTGAGCTACAAAGGATGTAACAACTTAAATGTATAATTTTTCTAACTTCAGGTAGTCTATGTGGCTGGTGCGTTTGATTTATTCCACGTGGGTCATCTGGACTTCTTGGAGGCTGCGCACGCGCAAGGTGATTTCTTGATTGTGGGACTACACACGGATCTCGAAGTGAACCGTTACAAGGGCTCCAACTATCCCATAATGAATTTACATGAACGTGTTTTATCTGTTTTGGCTTGTAAGGTAAAATTAATTAAATTGTAATTGTGTATAAAGAGTGGTAGGCAGACTGATGAAGGTTATTAGTCCAGTTTGCCGTCCTGGGGTAGTACCACCACTTTCGAATGTAACACCCGTGAAGTGAGCTTGTCGCGTTTCGGGAATAGTTTGAAAGTAGCCAGGTATAACGAGAGGAGTGTGCACTGTCAATCAAGATGGTACATGCTCGTCTCCTCAAGCCGGCACGGTGGAGGCGACTGCTGCCCGCACAGGTTTCTCTGTGGTAGTAGTTGTTTCCATTCATGGACCGCACTCTAGCTTTACATCAGGCGGAGTGTTGTCACATGCCGAGCTACAATAACAAAATAAATAATCGGTCTGCCTACTGCCTAATCGCACAGTCACATAGTTACATTGGTGCAGGTCAAAACTTAGCGAGGCTCGAACACGGGTCTTAGACGTAGTATTAGGCGTTACTTTGCGGAAATCCATAACTAAATTATTTCAAAACACTACTTTGCAACTAATTTCCGCTAATCAATGTTAAAAAATTCACCTGTATATTAATATCATTGATCACTAACATTGATTAGCGGAAATTAGTTGCAAAGTAGTGTTTGAAAAATAATATCATAAGACTAGTGTCTTCTGCTAGACTAGACCACAACTGCTCATAATATTGATGGCTGCTCAATTCGTTTACAGTATGTCCATGAAGTGGTGATTGGTGCACCATACAGTGTGACTGCGGAATTGATGGACCATTTCCGTGTGAAGGTCGTATGCCATGGATTGACCTCCATATCACGTGATAGCGATGGTATTGACCCCTATAAGGTGCCCAAACAACGTGGGTGTTTTAAGGTGAGATTTGGTATGATCCTACAACCCTTAATCAAAAAGGTTGCAAATCAAAAATTGTACTTTTCGATGATCGTACACTCCGCTTGATGTAAAGCAAGAGTGCGGTCCATGAACGGAAACAAATGCTACTACAGAGAAATTTCTACAGGCAGTAGTCGCCTCCGCTATGCCTACTTGAGGAGATGAACGTGCACCATACAGATTGACAGTGCACACTCTCGTTATACCTGGCTACTTCTGAACTGTTTCCCAAACGCGACAAGGTCACTTCACGGGTGTGTAATTCGAACGAGGTAGTACAGGACGGCAGACTGGGCTAATAATTATCATTAGTCTGCCTAGAACTATTTAAATTTCCTGATTTTGGGGTATTTAAAATAAATTTTATTTATTATAATTTTAGATTTTGAACTCTGGCAACACCATGACCACAGAGCATATAGTGGAGAGAATAATAAGACATCGACTCGAATTCGAAGCAAGAAACTCAAGGAAGGAGCAGAAAGAGATTGACACTGTAAAATCATTGAAACAGAGAGAGCTATTGAAACAAAATGGCGAAAATGGTGATCATGCTATTGAAGCTAATTAAAGTATAATTTGTAACTAAATGAGTATTGCGTTCAAGCCGGCAAGGCGGAGGCGACAACTACCTGCAAAATGTATGCTGGAATACAAATATTAAATTCTATGACTCGAGCGAGTTGTAGCGACTCCGCTAGATGGCGCTGCTTGATTCATGTTGTCAATCTCATAGCATACGTAAGGTCAGCATCAAAAATATTGAAACGTCGGCATCAGATATATCTGGCAATACATAGTTTTTTTGTTTAGATTATTTTGAACATTCTGTTCTTTCCAAATATTCTTGGTGCTGACCGTACTTGGCGCAACACCGTTTCATTTATTTTAAAATATTATTTTTCCTATTAATTGCATGTCAATATTTTTAAATTGGTCGGTTTATAGTCCACCAACCAAAGTTGTTTGCATTATAAATTGTTTACCTTTAGTTAACTAGGAAAATAAGTGTTGCTAGCTGTTAAAAATTGAATAATAATAATGGTGACATTGCCCAACTAATAGCACCTTTAAAGCAAAATTGTTTAAACTTGAAAATTAGGCTTCATTTTTTGGATCCTTGATTCGCATGCATCAATTATTATTAGTTAATTCATTATGCAAGACGATGCAGTTGATCTATATTTCAAAACGTATAAAACCATTCTGTAGAAATTCTATACTTTTATTCTATTTCTACACTTTTTACACTCAAACGGGTTGTTGTTGAGGAACGCCCCGGACCTTTGTTACTGCATAAAAATCAATTTACTTTGTGTAATGATCGAATTTTAATTTAGAATAGAATAGAATATCTTTTATTTGTCATAAAGTACAGATGTTTTTAGATATGTACAGGGTGAGGTGACAAAAGGGAAATCAGCTCAGCATGCTTTTTCTGATTTCTGAAAAAGTTTTGTTTTTCAAGCTAAAATAATCTCTCTAGATCCGAGATATTTCTATACCTATGATACATGTTCGTCTCCTCAAGCTGGCATAGTGGAGGCGACTGCTGTCCGTAGAGATTTCTCTGTAGTAGCAGTTGTTTCCGTTCCTCGATTGCACTCTAGCTTTACATCGGGCGGAGTGTTGTCACATGCCGAGCTACAATTTAAAAAAAACACCCAACTATGTTATCCCACCCACCACTTCATTTTGTGGAGTTTATCTGCTGGAAATAAATTCAACAAAAGTTTCTCAATCGATTTTTATATGGAAGAGAAAATGTATTTTTGTTACAATTTTTCATGTTATATGTAGTTTGATAAAAAGTGGCCTTGTAATAAAATAATAAAAGTTAATGTAATTGTTCAAATAATAGTTAATTGCTTTCTAGTTTCTAGTAGTAGTTGGTAGTGAAGTTTTTAGAGCTGTTTTTCTAAATCGTATCTTAAAAATTGATTAAAAATATAATTCTAACCTAATTTTAGTACACTCGATTAGCTAGTTAACTCTCCATAGATATTTATTTACAGCAACACTGTTTAAGTAAAAGCAAAGGGATCATTGCCCATACAGCCTTGTCTTAAATTTTTTTACTCGATGTCCTATCTGATTATTATCTTATCTCACAGTTCGGACGTATCTATCTTATTTCTCCCAGTCTCAAGGGGGTTTATCAGTGGCGGATGGATAATAGGCAAGATGAGGATCAGGAGATGCGCTTTTAATGGTCGTCTGCACCAGAAGGCCGATTAAAGTAACTTTAACTATTACTTTTACGGCGACGACGACCGTTAAACGTTTACATTTACTCCACACGCGTTGCAATATCGTGTAAATTCATATTGTTATCGTTAAAAGAGTGGCTGATCTCGAAAAATAATAGAAAAACGTATTTGGCTTCTTTTCATACATTTGACGTTAGTAACATTGGTTTGACGATTACTTTAACTTTAACCAGTCAAGATACGCTGGTTACGGTTAAGGTTAAAGTTACCGTCAAAAATGACAGGTGCCACGATGGTACAAGTCTTGTGGAGTAAATGTAAACGAAACGGTTAAAGTTACTTTAACCGGCCTTCTGGTGCAAAGGACCCAAAAAAAAAAAAAAAAGTTTGCACATAAAGATATTAATGTCCATTTGCACTATATGACTTAACTATTACTGTCACGTTAAAGTAATGGTTAAAGTTAAAATTGGTTTGCTTCAAAAAAAATCGGTTACATATGACGATTACTTTAACCTTAACCGTTACTGGCGTATTTCGGCCGGTCAAAGTTAAAGTAATAGTTAAATCAATGTCGCTAACGTCAAAAGCCGCTCTTGTTTGTATTGAGAAAGGGAAAAAGGGAAAGAACTCCTCATTACACCAGCAACCCTTTTAACTATAACGAATTAATTTACACAATGGTGCAACGCGCGCGGAGTAAAAGTAAAGGTAACTGTCAAAGTTAAAGTAACAGTCAAAGTTACTTTAACCGGCCTTCTCTGGTGCAAACCACCCTTGATACCGATTGTTCGTCGCATTTTTCTATCGCCAAACGTGGTGTCAGCATAGTCCGCCGCTGGAGTTTGCACTTCTATATAATTCCATTTTTACCTAATACTTCTTAATAATATTTTTAAGTAATAATAATTTTGTGCGAGTATCTCATGTCTGAAAAAACTTATAAATCGTTAATTTATTCCAATAATTATTGTTGTTAATATTTTATTTTGTGTTTTCGTGAATGTATATATAATTTTTAATTAACAAATTAATTGATTCAAACTCGTAGGAATCGTTTCGTGCAAATATATAATTATTGCAAGTTATTAATGTATATTGTGTTGTTTTATGTTTTATAAGGTTTTATAATAATATATTATATGTATTGTATCATGATTAGTAAATTACTCTTAAAGTACAGTGTGGGATTTAATTTACGCGCTCACGGCGTACAGTGAGTAGTTTACACTAATTGGGAGCTAAGTTAAAAGCTAATCGACACTGACACCCAAGTGATAACGAAACGTCAAATCCCATAAATTTTGTTTTCGTTTCGATCAAGTGACTTTAGCATCAGGTTTTGATAGTATAAAGAAAACCCAGAGTCCTCACTTTACGTAGTGAGTGCGTAAAGTAAATCGCACATTCGATTCGTCGATACAAATTGATAGTGGGCCTAATTCAGCCGATGAACGTTTTGCGGATGTGTAAAAGAAACCTACGCAATAATAAAATTCTTTCTGTTATTATTTATTCTAGATATTTAAAATTTATGTAACAAAAATAAAATAATAATATACCAAATATTCAATCTATCTTGTAGTACCTACATAATTTTAAGAATTTATTGAATTATTATGTTTATTAATTGTATTGTTCTTCAATAAAGCTTAACAATAAAGGATTTATTATTAAGTATATTTTATTTCTTTTATGATGTCACCATAGTGCCTTTGCCGAGGTGTCTTCACAGATGCCAGCTTAGGATATTACAAGTTATCAGATGGAAAAGAGTGTCAAATACGGTTGTAACTTGACTGAAAAACTGACGAAAGATCACAGCATAAATAAAGCCTGACTTTCTAATCACAAAAAAGTGGTCACAACACTAAATTAGTATAGAATGTTATGTAGACGACAAACTATGGTCAGTTCCAGCAATAGTTGTTAATGTCTCGAATGCCAATCGAATCCTACTCACAATGTCCAGACAGAACCATAAAGTGGTGAATACCGCTGACAATCACAGTTTTGTGGCAAAAAAGTGGTATGTTTCGCTAATAAGAACTTCAATACAGGGTTAATAGAGGGCGCTGCAAAGTTAGGTAATAAATAAAACAATATTCTTTTAATAATGTGTCAAAAATGTATTTTAACATTCTTATAAATAATAAAGGCTCGTGTGATTATGTACAAAACATATAGGGCAAGGTATAAAATCGTATCCAATAATTTACACGACTTACACGGTTATCACATCGCTATATTATATCAATCAATACACGCGTTCATATTAAAAGTTATTCCCTTACATTACTGGACTTAAAGCCCTTATTGCTAAATATATCTGAGAAGGACCCTCGTTGCAATTTTGGTTCGATTCAAAGTTACACAAAAACCAAAATCACAAAAAGCATCTTCCACAATTGCAGAGAGCTACATTTTCAGCACATAATTATTATCACTTCTTAATTAAAAAAAAAAAACACTAAAACAAATATTAAATAAAAAAAAGAACTCTCCTAAAAGTAATTAATTACAACAATAATAACAAATAATTGAAAACTATTTATCATAACATTAATCTCACATTTTATTTTTATTTTTCGTTAATTACAAAAACTAAATTACCCAAAGCTCAAACCGAACTAGCGCTAGGCCACCGTTTATAGTTTAATTTGGTGCGCAACTAAACACCAAAGGAAAAAAGAGGAAAGAAAACCAACCAGCGTAATATGGAAGATAGTATGAGCAACTTGGCAATACGACAAACTATAAAACTAGAATAGTTAATAATATTTACAAAATGGAATAACATTAGGCTACGTTCACACGACAATAACTGAAGTTAAGCTACTTCGAGCGTGGTCAGTACTTGGATGGGTGAACACTAACTTTTTTCAACGTATACCTAAATGGAATAGTTATCGACATTTCCCATACATAGAGAAAGCAATACGTTTTACAGCGCCCTCTAGCGGATTGAATTGCTGCACCCATAAACAGCACCATTCTTAAACGTATTCTCTATAAACCACGCATTCTATACAAATTGACTCGACATTTCACTTTATTCTACAACCCAAGCCGTTAGAGGTCGCTCCTATAGAATTTACAAACACAACTAATCTCGTGTGAACGCAGCTTAACAAAACCGGCACATAATGATTATAAACAATACAAAAAAAAAACTGACCTTAGTTACTACAACCTAAATGGAAATACGTCTGAAATCACCTTGTTAAGTATGAAATCACTTAAAAATAAGTTTTAAGTACAATTTTATTTTTTATGTTATAATAATAATAATAAATAATCGACACAGACAGCATTCCTCCCTTTTACATAGCACCAAACCGATAATGTTCACGTATTCTAAAATAAAAAACACAACAAGCATAGCACTTGGAATGGACATAATAAGTAAACTTTATTAGTTTCTACAGGGCTGTAAAAACACAGCGGGCATTCCTTTTAACAATATGTTACACTATCAATACTGAAACGTTACTCCAAGACATATTTTTTTAATTATAATTATTAAAAGCAAATAAACGAAGCCGCTAACGTCGCTAAGGCTGTGAGTTGAATGACCTCACGCGTACTAAGAGACCGTCGCGACACCAGCTTTGCATTCACACTGCTTGTTTTTGATATTACAATGTTTTTTTTTAACAATGGTACTATAGTGTTATGAAGTTGATATTAAACCAATAAATATCAGAAAGTACTTACTTACGAGCAATGTAAACAGTTTTATATCCTAAACGAGCGTTACATCGATCCTCCGTCTCGCTCTCGCCCCGCGCATGATTCTACGAGCAAGAGCGAGACGAACAATTGAATAATCTAGAATACGTGACCACTAACCAAACCCACCAACCAATCAATAATTCACACTTCAAAATTAAGTTTTCCGTTTTTCCAAATAGCAAACTAAACTTTATTATTATTGGCACAATAAGAGACAATAAAGCCACATTCGTTGTTTTCTGTGTGTTACTTAAAATAAATTATAAATGCAAATATAATGGCAAATTAAAACGTGATAATTATTCACTATTGTTCCATGCTATTCACTATTATGCCATGTTAATAAATAATTATTATGATAAATAAATAAATATATATAAATGAATACTCATAAAAAAGTTACATGTGTTATCCTACGTGAGCGAATTGTTACGATTATCTATATATTTTCAAAGACAATTTCGTAAGTTCGCTCACGTAGTACGACGCCTTAGAATAAATTACAATACAATAATGTTACCTTTGTACTATTAATGTATAAGGCCAATCGTCCACGGAGGCGTTTCGATATCGTTTTATACGCTTCAAAAGAATTATTGTAATTTTTATACAGGCGTACAAAACAATATTGCAGGGACCGTTGTCCAGTATCAATAGCACTAAAAAAAATTACAAGTCCTTTCCATGATGGCACTTAATTAATTAATTTGTACAAATATAACATTATAACAATATTAAATAATACAAAATTTGCGACTAATTTGCAAGCATCTCTAAATAGAACCACTTTCAAAACATTGGACAAAAATTTAACTAACTCTCTCTTTTTTTTTAAAATATAAACACACTTACTCTCGTGCACTTAAGCCTATAATATTAAGACAATAAATTGGAATGATGTAATTTACAAAGAATGTTATTTTTGAGTTGAAAAGCTACCCAAATCGATATTATTCGTTAATAAAAATATATCAGTAGATAAATGATACGAGAGATGAGAATGTGGGGTGAATCAAGTGTAATCATTTTTTTTTCAACATTTAATAAACAGTGTAAAACTAATTAAATTTCACTGTAAATTTTGCAAATAATAAAAAAAAAGTACTTGGTCTTTTGACATTTATAATGCCGTGTACAGATTGGTAAAACGTAACTGCAATGCTTGCTGCAATGTATCATATTTTGTTAACAAGATGTCAGTAGCCAGTAGGGATGTTCTGATACTCACAATGTATCGATATCGACTCATAAGAGTCGACACTTACTCATATCGATTTATGTCATACTCTCGCCTGGTAGACGGGGACCAGGTCGCCCATACTGATGTAACGAATGAGGGATTGCTTAAAAAGTTTTATCAGTCTGTACACGGCTTAATGTAGTTTTAGAGATGCTTACAAATTAAGTAACTATTAAATAAATAGGGATCATTTCTCTATGTAAAAATGATTTTGTATCTAACATTTGTTCCCGAACTGGTCCCACCCATGACGCGGTGTCAGTGCGATCAGCCGAACACTCTCGCAGCAACATTCCCATACAACCGACCACTTACATTTAGATTTCACTACAAAAAAGCACCGAGAGCCGGAGAGAGTACGCGCACGTCGACACTTCATAAGACTGGAATGTCATTATACTGAATTGGGAAATATGATAAACAGATGTATGTACATACGAAGACGCGCCCTCTGTTGGGGGGGCCATTTGTTGTCGATCATAAAACATAACCTCGACAACAATATTTTCCTATGATAAATTTTCCCTAAATTTTAGTCATCGGGCGGAATGCAGAAATCCACAACTATGTTGAGTATTAAATAATAATAATAATCAATATATACACGACATAAGTAGACGACGCTTATTATAAATATATTATAAAATAATACGATTAATAAATGTGAGCCAAAGTAGTCTCGGGCGCATCGCGTCCCCGAGAGTTAGATCGCGACACGTGAATCGACACGGCGCATGCGTCAGGTGCCATCAAAGTCGATCTTATCCCACGAGTAGTGTTTCAGCGCAGGTCTGGGAGCGGGACGAGCCAACACCGCGCCCAGCAACGGATCGCATTGGGGCACATGACCGCGACCGAACATGTTCGGGATCAACTCCGCGTCCATGTACTCGAATTCGACACCGGGCAGCGACTCTATGCCGAATTCTTTCAGATCTAATTCCGGCCTCGTCTCCTCGTTCTGAAATGACGGCAGCGATAAGTCGTCCATGTCGTCGAAGCCCGTGTGAGGGTGGTCCAGAAGATCGCCGTTAGTGAGTGGCGTCATGCTCGTCCTCTCGGGGATGTCCTCGGTTATGTCCATCGCCGTGTGCGCATTGGCGTCATCGTCCGCGCGCTCCGATTCTCCGGCCGATAGTAGATTGCCGAAAAAATTGTCGTGATCGGCGGTGTCGCCGTTCACGTTGACAAAATCGGTCGAGAAGTCGCCGCTCAAGAGATCCACGTCGAGGTCGTTATCGATGGATAGACCGTCGGACGAACATAAATTGTTATTCACCGCGTGCAGATCGACCTCCCTCAATATTTTATTCTGAATGTCGTTCAGCTCTCTCTGCAGGGCGTCTCCACCGAGAGAGTCTTGAACTCGCGTATCGTTCGCGATATCATCGCTCATCGCCTCCGCAGGAGAGAACGTGGTCGTCGACGACGTGAGATAACCGGCGTCTATGGACTGAGAGTTATTCGGATCGGACACGGCCGAGGCCGGTAGTTCCCCGTTTTCGACGAGGATCTCTAGCACGTCGTCCATGATCTGGCTGTCATCGTCGTGATGCCGCGGGGGAGATGGTGCTGGCGCTGGCGGTGGCGCAGGCGCAGGGGCAGGAGCGGGGGCTGACGGTAGTATCGCGATCGGCACCACCTTCATGCCGTTGAGTATGTACGCGGGGTCCCCGGCTGGCGCAGTATACAAACGCACGAGTCGCTCCGGCGCCGCGTCGAGGACGATGCGCGGCGCCGGTTGCTGTAGCGCCTCTAGCTGCGAACGTAGTTGCATCACACACAGATGCGCCTGGAGCAGTCGTCTGCTCTGGTCGCTAGCCGCCGCTCCGGCCGCCTCTCTTCTGACTGCCTCCAGTTGACGTCTGGACGCCTCCAATTTGCGTTCCAATTCTGTGATCTGTCGTCTTTGCGATTGAACTATGTCCTCCGCGGGCTCCGGTTCGCAAGGTGAGGCCGCACACATAGGAGATCTCGGTGTCTCCTCCGGTCTGTCCAGTGCGTAAGGACGCAGTCGATCCAATAGTTGCTGTTTGGGTCCGGAGACGGGGAGATTGAGCCGTTTGCACTCCGCCCTCAGGTCGGACACTTTCATGTCCTCGTATCGCGTGTGAGGCGACGCGCTGATCGCGGTAGGCGGCGGTGGCGGCGGAGGGGGAACCACGTAGGTCTCCGAACAATCCGAGGCGGCCGAAGACGGTGCCGGCGAAGCGGGCACCATCAATTGCAGCAGTAGCTGCTGTTGCTGCAAGAGGAGCTCGTAAGGTGTCTCTCCGGGCGGAGTGGTCGCCTTCTGTTGCGCGTTCGGGGGTCCCTTGTATTCGTGAAACTTGAACCGCGCCTTCGGTTGTTGTTTCTGTTTGCTCTTCTTTCGGTTCTTGTCTTTGCCGGGCGCGGGATGCTGCGGCGGCGACGCGACACTCGCCGGTGATAGAGTGGAAGGCGGCGACGGCGGCGACGGAGCAGGCGAGACTTCGTCGGGAGGGCCGCAGTACGAAGAAGGATGTTCGGGTCTCCCGGAGGATCCTTCGGAAGTCGCCTTGAACGCGAGAGTACCGCTCTTCACGGCGGTCTCGATGTCTTCCTCCGTGTGTAGTATGTTTTTCTTGATGAGCTCGAGCGGTCCGGGCCGATGTGATAACTGATCATTAAGTTGATCAGCCAGTCGAGCCTTCTTTAACATGCGTTGTTTCTCTGCTAAACTGGGATCCACGTGGCTCTCCTGAAAATTAAGTTATATTTAAATTCTCTTATCATACCTGTAATTAAATGTATAACAAAACGTGACGTACCTGCTCGAGTATATGTCGACGTTCGAGTTCCTGTCGATCCGGTCTTCTTTGAATTTTGGCCTTCAACAGGTCTCCAGTCTTCGCACGTTCTAGTTGTTTGCATTGTTCGAAGTACGCGGGTGGCGTCTTCAATGCTGTAACAAAATATTATTTGAATAATAATTCATAATAAATAAATGTAATTAGCAATTATTTAGCACACTAATGACATACTAATTACTATTATTAATTGTATAAAATATACGTACGAGGCATGATCCCTTGAGCTACGAGTTGATTTATTGGACGCCGCATCATTAGTTTCACTTTTAACGCTGAAAATACAAACAAAACATATTAAAAAGAAAAAATATTAAGACAATTTATACATAAAATACGGCTATAGTGGTTTATTACAAGGAAACTCTGGACAAAAGGATAAATTGAATGTTCTCTATGAACAATAATAAATATTAAAAATAAACGCACCACTATACTTCCTCAAAGTATGCACTTTGAATATTACAAACAATAAATAGTACAATAACCCGCACAAATATTATATGGCACGTGTTAGCTAAGATAATATCGTAATGACGGCGGTTGATTTTTAATTAGACTGGAAAAAAAAAAAAACACGTTGTCTACAGATACGTGATTTGTTAACACAATATATCCGTCTAATTGTTAGACTCTATCAAATTTAATTATTATGTAAGCAAATGCAGCGTGAGAAGATAGTTTTCGCAGCTCTCCAGTTCTTGAAATCGGGAAAGGACTCACAACGGTGTCACGTTAAAAGTAGCGTTATTTCGCTGATTTTCACCGTAATTACAATAATTTAATTTATCTTAATCTAAATCTAAATATCTAAATACTTATATAAAATGCTAATGTTAGTACGTAAAGACAGGGTTTTCTCCATGATCACCAACTCCAATCTGCTTCCCGTTGGGGTGGTAGATACCCCTTGGTCTCCTGGTGAAAGTAAGGGAGTTTGGTCGCGGAGGGTGAAAGAGGGTGGTTGTGGGAGGCGAAAATCTCAAAAAATGTATATCTGTCCTTTTCTAACTACGAAGTATAGAGAGAGAGAGTACTAAGTATAGAGTACTAAAATTTTTTGAAATAATCTAGAAAACTCCAAAATGTGTGCAACTGTTACAATTTATCTAGAAGGTTCTAAAAGTTTCAAGAATGATCTAGAAAGTTCCAAAACGTTATTAATTACTAAAATCGATATACAATGTTCTAGAAAGTTCTACAAATTTCCGGAATGATCTAGAAAGTTCCAAAATGAGCGCAACTGTTAAAATCGATATGGAATGTTCTAATAAAATGTTCTAGAAGGTTCTAAAAATTTCAGGAATGAGCTAGAAAGTTCCAAAACGTTATCAACTGCTAAAATCGATCTAGAATGTTCTAGAAGGTTCTAAAAAATTCAGGAATGATCTAGAAAGTTCCAAAATGAGCGCAACTGTTGAAATCGATCTAGAAGGTTCTAGAAAGTTCTAAAAATTTCAGGAATGATCTAGAAAGATCAAAAATGTTATCAGCTGCTAAAATCGATATAGAATGTTCTAGAAAGATCTAAAAATTTCTAGAATGATCTACGAACATTAAAAATGTGTATAGCTGCTAAAATCGATATAAACTGTTCTAGAAAGTTCTACAAATTTCTTGAATGATCTAGAAAGTTCCAAAATGAGCGCTACTGCTAAAATTGACATTAAATGTTCTAGAAAGTTCTAAAAACTTCTAGAATTATCTACAAACATTAAAAATGTGTATAGCTGCTAAAATCGATATAGAATGTTTTTTTTTTTATTTTTTATTTTTGGCACGACATGTGACCTCGACTGGTCTGATGGTAAACGCAGTGGAGGTCCATGAGCATTGACGACTAGAGAACCGCTCGCACGGTGGCTCCAGTCGCCACCACTATGCCGGCCTGAGAAGATGCTTTTTCACGCTCCGCTTGAAGGATCCAAGGATTGGGAGAATACATTCTAGAAAGTTCTACAAATTTCTGTTTCCACATTTACTAGAGTATTTCTTATTTTCAATTCGTTAATTAGTTAATTAATTTGATTTGATTAACCTTACAAACACCGTATGTTTAATGGTCAAATAAGTCTCTCAATATCTAAGATAGAAATCTACGTTAAAAACGGATCCGTAAATATTTTTTATACCATTAAACATGCAATGTATTTTGACCCGAGCAACGCCCGGGGTTTCGTCGCTAGTAGTTTATAACAAAATAATATCTTATTATCTACTGATTGGTGATCAGGAATATAGATTTATTATCCTACACAATGAACTAAAAATCATCGAAAACCCTGAGAAAAAAATTGTAGGCTCGTTTCCTTTATCAATACCAAAATATTGATATTTCTATCCTCAATTTTAGATCATTAAACAGTCCTAAAGAAGCTAATCGTAACAAAACCTTAGAAGCAAATCAATCGTGTAATTTTATCAAATCGCAATAATAAATTGCAAGTTTTTTTTTTATGCAGTAAATATCTGGATTCATAGCCGGTAGTCGCAGCAAACAACTAAAATCGTCTTTTTTTTAATAATAGCACCAAAACCGCCGACGGTGTTGATCTAGCATACAAACGGGTAACAACATAGAATAGAATTGTACGTGGTCGTAGGTACATCGGACAACGCTGGCCGTGAGCCAATGTAAACAACTGCACAAGGAAACTAGTGTTATGCCGCGACCGTATTTTAGACGAAACATTCACTACCACTGGAGCGAAAATTGTGGGTTACTGGGTATTCTTGTCTAGTCTGTCTACATTGCATTGTTCACAATAAACTATTGTTTATTTTTTATAGTTGCTCGGCATGTAAAGATGTAAAGCTAGAGTGCGGTCAATGGGCAGCAGTCGCCTCTGCTATACCGGCCTTAGGAGACGAGTATGGACCTTGCTACTTTCAAACTGCTCCCGAAACGCGACAAGATCACTTCACGGGTATTACATTGGAAAGTGGTAGTAGTGCCCCAGGACGGCAGACTGGGCTGATAACCATCATCACTACCACTCTTTCAGTTTCAGAGCGTTAGAATGCTTCTTTTATATATGTATTAAGTGCTGCCCGCAACTACGTATGCGTGCTATTATTTATTAATTTAAAAAGACAACAGCTTTACAAATTGCGTGCAATTTAAATTTATTTATTTACATATTTTTTATTGCATATAGTAAGCTAGTATTTGTATCACAGGCACTGCGCAACCAAAGTACATGTAACATATAATACTCGTAGTTACACGCCTTCTACCGCTAGACCGGCCACTTGAGAAATGATGGGTTTCCCCGCACTTTCATTGCATTCAGTTAAGTATAGGATATAATCTATCTCCTAACCAAAAATCGAAATATATTGTACTTGTTTAGGAGTGAAAAAAAAAGTAAACGTAACATATATAATACATACTCAACATTTTTTATAAATTGCAGTTGTGACAACACTCTGTCTGATGTAAAACTATGGTAAAACTGTAAAAGTGCGGTCTATGAACGGACACAACTTTTTTTTACGCTTAATAGGCAAGCGTTTGACCGCACCCTGCCTGATGTTAAGCAGTGATGCGGTCTAAAGTGAAGCACGCTTGCCTATGAGGTACCTATTCACGTTCCAATTTGAAGTGATCCATGTTGTACGTGTCGGGAAACAGATACCACAGGGAGTTTCACAGTTTCGCTGTACGCACGAGGAACAACTAACTGCAGCAGTCGCCTCCGCTATGTCGGCTTAAGGAGATGAATGTGAACCATCCAAAGTGACAATGCACACTCTGTTTTCTTTAATAATATTTTCATACTGATTTAAACAAATACAATTCCATCAGCGCGCTGTCGAACGCGATCATTTGTTTAAGAGAGTGCGCGCGCGCATAGTGAGAAACATCAACGGAAGAAGATGACTAGGCGCGCATACTAATTCACGTATCCCAGACAATGACCTTCTTACTTTTTTACACTTTACACATCACTTATTTATATATTAGATTTACACGTATTTTTTTTTACATTACACCTTTTAGATACGAATAGTGCACAAAAATGTAAACTGTACCGAATCTGTATGCGTATATAGCATGCTTCCTGTTCTATCTCTAGATAGGCTGTAAGAAAACAGCCAGTTTCAGAACGCATACGGGACAAACAAACAAAGAAACATTAATTTTTATATAAAATAAACGGTTAGATAATTATTATTTACATAAATATTTAATATGTCGTTTCGGCCACGGACGGAGAGGAAGATAAATATAGAGATATAAAAATTCCTATTCGAGAAAGCAAATTACATTTTCAAGAATAAGTAAATGCAATAAACAAAGGCATTTCTTCCATTAACAGGTGCCCTGGTTCGCACACAATGCTCTCATTGTATGTTGTACAAGTTCTGCGTTACAATTGAATTGTTGTTGTTTAAAAATCACCTATTCTTTAAGATACTACGACACTAAGCGGCCAAAGTACATATAACATAGTTACATTGGTACCGGTCAGAAGTGAGATTTGAATACGGGTCTGTAGTGACCAGCTACGCAGGTTGACCAAGTATAAAAATGTCAAGTGTTCTTTTTGATTATACATTTTATCATTTATAGCCTATATGTTAATTGGGAATTTTACGATTTGATCATCTTTACAAACGATCGGTTTTCTATAATATGGACTTTTTGCTACATGCACTTGTTTTCTTTTATCTGCAACCGTGTACAACACTCGAACTCTGGCCCATACCACGTCGTCTGATACCATCACTTTAGCACGTAACGTAAAATGATCTACCTAGTCACGAGGACTAGCTCGGAAGTTAGCCGGGTATGAATAGAAGGAGTGTACCCTGTCAATCTAGATGGGGCAAACTGTCCGTCTCCTGAAGACGACATTTTGCTGTAGCAGTTGTCTCCGCGGTTACAATTTCAATATTAAACTTAAAGTCCTATAAAATACACAAAACTTACATTCTTTATGTTTCCCGATGAGGGGTTGCAGTGGGCTGTCGTCGACAATGACTTTGGGCGGTGAGACACGCGGCGGCGAGCTAGCAGGCTCACTGCAGCCGCTCCCGCTTGCACCCTCCCGACTCAACATCTCTGACTCCGCACTCGAACTGAATAAACAATATTATTTAACATTATAATTAGATACCTTTTAGGCATCATAACTCCATATCGAATGGTCCTCCTCTCATCGTTAGGTGTAATTGGGAGATAAACATTCAAACATCTATTATCTACTTGTGCGTCGTTAGAACAATATAAAAATCTACTTAAAGTAATAAATAGCATTATCGTTAACCACAGGGTCTAGCTCGTGGTTACTCAATGTTTTGTGACCTTCTATTTCTATTAACGTTGTATTTAATAGATAATATTTGTTAGAAAAGTCGGTCTTTACCTGAATGTGTCGTCTTCAGGCGGCGTACGCGGCGTGCGAGGCGATCGCGGCGAGGCAGGGCGGTCCCGGCGACTCTGCGGTTTGAACCATTCGGGGTAGATGGCACTGAGCGTCTCCACGAGGTCGTGGTCCAGAGTCACGCGCCACGATTCGCGCCCTTCCGAGCCCTCCGACTCGCCTCCGCCACACGACGACCGGCTTTCTGCAAATAACGATAATGAAACTCGAATAAATAAATAATTTTAACATTACGAATACATTACGTGTGGGACGCCAACGTGAATGCTAAACGTAGGCGCGAGCGGAAATGCGTACGCGTAACGTCAGGACACATTCGAATATTGTTCACGATCGATGGTATTGTGCGTGAACGGCCACGATAGGTGCGGCATAAATGTACCGTGAATTCTCCCATGCGCAATCTAAGAACTCCACATCAAATGTTCGGAGTCCCCAAACGTGTTTACGATTACCGGGTAAAGAGCGCGTTCTTTTTCAAGTATTCAACATTGCTATTTTACGACTAAATGCGTAAACCACAGACGAATGTAAAAGGTGTTGTAAATCTTAACGTAAGTACCGATCGGATATAACTCATTCATTATTATAGATAAACTCGTATATTACGACTGCGACGCGACCTTGATGATTCACTAAACGTTATTAATAACAACTATATATAAATAAGGGTTTATTTAAAATAAACAATCGATTATTGTAGACGCATGTGTTAGTTAGTATTTTTTGGCAAGTTACGGAATCGAGAGGGAAAAAATGGTAGGATTACGCAACGTTTGAAGTAGGGATGTTGCGAATATTCGCATCCGCATCCGCATATGCGGAGCATCCGCATCGATTTAGACATCCGCATCCGCATCCGCATCCGCATAAATCGATGCGGAGTTAATGCGGATGCGGATGTGTAACAAGTCGCGACAAGAAAGAAAGGAGCGGGACCGGCTTGTGGTGCGAGTCGACTAGTAAGGGAGTAATAAGCTCACTCAAGCAGCACACATACAATCGCGTCAGCGTTGCCAGACCTCCCGATTTTTAAATCAAAATTCAATGTCCCGTGCGGGACAGGTTCAGTCCCGCTTCTCGGACTTGTGTGTGTATTGTGACGTCGGATAAGTATAAAGCTTACTGTAAACTGTGTATAAAGAGTACAAATTGTAACTCACTCTTCAGACTATTATTTGAAACACCACATTTTTCTAACGGACACATTCCCCATACATTTTGATATAACTATCGTTTACGATCTGTCAAATTTGTATTACTCATATAGAATTAGCAGAAATTTTAAAAAAGTACAGAAAATTACTATTGGACGATTTTTTTTTTGTATAGATTAAAGTGTCAGGAATTGATACCAATAAAATTTATAAGTGAATATTGGGCGCTAAGGTGCCAAAAAAGGGTAAAAATGGTAAAAACCAGTTTTTCGCTTCTAGAGGAAAAACTACAGCTCGGACAAAAAAAAGTTAAATGCAACAAATACGCGCAATAAAAAAACAAAGAGAATGAGCCCCGGTAGAGCAAAATCGGTCCAGAAATTAAATAATAAAAGAAAGTTCAATAATTCGCGTTCTGAAAGTGATGGAGAGTTGAAATTTGAATATGCTGTCAGTTTTGTGGTCCTCTAACTACAGTTAAATTTTCAGATGAAAATGTTGTAAACTTTTTGCAAACCGTCGACTTTTGCAAAAAGTAACCTTTTTTTAAATCGACTGGAAGGGTATTTTAATTTTCGAAAAACGTTATAATTTCGGTTCCTATGCATTAAGGAGGAGTTGAACTACAAATTTCCAAATAACTTGACAAAGAATAAAGTTGTTTAAATAATCTATGAAGTTCAGGTACTTTGTGCGCGCGAGGTGGCGCCGCGGCGCCTTTGGACCGATTTTGCTCTACCAAGGCTCATTCTCTTTGTATTTTTATTGCGCGCATTTGTTACATTTAACTTTTTTTTGTCCGAGCTGTAGTTTTTCCTCTAGAAGCGAAAAACTGGTTTTTACCAATTTTACCATGTTTTTGGCACCTTAGCGCCCAATATTCACTTATAAATTTTATTGGTATCAATTACTGAGACTTTGATCTATACAAAAAAAAAATCCCGTCCAATAGGAATTTCTGGGCCAGAAAGCTAATTCTATCTGAGTATATGGTTATAACGGTTTGTTATGCAAACCGAAGATTTCAGAAACAAATAAGAAGACTCAACTACCTAACGATAGGGTAAATCTGATTTAAAATATCATATTTTTATTAAAGTACATTTTCTATGGCTATTTTTGCTATCTATTGTCACGTAAACGTTATTTAAAACTTAAATAAAATATACATATTTTAACACTTCTGATTATATATGTTTTTTTACTATATCCCGCTTTCGAAGAAAGAATACCGCTTTTTTCACTCAAAAAGATTCGAAATCCCGACTTGGCAAAAAAAAATCTGGCAACGCTGAATCGCGTACATGTAACTGTGTTGTGTATGTAAGTACTACTAAATCCCGAGACATACTTTATCAAACAAAAAAGAATCATCAAAATCGGTTCACAAACGGCGGAGATGAGGAAACATCGCCACAAAAAAAAAATACACGACGAATTGATAACCTCCTCCTTTTGAAGTCGGTTAATAATAATAATAATTCACTCACTACTTTTAAATAAAGAAAGGATAGTTCTTACTGTCTTTTAATTTTTTTTACCCACACAGTTTTTTGTACAGATCCGCATCCGCATCCGCATCCGCGGATGTGAGCCTCTTAAAATCCGCATCCGCATCCGCATCCGCGGATGTGAAGAAATCTGCATCCGCAACATCCCTAGTTTGAAGCTCGCAATAAAGCTGAAAATACTATCGAGGGAATGAAAACATCTGTCGGCCACCGTGATTCATCTACGTAAACACAAATTCCATAAAAAGTATATCTCTATACAATATATGGGCAACGAAATTGAGTTTCCAATTAACATGCATTTCTGTTATTAATGAGCGGTACAACGCATGTTGCGCGTTGGCAAAGATTCAATTCGTTACCTCTGATATTATATTATAAACCAAACAATATCGTGCGATGACATTTCAAATTATTAACTTATTTCCATATACTAGAGATGAAAACAGCGTAGGCCGCTTCAAACGATTTGACAATGTTGCCGTCAAGTCAAATACTAACTGACAGAGAGCATAAAGGTGATCGCGGTCATCTTTTCCCTCGCGTCACACTACGAGCGTTATTGCACATCTAGTTGTATATATCAATGCTTATTTCCCTTTAAAAACAAAAGTCATTAGAACGACAAGAACATATTCACAAATGCACTCACATAGCATCACAAATAAGTAATAAGATGTTTATTATTTATTATATGAATGGTAATTAGTTCAATTATTTATTCAGACTCTAAAAAGATCGCGTAAGCTCGTTCAGCACTTATCACAAAAGCGCTAGCTTACTACAGGATTTAAAAAAAAGTGATAAGTAAATAATAAAAACTAGATTGTATGGGTTTCGCACCATTTCGAATGTAACACCCGTGAAGTGAACTTGTCGCGTCTCGGGAATAGTTTAATAGTATAACAAGACGAGAGTGCACTTGATGGTACATGCTCGTCTCCTCAAGCCGGCATAGTAGAGGCGACTGCTGCTCGCAGAGATTTCTCTGTAGTAGCAGTTGTTTCCATTCATGGACCGCAGTCTAGCTTCACTTCAGGCGGAGTGTTGTCACGTTAAGAAAAATATAATAATTTAAAAAATATTGCATCGATATCTCGTATTGCAATTTTAAATTGACTGTTGTAGGTATATGCACGCAGTTTTGTAACAAAACAAGCTCACAATGTTTCGAAGTCATTAATACAACATGAACAAGCAGTTGTCTGTGCTATTTTCATACTTTTATTACTTATTCTTCCCATATTATTGAAACTATAAAATTTTATTACAAAATAAGGATAATACATCAATCACTACATTGTAAAAAAAAATCAAAGTCGCCCGCCGCAACTGAGAAACTATTGCGGGAATTTTCATCTGGTTTTTACCCACGAAACCTATCACCGCTAAAAGAAAACGGATAATGAACGGTATCCAGCAAACTCCGGTCACTTATTGCAGGACAGTGTGCGCTGTACTCATCCTAGCTGATGGACTGTAATGCAAGATTATGTATGGACCACTTTAGATACCGTTAGTTTCTAGAGTCAAACTCTGAACAAACATCAGATTAAAAATAATCAAGGGTAGTTTTGTTAACTTTTAAAAACTAGCAAATGGGGGATGAAGAACACCACAGCCTCACCGAGACTACAATGGCAGCAAAGTTTAAATTAATCAAAATAAACGCGAGCCGTCAAATATTTCATGCGTTTATACTTAGACTTGATTGGCCGCACTGTCTGGAAAGAGTTACAGTACTAAGGTTTCACGTAACTATGTGCAGTGTAGTGCAGCAACGTGGACGAACCACGACAAGGACGCTCCCGGAGGTGTGCAGGAACGTGAAGTCTCCAGGAAGAGATCGGGTGGCTGCGGTCCACCTCACGCACAACGAGCGGTCATAACTGCTATATGGGCAAGGTATACAAAAACTAACTCATGTTAAATCGAAAACCATTTCCAGATATCACATCAATTAGATGTATTTTTTGATTCCCGCCTGAAAAAACTTTAAAATTGCAGAGATATTTGAAAAGCTTTGAAAAACACGCGATCGACCTTATTCGGACAGACCATAGACATTGGTGTAGGAAAAGAGGTGGTGTATAGCCTAACACTTTTAATGGTTGTTACCTGACAAGTTTGCCAATATATTTTACATTGTGTTTTCTTACGATAAGAGTATTTCATACCAATAACTGTTGCAGTGTAATGAACAAAATAGTATACTATAAACACCATGTTTTTAATTAAAATAAAATAATAACCTAATATAAATTTGTAGATTTTTGAGCTAAAACGAGCACGCGTTCATATTCATTGCAAAGACGTTTATTCATGTTAACCCACGCATTTGAATCAATTGTATTTTCTATATAACACTTCACACGACACCAAAGCCGATACTAAAATTATAAATAATTTCGCTTTCATTTCTGCAGTTTTTTTTACCTAAGTCGATCCGTACATAATTTAACATAACATCGTCCGGTTATTAATTTGTTTTTTATACTAACTCTAAAAAAAGTTTTAAAAACTGTATGTAATATGATTTTTTTATCTCGTAATCATGTCACAGCCGTCAAGTAATCTAGTCACGTTTCGGGATGAGTTCGTATGTAGCCTGGTATAACGAAAGGAATGTGCCATGTCAATTGATGGGGCATATTCGTCTCAAGCCGGCACATCGAAAGTGACTGCTGCCATCAGAGATTTTTCCAGTTTCCTTTATAGGATAACTGCATACGACAACTAAAAATCTAGAGTGCGGTCCTTGAACGGAAATAACTGTTCCCACAGAGAATTTTTTACAGACAGCAGTCGCCTCCGCTATGCCGGCTTGGGAGACGTATGTGCACTATCCAGATTGACAGTGCACACTCCTCTCGTTATACCTGGCTACTTCCAAACTGTTCTCGAAAAGTCACTTCAATTCGATTCGAAAGTGGTGGTACTACCCCAGGACGGCAGATTGGGATAATAACCATCATCAAGCTGCCTACTACTCTTCAACATTCTCTAGTTTAACGAAAGGCGGAGAGTTGTCATATCCCGAGCTACAATATAAAAAAAAACCAGTCATATTTAACAAAACAATACACGAAGAAAGATGACGGTACATTTGTAAAGTCATTAAGAGAAAAGAAAAACATTTTTTTTTAGAAAATATAGGCCAAGGATGTGACTAAGACTAGAGCGCGGTTTAAATCATCAGCCATGCACGAGTTGCAAAATGAAGCCCGTGTTACGAAGCGGAGACACCGTCAATCAAAATGTCAACGGGGACGCTAAGCTCACAGAATTGCATTCGTAATTTTCACACTAATAATATATTACACGGATTAAATCATAAGGTATATGGATCTTGGACATTTTAGAATACTTACTTTAAGTATTATTGAAAACCTATATTATTAAAATAGAAAAAAAAAAGTGTTCGAATCCCACCTTAGAACAGCTCGACTGTGGACTGTGAAAATAGATAGTGAACAAGTATAAAATTATTGTTTACAATCAAGAGGGCAAAATATAAGTTTACATTTACTCTCTCACGGTGTAAAGTGAGAACTTTCCACCCTATTGATGGAAAGTTCACACTTTACCCAGGCCTCAGAGCAGTTTTTGATTAAACGGAAATGAATAAAGTAGGTTCTAGAAGGTTTTATAGATGACGTAGCGGATTGCGCACGGCACTGACCTGCACGCGTGGGCGGACCCGAGCACCTGTCAACGCCCACGCATTTTATATTGTTTACAAATAATAAAATTATCCTTCAAAGTCAATTAGCACGTGTAATTATCATAATAATGACGGATGTTTTTGAATCACAATGTAACGTTATTAGGCCCAATAATGTATGCAGCTCTCGTCTTATTTCCCGGAACCCTATTAGGCTTAGGACATACATCATTTGTTGGAGTGTGCCCATTCGCCGTTTGTCAATGATTTTTAGTTCATTTTGTAGAAAAATAAATCTAGATTCATTATCACCGGTTTTAATATTTTTTAATCCGGGTATAATTGTCTTATTTCTGGTGAAATATTTGAGATTATTATTAGTATTATATAGGCATTGTCCTGTGGAATGAAGAGAGAAGACATGGGTATGTTTATCCGTCTACTGGCAGGATCCGGATCATTGGATGCATCTTGTTTATATGAGTTGGTGAAGGGAGCGAATTGAGTGAGTTTTAGTTTAAGAAAATAACATTATCGCAAACGACAAAGGTCACTTTTGTTATTCATAATAAAAAATAATAATAATGTATGCATCGATAACTGCATATGTGTACTGCCAATTACGTCATACAGGTACCCCTATTGTCTGCGTCAACAATGTATTCTCGCTTTTGTGTCATAAGATAGGAATTCCATTATCATAATCAGATAAACGTTTCGGTTAATCAGTATACATAAACAAGTTTGATGAAGGTAAAAAGGGTATATACGTATTTACATTGCGAGGGTGAGCTGATGAATTAAATGTGAAAATAATATTACTAAATCAAGTGGTTAACCCTGATAAATATGTGTTTCTTATAATGAACTAGCTGTCGCCTGCAACAACCTATAATTGATGTTATGGATTTAACTTGAAAAACGAAGGGTTCACTATACAAACTTTAAGGGTGGTTTGCACCAGAGAAGGCCGGTTAAAGTAATTTTGACTGTTACTTTAACTTTAACTTTGACAGTTACCTTTACATTTACTCCATGCGCGTTGCACCATCGTGTAAATTAATTCGTTATAGTTAAAAGGGTTGCTGGTGTAATGAGGAGTTAGATAAATAATACAAGATTTAAATGAATTCTCTTAATACAAACAAGAGCGGCTTTTCAAAGATTTGACGTTAGCGACATTGATTTAACTATTACTTTAACTTTGACCGGCCGAAATTCGCCAGTAACGGTTAAGGTTAAAGTAATCGTCAAATGTGACTGATTTTTTTGAAGCAAACCAATTTTAACTTTAACCATTACTTTAACGTGACAGTAATAGTTAAGTCATATGGTGCAAATGGACATAAATCCCTATTGAGCATGCTTCAATATATATTTCCCTTCTCTAGGAATGCCCAGGACGCGATATATACCTTTCCAAATTTCATCGAAACCTTCACACTTATATCATTCTAGTAAGCTAATCCAAAATGTCAACAAGAGGTGCGCTTATTCCAATTGAAATAACGTGGTCGAGCGTAGGCACAACGCAATTGGCGATCCGTAGTAACCAGTACTATGGAAGCGGCAAATGTTGCACAACACAAATGTATATGTTTGGCATACCGCACTAGGCTAAATGTGGATCTCAATTGACTTTCGTAAGCCGATGAATGAATCGCCTCTAACGGCAATCGCCAAATGTTTCCACTATAATAGGGCGCCGCTGACGGACTGGCAAAACGCAATAAATCTAAAATAGGATATGATATAGAAGTCGTCAATCAAAATGTTACTGCGAAACAAACTTGCGAAACGCAAATAAACGGGTTTTCAGAGGACCTACTTTAAAATAAACTATTTCACATTGAACTAAATTATCATAAAGAGCAGTTAAAATCCTGTACTGTATATGGTCGTTGCATGTGACGTAAAAGGATGTTTTCATCAGCTAGGCAACAGTAGAGGCGTCTGTTTATCGTCGACGCATGCTAAAATGCAGCTGTAAAAACAACCGAACGAATCATTTGCTCACATTTTGCTATTGGCAACAAATGTAATTATAACCACCGCGGCCTGTTAGGACTTTTTCCTCGAATGTTATTTTTTAACACGACTATAAGATGCAATTCAGGATTTATGACGGACATCTGTTCGCAAAGCAAGTGGTTCGCGTGTAAAATTATGAGGTTGAGTAATTGATGTCACGGGTTAAATACGAATCGAATAATGTATGTTGCAGAAATGCATAATATAGAATAAAATGTAATCTATGGGAATAAAGATAAAATACTCTCGCGGCCAAATAAAAAACGGTTCGGTATCAAAAATCCCTGTAACTTGCAAATTAAAAATGGTACCTGCATGAAATAAACTTTACATTACAGAAAATTTTAATATCTTATGAAATAAAACCTTAAATGATCTACAACGTAATTTAAAAAAGTAAAAATTGAACAAATCTCAATTTACGAAAAAAATTCGATTTATTTTACTTTTGCTTCTTTTCTCATTTTGATATAAAGCGTTTTGGTACAAAATTAAGTTATTTGGTAAGTGGAGGAGACTACTGTTGTAAAAAGAGAATTACAGATTGCAGTCGCGTCTATGCCGGCTTAGTAAAAGGCCTCTCATACTGCGCTTGAAGATAGGTTACAAGTGGATGGTTTCTACGGTGAGGCGATGGGCGACGAGGTGTGAGCTTGTGGAACCTGCAAAATAGCAACTGATGTAAAGCCCTTGCACAGTGTTGTCGTGGATGACAACATGTCATCGGTATGCAGAATAGTATCTAGAAAAATGACAATTTTACGCGTGTTTTGTGTAACAAAGTGGAAAAACTGAACATACATTGACATTAT
This sequence comes from Tinea pellionella, assembly GCA_948150575.1. Classification (NCBI taxonomy): domain Eukaryota; kingdom Metazoa; phylum Arthropoda; class Insecta; order Lepidoptera; family Tineidae; genus Tinea; species Tinea pellionella. The sequence continues at coordinate 5,449,234 of OX411256.1, forward strand.
CTATGACATTTACGAAGCTGGCACCTATTAATATATCAACAGTAAAAAATTAGAAGTAGCATAAGAATTATGACCATCATCGACCTACGCCTTCTTCTGTCTCTTAATAATATGACAAATAACGCCAGAAAAAAAACAGAAGTTTTAAATTTAAATTTGCAGCGAATAGCCTAAACTAAATGTATCACCACTGAATAATTTTGATTCGCAAAAATACTTCCCAGTCCAAGGCCAAGGAAATAGTTTTTTAATGTTATCCGCGTTCTAGCCGGTGACATAATAATTGTTACTTTCCCTAGATACGAGATAGAGCTGTGAAAGTGATCCGCATATAAGAAGCACTTACGACTTTTTTTCTTTTAGTTGGATTAACGATATTAGCAATAAATTCTTATGTGACGCTCGCAAAGAGTTTGGCCAGTGGTAGATACTTTGGTATTTTGGATAGTGCTCTCGGTGACGGTGGTTAGGTGTTATTTCCGTACACCGGTCGACTAGCTCATTTAATTCACTACTAAATTTTTATCTAAATATAAATTTTAAATATATACATGTTAATAGAAGACTAAACGTCATATGAAACAGTAAAACATATATTTTAAACACATTCGTATCATATAATAAAAATCTGTGGAAATAGAGGAATCTGTCTAAGAATACAATTTGTCGGTCTCAGCGGGCGTACTGGGTGGCGCGCCATCCAGTCTGTTATGCGGAGGTCCCTAGTTCGATTTAATTTCGCGGCGAAATAAATATTAAAAAGTATAAATCGTCCCGTCCCGATGCGGTGTATTTGTTATTATTTATTTAATTATTACAGAAAATAATATACATAATCCTCAATGAATACACATATATATATTTTTAAATCTTTGTTTAATTTTGCGTTCACAACCGTGGCGATGTCAGGCCCAACATAATAATGAGTTACAGCACTATGCAACCTTGGGGGTTTTAATCACGGCGAAAGTTGGACAATCGGAGACTGATTAAATAAAATTTATTGTCATTGGCACAAGAGAGAAACTCAAAACAGGCAATTAGCTGAAACACTTGTAATGTGCCCGAGGAGACAATGTGAAATGCCTTTCGTTCGATACGTTGATAATGTTCATCACCTTGGCAACATATTCTGTTTATTCAGTTTTATGTCGTAATGTGATCACAATTACATAATTTTAAAAGAACATCGTGTTTTTATTATGATGAAGATAGAATAGATTTCTGTTTGCATTTTAATGTCAAAAAATAATAAAAAATAACCGATAACATCGCCTCCTTTCATTGATTGAGAGTATTTAATTGATAAATGAACTTTTAACGACCGTATAATAAAGCGCACGTTGTTATTTCACAAAATGTTCATAAAGATACAAACATGTGTCGCTGCCATATTTATTAGTCCATCAATCGGTTGTGACATCAAATTAGCGAGGCGGATATCAGAGGTGATCGTAATTTCTCGGCGTGAGGTGTTGATCGCACGTGATTTTGCCTCATTCATCGGTCGATATTCCTTCTCTGATATCCCACAACACCGCTGGCAACAAGCCACGTGCCACGCATTACACGACGCCTTCAATAAATGCTATAAACTGAGGCATTTTACATCTTTGATAATGACATAATTTATTCATTGTTATGTATTATAATAGATCTGACTAATGCATTCATTAGAGCATTAAGTTTTGTGCAATAGCAGGCATATTGATAACTAGACTAACCTAGTTGTATAGATTAGTGTTTTTAAATGCGGAAACTTGAAAGTGCCAACACATTAATTCACAATCAGTGGAGTTTGGTCAAAACTAAAATGACTTCTAAACAGAGCTCTGTTTTAGGTCAACACGAAACAAATACCAAACGTGTTGGCCGGACGCTTCCGTGGTCTATTTATGTGCTTGCATCGAACCAAACCGCGCCACCTCCATTCGCGACTGAACTTTTGCGATATAACACAACCCGTCGATATATCGTTTGCTATTTGACAAATTAATTTTAGGTCACACACCGCCGAGCTGCCCAATAAATTATCCCGCATGGAAATGTTCCGACGTCGCACATGATCAGAACGTAATGATTTCGGGGAATAAATTCAGAGTAAATTGCGGAAGCGCTCATTCGTATTTTGCAGTTCAGTCTCTGAGCGACTGCGGTCGTCGTCTCCACGATATAATCTAAATAAGGAGCAGAAGTTCAACGTCCGAACTCTCACCAGGAAGAACTAACCCCCAGTGACATTTATGCAATCGACAATATTATGTGCATCTTCATCAATACGATAATCATAAGACAATTTATGCAGAAGCCACATTGTAATGAATCTTAAAATGGACTATAAATTAAAAGCCACGTGCTCGTCAAGCCGTGTGCGCGTGTGTGTTTTCTTTGCTTTGATGGCTTTATGAACTACGGTTTAACTAGGTCGCCGTACTTCCACGTCACTTTAAATTTCACGTTAACTGCCCTATTTACCGCTGACCCGTCATAAGAATATAATAAACTTAAACGACATATATTCATATATAATCTGCGACGCCACAGCCGCTGACGTAGCTCCTTGGCAAGCGTCGGAGCGTGAAACAGAAAAATTGCGTAAAACAACGAATTCTACCATGTTCCTCTCTAAATACTTTTTTTTATCAACAAAAATAACAAATCTCATAAATGTCGATCCCAAAATAAAATTACCTACTTTTGCGAAATAGGCATAAATAAAAAATAAAAAAGATAAATTGTTTTGTCTGAAATTTTAGATCTAAAAATTTGAAATATTTAACAATTGAATAAGTGTAAGAAGAGTAAAATATCTATAATTATTATTTTAAAAACAATTAAATAAGTGTTGTTTACACTACAAATGGATGTGACTGTGGAGATACTTTTCTATCCAGCTGGAATATTTTAAACTAAAGCATTTGAATATTAAGTAACTAAAAATAAAGACCAGAGACAGAGAGTGTGTGAAATTTAAAATGTTAAAAACAGTTTGCATTATATTTTTATAAATTGTAATAAAAAAATGACACATCATCCACAAGTTACAGTAATCGTTGAAATATTCATAGTTTACAATAAAGATATAGGCACAGTTCCAAATAGTTAAGGTGTAGTAAACGATCAATTAGTAGCGCGTAGTACAAACAACAAACAATAAACAGGATCATACAAAAATAATACCCAAGGACGACAAACATAGTCTGTATTTTTTAAACAATTAGTAAGAGTCGTCGTATCATATCCCATGAGAGTATGAGCGACGAGAACGGCGGGAGACAAGCGGGCCGAATTATTGACCGAAACTAAGAAACCTAAACGTGGAAAAAATCTTGGCTCACTTCCAACCAGCTGATTGATGAGGATGGCCATTTCGTACACGACCAATCCAGAGCTTTTTCTTATTATTTAGCAAAGTAGTGGACACGTCTATTTCTGTGACGCGAAAAACAACCTGCCACAAAATATGCCACTGTCTCAGTTTTTTTTTTGTGTGTGTGTAGGCAAGTGCAATTATTCACTAGTGAAACATTTTAATTATAGTTAAGAATTTGTTTTAAAATAATTTCATTACTTCCTCAATGAGCAAAAAATAGTTTTAGACAAAACACGAAATATATTATAGTTATAATTAAAACATATATTCACGCAGCCGTGAAACAATAAGAATTTTAAAAAAGTTTAAGAGATGCCGTTAATCTAAACAGACTGCAGTGCCGTATCATCGTTCGTAGAGCTTTTAACTTCGAGCTGTTACTGTGGAGTTACGAGTATCTGGAAGCGGAGCGGGCTCCGTCATAGAGATATATACTAGAGGAGAAAACTTCATACATCAAACATGAAAAAAGCTTTAAACGATTTGACAATGTTGTCAACAGTCAAATACTAACTGACAGAAAACTCAAAAGTGACTGTGATCATCTTTTCTCTCCCGTCACATTGGGAGCGTTAGTGCATATCTAGTTGTATATATTAACTAGTTTTTTGGGCGCGCTTCGCGGCGCTGAAAAAGTTATTTTTCGGGTAATTTGAAAAAAAATTTTTTTTTGAAAAAACAAATAATGGATTTCGATATTAGAGGGCATTCCCTACGACTTTTGTTCCGGCACTTGTGCCCTATCTCGTTCCGTTTCCGAGATATCGGCATCGCTTCCGGTCCAAAGTCCACTTCCGGTCAAAGTCGAGGTTTTCCTGGTGTCGCGGGAACGCCCTCTACACGCCCCAAAAAGAATCATCCTCCTAACCCCATGCGAGTGCTCAATAATTGCTGTCAGTGAGTGAGTCAGTGAGTCAGTGGTAATCGAGCTTTATATAATATGACTAGTTTTTTGGGCGCGCTTCGCGGCGCTGAAAAAGTTATTTTTCGGGTAATTTGAAAAAAAATGATTTTTTGAAAAAATAAAATATGGATTTCGATATTAGAGGGCATTCCCTACGACTTTTGTTCCGGCACTTGTGCCCTATCTCGTTCCGTTTCCGAGATATCGGCATCGCTTCCGGTCCAAAGTCCACTTCCGGTCAAAATCGAGGTTTTCCTGGGGTCGCGGGAACGCCCTCTACACGCCCCAAAAAGAATCATCTCTCTAACCCCCCGGCAAGTGCTTCATAATATATGTCAGTGAGTGAGTCAGTCAGTGGTAATCGAGCTGTATATAATATGATGATGATGATGGGCTCCGTAATGACTCCGTTTAACTCCGGAATGGTAAACTTCATAAAGTGCTTCTGAAAGAGTGAGCGGAGCGGACTGAACAAGTTTAAATTATTTTACTTAGTTCCGCTTAACCATTTCCTGCTCATTACCCTCTCTTGGTGTATTAAACTATATTTTATATTTGGACAATTTTGTCCAAGCTAACTAAAAATTAATAACAAAAAACAGTTGTCGGCTGCTTGCGTGGGCAACATCATACGCGCATAACGACTTTCAGAATAAATCTAGATGCTCTACATTTTTTACAATTCCGACAATATTGTTTTTCGGGGCCATTCGGGGACAATAATATAATTTGTACCTGCTTACGTAGAAAGAAATATATTGATAAAGAGTGGTAGGCAAACTGATGATAGTTATTTGTCCAGTCTGTCGTCCTGGGGCAGTACCACCACTTTCGAATGTAACACCCGTGAAGTGACCTTGTCGCGTTTTGGGAATAGTTTGAAAGTAGTCAGGTATAAGAGAGGAGTGTGCACTGTCAATGTAGATGGTACATGCTCATCTCCTCAAGCCGACATAGTGGAGGCGACTGCTGCCCGTAGAGATTTCTCTGTGGTAGCAGTTGTTTCCACTCATGGACCGCACTCTAGCTTTACATCAGGCGGAGTGTTGTCACATGTCGAGCTACAATAAAAAAAAATTGAGATGGTACAGTCAACAAAACTAACTTATCATGCGCATGTGAACGCCTAAAAGGATCCTCCATAGCCACTGCCTAGTTCGCTAGGGAAACGGGCGAATGGGTAAAGCGAATAAATATATGAAAATTACCAAAACATGTTTGGTAACCTAATTCTTAGAAATAGAAATGTCTTCGTGGAGTAACCTACATCTCATACTAAACGTACTAATTAGTGTATAATATAAATCCGTGAAATATTCGCCAGTTTGTTGCTTCAGTTCGGCAAAATTTTAATAATTAGGATCTTAACACCTTTTTATGGTAGCTCGGCATGTGAACATACCCCAGGGCACACTTCCCCCGTATTGATGGTGGTATTAATCTTGACACGGTAGACCAATAACCATAATTTAAATAATTAATGCAAGATGCTGGAGAAGTAATTGCAAATGAAGAGTTACGCTTATAGTTGCATACAATGTTGCTGAGATAAATGTACATCGAACAAACCAAAAATAACCCGCAACTTTTATAGTTTGTTGAGCACAACTAATTAGCGTTTCTCCTCGGACTCACCAAATTATTGCGTACCTGCCAAGCATTTAGCTTTTCAGGGATAAAACATCGAGGATAATTACCTGAAAATAGAAATACACAAATTTAGATATATAATTTTAAATAACAATATTATCGGGCACACGTTCGCCTCCGCGATGTTTCAGTAAGTTGCTTGTTAACTCATGGTTCATATACCGAACGAGTTGAAACGAGGCAATAAACAAGGTACCAGATGATTTATTATTTATCTACGGTTGAAATTTCTAAGAAAAAAATATAATAATTCAACTGGAATTCACTTTATTATAGTAGACCGGCATTAAACTTGCGAGTGATATTAATATAGATTGCGGCCCATATTTGAAGGGAAAATAAAGAGAGAGAGAGCGGGCAACAGTCACCCCTGCTATGCCGGCTTGACGTGACGAATGTGCACAAATTACTTGGCTACTTCCAAACTGATCCTGAAACACCTTTTTTGTTTACGTGAGGGAAATTTCGGGGAAGACGAGGTGTTGTCGGACTCCCCGGTACCACTCCCAAATACCGGGTATACACGACTAAAACCCCCATGGTGTTCCTTTCTACGTCATATGGTGAGATCACGGGCACGCTTTCGCATTCATCCGCAACCCCACCGACATCCTGAAATGCCTAGTCACTTCACAGGTGTTACATTTAAAAGTGGTCGCAACAACATCACAATTACAACATTTTAGGTCATGGGAAAGGAATTTCTTCTTGATGAAATTTTGGATCTCTTTTAGGAATTTGCTTAATAATTCAAATTCTGACAGGACTTTTTTTAACTATATATTATACAGCAAATATTGAATTAGCTTTCCTAAGAATAAATTATATATATATTATATATTATATAAAAAATAATATAAATCTATATTAATTTTTTTATATAAAAAAAAATTTTTTTTATAGTTTAAAAATTTTTAATATTTAAACAGAATATAGAATAAATAGTATTTGGAATTCGGAGAATGGACAGGTTGGCGCCTCAGCGGATGAGTTGATGAGGTATTGTCAAAGAGCGCAAATAGATTGTCAAGTTGGTAAACAAGTATGGCAGCTCCCACGCCGCAAACCCACGCAAAGCTACTGGAATCGTAATTACCAACTCTAATGCATACAAATGGCAGAGTTATGTCTATCATTTTATAGACACGCTGAGCAGTAGTAACTACCCGCTTAATAGGTCAAGCGGCTGAAGTTCGTTAATCTCTGAACTGACAATTATTTTTGCCGACGGTGGGCTACAATCAGCGTATCGACAAGCCAAAAGGATGGGCCATTCTGGCTGTGTACCAAGGCACGCGGTCGACTAGCTAATGTGCATTTCGCGACCCAACTTGGCATTTTGTCCGACGCCGACGATGCAACTGGTCCGCGACGAGTTAAGCGGACCATTAAGACAATGATTGTTACATACCCGTATATTAGTTACATTATATGTTAAATCTGTTAGCTAGCTTTCTTGAGTGGTCTAGCGGTTAGTCGCGTTAACTCACGATCTATGAGAACCGTGTTCGAACCTCGCTAAATTCTGATCAGTACCAATGTGTTACGCAGACTGATGATGGATGGCTGAAGTGACTTTGTCGCGTTTCGGGAACAGTTTGGAAGTAGCCAGGTATAATTAAAGAAGTGTGTACTCTCAATCTCAATCGTCAATCGTCAATCGTCACCTCAAGCCGGGATAGTGAAGGCGACTGCCTCCTGTAGAAATTTAACTGTAGTAGCAGTTGTTTCCGTGCATAGCTTTACGTCATGCGGAGTGTTGTCATATGCCGAGCTGCAATAAAAAAGAGGCAATCACAGGCTAGAAATTACATAACTGCTATACAGCTAAATTCACTCGACCTGTTGATACAACATTGTCTAAAGACCTATTAACGCACTGGTTACATGTTGATTTTGGACGCGCTTCTTAGACAGCTGCACAATTCTTTCAGATTTGTTAACCAATTTATTATTTCAAATTAATCTAATTAGGTTAAATGTCCATTACACAAAGCAATTTAATTTATAATAATTCACCCAGTTTTAGAATTTCATACGAAATTGGTAAAAATAGTAAATTATGGCAAAACAAGTTTTAAATGAGTACGATTCGTAATGAAATCTACATAACCAAGACCGATACACCAAATCATCCACCAGACACAAAAGATGTTATCCCCAGATGACACCGTCCATACAGAAATAAGTTTGCAAACCAAACAAACCTGGCATTTCCGGCGGGCACGTATACTCATGACATACTAAAATATAAATGTCCCTAAATTTATAAATGTACCTGTCTGCCTGGCGAATAAGAGGAGAGAGCATCATCACGTTTGGCGGTGATACGCCATGAATGGGCGTAATATTACGCAAGTTGGCTAATATTCGAGAAAAGTGACTCACACGCGCAGAATTAACATGTCTACAGAAGTTGACTGGAGACTTTGCAGCTGCATCGTGCACATCAAGACAACACGATGCGCTCCCATTCGAGCCGATAACTTCACACACGTGTGCAGGTGCCTTCACTGATCGTTTGGCCTAAATGGAAAGCTATCTATTGCCTCTGATAGATGTACATAAATAGCCGCATCAAATGTGGTAACATAATAATTATTACCTATAGCTACGCAGCATGTTCGCCGTCGTAAACGGTGACGTTGTTTTATCCAGAATTTTCTTAGTGAAGGTGACACGTTAAAACATCGTCGTTATTGACAGATATGAATATTTTTACACATCGTTGTGCGTGTATCTGTGGATGCACATAATTTAGCGGTTAACATGCTCGCTGTCGCCGGTCAGCAGATTGGCAACAATTCCGCTCGACTATTTTAACGCAAATCATCCCGTTGCATGAATTATGTCCGAGATGCGCTAAGCGCAATGTTTGCCAGATCGAGGATTATTGGTGACACGTCTGACTGAAATCAGATTATGTGTAAAGCTATTCTTATGTTATCTTAATATAGATAACAATATTTTGTATTGTTATTGAATTTTATCATAGTTATTGTATAACAGCGTCTCTCATTCGAATATTGTATAAGTAAGGTTATTTTTGGTCAGGCCCAGGGTCACGCGCGGCATAAACATTGCCGATACATGGTAGAAATACCGTAACGAAACTGCAGGAGTGTAGTGCGGATGTTTACGCTTATCTGCTGAAAAGCGATCATGTTATAACATACAGACTTTGCAGACACGAACGTAACCGATAAAAATGCAATTATGTTTGACTAACAATGTTTTATGGAAATATAAAAAACAAAATTAAAATTGTTATAATTATATTAATACAGAATATCATCCAATGTTCAAAAACAGTTTACATAAAGGAGAATACCCATTCGCCTAAGATAAATGGGCCCACAAGTCCTCTTCTCGAATTTGACGATAATTTTTTTTTGGTTCATTTTTGAGATTATTTATTTATTGTATATTGATTGGTAAACGATGTGTTGATATAATTGCGATAAATTACTGACAAGATATTATTTTAGAATATTGTTTTGTTAACAAACTATTAAATATTAAGTAGGTTAAAAAATGGGCATCGTTCTTTAATGCAGCGGTTTCAAAATTTGTAACTTTTAAATTATTTTATTCAAGAAATCTAATGAAAATTAAATTTATACCATTTATAGCGTAGTGCAATCAATCTTTTAGTGTTTTGGAATATGGATCAAGTAGTACATGGATGTTACGTGGTATTCGGCAATAAATGCGAATTCAAATAGAGTGAGTCATGGTGGAAAACGTGCATTTACAAACACTGACGTCAAACAAACGCATACGAACTAACCTCAAGATAAACGGCGATTATTATCTCGGTTCACCTTAACAGATTTTAAAATAGTTAAAAACATTCAAGATACTTTACATATTTATTTAAAAATATAAAGATTAGAAGATAAAAAAAAAATAAAGTAGTCTAAAATATAGAGAATATGCCCATTTGCCATTTCTTCTCGTCTGCGTTAATGAATTTTAGTTCAATTTGTAGAAAAATAAATCTACATTCTTTATCGCCAATCAGTTTTAATTTTTTTACCCGGGTTGAGTAATTAGACCTTTTGAGGTTATTATTGTATTAAAGCATTTACAATAATGCGTGCATGTGTCAGGATCGTGGTAAATGGCGTTCCGTTGTCTCTGCCTATCCCTGTGGGAAAAAGGCGTGACAATTGTATTGTAAACGCTTTAATAATTTATAATATCTGTTTTTTTACGTAATTAAACATTGATTAGTAAACAATACAACGTTGATATAATTGAAATAAAATAAGAAATAAATATTATTTTAGAACATTGGCTTGTTAACAAACTATTAATATCAAAAAATGGGCATTGTTTTTGTTTTATAGCAAAAAAAAAACTCGAAAACCTTCTTATTGAATAATTAAAATCCCAATTTACCCGTCTCTCGCATACCGGATAAACTAATCCAAAAACTAACGTAGACATTCAATGTCGTGTCGTCGAAAACAAACTTAATTTTAGAGAATATATTTGGAGATAGCTAAGCTGTGGATGCCGGGCGAGACATTAATTTAAGAGGCTGTCTTATGAAATCCCGTACGACGCCCTCGGTCATTCGCCATACATTCTACACAAGACAAATTATATTTCTTTACATACGAAAAAATAACACTAGATATAACATTAATCAAAATAAACGCTGTCAGTATGGTGCGAAGCCGTCTGAAATATTGTGAAAAGAAACTTTATTCTGTTTATAAAACGTCTAATGCAAAACGGCGGAGACTTGCAACACGTCGACGAGACGTAGCTACTTCTTCGAAGAAATATTTTAAAAGAGGCAGTCGAGAAATGTGCCCTAAATATTATTATGACATTTACAACTGAGAGTTCTTTGATAATAATAACACCAGAACAACGACCAAAATAGTTATTATTTAGTAGATCAAAGAGTTTACCAATAAAGCTATTTTATTAAATTACGATAATGGTATTAGGTTTATTTGATCGAAACGGAAAGTGTTTGTAGTACGGCCAGTTGACACGAGTCCAAGATGCTGTCGGCAGATAACGGTAATGTTATCGTATGCAACACCTTGCACTAATCGCCGCCGGTACTGACACCTTCCAAGTTAATCATAACATAGCGTCTCGTGGCGCGCCGACGTTGACGGCCCACTCATCTCTGCATAACTTTTAATCAATTCATCATACACTGAGTGAACGTAGCTTCGACAAAGTACTGATCTGGCTTGGTAGTTTTTCGGCAAAATACAACCAAGACTTAGTCAAAACGTGCAATACAACCTTGTCAATATTAGGCAAAGTTGACTTGTTTAATTTGAAAAGTCAAAAAATCATAGAAAGAGGTCAAGGTGGCGATTTAGAACGGGGACAAACAAACCAATTACTTGACAGATACAAACAATAATAATAGTGAAATCTCAGAGGAAATAGAAAAATTACATCATTGGGAGAGGATATTAAAATAACTCACTCTTCATTTCTCTCCTTTACTGAAGATCTATGACATGTTTTTAACTTCGGGATTACATTTAATGCAACATGTTTATGCGTTTCACTAGATAATTAATGTTGGGGTGGCCAAACAAACTTTCATCCCCTATTTCACTCACATTAGTTTTTTTGAGATATACTAATGAATCGATGCAATACCTCCTTGCGACTTTTTATATAAATTTATTCAGATCAACAGACAAAGTTACCTTCACATTTATACATTAGAATAGAAGTATAGATAATACCATACAAATTATTACTTTTTAATGGTTATCTTACTTCAGTAAGAGAAAACGATTCAAAGAACGTAGCATCAACACGTTCAAGTGTTAACACCCGTGTATTGTGCCCTATAGTTAAAAGCCAATCGAAAGTTGTCACAAAATAAAATATATGAGATTTGAATTTCACTGACATCTAAGTGATAACGAAACGTCAAATCACATACATTTTGTTTTCGATTCGAACAAGTGACAACTGTCGATTGGATGTTGACTTTTGCCTCGTAAGGGTGGTTTGCATCAGAAGGCCGGTTAAAGTAACTTTAACTATTACTTTTACGTTTACGTTCACATTATGGTGTATATTTACTCCACACAAGTTGCACCATCGTCGCGCCTGTCATTTTTGACGGTTACTTTAATCTTAACCGTAACCAGCGAATCTTGGCTTGGTTAAAGTTAAAGTAATCGTCAAACCAATGTTGCTAACGTCAAATGTATGAAAAGAAGCCAAATATGTTTTTCTATTATTTTTCGAGATCAGCCACCCTTTTAACGATAACAATATGAATTTACACGATATTGCAACGCGTGTGGGGTAAATGTAAACGTTTAACGGTCGTCGTCGCCGTAATAAAAGTAATAGTTAAAGTTACTTTAACCGGCCTTCTGGTGCAAACCACCTCAAGGCTAAAGGACTAGTATTAAGGCGTTTCGGGATCAGTTTGAAAGTAAACGTTCATAACGAGATGAGTGCACCCTGTCAAGCTGAAACAGTGCACATTTTCTTCGATCATGAACTGCACTTACGAGTTAACATAAGGCAGGGTGTATGTCGCACTACTTTCTTCGCATATCTTTTGGGTTATGGTTATTAGTGCCATATGTGACTGAGAGCGCGTTGATTGGTTACGCCTGGACGTGGTTGCTTTTGATTGAAAATTTAAAAACGAGATAGTGGGCGACAACGTCGAGTAGAAAAAAATATATATAATAAAAGAATGTAAACCCATGTTGTCGTGAACAGATAGTTTAATTTCAACAAGTGGTTTAATATGTGGAATTACACAACCACAGACAGTGGGTGCCAAAATTCTATTTGTAACATACTGAGACGGGTATATTTAACTACCACCCATAAACTGTCGAAAACTCTAATTGTGACAACTTGGAACTATAGTAAATAACCTGTATTTGTAACCACAAACACAAGCCGCAGCGGTAACTAGCTCCATATATTTTGTAAAAAGAAAATTAAATATTTGCTACTAAGACTTAGCATTAGTAGCTCGGCATATGACCATACACAGTCTAAGCTAGAGTGCGGTCCGTGAGCGGAAATAATTGCTATGTGCTATATGCAAAGAAATATCTCCAGGCAACAATCGCCTTGCGGACACGAACGTGCACCATTCATTGACATTTTGTGTGCTGGTAGCCGGTCAAGGCTGTTTCAGCGAAACTGAAGTGGAGGATCCGAGACAAATACAATGATGTGATTAAAACTAGCCTAGACTGGGACCCTGACTAGTGACAACGAATGAGTGGTTAAACTTGAGGATAGCTCCACGGGAGTTAAAGGTGGTACGTACTACCCCAGGATGGCAGACTGGTCTAATATCATTATCAGTCTGCTTACCATTCTTCCATCCTCCACCTGTACCATATTTTTCTAATACTAATGTTCAAGTTAGAACATTGTCTATTAACTTAGGATTTATATTAGATTGTTTATTAAATAAAAGCTCGCAACATAATAATAATAAAAAAATAGTTTTTATTATAAAAACTTCAAAAGTTATTCGTTTCGGAAACATCTTTATGCGTTTCCTTTTCACATGGACAAAAGGAAATCTCATGTTTTATTTATTTATTAATATTTGTTTTTTTTATATTTTAATAGTTTTTTAAAATTTTACAATATCAGTACAGTAGTTTTCTTCACTCGTGTGTTGAACTTGAGAATAAAAATCAAAATTTCAAATACAGAAAAAGTAATTTTCAAAGTGAAAGTAAAAATATGAAACCTAATAAGTGAATTGATTTAATTTTTTTTTAATAAAAGAGACAATTCTATAAGCCGTAACGACTTTGTCGACATTTAATATCGTCTGCGCAACGTGGGCGGACTGTAAACCATCTCGGACAACGCAAACATCGCGACTATTAAAACATTACCCCAGCAATAAAAGTTCACAAAAACAACTTTTTCGCTTTTTTAGGAACATGTAGGCGAATCACAAACCAATAGACATCATACAAAATAACTAACTGCTGCTCGCGGTGACGTAAGCTCCAAGAAATAGAAATAAAAACAGATTCTAATAAGAACATTCCGAAGAATTCCCAACTCGGCGTTAACATGTTATCTCAGACGTCAAAAGGAAAATTGATAAATAATCTCGATGATTTATCCAAAAGCATGTCTAGTATTTTTATCACAAATGAAGCCCCTCCATCAGGAAAATCAGTCGATCTGAAAGAAGCATCTCTTTTCATGCGACGGGCCCATAAAGTTATGTTGGCAACGTATCCCGGCGGCTCAAAAGTTACATACTATGGTTTCGTTAACCGTACACAATAGAATACTGACGCAGATATTATGCATTAACACGGTAACTGTAAATAAACAATAACATCATGGGTTTAATTTAATAGTTAGCCAACATAGGCATCATAGACTGGAATTCAGAATATAAACATATTCGTGTAACAATTATGGGTAATAAGTTTCTGAATACAATGTCGTCATTTATCTTTACTATGCGGTACATTTTCATTAGATCGACGGGCGCGTGACTTAAAAGTTTTTATGATTTTCATCCAGCCGTTAACGGCGTCATTCGTATGACGTTACGAGCACGCTGTACAAATATTTTCTTAGTATTTAAACATAATATAAACAAAACGTACAGAGCAATATTAATTGCGTAATGGTTTATAATATGCTTGAGTGGAAATGCGAGTTGTCATTGTCAAGTTGTCATGAGGTAAGAAATGTTGCCTTCTGTTCGGCTGCGGGCGGCGCCATCGCTACCTCGTCGAGCCTGACTGTTTCTCGACAGGCGATGCTAATTAATCCGTGTTCACAGTCTAGCCAAAACATAGTCAACCTGAGTTTTACCACCCACCTGTCGTCTATTGGGCAACGTGAAAACAATATGTAATCATTGATTAATCGTTTATGTTTTATGTAATTTTTTGCCAAGAAATTATAATTTTAACATTGTTTTTCGTAAACAAAACACAAATCAATCTCTGAATCTAACGTAATTATTTCGAATTTTTAACAAATATTTGCTAGCTTTGGTACGTATTCTAGAACTATAAAATTTTAATTACCAGTTTCCTGAAAGCGTCTGTGACTTTGGCATGTTAACTGAAACAGCCAAACGTACATTATAGTACGAACCACACTTTATGGCGGCTCAGAAGTTAGGCAAGTATCAGCGAGGGACGATGAACGTGAGAGGGAAAGGCACACTCCCGCGCTACCCGCCCGCAGACTTTTTTTTAATTGTAGCTCGATATGTGGCAACACTCCGCCTGATGTAAAGCTAGAGTGCAGCCCATGAATGGAAACAACTGCTACTACAGAGAAACCTGTGAGAGGGCAGCAGTCGCCTCCACTATGCCGGCTTGAGGAGACGAGCATGTACCATCTAGATTGACAGTGCAGACTCCTCACGTTATACCTGGCCACTTTCAAACTATTCCCGAAACGCGACAAGGTGTTACATTCGAAAGTGGTGGTACTACCCCAGGACGGCAGACTGGACAAATAACCATCATCAGTCTGCCTGCCACTCTTGTTAAATTTTCATATAGAATAGAATAGAATATCTTTTATTTGTTACAATACAGATACATGTATAATTGTATATGTTCTATTCATATTAACTCCTTAAATTTTATTATTGTAAATTTGACTGTATTGCGCGAAATAGCGGCCGCAGCTAACTTCCGAGACGCCATTAAGTTCGACGCGGCCTATACAATGCAATTAACCAATTTTCTTCTATATCATTTAAGACTTTTTTTTTAGTAAAAAACAATATTTCAGTTGAAAAGTATTACCAAATTATTACAGCGTAAGGCAGGCGAATGGCACTTGTTTACGAGCTTTCAGTTACATAAGGCAACCCACTCGGGAACGTTTTGCCTCTATTTATATGCACTTTCCATTCCCAGCGTTGTGACACATATTTCACTTACTCCAGTGACAGAGGCGAACGAATTAAATTATTTTCCTCTATTAATATTACTTTAATGAACTATTATAAAATTATATATGGAATAAATAAATTTTCTTAAATAAATAACATAATTTAGAAGGTAATTTAATTTGCGGACGATTTTTTTTAGTTCGACATGTGACAACACTCCGCCTGCTGTTAAGCTAGAGTGCGATCAATGAACGGAAACAACTGAGAAATTTTTGCAAGCAGCACTCGCCTCTGTTATGCCGGCTTGAAGAAACATATTTCCACCGTCCAGGATGACGGTGTAGGCTCTTATACCCGGCTACTTCCAAACTGTATCCAAAATCCGACTAGGTCACTTCACGGTTGTTACACTTGAAAGTGGTGGTACTACCCGGCAGACTAAACTAATAACCATCATGAGTTTGCCTGTCTACCACTCTTTAAATTTTCCTCAAGTTATGAAAGTTTTCTAAAAGTAATGTTTTGCTTAAAATTTCAGTCATAAACTATAGAATCTATCTGTATAAGAAAGTAGAGTTTTACAAGCTTTTGTTTTATCGTTTGTTACCAAAATGTAGATACCTAGTAATGGTAGAAAATAGGATCTTTAGGGTTGCCATAGCTAGCAATATCGAGACGTCAATAATTTGAAACATTTGTTAATTCGGCGCTTCTCTCGTGCGAAAATGCTCTTGACTAAGAGGGAAACTGAGTGCCCTCAGACCATTTCACTTCCTAGGTAATTATTTTAGATCAAATTTAAAAAAGCTGAGAGAGGTGCATTTCAAAGCGCAAATCCTAGCAACATCAACATACCTTTGTCTCAAAAAAAGAAAAAAAAAAAGAATCAAGCCGAAGGGGTGTAAGTTTATAACATTTAATGTTAACTAAACGCATACGAATTGCGAGCAAGGCCTAGTAGGCTATATAGAAGGATTCTGGATCACTATAATGACACCATGATTTAAACATGTGATAAGGAAGGACGGCGGAGATTTATCTTGCTAAACTGAATAGAAAGAACTCAGCCAGATTGGTTATTTATTTATTTAGATGCTCACTGCAAGTTGCAGCCGAAAAAAGTCACATACATATATTTTAAAATCTGATCAGTAAAACTGGGTTGCAACTCAAAATGTGAACAAAAGGTTAACTCATAAAGGGTTAGATGAGAAGCACTTTCAACCGAGGAGAACCATCCATGAAGAAATATAATAGATGTAGAGAAAGAATTCACTGGTGTTTTATAAAAAAAATACAGTGACCACGAATTCATACTTTGGAGTTTAAACAATACTTTTTTCAGTTCTAATAGTTCAAAATAGTTTTTCGCATATAATGTCGCGGTTTGCTAACTAGATTAACTACCTAAATTGTTATAGATATATGAAGTGGTGGTACAAAGTGCTTGTATTATATCATGTGCCGCAAATAAAATTAAGATGCCTCAATTTCTAATACAATTACATTTAAAACCATCCTGTTACCGCGTATTTGTCTGTCTGAAAATCTCAAATCGTAATTCTCACACCACTTTCACACAAGCGTAGTTGGTTGCGAACCTTAAGATTTACAATTATATATTAAAAGAGATGTGTTCAAATGTATTGCCTACCATAAAAATATTCATTTATAATTGTTAAAGTCAAATTAAAAGCTTTGCAAAAATCACACGCATCATTGTTAGTAAACCCTTCTGTAGATTCAAATAATTTGAACTTTAATGGGGCACCTTAGTGCTCAGTGAAGCTGTATTAATTAATGTTTCAGAGACAAGAAGATTGCAATGTCTTCGGGCGATCGTACCGTCGCAATGTCTGCAGCGCTTGGGCTCCGGGGGCGCGGGGTCGTCGCCGGCGAGGTCGCGGTGTCGCACCGGCATGGCCGCGCATCCCGCGCCGGCGCCGCCACCACTAATTCCTCCGTGCCGTCCGTGTCGAGCCGAGCGTACTGTAGAGCCGCTCCTGTAGCGGCGGCGGCGTCGCGGCTGCCACTGACTCTACAATCATCCGCCCGCCCGATCCCGGTAGGCGGCGCCCCGAGTATTTTCAGTTATTTTTGGCAACCATGAGTCACAGCTCGAGCCACCCGCCGAGTACTGCGCCCGCGCATCCTAGCTTTTCTCACGCAACCAACCCTCGGCGTCCTCGACAGCCTTCGTATTTTTTTTAGTTACAAACTTTCATCTTTATCGCTCAGAAATTTTAGCACATAAATATTTAATCATAATTTGTAGATACAAACCGTGAAAAATTTTAAAGATATAGCAAGTTTTACTAACAAGTGCAACTATATAACAGTAATTTTGCAGCAAGTAAAAAGCACAAAATGAGTGTTTTGTTTATGGCATTATAACGACATCAAAGTAAATATTTGCATCAAGTTAATATTGTGTATTACGAGTAATTCATTCATCACACTAAACATTCTGGTCGAGTCTCAGTCAAGTCAAAAATGGTTTTAGAAAAATGGTAGAAACTTCCTACAGAAAATGAAAATGTTTCATTTCAGTTAACATCATATTGGTATTCTTTAGTAGATTGTCTGAATGAAATCACATTTCAGTGACAAGATTGCCAAATGCTATAAAAATAAGATTTTTCTGATGTAGCTTGTTGAGGGTGCAATTTATATTTGTTATTGCAATTTTTTACCATGTGCACCAGTAAAAATGCAGGTTGGGACAACCTCATTTCACAATATCATTAAAAACCCACTTTGTCAAATGCCTCCGTCAACATATAAGAAAAATTGCTATATACGCCGGCCGGTAGAGGTTAAAAAGTGCACGATTAATTGTGTAACAAGTGCTCCATGAGACAGCAGAAAACAAGGAAGGTAATCACCCCATCCTAGTCATACAGTCCACATCGGCACGTTCGCAGGTGCAACTTGAAACCTTCTCGGCAATTTTTTTCTGCTCAATTTTCATCATATGTTTTAATTTTATTTATTATTCTAATATTTTCAACATTTCATTCATTTTCAATATGATATGGTAAAGAGATACTTATAACATTGTAAATATACTTATTTCTATATCTATATGCCCCCCGGTGAACTTAAATAAAATCCAAATACCGCAGGTTAATAACGTCCGATACCTAGGTCTTCATTTGGATAGGAGACTAACTTGGAAAAATCATCTAACCACCAAACGGAAACAACTAAACCTGCTTCGGCTCAAAATGAATTGGATGCTGAATAAAAAGTCAGAACTTAGTATTGAGAACAAGTTGCTACTCTACAAATGCATCATATTCCCAATATGGACCTATGGAATCCAGCTGTGGGGCTCTACAGCGGAGTCAAACATAGAGATTATACAAAGATTCCAATCTAAGACTCTACGAACAATGTTAAATGCACCATGGTTCATAACAAACGAATCTATTCATAATGATCTAAATATACCCACTGTGTTCTTACAGTTGCTTGTAATACAGCAAGAAAATACAAAGACCGCATGTTAAACCACCCCAACAAACATGTACCGCACATGCCAAATAACCCACAACCAACGCTGAATGTCCTTACTGTGACAGATAGTGTTGCAGAAAAGAGCTATAAAAAAAAATTCTATATCAAAGAAGTTTTGGTAAAGTTAAAAAGCACCGATCATAACTTTGAATGTAGGTATAATAATATTTAGCTCGTTATTATAGACATATGATGAAAATTGAACAGCTGTTATAACATTCATTTTTAAAATGTAGTTTACAAATGGTTTTACAATGAGAAAGTTAGTAAAAATATGGCAAGCAAATGACACCAAATGCTGCTATAAAATGTATTAATTTGCACCTACTGAGCAATCATTCAAATATGAGATTAAGATGTTAAAATAACATAGGCGTAGTCAGCACTACGATACCGGTACTGGCTTCAAAATATTTATTTTCCGTTTACACGACCTAACACAACACTACCAAACAAAACGCAGAGAAAAACAGCCGTAAATATCTACTATATACTAATTTTATGTATCTAATTGAGTATCGGATGGATTTCTTTCATCGTATATCAGAAGTTAATAATAACTAATGCGTAGTGTCTGGTTACAGAACAATATCCATGTCCGTACGATAATTGACAAGACATCTAATGTATAGAAGATTTCAAGAAATAGATAATTCTTAGATAATAATTATGTCATTTATTCAAATTATTACAGTATTTCGTACTAAAAGTACTGTATAATTGGATAAAGAAATGGGTACTAACATAAAATAAAACCAAAAAATGAAGCAGGTTGATAGAATAGTTTCGTGGGCGGCTACGTAGTACGTAATCTTACCTTTTGTTATCAAATAAAAATTAAACGCTCCATCCACTTTTATATAAACTTGAAATGATTTCTTCTTATAATTTAAAATCACTTTATAATGTTTATTTTCTTTTTTAACCTTGTAAATTTAAACAAAACACAGTAAATAAATACCTACTGCCACTTCCATTGGCAGCCATTTTATTTTTCTTGCCACATGATAAAATTATTCACATGCTTAATTGTCTATGATTATTAATTGAATACTACAATTTTAGTAATAATGTTTTATACAAGGCAAAGAAATTGTTATCTATGCTGCTGGTTATAATAAATTTAAATATTTAAATCAATTTCAAAATGCCTAATCGCAAATCCTTTAATTAATTAAAATAACTCTATAAAAATCCAGATGTGCCGAAGATTTAAAAAAAAACAGCGAATTATCAAATTGCCTATATTATACGATTATTAACATGGTCGTTTAGGATTTCAGTTCTGGCTGGACCACATTTGCATCTCATAGCTTATATTAAAGGAACCTCTATAAAAAAAAATGGTGGACAAAAACAACAATATCATTGTGCGATTTGCACTCTTTATTTAATACATTCACAATGAGTAATAGGTATACACTTGTGTATATAGGTATAAAATACGTGTGCTAATTGGTACAGTCAGAATGGTTTAATACTTTAGAATAATGAGCCTGAAACATTCTAGACCATCCATTCTCTCTGCCTAAAGCTTTCTAGTTTATTCGTGATAAGTAAAATACATCACAGTAGATTGACTAAGAGTTGTGGCATTTTAACATTAACTGTTTTTGTACTAAGAAGTAGACGTTTGAGGTCGCTTCCAGTTGCCAGTCAAGTTGTTATAAATGTTGTAGGTACCGACCGGTATACCGACATTAAAAATGCAACAGATTCGAAAATTAGGCAAAAAATATTTTTTTTCGGGAACTTGCTTAGTTTTCGAAATTTTTTAAAAATATTTTGTATCTGTACCGAAAAAAAAAAAAACAAAATCTAGAAACTCGTACTCGTACACCACCATCGGACTGTACCACAATAATCCTAAGTAAAACAAAAAAATGCTTTAATAGACGAAAAATCTTATATTATTTTTAGTTAGAATAGGTATAAAATTCGATAGTAGAAATATAAACTAACACGTACTATCCACTGAGCGTGTCATAGACGCGTCAAAATTGATTGCACTTCTTGTATCAAATTGTACGCGTCCATGAAGTTACGCCTCAACGAATAGTGGGCCACATACACAAACACTCATACATTGAAAAACAAATTAAAGTTAAGATTTTTATCACAATTATTTTGTTTTTGACAAACAATTTAAAAAAAAATACAAAATAGAAGAAATATTTAGGAAACACGGCACTTCTAAAACTAAACACAACGGTCGTATATAAAGCTAAACACTACATTTTAAAAGTCATTATGAAAATGGTGCTACAATAAATTTTATACCAAAAAAGATTGTGAATATTTTTATTATAAAATTTTTTGACCCTGTGAGAGAGTAGCATAGAGATAAAATAGGAGTTAAGAGTTACATACATAATAAAAATATTTCTAGACTGGTGACAACCATTGCTATTAAACATAGCCGTTACGTTGACGAAATGAAATAAAATACTTCGTCTAGAAACACTTTAATTATTGTTAAAAGTTAATTTTAAAATATTGTGAAGAAGTATGAATGTTACCCACCGTCTACGGAGGCGACTAATATTTTTTTTTGCCTCAGTTTACAGTTGGCTTGCAATCAAGCTAATAACTTTAAAAAGTGTAGTATATTATAATATGGCTTGTAAAATCCTTATTTCTCAACGCACTTACTTACATACAAAAATTACCGTAAAAACTTAAATAACTTTTCTTTAAAAACCTGAATAGCCAAAATAATTCAAGGCCATTCATTTCTACTAATTTTGCATATTATATCAGAATCCGTACAATAAACTAAAAATTTAATCACACATAAACAGCTTGATTATAGCAAGATTTATTTTTAAATAGACTAAAATGACATTTATGGGCAGTGGGTTGTCAATTTAAAAAATAAATTGAGTTGTAGTTATGAATGTGACCAAAGATTTTGTTTTTTCAATTATTGTGTAACCAATCAATTAAACGAATGGTGTCACAACACTTCACTGTTCACCTGGCAACATCAAAATGCAATAGCTCCCACTATCTCGTGTTTACATGTAGCAGTGTGTCATTTTAGTTTGTTATGTATAAACAAGCTGTTATAATTATTTTAATAGGAAAATATTATAAATTTAAAATATTTAATATTTTACAACCTTGCTTAATTTAATAATTAGTCCATTTAGACTTTTATTACTATTTTCACGCCTATCAAGTACCATATTATTTGACATTAACCTAATAATAAAATGATTAATTAAATTTTATTCTTGTTTCGTATACACGTCAAAAAATACACTTGATACATGCCCTCCTTACTTTAAAGCTTGTCTCACATGTAGCAATGTTTTTTAATTAGATTAGCTTTTTGTTCGTTTATTGAGGAAGATTATGAACTCTTTTTCGAGGCCAGGGTTACATTTAAAAATCGTACCCTAAGTAGCCGTATCTATGACATAAGCAGTTACATGTGTGACGAGCTTTATGAAAAAAAAGGAGTAAATTAACAGCATACAAAAAAACTAGCTTACTAACACATCACAATATAAAAAAAAAAACAATATGGAATAAAAATTAAATACTAAGAGAAACATACATTTTTTTTATTACGACGCGACGGTTTTTCAGTAAACGAGTTACCATAATAAAATTCACGTTAAACAAAACCTTTTTTAGAGAGACGAATTTTAAATACCAATCCCAATAATTACGGAGCTCTATCAGACACATGTAGGTCGTCACTCGTCACGCTCCGTCCCACGTGGGTCGACTGGGTTTCGCTGGCAACCCTAGTCTCTACCTACCCCGGTATTACAAAGTAGTAGCATGAACTATTAAGTATCAAATAATAAATGCTTTTATTCTCGAATTTTCCTGAAACATCTTAAGTTACCAAAGATGTGGGTAAAGAGTAAATTTTATTTGGCAAATAAACTGTTTGCGCATGCGCTTTAAAGAAGCTCGACCTTGGATCGCTTAGATAACCACCAATAGAAATCGGTTTACAATTAAGCTCCAATGGGGAAGGTCCTAAAATAATAATGTATGTTTATTATTAATAATTAAAAATTACGAGATATCTCTTTAATTAGATGCATTTATTGATTCTGATCTGAAAATACTTTAAAATCGAGTAGATATTTGAAAAACTTTAATGACACGTGATGGAACTTTTTCGGACAGACCATAGACATTAGTGCAGAAAAAGAGGTGGTATGTAGCCTAATAATTTTATAGATATTTTTATTGTCTATGGTTGTTACCTCACAAGTTTGTCAATATCTTTTCTTTGTGTTTCCTTGCGATAACAGTATTTCATACAAATAACCAAATTAGTGTAATGAACAAAATAGTGTACTATAAACACCATGTTTTAATGAAAAGAAACCTTTTAAAATTGAAAATTTGTTCGAATAATTTGACAAAGATTTCTTTTTTATGTTTCCTGGCAATGGTTTAGCTCCGTTCCGATCATTACGATTACTAAATTAGAATCGTAATTTTTAAAAATTAATTAAAATAGAACAAATGATATATAAATGTTTTCCACATACACGTGTCGACTAAAATTATCTATGTTATCCAAAAAATACATAGCTGTCACCATATGCACCTTCCCAATTGGCTAAAAATAAAGGATTTCTAAAGTGCTCCAGCGCAAGTACAATACAAATAAACAAATCTTAGTCTTGGAATTTGTACTTATATAAAAAAAGCTATAAAATTACTACCTTCAAAAATACAGAAATTATCCGAGACTTGATTTTGTTTAATTTATACTATAACTACCTTTGCATAGGTAGACTTCGGTGGAACACGATCGATACGAAAGACACACGCGATAGACCGAAAATACTATGAAAAACGTCTGTTCCATCGACTACGATCCATAAAAATCAACCCTATCATAGCTAAATAAGAGTTAAAAATCATGAGTCAAATAATAAATTATTGGGACAGTTTAAAAAATATGATTCATTCAAGTATCTTCCCCCAACCAAAATAAACGTAGACGCTCGTATATGAGTACATAATGCTGGGCTGTTTGCGTCGCCGTTTTTGTGGAGGGCCGGTAAACCTCACCGGATGATTAATACCAAGTTCTCCATTGCCGAAGCAACCAATAAGTGGAGTGTCAGGGAAAAACGCTCTGAACACCGCCAACTCCAAATGATGCCTCGATTCTAATCCCAAACATGATAGCTTCATCGCTACACTGTGTTCAAAACGAGGAATTCTCTCTGAAAACTGAAAAAATAAAAACAATTTAATTAACCTATTAGAGTAGATTCAAGAAGGAATCGATCAACGTTGTGGGTACAGCCCTACCGCGCCTTGAGATAAGACGTAATAAAGACGTATATAAACAATGTAAACTATAGAAAAATAAACGAATTAATAAATATCTTTGTCTATGTTAATTAAGTTTAGGGTTATTACCATATAAAATATATTTTGTTAGAAGCCTGTATTCAAATTTCTCAAACTCCGACCAGAAAATCATGTAGTATAAGGTAAAAAAAAAGAGTAAGCAGACCTTTTCTTAGATTGTAAGAATGTGTTGACACAGTTTTGATATTTAGTATCAATCGTACTGCCCTACAAGACATTCAGGAGGCCTTATTCAAAAGACCACTAGAATCTTACGTACGTAGTAAGTAAAAAATTGCTATGCTATCTAACAAAATTACCTCTTTCAGAGCGCTCACAAGTTTCTTTTTCCCCAAATCCATATTCTCGACGACCAGCGAGTACACTTCGAATACATTTTTGGTAATTCTTTCATTGGAACGTTCCTTGGGCACAGTAAATAGACAAAGAGAAATAGTATTGTCACTTATATAAGGTTTTTCTTCATTAATACTGCTAATTAATGCAGAAATTTCACCTCTGTTCAAAAGTGTATCTTCAATAATACAACCGCCTAATGCGAATGGCACATCTGTTTGGCTGAAATATAAAAAATAAATCAATTAGGAGGATTGAAATAAACTGGAGGACGTTAATAAGGAGCTGCTCTACTGATATTAAGAATGACACATATCTCACATGCTAAATATCACCACCAGCGCAGAATGTCCTTTTTGTGACAGATGGTGGATGCAAAGAGGAGTTAAAAGAAAAAATTAAGAGTGCAAACTTCAGCATAAATGAGATTTTAATTTCTGGCTAATGCACAGTCATATATTTGTTTGCTTATCTGCAATCTAAACTTGACTATGAGCAGATTTGTTGCATGATAAAAGACAAGTTAAGCAGTGCCTCCATTGAGGCCTTCGCTCATTTGTACAGCCTTAATATTTGCTGTTTGACATGTGGAACTTATAGTTTAATCTTCCACTATAATTTCTCTGTTTGAGCTCATGACCGTCGGGCGTGCATGAAGAGAATTGTGGATGTGAGGGAAGCGGGAGCAGTTGTGTCAGGATTGTGTTAAGTGGCATTCCGTTGTCTCTACCTATCCCTGTGGGAAAGAGGCGTGGGAATTGTATTGTATTGTTTGAGCTGGCTTCTTTGGGTGTGACTATCCAAAGAGATAATTTAATTTTTGTTAAAAATCTATTTACAAAGTCCTGCTTACCCCAAAACAATAGAAACACATGCAAAGAAAACTGCAACTTGAATACAATATTATTATTGATAAAAGATCACCTTCAAATGTCATCAACAAAACTCATACATATACATACATATTATTTGATAATCGTATTTTATAGTGTAAACATCAATATCATGAAAAAGCACAATGAACAACGTTCTAATATGACTCATCGTTCGATATTTGTGTTGTTTGAAGCAGAATAATGAATATTTAAGTAATAATAATACAGATGTCTTAAATATTGGTGCATCGTGTGAAACAAATAGAAATCGATGAGACCAGTGTTCAAACCCTGCTAACCAGTACCAATGTATATAAAGTATAAGAATTTTCATCCCTGAGTGCTTATCTACAATACAAACACTATACTACTATAGCCATATAGAAAAAAAACAACAAATACTTACACCTCCTTAAAATGGTCCAAAAACGTTATATCTAGCATAGAATGCAAAAAGTATTTGTCAGTTACAAACACTAAAATCCCTTTAATGTAATTCTTCTCCAGAATATCATTTACAGGTGTGTAGAATTCCTCTTCGATCAGATTCAAGTCATTAACTTTCAAAATTCGAAAATCTACATCAGGCAGCTTGGGTATTACGAACCCACCAATGAACGGAGGCAGCCTCTCCGACAGTTGCTTTTTGCCTGAATAGAAAGACGTGGGTGATGTCTCTACAGGCATGTACGTGATGAAATCAGTTTTAACAGTCAGCATTGATTCTTTGGGACTGTTGATTGAGTGATCAATGACATCTATCACTGAAACAGAAAAAAGGTTCAATGAGTTCAAATGTATCTAATATATTTTTTAAGAGTCTCAGCATCCGAGGCCATTCCGGGTTTTGCTGAGCTTGAACTGCTATCAGAGAGAAATATGTCAGCTTGAGGAGACGAATTCCATTTATTCCTAGCTACTTCCAAGCTGATTTCAAACATCACTTCACTTGAAAGTGGTGATACCACTCCCAGAACAGAAGACTGGGCTACTAACGGGATATGTAAACACGATAGCCTTTATTTGTATAAAATATAAATTTAAATAAATAAATGAAATTGAATTAAAATCTAACAAGATATAATCGCTCTGCCTACTCCATTTGGTGATAGGGTCATTGTACTTTAATTAATAACCTATCTAATCATATTTAAAATATTAGCATTGTCAAAAGCTATTAAAAAAAAAACTACCTACCCACCCTACAAAACACCTCAATGATATACCTAATTAGACTTGTATGTCATTGTCACGATAGGTAATTTAAATCCAAATGACATAACATTAATTACAACGTAAAAGTTACATAAGACGAAAATAAGTCAACTCTATACATAGGTAGGTTTAATAAATAGCCTCTATGACACAGTTGCGCGTAAGTCCCGGTTTCAAACAAATAATAATTTGTAGTACCTTTGTTAATATTAATAGGATATGTGGGAAAAGGGCGTGACAATTGTATTGTATTGATATGTTTTGTGTTGTCTCGATGATACTCATAGTACAGGGCAGTACATCCTAATTAAAAAAAAAATTTTTTTTTGCGTAGTCGGCATATGACAACACTCCGCCTGATGTAAAGCTAGAGTGCAGAAACAACTGCTACTACAGAGAAATTTGGCTTTAGGATATTGTATTCTTTATTAGGAGCCAGAGGAGCGAGAGGAGTGTGCACTGTCAATCTGGATGGTACACAATGCACACTCATCTCCTGAGGCAGGCAAGGGGAGGCGACTGCTGCCTGTAGAAGTTTATTCATTGTAGCAGTTGTTTCTGTTCATTGACCACAGTCTAGTTTTACATCAAGCCTGACTTTTTACATTATACCTGGCTACTACCAAAATAATCTGGAGACATGACTGGGTCACTCCTTGTGTGTTAATCTACTTATATGATCTCTAGAAACTACAAAAGACCTAGTTTCCTAATCCTAATAGAATTCCTACATCAGGACTAAATACAGAACCATATTCCGTTAAGAAAAAATGAACTTTTTTATATTTAAAAAACTTTTTTTTACTCAATTTGCATCCTCACTATAGTGAATCAGAGATGAGTATTGATTCGAGTGAGTAGATAAACGTTGTTTAAATTAAATATGAAAAATATTATTCCATTCTAAAATACTAACAAAAAAAAACTGTAACAAGATTATAAAGAATATGTGTTAAATAACAAAAGACAGGGGGTCTACCTCCAAAAGTAGGTTGATGTTACAATAAACGCTTACATAAGGCTTCTCAACAGTAATAACCAAGCCCTGAATCCATTATATAACAAGTCAACATTTAATATCAAGTACAAATGTTACATAAGTTATGTGAAGCTATTTTTTGAATTGAGGCCACTTTGTCTTTAAAATAAGGCTCAATTTTGCATGAAACAATGTCTGTGTTAAGACTCTTTGTGTTATACAACACTAACATTGTAATTTTTAAAATTGAACAAAGAAAAAATTTGCATTTTATTTATGAATCACTTGAAAGGAGTCTGCTATAACCGGGTGTGCACTGTCAACCTGGACGGTCCACATTCATCATCTTACACCAGCGTAGCATATTTTTTTATGATAGCAGATGTAAAAAATATTGTTAATCTTAAATTATAAGTAAAATATATGTAAAATTCACTCACCATCATGTTCCTCAGTGCAAGGAGGATCACATACACTCGGTGAAAAATGTTCACACTTAGCTCTCAAGCCCAATGTAGAGACAAGAACAAATGAGAATATAATTAAAGGTTCATTGTTAATTGGTGCTGATTTCACAAACTTCAATGTATGGGAGTTGGCTTCTGTTAAAACAAAATCTCTGACCTCCATACTCGATCTACGCTGCGCATTAACAGCATCTCTCCAATTCTTACAAACAAGCTTACATAACTCCAAATCTTGCCATGACAAATGACTCAAAATGTTTCTCAGAATTATATAGTTTGACATGGCCCTCTCCACGAGTGTCGGGTCACAGTCTAACGGTGTAATATTTCTATCCAACTCCTTACCTTCCATTAAAGCTTTTATATGAGGAGCGGTGGTCAACTTTGAGCACTTGAACTGAGTTAAATATTCAGCCATTGTGAAATAGTTCCTTATATTTCAGTCACAAATTGATCGTCAATCTGCCTGTTGATCGGATCACCCTTCAATAGTGATAGAATAAGGCAGTAGAGATATAAAAAGAAGCAAATAAGATAAAATCCAATGTAAGCCAATACTTGATGGAAGTGTTTCTTCAGTTGCGCACGGTTGAGGATCTCAGCTGCATCGTAAAGGCCCAAATTTCCTTGTGGTATTGTGAAGTACTCATAAGTGAGCCATATGAACATGGGCAAGTTGATCAGAAACAATAGCAACTGCCCATGTAACAACAAAAGAAACGTAACAGCTGTGTGACCGATGTATTTCGTTAACACCCAATAATTTAATCTTTCACAGCATTCTTGAGAATTCAAATAATCACACTCCAAATCGGATAATGTTATAGTAAAGTATGCTAACAAAAATAATACACAACTAACGGCTACTAATGCGATTACGAACAACAGAGTTTCAGCCAATATCATTACTATAAATTTACCGTCTCTTATTACCAAATCGCAATAATGTCACTCACGAATTACATAAATTACGAGCACAGTGCACAGCTTATAGGCACCTAATTGTTCATTGTGAATTCGTCACAAGTATCGAATTAACGTCCACAGAAGCACCCAAATTCACTTTAATATTAACAGAAATTACACAAGCGACATCTTTCTACGCCCAACATCGCGTAATATCTTTAAATGAGAAAATAGGACATAATACATAATATTTTTGTTGGAGGTTTACGTAAATTTTGTTGTCAGTGGTTTGTTTCTTCAGAGCACAGACAATGGTTTATCGTTTTCTGCCAACACATTTTAATTATTTTTCAGTGATACGAAACAAATTAGAGGTATTTCTTGAGTTCCTTGGTTGATATTGGTCACTATTTACACGTCTGATCGTGTGCAAACTAAATAACTTTGTTAGAAACTCTAGAACAA
Organism: Tinea pellionella; assembly: GCA_948150575.1. Lineage (NCBI taxonomy): Eukaryota > Metazoa > Arthropoda > Insecta > Lepidoptera > Tineidae > Tinea > Tinea pellionella. The sequence continues at coordinate 5,479,155 of OX411256.1, forward strand.
TTAATAAAGGCTCTGCGTTACATAATTCATTCGACGTTTATGAACGGCGTCGTTCTCTATAGCCAAATTGAATACGTAATAGTTTGGATTTCCAATACGTAGTTTAAAATGTAACATTTTAAAAATACTTCATCGACTTCATGTATCATATTTCGATTATCAGCCGTAACAATGAATATAAATTAAATTTCTCTAGCATATATACCTACGGGGAGAGCGATTGAATAATCCCGGCTGGCCGGTGTACATGTTGCTCCTCTGTATTATCTAACAGGCTTATTACGTAAGCAGGAAAGTTACAAGTACAAATAGCTAAATCGATTCAGTAGGTATTTGAAACTTTGAAAGGTCGTTTATAGGAGTACGATATTAACATTATTATCATTTAATACGCCTTAATTTATTAAATTACTGAATTTAACTTTAGTAACTGCGTTGTTATTTTTATTATTCAGGCTAAAACGTCTCTATGATGAAACGCCTAAAATAAATGAAAACCTAATTATTTTAGGTGACAATTTTAATTATAATTGATTATACAATAATAATGTGATGTATAATTCTCTACTATTCAAGTATTATCTTGGATATTTATCTATTGTTTATTTTATTTGATATATCTTATTCCCGCTTTTGTTCAAACTTTATGGCGTCTCGAAAGTTAGCTGCGGGCGCGATTTCGCGAAGGTACAAATTTACAATAACAAAATTAATAGAATATATAAAAAATTCACGACGAATTGATAACATCCTCCTTTTGAAGTCGGTTAAAAACAACCTCTCATGTTCATCGTGACCTGCTGATACCTCAATTTGTGTACTGCGCGACGACTTGTGCCTAACTTCGTTTAGATCTTACTAATACTAGACATGTAAAAAAACCCTACTATTACACAGAGAATAACGCTAATGTGACCGTGTTCTCTTCATTGTTATAGATAAACTATACCTACGCATTGCATTAAATGAAATCGTCGAGGCAGCGTTGTTCCTACCACACGCAATGATCTCCTTGAGAACTGGGATGCCACTGTAAATGCGGAACGTGTGAAATATTGCAATTGTCAAGTTTAATTTACTTATTTTAAGGAATAGGGAATGCATGAATGACTTTTTAATGTCAACCCGTTAAAGAGTACCTAATTTATTTGTCGCCATGCTTGTGTGTATTATCGTATGCCTAACTTATTGATTAATTAACTAACTTACTAGTAATTAAATTGTACATTACTTCATTTAAACAATCAAAAAGAGCGATTACTATTTTATATTCGTACTTAATTTTTATTATTTGAAATGAAATGAAATGAAATTTCATTTATTTATTATTTAAAAAAAATTTCGTTTATTAAGTATCTTACTTTTATTAACCTAGTGCTTAGTGAGCGATGTCGGCGGCTGCTAAAGGGACATCCCACAAAAATTTAACAAGTTAACAAACTAAATCAACAGCGGCATGACGGTTTAACAGAAGCTCATTTAATTGACTAGGAATTGAAAGACTCCTCGCAAAGCTGAGCTTGCCTATTGCATGGATATTCCAGGTTCGCCCTCGCGCTTAAGGGGTCTCGCAAAACTGGGGCTCAAGTCAATAGCTAATCGACGGTTGTCACTTGAACCAATCGAAAACAAAATATATGTGTATGTATGTATGTTGAACTGTCATCCAAGTGATAACGAAACGTCAAATCCCGTACATACAGGCGAGACATAGCCTCCCTTCCCAGTCACGTCTTTCCCCCTTCCTATACATGGGATCCTTAAAGCGCAGTGTGAAGAGGCATCTCATTAAGCCGGCATAGCGGGCACGACTGCTGTTTGCAGATCCCTTTCTCTGACAGCAGTCGTCTCCGCTCATGGATCGCACTCTAGCTTAACACCAGGCAGAGTGCGGTCATATGACGTGCTAAAATAAAAAAATAAAAAATAAAAAAAATAATTTAGTTTTCGATTCGATCAAATGACGACTGTCAATTGGTTTTCGATTTTAGGCCCAAATTACATTGTGTATATATGTACTTGGTACTGTCTATTAAAAGTTACGGGAAGTTACTCGGGAGTACACACTACGTGCTTACTACGATATATCTAAACAGATAGATTTCTGATCCACGTTTTAAGTTTATTCCCACTGTGCCACGGTCGCACAATACAATTTGCATTTGTACAATATTTCATGAAATTGTTGAGCATTGACCTAATAAATATATTATACCTATAGATCTCGAGCTATTGTAGAATGTAGAAAGTAGGTTATGTGTTTATCTAAAAATCTAGCACGTTGCAGTACCACTAAAAGATGCAAGGTTGATAGCTATAGTGTAGGGATGTCCCGAGTGTGTACAAGTTTTACTCGAGTTAGTGTTTTTAATGTTGCTTTAAAAGATTGACTTTTTTAAAATTAAAAAATAGTAACCTTGATACACTGGTGAACTTTATTGAAAATATTGATTTAAAAAAATAGTTTGTAGTGAATTGATTAGTTTTATGGGTTTATCTATGTAAATGTGCTAATCTATTTTTTTTTTTTATTATAGCTCGGCATGTGACAGCACTTCGCCTGATGTAAAGCTAGAGTGCGGTTCATGAATGGAAACAACTGTTACTACAGATAAATCTCTAAAGGCAGCAGTCGCCTCCACTATGCCGGCTTGAGGAGACGAGCATGTACCATCTTAGATTGACAGTGCACACTCCTCTCGTTATACCTGGCTACTTTCAAACTATTCCCGAAACGCGACAGAGTCACTTCACGGGTGTTACATTCGAAAGTGGTGGTACTACCCCAGGACGGCAGACTGGACAAATAACCATCATCAGTCTGCCTACCACTCTTAGATTTGTTATTATGTTTCTTGCTTCGGACTAATTCCTCATTTATTTTGGTCGTGGTTACATTGGTACGTTTAGTATTAGGATTGTTTAAACAAAAGGGGAGAACGAAGGATCGAGAAAAGGACATTAATCCTGTATAAAGAAATATTAACAATAAGTGTAATCTGATAAATGGATATGGATAAGATGGATAGGATTTACCAGTCCGATTTGAATTTGCGTTGGACAGCTCGTTTATTGACGAAGTCCACTTTCTTTTGGAGAAAATGCAAGTTTAATCAATTTACAAGGTTCCCTAAGGATAGAATGGGAAAGCTAAACGCATAATTCTAATTAAACACGTACGACGTAGCAGGTTAAATGAAAAAAAAAACCCAGTACTAAAGCCAGTAAAATAAACGTTGATATTAGCCCCAGTCTGTTGTCCTGGGGTAGTACCCAGTACCTACCACTACTTTCAAGTGACATTGTAGGAAATAGCCAGGTATAACGAGAAGACTGTGCACAGGGGCTACAGTCAAAAGTGAATCGATTGATCGATTGTCACTTGATCGAATCGAAAACTAAATGTATGGGATTTGACGTTTCACAGTCACCCAAGTGATAACGAAACGTCAAATCCCATATATTTTGTTGTTGATATCGATTGAGTGATAACTATCGATTGGTTTTTAACTTTAGTCCCTAAAATAAATAAATAACCTGGATGGTGCACACTCAGAGGCGGCTTTACCTATAGTGCAGGGTGTGCGGCGCGGGTCTAAGGGGGCGCCGAGAACCCTCTAATCTAATGCGACACCTCCAAAGACACTACTCATTTCCCGACATTATTTAAAATTGCACTATTTGCACCCGAATTTCCGTTTGAAAATATAACTGTAAGTATTCCATTTTCACCCCGCTCCTACTAGAGGGCGCCATTGTACTGGTTGCACACAGGCGCCACAAGGGCTAGAGCCGCCTCTGCACACTCGTCTCCTTAAGCCGGTATCGATGGATCAGTGAATCGAGTACTAAGCACATCTCTAGTATAGAGATAATTCGTAACGCTGAATCATATTTTCTGTAATTAATTAATTTGTACGATTCGTTTGCATGACAGTTGTTTGCACGCTATGTTCTCTCCTCGATGACATTGTGGAAAAATAAAACTAATTTAAAAAATATATACAGGATGTCCCGTAAGTAGTGGTGTCAACGGTATTTTACAGATATAGGGGTTCAATATCTACAATATAATTTGGTAATTTTTTTTTATACCTTCTGGTTTAAAAGTTATAACATTTTTAAAGAATTATCATTTTTTCCCCCGTTATATCACAAAATAATGGTTTTAAAAATGTGTTTACAATTATTTTCACTGGTCTTTTTATTTAAGTGGGTTGAGAAAACACAGGGCTTTCTAATTAAAATGTTATTTGTAACCAATCAATAACCATGATTAAATAAAATTTTAAAATCTAAACGAGATTTAATTTTAAAAGAAAAATCGGAACAATTTACGGGAGTTTAATCCGCTTTTAAATATAAATTATTTCTAAAATAAAATAATAAATATAAAATATTTAAAGTATAAAGAAAAATATTCATTATCTTAGACACTTTCAGAGCTTATTGAAGAGAAAGACATACGTTAGATATTTTAAGTTAAAAATAATAAAAAAAATGATCCAGTTTTGATACTCGCAATTCGACAACATCGTGTTCGAATATGTATAATTATTTTATTATTTTTATTACTTTTTTTAAGCCCATACTAAGTAAATTCTTGGACCATAGTCACTGATACCTGAATATACCAGAAATCTCAGCCAGTACCAATGTAACTTTATTATAAGAGTGGTAGGCAGACTAATGATGGTTATTAGTCCAGTCTGCCGTCCTGGGGTAGTACCACCACTTTCGAATGTAACACCAGTTAAGTGACTTTGTCGCGTTTCGGGAATAGTTTGAAAGTATCTAGATATAACGAGAGGAGTGTGCACTGTCAATCTGGATGGTACATGCTCGTCTCTTCAAGCCGGCATAGTGGAGGCGACTGCTGCCTGTAGAGATTTCTCTGTAGTAGCAGTTGTTTCCATTCATGGACCGCACTCTAGCTTTACATCAGGCGGAGTGTTGTCTACAATAATTTTTTTTAATCTACTTTCGTCTTTCACTGCCTATGACACAAACTCTTACATAGTACACATGTATATTGGTATTCTAGTACGTTTGGTCATCGTAAACAAAATATTTTTTAAATAGCTTTATTCATTATAAATTATGATGAAATTTTAACAGAAAAAAATATTAAAACTAGTGTAGTATGGACAAAAAATATAAATATAATATAAGCCCTTTGATCGATTTTAATCTTTTTCGAAACAATATTTATTAATAAATAAAAATAAAATTATATTAAAAACATAAATATTTGTTTTAAGTCTGGGTGTCATAAGTTCTTGTCCTGTTAGTCCTAGTCCCAATCCACGATTTGGGATAGTTTGGGATTAGGGTTTATGTAATTATACATTATATCATATAGTGACACTATCGCGTTTCGGGAACAGTTTGAAAGTAGCCAGGTATAATATAACGAGAGGATTGTGCACTGTCAATCTGGATGGTGCACATTCGTCTCCTCAAGCTGGCATAGCGGAGGCGATTGCCATCTGTAGTAGCAGTTTCCGTTCATGGACCGTTTTTTAGCTTTATTTACATCAGGCGGAATGTTGTCATACGCCGAGCTACAATAAAAAAGATCTATTATTAATTTTAAAATGAATTACATATTTAGTATGTTTTAGAGATGTTTTTAAAGTGTTTAATGGTTTCTGCATCAACTACGATGAAGGAATGGTTGTACAGTAGTATCCGCTAGTGCAGCGTTATATCTAAAGCGGGGAGGTCGTGCACGCGAAGAGCTTTCCCTCGTAACGAACATCGCGCGTTATTAGTGCCGCCGATATTAAAAAATAAAATACTTATAAAGAATCCAGAATAGCAATTTTGTGTTAACTAGGTTTATTTAAAAATGTAATTAAATATGTGTTTATAATTATTATGATTTGGTAATTAAAAGTTTTCATGCGAGAATAGAAAATAAAGTGGAATGTGTGTTTGGAATAAAATGTTTATTTAACACGACATTATTTTTAATATATATTTTAATTGTAATTTTAAGAATTAAACAACTAAAGGAATTATTTTATGAAAATTTTATGGTAGAGAAGGAAAATTCAGGCTGTAAAAAGGCTGTAATAAATATAATTTTTTAAATTGCATCTAAATTTTCAAGTAAAAGTGAAATAACACTGTTTAATCTCGAAAGAAAGTGCATAAAAAGGCATATTAAATTTGCGTACATGTTCGTTTGAAAAATAAAAACAAAAATAGTGAAAGACTAAAGAAGTAGGTCTTCAAAATAAAATGTTTAAATAAATAAATAAAAAAGATAAAGAAGCGAAGTAGCTATTAATGCTAATGGGGTTTGTGAACTCAAATTTTGTCTAAATGAATAGGTACATTATTATTCGCACTGAAATAATTTAGGCTACGTCACGTGACATTTTTTTTTGCTCTTTTAATTTCTAACTGTCAAATTATTAATGAATTAAAATTATTAGGAATTTAAAAAAATATTCTTTTCTTTGGTAAAAAACGAACTTTTCACAATCTCTGATTTCGAAATCTCTGAATAATTAAGGTTATATTGTGACCTTGATTTATTTTAAATATACTAATAAATAAATAAAAATTATTTGTTGTACCCATTTGTAAATTCGCATTTAAATTCAATCTCTCATAAAATTCTATTTTACAAGTCATTCTTTATTTTCCAATAAGACGATGATTTCTTTTTTATCTCAAGAAAACATTAGTTAGCTTTTAAGTAAAATTTGGCTTAACTCTGCTAAAAAGATTCGAAAAAAAAAATTACAAAATACTATTTACTATCGTAAAATTGTTTAAATAAAAAAATAACTAAATAAAATTTAAAAAATATCAATTTTCTCAACAGATAGTTTTTTTAAAATAACTGTGGTGGGAATATATTTTTGTATGATTTATTGTTATTTAAATTCAAAGGGTCAAATAATAAATATCTTGAGTTAATATCCGTTTCCGTACGAGTTTGCGATCATCTCGATAAAAGGAGAGAGGTGCCGCAACCTTCACTTTCACCGTATCACTCTAATCGTCGCGTCCGCCGAAATGTCAGTCTGATGCGTTAAGATTGCTTTCTTCGCTTCGATGATGACACCTCTAGATATTAAAATAATATCGACGTAATACCTTATGCAATAGTCATATGACTTAAATTAATTTACTGACTTCCTTTTCACGTTGACACGCTAAATATTACTAGTTTGGTAAGAGAGGAACTTGTCTTTTATTGAAAATCTTGGACGCTGATTTTATTTAAGACCTTATGGTTATTATAACCATATCGTTTTTCTACCATAAACCTTGATGCATTATGATGATATTTGGGGTGGTTTAACCATAGAATATAGGCATTAGTTCTGTGTGTTTAACACATCCACCTATATCTAGTTTTTAGGTTTTTTTTTTAAATTCAAAATAAAAAAGTACACAAATTTCCATTTTATTATAATTGTATTTTTACTAATTTTTTTGCTAATTAATGTTTAATAATTTGATTTTATTTGTATGATTTATTAATTTTATAAATTGTGTGTATATTTTTAAGATAATTTGTCATATCGAGAGACAGAGCACTTAAATAAACATTTCATTTCATGAATAATTTGTCTTATCTTTAAATAATTCCTAATAAATATCTAATGTAGCCTAAGCTTACTTAGCCTAAATTGATTTCTGACGTTAAACGTTAATCTTAATTATTATCATTTTAAGTATAATAAATATATTATAATATAAATGCACGACGAGCTTTCTGCAAGATACGAAGCAGGTCACATATCTGCATACGCTGCGTGACGTATGCATAAAGTTGTATTACTATTTTGTAAGCTCATGTGAAAGCGCGCTGTACGCATTAATCCGAATAACATCTACCTGAATTGAAGCTAAAAAATAGAGCAATTTCGTTCAATGATAGCTATATTAAATTTTATTATTTAATTTATTTTAATGTAGACATTAAAATGTTTTATTTGAGTGTATCATGATAAAACGTAGTTAAGAAAATATAACACCTTTATTGCTATTCTTGAAACTTTGAGATTAAGTAATTATTTTTTTGGTTTTTAGAAATTTTGTGCATAAAAGAGAATGTTGATCGCGTTCGAGAGAACTTTAGACTCTGTGTTTTGTATCTTATGAGATTGGGTATCGTGTGGACCAGTTTTCGCGCACATCTTTAAACGTTGTGCAATAACAGTGGATGCTTAGGAACGCAATAGTCCGAGTGAAAGTTTTGTAATTTTCTCAATTTGTGTGGGAGCCGCCTTTAAATTAAAGACGAAAGACAAAGAAGAACTCAGCTGGATCAACAATGGAACATCTGTTCCGGCAACGGCGGCTCAGCGTGCCCAAGCGGTAAGATTTTACAAACTAATTTTCATATCGTTAAAAATTCACTCAGGGTTTTCGGAAAAAGGATGTTGCAATTTATTATATTTAGGTACTCGTATAGGTATGTTATCGAATTATTTGATAGTTCTCTTTATTCGATTTAAATTGAAATTATTCGTTAGTTGGCAATTCAATTGTTTTTCTTTAAGACGAATAAATCGTAAAATCAATGTACGATTCTTAGATTGTTATGTAACAATCGTAAATGTGAGGTAGACCCTCCTATTACTGTTACGAGAAGAATGTTCTCTCTGAAAAATGACGCCGGCAGAATCGGAATATGGTTCTGTGTTTTGTTTTGGCTAAAGCCCTTTGTTACTGGGTTATATTGGACAACTGGCTTATATCTAAAACATAACTAAGAAATTTTTAATCATCAATATTAAAAAACTGCCCAACCCTCATATAAACCGAGATATTTTCATAAAATTGAGTTTATTATAAGTCTCTATCGCAGGAAATGACTAAGAAATGAAATTAAAAATAAAAGATCTTTATGTCACTTCTACTTAGTTCAAGTTCAAACCTAAGTAAAAAACGTAACGTCAGTTACGCTTAAAACTAATTTAATATGCCGACTAATAAAAACATTATTTGAAATTAAAAAAAAATATGTACACTGATGTTTCTGAACAAAATGTTGCTGCCAAACACTCCAAGAAAATATTGAATTGTTAAAAGAGGAAATTAAAATACTGAAGACATGACTGTATGGACTTTGAACCCTTTGCCTTCCCCGAATGGAAGAACACAACAAAAGAAAACTATTATGTTTATTTTGTAATTTTTGGCATAATTTGAAATGTTGGTGTTATTATTATTAAATTATGACGTAAATTGGTCAGAAAAAGTAAGCGCACGTATAAAAAAATACAATTTTCGAATATAATGAATGATACCTTCAAAATTGATTATGGTATCAATGTTATTACCGGAAATAGCTAAGGCATAAATTGGGTGTGGCAATCAATCAGTAATAAGATTTAAACAGATTTTTTGTATGGCTTTTCAATAAATGAATATATCTATAGAAGGAGTCGGTAAGCATTTTTGGGTGGATCCGAATACTTTATGAAAATTTTAAACGAAGTCCTAAGATCGCTATTTCAATGCAATACTTATTACAGAGGATTTTTGGCGGTCTGATTTTGTACCTTTGACGTGGTTCGGACTTGGATTGACCGACCCATGCTCTATAGTTTGTCGTCAGTTTTTTAAAAAATATTTTTGTTTAAGGACACCAGTTCCATCAATCCTTTAAACATAGTACAGATTACAATCTAATAATATCTTAAATTAGCATTAAAATCTACGTAAATCAAATAATCGCCTCCGTTCATAGATCGCACTCTAGCTGAACATCAGGCGGAGTGCAGTCAAGTGACGTGACGTGTTTTTGTTGTCAGTATAATGTTATAATATATAAAATATATACTATCTACTTTATATTTTTATACTCTAAGGTAAATAAAAATAAAGTAATAAAAAATTATTTAAAAAAGTTTATTACAAACGTCAGAAGCTGGCAAATACTGTGTGTAGAATGTAAGTAATGTATCATAAAATTAATCTAAACAGTAATTGTAAACATAATATAAATGATACATTGTTTCCGTTAAACATTACGCTTAGAAATCTTAATTGAGATAGGCAGGAAGTTTCGTTTAACTTCACGTTAAATTATTTCTTTTATAAATTGATTTATTTATTAAATAAAAAGCATTTGTTTTAACGATATACTTACCTAAAACTTTTTTATTCAATTAATTATTTATTTATTGTTCTAACATTGGGAGTTGTCATTACGAATTTATGGTGAAAAATTGAACATAAAAATGCTTTAGCGGTCAAAGCATCCGTGCGCAAAGCGTACGACACGTGACGGGGTCGATTCCACCTCGGTCCTAATAAATGTGTGTTTGTGTAATACAGTAATAGTTTAATCGTATCTACTTTAAAAAAACTCTACAAACCGAAGCCGACCTAATTTATTAAACATCGGAGTCATATTCCTCAATTTACAATACCACGTAATTATAATAGTTAAAGCCACGTAATTATTCATAAAAGTGGGAAGCCTGATGATGGTTATTAGCTCAGTCTGCCATCCTGAGGTAGTACTTATCTACCACAACTTTCAAGAGTAAGCAGGAATTCGAGATTAGTTTGAAAGTAGCCGGGTATAACGAGAGGAGTGTGGGACTGCTGACGGCATTTGTCTCCGTTCACTCTATTAAGCGGAGTGTGGTCACATGACGAGCACTATATAAAAAATATATACGAAATGATTGATTTCCTTCATCAGTTCCATCACGGTGAATGACATTGGCCGAATGCGGGAGAATTCAGTTTTTGTCAATCAAACGAAGCATTGTTGTTTACATTGTGAATATTACTGTAGTCTAGATAGGCATTTGTATACTCGTGCGCAGAATGTTATAGGTGATTTAATATACTACTATTTCTTTTTAAGTAGTTAGTTAAAGCTAGTGTTAGTGTCAGGTACTGAGCATACATTGAAACTGGTCGACTGGTTACGTGAGTTCACGCATGCTGCCGTTAGACCATGGCTGTCATTCCGGGGTGTAAGTGAAGTCAGTAGCGTTTCGGGATCAGCAGCCGGATGTAACGCCCGAATTGTACACTCGGCTACTGTTGCCTGCAGACAATTAAGTATATTTTAATCAATTAGTTTCCTTTGCTCGACTCAGCCATATGTATATATAAATTTATTGTAAAAATTGTTAAAAATATACAAAAAAAAGATAGTTTATAAGTAGATCTAAGTTTTTTTAATGTTTAGGGTATGGTGAGACTAGAGTAAGCGAACTGGGTGAAAAGACCCTAAATAAAATTGAATTAAAAAAAAATCAATTAGTTATCTGTGGTAGCAGTTAACTCGACCACACTCTAGCTTAATATCAGGCGGAGTGTACAGACCATCAATAATTCTGACTTAGGTTCATTGATATTTTAAAATAAAATTATAACGAGAGGGTTGTGCACTTTTTTTATTTTTATTTATATACTTTATTGTAGTTTTACAAAAGGTGGACTTAAAGCCGTGAGGCTTTATCTACCAGTCGACCTTTGGGTAAATGAGAAGCGGTCAGGGGGATGGATTATATAATTATAGTAAATACATAAATAAATATGCAATATATACAAACACACAATAAACAAATACTACTATAAAATATAATAAATATACTACGTTATATAAATAATAAATACTGTGACGAGAAGTTTCCTGATAGGCAAGGAGACGACTTGTTGAGCGTCTTGGAGAATAGGGTGTTGCAGCTTTATCCAGCCAGGTGTTGCTGAAGTATGGTCTTAAAGGAAGCTCGGTTAAGTTTCAATTTGGATGGTGCATATTTATCTCCTCAAGCCGGCACAGCGGAGGCGACTGCCGCTGTAGTTTACCTGAAGTGCTGTTGTTTCTGTTCATGGACCGCACTCCAGCCTTACATCAGGCGGACTGTTGTCATATGCCGAGCTACAATAAAAAAAATCTCTAATAAAAGTTAATACTAAAGACTCGTTATTTTTCATATTACCTAATTAGCGTCAATGGAGAGAGCGTAAATAAAAAGAAAAAACAATATGATCTTTAGTTTACGTCACTTTTTCATCTTTATTTGTACATTTGTCATTAGTCAAAGTTAAAATTTGCATCAAGTAATATTATTATGCAATGTTGCTTTCAAAATAGCCAAGTCTAAAACGGCTTTAGAGATCGTCTTACATTGTGGAAGTTCAGCGATAATTGGCAATTGACTGTGGCATAAATTGTGATATCCTCTGGCAAAAATGCCTTGAAAGAAGATCACCCTTTAGTCCAATGTTAAGCAGAGTTTTGGAGGGAAAAAGGAAAGTGCACGAAATCATTAATTTGTTTGATATTTGCGAACATGTTTTAATTAAATTAAAACATTTAAAAATCAACTTTTATAAAAAAATTATTACCTTTAGTATACTATTAATTAAAGTTGTACAAAATTATTTTAAAAATTACGTTAATATAACAACATTTCGCAAATTACTAATTTTTTTTATTATTGTAGCTCGGCATACAACATCCCGCCTGATGTAAAGCTAGAGTACGGTCCAATGGAAACAACTGCTACTATAGAGAAATCTCTACGGGCAGCAGTCGCCTCCGCTATGCCGGCCTGAGGAGACGAGTATACCTGGCTACTTTCAACTGCTCCCGAAACGCGACAAGATCACTTTACGGATGTTACATTCAAAAGTGGTGGTACTACCCCAGGACGGCAGGCTGGGCTAATAACCAACATCAGTCAGACTGTAGGCTTAAAACGACGTAGACTGGCTTCGGGAGATGATTGAAAACTTTCGCATAAAATCGTTCACGTTTGACAAAAACACATGTTCAGATGCCAAAGTACCTAAGTAACTTTTCGATAGTTTAGTCTTTTGCATTTCGCACTTTTGCAAGCGATTATACTGAGTCAGTAGCAATTCTAGTTGCCGCTGTCGGGGAACTAATTTATCCATTTTTTATTTGTATAAATGCATCGCATATAGAGGAGGTCATGCACCTGAGTAATGCTTGTCTAATTATTTATTCTTAACTTTCTAGCTATGGTTTCTCTAAAACGTAATAACATTTCTTATTGAATCAATAATTGGTAATGCAATTATTATTGTTTTCTCTTAGGAAGATTTTTTACTTTTACTTTTAATTCAACCGTAATAATTAGGCCGAAAAAATCACATACATTATCTTGTAATTTTATTTCCTTTACATTTATTTGTTGATGGCAATAAAAGAGAAATTTTAATGTTCGTATAGTATTACTGAATATTAAGGCAAGTAATATTAATCTGTAATAGCAATAAGTAATATTTGGCATTCGAAAATTATTAATTTCATTGTTTTCCACTTGACATAGTATTATTGTTATTTTATTAATCTATACTAATATTATAAAGCTGAAGAGTTTGTTTGTTTGTTTGTTTGTTTGTTTGTTTGTTTGTTTGTACGCGCTAATCTCAGGAACTACTGGTTCGATTTGAAAAATTCTTTTTGTGTTGGATAGATCATTTATCGAGGAAGGTTATAGGCTATATAACATCACGTTGCGACTAATAGGAGCGAAGATACAGTCGAAAATGTGGAGAAAACGGGGAATATTGTTCATCTTTGAGGGCTTCCGTTGCGTGCGCTGCGAAAACCGTTCGAGATACCCAAAAAATATGTATGAAAGAATTATTCCTCTTTAAATTATCTAAAAAAATGTCCTCGACAGTATATGTCTATCTTTTAAGATTAACTCACAATAACAGTTTTTATAATAATCAAATCAAAATTGTTCATCTTTGAGGGCTTTCGTTGCGTGCGCTGCGAAAACCGTTCGAGATACCCAAAAAATATGTATGAAAGAATTATTCCTCTTTAAATTATCTAAAAAAATGTCCTCGACAGTATATGTCTATCTTTTAAGATTAACTCACAATAACAGTTTTTATAATAATCAAATCAAAATTGTTCATCTTTGAGGGCTTCCGTTGCGTGCGCTGCGAAAACCGTTCGAGATACCCAAAAAATATGTATGAAAGAATTATTCCTCTTTAAATTATCTAAAAAAATGTCCTCGACAGTATATGTCTATCTTTTAAGATTAACTCACAATAACCGTTTTTATGATAATCAAATTTGGTCGAAATTAATGCATTATTTCAAATTATTTGTCAGAGTTGTATCAACATAATAATATTAATCTTTATCCAAATAAATGTGTTATTAATTAAGATTATTTAACTGTGAACACAATTGTCTTTGACATCACCTAATTTCAATAAACATCTTATAAGTTAATACAATTTTAAAATAACTCTAAAACAAAATTCACACGCGGCGTATGATGACGAGGCGGGGAGAGGCGGGCGGAGGGGGGTGTAGCTCTACGAGGTACCATGCCGCTTTAAAAAATATATTCTTTTTAAAACTACTTTAAAATATATTCTATTAATTATGTAACTAAATCGTCTAAAATAAGTTGTGGGTAACAGCTATAGGTAATTTATAATAAAGCATTATCTTTATCTTATGTGTAACAATAACTTAAAAGAACCCGGGCAGCGCCGGGCACCGTCAGCTAGTTGAGAATATTATCGCAGCATGTCGTCCTACTCTGTAATTGGAATTGCATTTAGTTTGTAAAATAGTAAGTAAGTAGCAATATTATATAGCGTTAGTGCAATTTTGTTGGTAGGCTATAAATAAATAAATAAATAAATAAAAAACTGCTTATCTACGTACGCTATGCATATCTTAGATTAAAACGAAATGAGTTTTTTTTTGTTTTGTTTTAAAATATATATACGTTCTAAAAAGCAATTTTTGACATATCCAATACATAACTTAACAAGCAAAATATAATTGTGTAAATGTGTAAATAACATTTTCCGTATTTATAACACCCTAAACTGGAGGAAATTTGTATAACCATGGACCCACAGGACAGGCTTTGCCTAGCGTGGGTCCACTAAACTCCTTGTTTTTTATAAGCTAAAATGTAAAATATAACAAATAAATAAATACTAAATACACAGTAATCTTGAAAAAAAAAAAAACTTTAATAATTTTATAACAACATTTCTTTTAGACGTATATATCCTTCAAGCGGCATTTCATCAAGCCGGCATAGCGGACGCGACTGCTTTCTGCAGATCCCCTTCTCTGACAGCAGTCGCCTCCGTTCATGGATCGCACTCTAGCTTCATCGCAATCAAGCGGAGTGCGGTCATATGATGTGCTAAAAAAAAAATTAAAATTCTGTATGTTATTATTAAATTATTATATGATGAAAAATTCACACCTCAGAAAGCCTAATTTTAATGGATAAGTACAATATTTTCAGTCAATTACAATTACTCATTTTGCTCAATTTTCACAGGTGCTAGTTGTGTTAAATACCATTTAGAATTGCTTACTTAAATTATACTGAAAACCTGACGTTTCTACGGCATCTAGGAAATATAATCTTAGTCTATAATAATAGAAATTAAAAAAAAAATGGAGTTACCGTTTCACTGAAACTATTTGCTACGTGTTTCTCTACCGAGTTCCCAATTTGTGTAGCAAATTGATTTCATAGTATTTTGGACAATTTACATTTACGTCAAGACGACCGTGAAGCGTAGAAGTTTCGATCGATCGTCGAACTATTAAAATTGACCGCAGATTGATGTGCTCGAAGGCGATGAAAAGCATATTCTATTTGTTTTTTAATCTCCGGTGAAGAAAGCTTTACGCTCCAGTTATGGTGCATTGTCGGAGCCATCTGTCGGTTGTTCGTGGGAGGAATCTATTGTGATAATTAATAACGCCAACTGAAATGTTTGACAGGCTTTTATTAAACTAAACTATTCATTTTATTATTACTATCTATTTGAAAGAGTGGTAGGCAGACTGATGATCGTTATTAGCGAATGTGAACGGCCGTGGTCTAGCGGTATGACGCGTGAACTCACAATCGATGAGACCCATGTTCGAACCTCGCTAAATTCTGACCGGTACAAACGTTATATGTAGTTAAGTCTATAAACTCTACAGGCACTATTAAAGAGTGGTAGGCAGACTGATGATGGTTATTAGGCCAGTCTGCCGTCCTTTTTTTTTATTGTAGCTCGGCATGCGACAACACTGCCTGATGTAAAGCTAGAATGCGATCCATGAATGGAAACAACTGCTACTACAGAGAAATCTCTACAGGCGGCAGTCGCCTCCACTATGCCGGCTTGAAGAGACGAGCATGTACCATCCAGATTGACAGTGCACACTCCTCTCGTTATATCTGGCTACTTTCAAACTATTCCCGAAACGTCCTGGGGTAATACCACCACTTTTGAATGTAACACCCGTGAAAGGACCTTATCGCGTTTCGAGATCACTTTATAAGTAGTCAGGTATAACACTGCCAAATTGGATAGTGCACATTCGTCTCCTCAAGCCGGTACAGCGATGGCGACTGCTGCCTGTAGAAATTTTTGCACACAGCGAAGACGCCGCCTAGTCGGCTTAAGAATATGAATGAGCACCATCAGGTTAACATTTAGGTAATTTATGTTAGAAATCTTCTGACATTTCAATAAATTTTGAACTCTGATCGGATATTTACTCTGTGAACAAACTTGTTACATTTTCGCTAATCGAATTGTCACGTAAACCTTGAACACGGAACTGCACTTTATGTTGAACAAAGTCTTCAACTAGCTAGCTAACATTTATTATAGTAAGTAGACCAACGCACGTCTAAGCTAGACGTCAAAATATCTCGATTAGGAAGTTATGAGAGCATTTGTAAATTACATGAAATTAATTGCTTTTATATTTTATTTCGTATTATTACGTACAAATGTGTTTAGTTAAAGCTTCATTAGGGTTGACATCGCTATGATTGTGTGCATATAAATCCCAATAGAAAATAGTGCGTCTCTGACCCCCTAGACTCCTTCTGTTGTTGCACCCCTGCTTAATATAACCGTTGTATCAAGATCTATGTATTGTATCTATCTATTTTGTGACTTACCGCTCTACTAAACAATTTGTACTAAGTCTTAAGAGGACACCGCGGTCTGATGCGCGAGAAAAACCGTTTAACACTTTCCCTCCAAAATACATCTCTAACAGTTATGTATTGTTATGTTCTTAAATTGTAGAAGCGTACGTAATAAGTTACAACTATTACTTCATATTAATGTGCATTTTTTTTTATAGAAATCGTTTATCGAATTTTTTATTCGTTGTGCAAGAACTTTACTTACTCGGCAACAATTTAGAAGCTATTAAGCACTTTAAAATAGTCTAATTATAATACTATAAATGTGAACGTAACTCTGTCTGTTTGTCACGTTTTCGCGCCTAAACCCAATGTGAGGCGAAAGAAAAGATGATCGCAGTCACTTTTATGTTCTCTGTCAGTTAGTATTTTGACTTAAAGGCAACACTGTCAAATCGTTAGAAGCGGCCTACGCATTTTTCATGTACGATGTATGAGATTTTCTCCTCTAGTATGTAGCTCTATTCCTAAACCACTGAACGGATTTCGATAACCTTTAGCGAAGGTATTGATTACATCCTGGAGAAGGAAGGCTTAAAAAAAAATGGATGAAGTTTCTATATAGAACCTATACTTTCTTATTAAATACGTAGAAATCATGACAATAATCTATGCACCCCCCGGTAATTATAATAGAAGAACCAACAAAACAATTAATATCTTTATCGTTCTAAAACATTGAACTGTAATACGGAATACTTTAAACATAACATTTACATACAAACGCTACCATATTGTTGTCGAATGAGTTATGGGAACTGTCATTAAGTATGATTTGTTATGAACGTTAGGTCAATGTTATAGAGACGTTATTCAATAGATAAAGCTATTATTATTACTAATATTTTTTTTAGTAGTTCGAGACTGAGTAACCTATAAATACTAGATTTATGATTATTAATTTATGATGAAAATTAAATAAAAAAGCAAACCAATACAACAGCTTTTTTTTTCGTGAGGAAATCTATTACGGACTTCCTGGCACTATTGGTATAGTATATAGGCAAGTGGGACTTCCTGGGGCAAGCGCGAATACATATACCTGTATGGGTGCCACGCTGCATGCTCAATTGTGCATGCACGCGAGATGTACAGACTCCCGTATACACCTCATGATCTTCCTCTCGATCGCCAGATGGCAGAGACACGGTCGTCTGCGTCCCTGCCAGCGCTACCAATACAACAGCCTAAACTTTTTACACTATGAGCGCGAATGTTCTGACCACTGGGACAATGGTGGACTATTTAAGTACTTTATTCTTTTTTTCTATTCAATTTTCATAATAAAACAATTAAATATAGTTACGTGTAAAGAATACAAACATAAAAATATAAAAATTTAGTCTAAATACAGCGGTATAAATAAATACAGAGCGTTTTATGTACATAATAATTAAATGCACGTAAACTATTATCGATTCAACATTTTCTAAATATAAGGTGGTTATTACATAAAAACATAAATGTAGGAACTTATATGTATAATGCATGTTTGCAGTTAACGCTGCACTGGCTGCACATAGCAGTATTTGTGGTCCACCCTATGTTAAGCGCGGAATAACTCTTTTGCAGGAAATCTTATGCACCGCTATGCCCCTTCTTATTACCATTCAATCTAATGTCGAAGGTTTATTCTTGTTGTTTTATTAAAGGCAAAGAGAAGCAGTTTGCATTTATTCTAGTCCTCAGTAATATTTCTTTTTTTTTTTTCAAACAAAACATCGCTCATCGCTTCTCCATTAGTTTTAGAGGGAAAATGCAGCACTTTTTTTTAAACACCAACGCATGTGCATAAGTTTAAAAAATAATTGAACAGCGACGACATCTATCTTAAAACTCCTTGTTTATTCTTGTTTTTATTAGGCCGTAGTTTCACAAGCGATTTGTTAACGTTGTTTAAACAATACGCCTGAGGTAAATAAATAAATAGATCGTCATTTAGTTCTTCCATAAGTTCGCAATCCGACGTTTCGAAAGCTTTGCAGACATCAAAGCTGTGGTTGCGGAGAGACTGGGTGTTGCCATGTGAAATGGTTTTATTTAGTTTTCATAATTGAAGCTACATCTGACATAATAACGGTCAAGAATAAGTCTTTACAGCTTTACCGACAATTCCAAGTGTTTGCCTACAATTTATTAATAGTGGAAATCGTAAAGATTAACTTGAATCGCAATGTTTTATGACAAATTTTTGTCAATTTGTAATTATGACTAACAAGAAATAGCGATTATGTAACTGCAAATAAATGTAATTTAAATTAGAAATATTTAAATAAATTTTATAATATTTGATTTTTAAATCTTTCTTTATAATTTTCTAAACAGAAAAACACAATCATATTTGTTAATAATATAAAACATAAAGATCATAATCAGCTGAAAGTGAATAATAGCTGCTGCAGAGTTGGGCTCGGTCAATAAGGACAAACATTTATTTTAAAATATATAAGATTTAATGAAGATTAAAGTATTATTGATTTCATACTTTAATTAGATGAATATCGTGCACTAACGGAAGACTGCGGTTATCATAAATACATAATTACGTCAAACGATTGCAAAATCTTAGATAATCTTCATTTCCTGCTGTTTAAACGGAAGCTGTTGAAATAATATTTTGTCCTGAATTGGAACTAGAACAGTGATATCTTATCTAAAGGAATTTGTAGATCTTGCATCATTTATGTTGCATTTAGCCTAGATATGTTATAAAGTTTCTAGATATTAACCAAAACAAGTTTTATCGTACACAGTATTTTTTTATTGAATTTTTTCGTTTATTTAAATGCTGAGGTTGTTATTGTTGGGGAGAAGAAGCACAGTCTACTGGTTAAATAATATTCATAACTACTTTAATATTCGTTTATTATTTACACCACAATAAAATAAAACATTCTCCTATAACAATTCAATCGACGCCATAACTATTACACACACACGGAAAACAAAAACATCTTAACTACCAAAGACTAACTATGCCATAGATAAAACATGATGTTGCTATTCAATAGTTATTATTAAATTATGATGAAAATTGAAGAATTGTAAAGCTTCCAAAACGTGTCGGATTACGCAAAATAAAGCGTTTTAATTTAGATAAATCAAGTTCGCGAAAACCATAGGTCGGTAAATAATTTTAGATTTGCACGAAAATTTTTAACAGACTTCAGAAAAAAAAACTGGTGCTACGAAGAAAAAAAATGCTGATCGCTGCTCTATAGCAACTTGGCCACGGTCGTTCTAATCCTACGACTTGGTAAATGTGAAAACTATTTACAAAGACAAAGTTTAAAAAAAGTCAGGTCACCGTTCGTTTAATGTGTTTAATGTACATAATTTAAGTTGTTCCTTTAAGTCGCTCACAATGGACATAAATGGAAAATGATGTAAAATTCTTTGAATCTATTGTGAAGTTACGTACTTTTGTTAAAGTTTTATTTTACAATTCAACTTAATGGAACAATGCATAAAAGTGTAACTGGTCTTCCTCTTTGGCAATAATGTAACTGCATGTGCATTATAAACTACTAGTTAGCTAAGTACTTAGTGCCTACACGATTTAATACGCCTCTTTTAGAATGTGTAAAATATTAGTATTTTTTCTTTTATGGGCATTATAACAATTTGCCAGTGTCAAACGAAATCGTCTATCACACATAACACAAGATTGTCCCAACATAATGTCAAATCAAAATATTTAATCTACTTGAAAATCTTAGGCAATTTTTTAAAAACATTTTAGACGTTCCACTTTGAATAATGGATTTACAATTGGTTATTTAGCAAATAGGGGTCACCAATCAAAGCCATGAAAGACGTGATGCCGCGTACGGAAGATTGAGTTAGGCTTGTTCGGTTAGACTGGCCACCGTGTAATTCATTTGGGTTTTTGTTCCACCATATACCGTTCTTTTGTTCATCAATGCGTGTGTCTTACATTACAGTGTTAATTCGGTTAATAGATTTTATTGAACACAAGAGAATGCAATAGAGTTATCAAAATAATATTAGCTATTTTTTAAAATGTAAATAAATTTTGAAATGTGCATGTAAAACGATTAAGAGAATTTTTTATTTTTGTGTAAAGTCATATCGGTAAAAGCATATTTTTATTCTAGGCAAATATCTTTATTAAAAAAAACAAAAATACAACGAAGTTGAATTGAGTTAAATAAATCTTAAAAATAAAACAGGTATAACGTACTTTCTGCTGGAAATAAAGGTGACTGTTAGGGCAGATAAGTGTCTGCAGCATTTTACCCGCCCATTGCCAAGCCAATCTCGAATCATTTATGGGTAGCACACTAGAAAGTGGTGGTACTACCCCAGGACGGCAAACTGGTAAAGGCTTCAGTTGATAATCGCACTAATGTATTTATTTTCGATTAATTTTGATGATTTTAGAATTGTTAGTAAATAAGTAAGTCATTGTTCTACTTTTCCTTCTACTCAATTCACGATGCTGATTTGCTAAAGCGTTTTGGAATAATAAAAAGCCAATGAACGACGACACCGTGAAAGTTGTACGTGTTTACTCATTTTTATGGCATTTGTCAAGGTCTTACATGTGAAACTGGGCTACGAAATTATACTACATTTCCTGTGAAAGTGTGTATTAAGATATTTTTTTTGATAAAAAGACAATAAAGTCCATTGTCACGCCATTTGAGATGATTTTGAATTGAGTTATTTAGTTTTAAAGACGCGTTTTGTCGCTGAAATTACAGAGATTACGGAACGTCTACATCTTTTCTTTATAGTAGCTCAGCATATGACAACACTCCGCCTGATGTAAAGCTAGAGTGCGGTCCATGAATGGAAACAACTGCTACTACAGAGAAACTATTACAGGCAGCAGTCGCCTCTGCCATGCCGGCTTGAGGAGACGAACGAGATTGACAGCACACACTTCTCGTATACTATAGAACTTGTCAGAATTAGTTGAAATTTTTTCAATATTAAAAAATTAACATTGCGAGTATGTTTATAGGTCTAGGGGCCTCAAGTCTAGGCAATGAACTGTTAGGTTACATTCAAGTTGTCACGCCATTGCACCGTCAATCTTAGAACAGTGACACATATCTGAGATAACAGTGCAACACAATGGCATCCGACGGAAACCAAACCGCAGACCGTCTTGATTGCAACAAGCGACAAACTTTTCTCGTCTAATCCCTTTTTCCTCGTAATAGAGTCTAGTTTACTTAGTTTATAAGTTGTTTTAACACAATTATGTTCTAAGCTCCAGCATTAGACATACAAATCGCTTGGCAGTCGTGTTTTAAGTATCATTTGTAGCTGTTTCATTGTGAACGTGTTATCTACCGACGATCCCTAGGATAAACAAGTGAATTTGAACTTTGTGTCGTTTGTTTTTAGTAGTTTTTCGTTTGTTGTAATCGAGCGCTTCGTCGTGACAATCAGAGCGCATTTTGCGTGTCAGCCAGTGCATTGGGAGACTTATTGCATATTCTCGGATGCACTTAAGTAACCCATTGACAAAAACTGTTAACTATGAAGTTTCCGGGCAGTCGCATGTGTTACAGTTACCGTGATAGTGTTAGTTTTGTACAGAAGTTAGTTTGTTTTGAGCTTTAACGAAAAAATTAAGTGTGACCTGTAAATATGTAAGTTACTTGCTACTTAAAACGGTTTTTTTTTTTTGGTTTTATAAATAACTTTGCGGATGGCGGTGATGTGTGATAAATCTAAGTATCAGTTTTTCGAGAGTCCAAAATTTTTTTTTAATGAACCCCAAATGCCTGACAATGCAATTGTTTCCGTTACATCAGCTAAAGAAGATGAATGTGCACTAGGTCACTTTACGGGTGTTACAATTGAAAGTGGCGGTACTACCTTGGAATGGTAGACTGTACTAATAGACATCACCAGTCTGTCTACTGTTTTTTAATTTATTTTCTTAAATGCCTGTACTAAGCTACTGGTTGTAGACAGACCGGTGATGTTTATTAGAACAGTCTGCCGTTCTAGGGCGACCAAAGTTATGTACATGACGGGTCTTACGATCGTGACCTCTGTCATCCTATCACAGCCGCTTATACTTTTTACGCTTTTTATTAAATTAAATATATTAGTCAAAGTGAAACGTAGTATACCTCATTGAAAATACTTGATATTCACGTCATTTCTCGTAGGTATGTGCCCCACAAGGGACCACCAAGTGAAATTAATTCATAATCCGTTTCTATATTTCAACAGACGAGTATGATAATAAAATGGCTATTTATATTACCAACAATAGTATAAAACAATTTATGTTAATGTTATGACAACAGTCGCTTTCGTATTTTTCTTTATTCGACACGCGTTCTCCTTAAACGGGTATGTGTAGCAGAAACAACTGACGAATAAAAGTTTGTGTAGGATTACATTTTTTTTTTATTGTATAGCTCGACATGTGACAACACTCCGCCTGATGTAAAGCTAGAGTGCGGTCCATGAATAGAAAGAACTGCTACTACAGAGAAATCTCTACAGGCAACAGCAACCTCCACTATGCTGGCTTGAGGAGACGAGCATGTATGTACATACCATCTAGATTGACAGTGCACACTCCTCTCTTATACCTGGCTACTTTCAAACTATTCCCGAAACGCGACAAGGTCGCTTCACGGGTGTTACATTCGAAAGTGGTGGTACTGCCCCAGGACGACATACTGGACAAATAACCATCATGAGTCTGCCTACCACTCTTTAATAGTGCCTATAGGCACTGAGCGACCAAAGTACATGAAACAAAGTTACATTGATACCGGTCTTTTAAGCGAGGTTCGAACACGGGTCTCATCGATCGTGAGTTCACGCGTCTTACCGCTAGACCACGGCCGCTCTACATAAAAAAATTGTATTTAAAAACGCCTGGAATACATACATAAGGTTAGGTTTACAAAGTTAGTAAGCTAGCAAAGGCTGACAGTGCATATTTCTCTCGTTATTCTCGACTACTTTTTTTTTGTAGCTCGGCATATGACAACACTCCGCCCGATGTAAAGTCAGAGTGCGGTCCATGAACGGAAACAACCGCTACTACAGAGAAATCTCTACGAGCAGCAGTCGCCTCCGCTATGCCGGTCTGAGGAGACGAGTATGCACCAACAGTGCACACTCCTCTCGCTATATCTGGCTACTTTCAAACTGCTCCTAAAACGCGAAAAGGTCACTTAACGGGTGTTACATTCGAAAGTGGTGGTACTACCCCAGGTCGGCAGACTGGGCTAATAACCATCATCAGTCTGCCTACCACTCTTTAAAAATTATTTTAAAGTATACTTCCAAAGTAATCCCAAAACAAAAAATAAATAAAAAACAAAAAACAACATGCTTGATGTAAAACTAGGGTGAGGTCCATGGACGGAAACTACTAGATAGATTTCTACAGGCAGTAGTCGCATCCGCTATGCCAGCTTAGTGCCAGTCAGAATTTAGCAGAATTTATTATAAAAAAATTAATACAAACATAATTTTAATAAATTACAGGCACAAGATCCACTGCTGCCTACCCTCTTATATTGCAATAGCTACGTAAACATATTGTACGTTAGAAATTAATCCATTAGAAACTGCGTTCTAGTCTCCCAGGCCTGACTTAGTTAAATGATTAATAGTAGTGACAGGTTATTAACCCGTCGCTGGTCGTCGTCAACTACTAGCTTCTAACAAAACTATACCTTCTACAGAGAGGGCTGGTTATTCAATACTTTCTTAATTACAAGTCGACTTTAGTATGCAATTCTTAGGATAATTTAAGATTTGTACCTATATGAGTTTCCAAGGATCTTTATGGTGCGGTGCTACTAACGGTATTGTTATGGTTCAGATACCGCGAGTAAAACGAAAGGAATGTGCAATGTAGGCATAGCGGAGGCGACTGCAGCCATCCGATGGAATGCGCTTACTTTTTTTTTTGGGTGAACTCTTTTATAGATACTTCGGATATCGGACTCCCCGGTACTCCCCAATACCGGGTAGACACGAATAAAACCCTCACGGTGTTCATCTCTACGTCACGGGCAGGCTTTCACATTTATCCGCGAAATTAATTCTTAAAAAGTAGGTGAGGATGGTCGGGCAAGTGGGCCGTGGAAAGTGTGCTACAGCACTGCGATCCGCGATCGAGAATACACTTTTATGCACTTGTAATGAACACTTGAACGTTTGTTTTATTGTAGTTCGGTATATGATAACACTCTACCTCATGTCGAGCTACAGTGCGATCACAAAGAAATGTCTTCAAGCAATGGTCGCTTTCAACACGTGACGATACACACTTCTCACGTTCTACCCGGCATCCAAGTTTCGGGATTAGTTTGAAAATAGCCAGGTAGTAACGATAGGAGTGTGTACAATTAATCTAGATGGCGCATACTCGTGTCTCTCGAGTAGGCATAGCGTAAGCGACTGTTGCCTGTAGAGATTTATCTGTAGTAGCAGTTTGGAAACAACTGTTCATAAACCGCACTTTAATTTTACATCAGGCAGAGTGTTGTCATGTTATGCCGAGCTACAATTGCCTACAATTAATATAACTTTATCTTTGAATAACTTTTAAAGGGTAGAATTGACAAAAAAAAAACAATCAGATCTCTTTGAAGAGCGTTAAATTTCCTATAAGAATATGCTTTTATTGTTTTTTTAGCTGTATTTATTTCGGTGAAAAAAAATAAAACGCAAAAAGTGCAAAATTGCCATACCAAATAGTATGGGAAATGTATTATGATTTGGGCACGGGTTAATGTGAATATTAAGGGCTCATTTTTATTGGGGCTTACAAAGTGGAGGGGCGTCTGCAAAAAAAAAAAAAACAACTTGGGAAATAACGGATACCCTAATATATATATCATTTGTTACAAAATTCGAAGTCGTTCCGGTGCAGTCGTTGTCTTGATCCTCCTTTTGGCAAAGCGCAAATGGAGTAAAATAAGAGATAAAAGTTTGTATGGGGAACTCAAACGTATAATACGGATGCGAAGTTGTGGGCAACAGCTAGTACAGTATAGTTAGTTATTTATAGTTAGACATCAACAAAGACATAGTAAGAGATATATGCACAGGAAATACATAACCCTACTTTCATAATAAACTATACAATGGTGGAAATTATCTTCAGTTAAACGATTTTAAATGAGTTTGAATCTTTGAACCATAAGGTTCTTCAACTCTTCACTTATAAAATAAATCATGATCATGAGTAATGCAAATTAAGATAATTGGCAACGTTTTATTGTAAAACTATTTTATTATAATTACGTTGTAAAAAGTTTACTGTTTCCATTAAATATCATTATTAACAACTGAGCATCAAAATTAACAAATGGTTAGTTTAACGGTGAATTAAAAAAGTGACCCTTTGGATTTATTGGAGATGGGAGAGCAGTCGTAGTCGAGCAGTAAGACGTTAACTCACGATCGATGAGACCCGTGTTCGAACCTCGCTAATTCTGACCAGTACCAATGTGTAGTAGCAGTTGTTTCCATTCATGGATCACACTCTAGCTTTACATCAGGCGGAGTGTTGTCACATGCCGAGCTACAATAAAAAAAATATTCGATTTAAATATTCGAAATACATTCTTGAAAAAAAATGTTGACCTTAAACTTGGGTATCAGGACAAAGGTAACACAAACATAACAACATTCAGACCTGAAACATTAAAAAAAATAATAATAAAAAAACATTTCTGAAAAAAATTGAACCGACTTCTAAATAAAACACAAATCACTAAAAAGTAAAAAAATACACGACGAATTGATAACCTCCTCCTTTTGAAGTCGGTTAAAAAGAACATCTATTTTGTAAACGAGAAGATGTGCTTGCTTGGTCAATTAATGGTGCATATTCGCCTCGGTATAACGTAGCCAACTGCTGCTTGCATACACTTGCCGAGCTAAAAACTGTTTCGACCGGGAATCGCATCCAATACCTTCGCGCAGTAAACTGGCGCGTCATAAGCACTCGCGCCGCAATAACCAAAAATATAAAAATAAATCTGTAATGAATTAACTGTTTAATTTCCTTAATGTCTGTCACGTGCATTTCTGTGAAATTTATAACAAATTATTCGCGAAAGTAGAAAGAATCGCGTGTTTATTTCAACTTTATAATGATACCAATTTATTTGTTTAAAATAATATTTTTTATTCATTAACATATTCTTATTAGAAGTTAAAATCGACTTTGGGTAGATTTCCGCAGTTATTTAATTTCAAACTTACGAAAATCTAATATTTGCGAACGTCAGGGGTCTACCACTATATCGATGTGATGTGTACAATATCACATATATTCAGGACGTTAAAGTTATTTAATAAAAAAGTAGAAGGTTCCGACGAGACCCGTGTTCAAATCTCGTTGACCCGTACTAATGTTCGTTCAGTACAATGATACAAGTACTAGCTTAGTATCTAATAGACATTTGAAAAAAAGACACACGTACGAAGTTACGAGCAACATTGACAACAACTCTGACATCTGCCAGAGCACAGCTGAGCTGATTTCCCTTTTGTCACCTCACCCTGTACATATCTAAAAACATCTGTACATTATGACAAATAAAAGATATTCTATTCTATTCTATTCTATTCTATTTAGTATGTTAACAAATGTGTGAATAAAATAAAAAGAAAACGATTAATTCGTTATCTTTTCTAACATCTTAAATAACTGTACATTTTCACTCATCGCTTTACTTCATAATATTATGACTTAGCTGTGATTCTTGTAGTCATTTAGTTAACATCTGTCATTTTTTTGACAGTTTTACTGTCATTCTTTGAAGTAACAAAAAAGCTTTTAGCTATAGGTAGGTACGTTAGAAATAACAATATACTGATTTAGTTAGATATGATCTAATTATTCACATATGAATTGAAAAGACAAGGTCATAGATTCGTGTTTATAAAAATATTTTTATTAACTTTGTTTTTGTCTCAAACATTTCCCAATTTTAGTATTTTACACGTTAAGATATTCTTTTCTTAACACCTATCTCTAAATATAGATATCGCAATTTTTTAATTCAGTTAGCATCGAATTTATGCAATACTTATTGCATCCTGTTTATAATGAACGTTTAGTTTTAGCCTATATTTTAACCAGTAGCTCGACATGTTTCTACGCTCTATCTGATGCTGTACACCTGGGGACCCTCAAAAGTTTTTTGAATCATTTTTTTGGGATTCTGTTAAATAAATTTATAAGTATCCGGATCGTGGCTGCGGTAAAGCGGCCCACCTCACCCACAACGGAATCAATTGCGAAAAAAGAGCCTGCGAGGAATTTGCAATCTATAAGTATCCGGATCTCACTCAAAATTACTTGCCGATCTACACACTAAAGACAACTAACTGCTACCATTTCGTTTTCTTTTTAAATTATTGTGACTCGGCAAATGACAACACACCCTAGAACAGCTGAGCTAATAACCATTATCGATCTCTCTATCACTCTTTAGGAATATATAACACAATAAAAATATTATTTTTGACATGTGATATCGTTACCTATGTAAATAACTTTACCGCAGAATAAATAGAGCATGTATGGACCGAGCGTCAATAAACGCGCGGTCAAATCGATCACGTTCGGCGAGGACCTCCATAACACCTCTAACACGTTCTCAAATGCCCGTCAGTAACTAGCTGGGTAAAAAAAAGCGAAGTAAATCATCCAAAAGTCACAGATGGCTTAACATACAGAACGTTGCCACTTGCCACTTAGAAATATTGATTATTATCAGTTAATTCGTTCACTCTTTAGATGGATAGGCGCAAAAAAGCCAAAACAAAGTGCGAGTGATTAATTTAAGCGGTCTCTTAGTACTCTTTAATTGACTGTGTAATACCTGGCTACATAGGGTTGTCAAATTAAAATTTATATTTTTATTTATTAGCTATTTATCTAGTATTTTTAGGGACAGGTGAAGAGCGAGAGCGATGTGCACTGTCAATCTGTACGGTAATAATTCGTCTCGTCAAGCCGGCATAACGAAGGCGACTGCTGCCTGTATAAATTTATCTGTAGTAACAGTTCATCATTCCGTCTATGGACCGCACTGTAGCTTAACGGTGGAGTGTTGCCATTGCCGGGGTATGATAAAAAAAGGAGCACTGCGGGCAAGGAGGAATCTTTGCGTGCGGGCAATGCGTCGCGACGTGAATGCATAAGGAGAGTAATGAATGTGGTAGAGGCGAGAGAAGTCGCTGGTGCTGCATAGTCTCTGTATTATAAATTAATTATATCTACAGAGATAAAACATTTACTTTGCGTGAATATTAATGTCAACTTTTTAAATATTTATTTACAACTGTTGCTACTAATAATAATTGTAAAAAAATTCGTCGTCCCTAAAATAAATGAGAAAACATACTTTGTTTTATTAATTATTTAGAAAGTCCATTTCGTTCAGGATACGGTAATTTGAGAATTATTCAGTTTCGCCTACCTAGAAAGTAGATGTAATATATTTTTATTCGTTTATAGTTAAAGCAAACAGTGGTGGGTAAACCGATTACGGTTAGGCCAGCCTGGCATCCCTAGGGTAGTTCCACCACTTTCAAATGAAACACTAGTCGCGGGATTAGCTTGGTACTTCCAAGAGCACTGTGTCTGATGAAGCCGGCATAGTGAAGACAACTATTGCTTTCGAATGTTTCTTGTGGTAACAGTTGTTTTCAATTATAAACCGCATTCCAGCCTAACATCAAGCAGAGTGTGGCCCTATCTCGGTTTACTTACAATATAAATAAAAACATAATTTTGAAGCAAAAGCTCGAATAAAGTATGCACATTGTTATTTTATAGTAATTTTTTAATAACTTTTTATCACATTTTAATCAAATTTTCAACAAGTAAAATTAGTTATGCATCAGCCTTTATAATATCGGCTTTTATATTGTTATGCGTATTTTTTTTTCGTGAACTTTTTAGAAAATGTGAGATTAAGTTGTCTCGAAGATTTGGCGCCTTTTTGTGCTTCGTCATGTTCCTCATCAGTGATTGGTCTATTTTATAATGAAGTGGTTATAACTAGATCGGGATCGTGCGATTTTTTACACTTCAAGTGATGATAAAATAAAATAAAAATAAACATTATTGGCAAAAGTTTTTTACACTCAATTGGGGGTGCTGAACTATTCGTTCGAAAAGTTAAATAAACTTGTTTAAATATTTATTTATAGATTCTATAAAATAATAATCATTAAAGAGCTAAATTGTAGATTCCTCGCGGACTCTTTATTTGTAATTGAACAGTTATGGCTGCTCGTTGTGCGTGAGGAATACCCAGGAAAGTCGTCTGCAAACCTCCGGCAAACTTCACGTTTCTGCAAACCTCCGGAAGTGTCCTTTCCGTGTTGAGGATCTTTTGACGTAGTTCGTCTACGCTATTGCACTCCAAGAGCTTTTTAAACCTCATGAAACCTCTGCACACAGGGCTGACTATAACATTAATGTTTAAATTAAATTATAACGAAAATAATGTAGATCGTTAATAGTTGAACTTTTAGACTTGTTAACATCAAAAACAATTTACACCTAATTTTATTTAATAAAAAGAAAGAAACAATCATAAAATAATGTATTTTCTAACTACATTATCATGATTAAATTTAATATGAAATTGGTTAGGAAAGGTCACGCACGAGAAACAATATTTAGTACCCACTTACTATTTGAACAAATTGCAACTAAACATGTCTGGAGGTTACCATCGTAAGTAAGACGTCTAATTATCTTCTTATTAGAGTTCCGCAATGACTCTGTGAACAGATCTTATTTTCTGTACCCTCAGTGACAGCACTAGGGGCGCAACAACCCATAACGTTCAGTGGGGTTAGACTTTTTTTTCTATTGAAGCTCGGCATGTGACAACACTCCGCCTGATGTAAAGCTAGAGTGCGGTCCATGAATGGAAACAACTGCTACTACAGAAACCTGTGCGGGTAGCAGTCGCCTCTACTATGCCGGCTTGAGGAGACGAACATGTACCATCTTAGATTGAATCTTAGACTTCTTTGATCTTACATCTTAGATTTGTCGATTATTAAAAGGTCTTCTTTGACTTGCTGTGATGTAACTCAGAACTTAGAACATTTTAAAGTCTCAGATGTTAAAATTATTACAAATAATTGTTTAAAAAAGATTAGAAGGTTTTGATTGTAGGAGGGAATTCACAAAATTTTAGGTTCTGGACCTCCTGTACTCCAAAAATAATCATAGTGAGACTGATATGACTAGTTGACCAAAAAATGGCATTGTGGCATTATTTAATCACGACAAAATGTAGGTAATACCATTCCTAACCTATATTAGAAATAAATATTTAATTTGATTGAGAATCGCACTCAAGAGCTCTGCGTAACACTAATTCTATGCAATTTCTGATCAAAGTTTAATGTTCTTAATTTAGTCCCAATTTTTAAATAAAAAACCTAATAGGATGCGTGCAGCTAATAGGAATATAACAATCAATTTTAGATAACTCAAAATTATCTTAATGTTATTCTATTAAGGCCGAAAACATATTCCCACGTTATGGCACGAGTTAACGTTAAACACTTCGTTAACGTAGAAAACAATGTTGGCAATTGTCATGCAGCGACGGCGCGCGATGGTGATCGAAGGTGTTTAATATTACTGAAATAGACAAATATTTTATATAACTCGTTCAAAAACTTCCTTTTTTATAGGTCAAAACAAATGAGAACTATAAAGGAAAGCAAGCAATGTCCCATTCATTTTTCTTATTAAATTAACACATAACGCCAGCGACGCAATTTACGTCGTTTTTTTCTACGTCACATAGCATCATCACTCGTCGTTGATGGTAAAATTATAACAATTAAATTCAATATGCAGTGATTGCAAACTGATATTTATTTTTAACCGACTTCAAAAGGAGGAGGTTATCTATTCGACGTGAATTTTTTTTTTTTTTTTTTTTTTGTGGCGATGTTCACTCATATCTCCGCCGTTTGTGGACCGATTTTGATGATTCTTTTTTTGTTGGATAGGGTATATGTCCGCATTGGTCCCGTTTCAATTTGAAGAAAATATTCCACCTCTAAGGGTGGGAAATTAGGGGATGTTTCGCCGTTTGTGAACCGATTTCGATGATTTTTCTTTTGTTAGATAAAGTATGTCTCGTGATTGGTCAATTTTAAATTTGAAGAAAATATTCCATCTTCAAGGGTGGAAAATTAGGGGATATTTCGCCATTAGTGAACCGATTTTGATGATGCTTTTTTTGTTTGATAAAGTACGTTTCGGGATTGGTCCCATTTAAGGAATAAAATATTCCACATTTAAGGGTGGAAAATTAGGGGATATTCGCCATTAGTGAACCGATTTTGATGATTCTTTTTTGTTTGATAAAGTACGTCTCGAGATTGGTCTAATTTAAGGAATAAAATATTCCACCTTTAAGGGTGGAAAATTAGGGGATATTTCGCCATTGGTGAACCGATTTTGACGATTCTTTTTTTGTTTAATAAAGTACGTCTCGGGATTTATCCCATTTAAGGAATAAAATATTCCACCTTTAAGGGTGGAAAATTAGGGGATATTTCGCCATTAGTGAAGCGATTTTGATGATTCTTTTTTTGTTTGATAAAGTACGTCTCGGGATTGGTCTAATTTAAGGAATAAAATATTCCACCTTTAAGGGTGGAAAATTAGGGGATATTTCGCCATGAGTGAACCGATTTTGATGATTCTTTTTTTGTTTGATAAAGTACGTCTCGGGATTGATTCCATTTAAGGAATAAAATATTTCCTCTCTAAGGGTGGAAAATTAAGGGATGTTTCGATTGATTTTAATGATTCATTTTTGATCGAATAGGACTCGAGAATGGCTGTCTATAAGCCCGCCACTCATCACATTTTATTTGAACAGCGCGTTTAGAATGTTATCCATACAATCAATCAACAGTTACAACTAAAAATTACAAAATAAAAACATTTCTGAAAAAAATTGAACCGACTTCTAAATAAAACACAAGGCACTAAAAAGTAAAAAAATAATTTTAATTGAGAGTACATACACACAATTTAATAAGCATAAACATGAATAGATGCTTGTTATTTATTTACAAATTAATTGTCTGCATTTTATTTAACATATATCTGAAGTCGGTGCCAACCAAATATGAAACTCCGCATTGCTTGAATCTAGGTACATTACCAATCATAAAACATGTTTCAAATGCATGCACCGACTTCAGATATATATTAAATAAAATGCAGACAATTAATTTGTAAATAAATAACAAGCATCTATTCATGTTTATGCTTATTAAATTGTGTGTATGTACTCTCAATTAAAATTATTTACTAGCTATGCTTTCTTCTTACCAACGTTAGTCGCTCTAGTTTCCTAGCCAAATATAAATACTACTTATATTTTAAAATCAAAATCGAAATCTTATATTTCTTGCTCTAATAATATGAGCAAGAACTCCGTTGCAGGCACTGTAAGAATTTATAGAATTAATAATTATTAAATATTATTATTATTATTAACATTAACTTTATTATTATTTAACACTAGAAAAAAAACGTTCACATTATAAAAAACTTTGTAATAGTTTTTTTATACTTAATATTTTTAATTAATTTTTTTTATACATATTGTCACGTCTTAAGTGGTAGGCAGGTGTATCACCATCTACCACCACGTTTTCTTTTCGCATCTTGTATACGGCATTAGTTTGATATATAAATACTTTTTTGGTACTAATTTTTTTAGTCTGTTCTTTCAAAACAGGACAGTATGCGTAGTTGCGCATATTCATCTCCTCAAGTCGGTATAGGGGTGACGACTGCTGCCTACAGTAATGGCCTGACAACGGTTGTCTTCGCTCATGAACCGTACTCCAGTTTAACACGAGGCAGAGTGTGTCAAATACCCCCAAATTATCGAAATTTTTTGTTTATATTTTATTAATAATTATTAATATTTAAAACGTAATGTTCGTGGTGTTTTCTTTATTTTATACGCTAGCGGTAACTTTCGCCAATCGCGATTAAACAAAGAAGAAACGCCGCCTTTATTATTGAATAAATTTCCTACTAATTAATCATTTATAGTTAACATTTACATATTATAACGCGCTGTAGCTCTTAGTTAAGTAATATGAGGTACTTAACATGTAAGTATAGATGATGATAATTTATTTTCAATTCTAACGTCTAAAAACAATAATTATCTTGTACCTATGCTACATTTAATACAAATTGAAATGCGTGTAGCAGCGTTGCCAGACGTCCCGATTTTTAAATCAAAATTAAATGTCTCGCGCGGCACAAGCTGAGGCACAGGCTGTGTGTGAATTGTGACGTCGGACGAGTATAAAGCTTACTGTAAACTGTGTAAAAAGAGTTACAATTTGTAACTCACTCTTCAGATTATTATTTCAAACACCACATTTTGATATCACCACATTCCCCATACATTTTGATATAACTATCGTTTACGATCTGTCAAATATATGGTATTTGTATGGTTATAATGGTTTGTTACGCAAACTGAAGAATTCAGAAACCGGCCATAAGAAGACGCTACTACCTAACGATAGGATAAATTTGATTTAAAATGTCATATTTTTATTAAAGTACATTTTCTATGGCTATTTTTGCTATCTATTGTCACGTAAACGTAATTTCAAATAAAAGATTATATATGTTTTTTACTATGTCCCGCTTTCGAAGAAAGAATCCCGCTTTTTTCACTCAAAAAGTTCCGAAATCCCGACTTGGCAAAAAAAACTGGTAACGCTGGCATGATATTATCATGATATTAAAAAATAACTAAT
Source organism: Tinea pellionella (assembly GCA_948150575.1). Lineage (NCBI taxonomy): Eukaryota > Metazoa > Arthropoda > Insecta > Lepidoptera > Tineidae > Tinea > Tinea pellionella. The sequence goes on from OX411256.1 coordinate 5,513,954, forward strand.
CAAATCTAATAACACTTCGAAATTAAAACACCGATAACGGCTGTTGAAAAATATATTTTATAAAAAATGTCGCTCTTTATATATTTTGAAATTGGTACTTTGGAGAGCAACGTTGGTGTTGTCAATAAAAAAAGTATCTTTACACATTTAGAAATACGTTACCAATAAAAAATAACTGTAAATATTTTTTTTAAAAGGTGTCGTGTGACTTTTAACTGTCAACATTTTTGCACAATATTTTTCTTACAGTAGTTTAGCAAGTATATGACTACACTCTGCCGGACACTATTAAATCGTCTTCAATCGCTACTAAGACCCCGAAACGCGATTACTGGCCCTTCAGTTTTTATTTAAATATATGTAAAAAATATGTAATGTCATCTTTTATAATTCAATATATTGTCTAATAAGATATTTGTTATAATTTTAAAGTATTTATTATTATTTGTTGAACAATATGACAAAGTCGACATACCATGACGGCTTTTGAAACGGATGCACGCAATAATACTTTTGTTTTGCACGCAGCATCCTTTTTCGTATCTGAGCTATTATTTTGTCACTTTTGACATACTTTTATGGCATTTTAATTAAACTTTAGATTTCTTTATTACCTACTTTCCTCTCGGAGCACTCTGTCACCTCCGCTGTGCAGGCTGGAGGAGACTAATAGAAACCATACAATACATTCTTTTTTATTGTGGCTCTGCATACTACAACACTCTACCCGGGTTCAAATAGACAGCTCTTCGTGAATGGAAAAAACTGCTACTACAAAGAAATCTCTACGGGCAGCAGTCCCTTCCGCTATGCCGGCCTAAGAAAACGAGTATGAACCATCTAGATTGACAGTTTACACTCCTCTCGTTATACCTGGGTACTTTTAAACTGGTCCCTAACGCGACAATGTGATAGGGTAGTCCCAGGACGGCAGACTCGGCTAATAGCCATCATCAGTCTGCCTAACACTCTTTAATAGTGCCTATAGGCACTGAGCGACCAAAGTACATATATAAGAAAGTTACATTGGTACCGGTCAGAATTAGCGAGGTTCGAACACGGGTCTTATCGATCGTGAGTTCACGCGTCTTACCGCTAGACCACGATATATTTTTTTTGTTTATATTTCATATTTGTTTCAATTTAACACGTATTTGATAATAATGTTTGAAAGTGGGCATTGTATAGTCGCGAATACTAGACGTAGATGTAAGTTACGAAATATAAACTTTTACAAAACGTTTTTATAGTGGGCGTTTAAATTAACACAAATGTGTGTGAAGTAGTGATGTTACAATTTTATGTATACATAAGTTAAGTAGGTACCTACTTGAAATATTTGCCGTTTATTACGTAATTTAATTTATTTTCGTATCCACTTTTTCATTATGAAGTTATGACAAGCGGCGTCAATCGCATGAAAAGTAAAAGTATTACTTATGGAGATTGTTGTGACTTAGAAATATGAACGGCTACAATCTACACTACTATATATTTCGAATACATAGATACATACACTCACACACACAATTAAAAACAGAATAGGAAATCAAGCCATTGCGAAATATAGATTCAAATATTACTGAAGACTAAGCTGTATAGACAACAATTCCTTTGCGTTAAATATATATATTTTTTATTATAACTCGGCATGTAACAACACTCCGCCTGATGTAAAGCTAGAGTGCGGTCCATGAATGGAAACAACTGCTACTACAGAGAAATCTGTGCGGGTAGCAGTCGCCTACACTATGCCGGTTTGAGGAGACGAGCATGTACCATCTTAGATTGACAGTGCACACTCCTCTCGATATACCTGGCTACTTTCAAACTATTTCCGAAACGCGACAAGGTTACTTCATGGGTGTTACATTCGAAAGTGGTGGTACTACCCCAGGACAGCAGACTGGACAAATAACCATCATCAGTCTGCCTACCACTCTTTAATAGTGTATATAGGCACTGAGCGACCAAAGTACATATAACAAAGTTACATCGGTACCGGTCAGAATTAGCGATGTTCGAACACGGGTCTCATCGATCATGAGTTCACGCGTCTTACCGCTAGACCACGGCCGCTCTTTATTGTAAAATAACAAATGTCACTAAAGAATTATAATATCATAGACATTTTAAAATAGAAATAAGTTTAATGTTATTCTTATTATGTTATAATGTTGCGTCGCGTCGCGGTCGACTACAATAAAATTCATAGCTATCAGAAAAGTGAGAGGATCTCGTTTGAGCATAAATTATATCCATATTGACAGATGCTATCTAGTGTTAACGATTATTTGTCTAGATTTACATAACATATTATGTTATATTTAAATCTATTGTAATATTTGTGAAAGTTATAGAGATATTATGTAATTTTTATATATTAATTTACATTTTTTATGTTCTAATTTAGAAAAAACCCCTTTTACACAATAGCCTGGTCTGAATTTTATTATGTCAACAATGAATAGTAATAAATACCCCAAAGTAGGATACCCTGAGCTATCCAACATTCTATAGTATAGCGAGTTACGCTTTTTTTCTAGGGAAATTGTAGTTTTGTTAACTATAAAGCTCGTTACATACAGTTATCACACGGTTTTTAAAGAACTATTAAAAGGGGAAAGTAACAATTTGGTATACAAAGAATGGGGTTAATTGACAATTTGCCAAAGAAATAAAGCTCAGTTGTTTACTTGTATATTTACTACGCTTTGAAGAGTAATTGCTGCTTTCACGAGAAAAAAATGTTTACTGTTTCTTTTGTACAGGCCTGGTCAATCAAAATGGTCTCGCGGGCCACTTTAAAGAAACGTAACCGAGCCGCACTTTAAGTAAAAAATTCTCTTAAAAATGAACAAACCCAATATGAATAAAAGTTATTGCAGCGCTTTGATATAGTGAGTTTCGTTTGACTGTCGCGCAAATATATGGCCAAATATATCGAGTGGAATGAGAACAAAGCTTATAATGACATTTTCGTCGGGACAACACAATTTCATGTGGGGAGCCGCGTGTTGGCCAGACCTATAATTAACATGTTTTAGGTTAGATACAGTTCTTTTGTTTAAGTCTGACGGATTAAGTCTATTGATTATGACAGATAATTTATTACAAACAAAAGTGTAATAGAAAGATAAAGACATAGTCACGTGAAGCGAGGTGTCCGTGCACAAAGCAGCTGCCCTGTTGTTGATTTTTTAAACTCTTCAGTTTTTATCATAATTTAATAAAAACAAATTCAGAATTTTTATATTATATAAATAAATAATCTAAATAAATGTAAAGTTTATTTTTTATATATTTAAAAGTTTATGTAAAATGTCATAAACACAGAGGTTAGCTGGAAGAGAATGCTAATTAGCATTAAGTGCACGCTACACAAAATTCCAAATAAATAAATAAAATAATAACAAAGTAACAACTTACTTTGAACTGTAATTAAAATCTCTTGTAGAATTGAGGTTGTGAAGGCGCTAATGTATAAACAACGCGGTTTGCAATGAACTTGGTTGCGATTGCGCACGACATTGGCCGCCATTCCTTAATGCGCTGAGAAATTGAATCTATTTTACCTTTATCGGTAGGAAGCTAGAACTAAACCTGGTATTTTTAACCTAATTTGGTATTTAAGCCGGATTAAGATAGATTTTGAAGACGGAGTGAAGATTTATAGGTTTTTTACCGGCCTCTTAGTCTTTTACGCGAAGATCCCGTTTAGATTATAGATTCCTCGCGGGCTATTTTCCCGCAGTTAACCAAATATGACCGCTCGTTGTGCAAGACGTGGCCTGCATCACTGCATCAGATTTTTCATGTTCCTGGCGTGTCGAGAAACCTCTGACGTGGTTGGTCTACGCTACGCACTCCAAGAGCTATGCTGGGTTCGACATAGGTCACAACAAATATTTATTGTCATAGTATTTGTTTAGGATTTATTATGTTTTCGTTTTCTTTTTTCGTTTTGTGTACCGTCATCAAACGTAGAACAAAACTAACCAAGATCACGGTAGACCCCCTGCTGTTTCGGACAATAACAAAACATTCCATAATTTCTCACGTTGAATTATCTAAAGTATTCTAAAGTTTGTCATAAACACAATAAATGTTTTAAGTACTTTCTATTTTTGTGCAAATATTTACGTATATATTCTAATGTTATTAATATATGTGCAATAATTGTAATCTAAATAAGTTGTAACTTATTATATAATAAGGAATAACTGTTTAGAAGTGAATATTGCAAAACATATTGCAACTTGCAATTCTGTAACATTCCAGATTTGGTGTTTAATTGCTTAAGATTTTAAGTAACATTAGAAAACTGTTTTTTATTTTTATAGAAGTTCGACGTGTGACCATCCTCAGCCTGTTCAGTCAGTGGAGAGAACTGCTACTACAAACAAACAGCAGTGCCTTGCGCTATGCCGGCTTTTCTATCAAAGTATAATATATAGATTACGGGGTGGATATATTATTCACAATATATAGTATATCAGAAAGTGCATCAAGAGGAATGGAAAGTGGAACCAGTTAGTTGACCGGCTCTATGCACTTTCCAAACATGATGCCGTATTCATGCAGCTTGGGACTTTGAATCAACCTTTTAAAATCATAATATTTATGAGCGTTTTATTTAATAATATCTTTAATGGTTGGGTTAAAGATACTTTCTTTTACAGTATATGTTGCACGGTACGGTATAAGGATTAAGTTGCCAGTGTCAAAGTAAACGTTTGCATTAAGTAAATATTACTCATCGTTCATTCTTTCTTTTTTTTCCACAAAAAGGTCAGGTCGAGTCCCAGTCAAGTTAAAAATAGTAATAATAATAGACATCTATACTAAAATTAATGTCAGAACGAAAAAATTAAAATACACGTTCTTTTGTTTTGAATGATTCAGTTTAAGAAAAAAAGTTCAGGATAGACGTTTCGTTCGAAAGCTCTGCAACCACCATTATCGGGAGATCACGAAAATACTCAATTAATAACTATATTAACATAAACAAAACTCGATCGATAAAGTCTTTTAATGTAGAGAAGTACTAAAGAATCTTACATCAATATGTTTAACAAACAATTTCTTTAAAGGAAACAACATATAAAATAATAAGTTGTTATCATGCCATTGTGTGTCGATTTATGTAAAAAGAAATATTAAAAATTATTTGAAAAAAAAACCGAAGATTCCCTAGGTATTGTATTGTCTAAGATCATGATGAAAATGAAAAACCTAGCTATTATTAGTTTAGAAGAAAAATGGTTTTATATTTCTATAACAGGGGTTACTTTGTATGAATATTAATGATATTCAAAACTATTTTTTTTAATTTTTTTAATGAAGAGGACATGTTTTGTATAGTGTAGATTAACATATATTATCTTAACAATTTCGTTACGGGTCATGGAGAAAAAAGGTTTTAATCCCCTTCAGTTCCAGCGCAGTTCACATATATCCCAGCCTTAATTAATTCGTGCCAGGGCTATTTTATCCCTATAAGGGTTCCCTAGGGATGGAAAGGGCACGGGAATATTAGACATATACAATCATCCGCATACAGATACTTATATAATGTGAAAGTATAAAGATGCAGTACAAAAACAATTAATCATAGACTATAAGTACATCAATCTCACTGCATGTTCACGTTAACTAGACATAATATGTTACGGTCTTTAAAAGTTTAAGATTTTATTGGTAATTTTATTTTATACTTTATGTTTTAAAATTTTAAAGAGTTTTAAGTAAACTGATGATGGTTATTAGCCCAGTCTGCTGTCCTGGGGTACCTAGTACCACCAATTTTATGAACCTAATCGCGTTTGGTTCAGTTTGGTGGTAGCCGGTTATACGAGTAACATGAGGAATCTGCGATGTCAATGACGGGCATGCGGCGAGGGCGGCTCGGCTGTTAGCATTTGTCTCCATCATAGATCATGTGCATAGACCGCACTCTATCTTAACATCAGACGGACTGCGGTCACATGCCAGGCTACATGTGAGTACCAAAATGATATGAAATAATATAAATATATTAAAAATTGCGACATTCGCTACGATTTACTTGAGAGCTTCTTTGTTTGATCTTGTTTTAAATAACATGCAGGAAATCAAGAAACCTATTTAAATTCCGTTCTGTCTGTTGACACTGGCAACTTTTTACAATGCCATGAAAAAAAAGGTGTGTGCTTTATAAATATTTTGAAACTTTAAAACTACAAATTCAAGAAAATTTTATTTTCTTTTAAAATATTTAATGGAAGAACACCCACTTATGATATTTAAAAAGATAATTATTATCTTTAAAATTTAAACAATTTGCAAAAATTGCCGTCAAGACTTTGTGTCCCACCGAACACAATAGTCAAGATGTAAAATGGTGTAATATGTCGGCGGTCGGATGAATTTGACCAATTGAGACACAAAAATAAAAATTGACGGAGAGGCTTGCCTTAAATGAGCAACAAAAAAGCCAGACATATTTTCTATGAAAACAAAATCGATCTAGCGGCACCTCAGATCTATTCGAAATATCGGTGAAAGACATGTCGTTCGTCGGCTGTCGGAGGTACTGTGGACGAACGATTATTGACTAATAACATTAATATGTTGCAGTATGCAAAGCTAGGTACCACTTAGTCATCGATAAACATTATTACAACTTGTATGTTATAAATGCTACAACGACCCAAAAACCTAATTGTTTTAATGTAAATTAATCCCGCAATTAAAATACTTGATTACTTACGGTGACTTGAAAGTCAGAGAAACTTTAATATTTGAATAGAACAACACACCAATGGAAATGGAGCCAAGGAAATAAAATCTACACATTTTTTTTATAATGGGGTGCGCAGAAAATGTAATCACCAACTGCGTGTATTGGGTATTTAGGTACGTATTTATAAATAAAGTAAAGTCGGAGGTTCCAAGAGCTATAAAAGCATAACGATGGTCTGAAAACCGAGTTTATTTCAAAAATTGTGATAACCGTTCCCAAGTAACAAGCCAATTTATTCCTGAGGTTAAGCACGGGTAGACAAGCGACGTGTGAAGTTGTCTTCATTATACAGGGTGGCCAAAAAGTCGTGGATCAAACGCAAGTAGGGGTTAGATGGGGTCATCAGCTGCAAAAAGTTGTTCTAGGGGAGGTCCTTCAGGTCAACGCCTGCAGAGTTATAATTTATTTTGTGTTTTTATTAGAAAATTGATTTTTTTTAACGAATTCTTATTAAATTTCCAAAAATCTACATCCTGTATCTTTTTTATAATTTTCACTAGATTGGTACTAATGAGTCCTTGCATTAGACATGCTATTTATGGTTGTTTATAAGGTGTGTTGAAGATAATATTCACTTTTACGATTATTTTTTTTCTTAAATCATAACTTTTAATTTACTTTGGACCCCACTGTGAAAAAAAAATACTCTACCGAAAACTGTCCCTGTATTACAAGTTTTGGCGCATTTAATGGGGATTCTGAAAAGGTATTACACATGGCTATGCGTCGCTTTAATATCTTTCAAGGACGATTATTCGTAGCAAGGCCAAAGTTAACCCAACCATAAAACTCGGTTAGGCTTATTTAAAAATAAACTGGAACTAATACAATTAATGACGAAGACTCTCTACCTCTCTTTTACACTAACCATTTTAACCTTTGTCAATAAAAGACCGGTTTGCGCCCGTTAGTTCAGATAGCGATATCTTTTCTAGGAAACAAAAGGACGGGGCGGGGGCCGGGGGATGCGTGTGAGCATGTTCCTTTGGAATGTTTAGTGACTCGCTTCCTGCCTGTGACTACGCGCGTATTTTTTTCTCGGTTTTACGACGACTTGTGATCGGTTTCTTTCCTTTGACATACGATTTGTTTTTCGGACTTGTGTTAGATTGCCTACCTGTAACCAGTGCTGTGTGAATCGGACGGATTGGCTACAAAAGTAGACAGATGGCTGCTGCGAGGAGAGAATACACCTTACGAGAGTATGCAGAAATGCATTACCTTTATGGCTTTTGCGACGGTAATGCCCGGGCTGCTGCCAGGGAATATCGTCAACGCTACCCTAACCGTGATCGTTTTCCGGACTACAGGGTCTTTATGCGCGTACATAATTCGTACATGGAGGGAGTCTTACCCGGTCAGCATGCTCCGAGAGCAGGCAGACCAGTGCTACGTCTTGAAAATGAAGATGAAGTGCTGAGAGAATTAAGATTGGATCCTGGTATAAGTCAACGCCAAATATCCCGTAATCTCGGGATTCCAAGATCGACGGTGCAACATATCATTAAAAGAAAGAATTATCACGCCTACCACGTGCAAAGGGTGCAAGCTTTGCTGCCCGGTGACTATGAAACAAGAGTGCGGTTTTGCAGAGAGATGCTAAGACACCACAGAGAGGATCCGCAGTTCTTCAACAAGGTTTTATGGACAGATGAGTCAAATTTTAGAAGAATGGGAGTATTCAATATCCACAACCTACATTTTTACTCCAGAGTGAACCCCCATATCACAAGAAATGATCGTTTCCAGCATCTGTTTGGTATCAACATGTGGGCTGGTATAATTGGCCAGCAATTGGTGCTGCATGAAATGCCAGCAAGGCTGAATGGTGCTAATTATTTAAATTTTTTACAAAATAATTTAAACCAAATTCTTAACGAAGCTGAAGTTCCAGAAGAAAGAATAGCAGAAATGTGGCTGCAACATGACGGCGCCCCGCCTCACTACACTCGAGCAGTTAGAGATCATTTAAACGAGCGCTTCCCCAATCGGTGGATTGGTCGAGGCGGACCTATTGCGTGGCCACCCCGGTCGCCCGATTTAAATCCATTAGATTTTTTTCTTTGGGGCTATTTTAAAGAAGTAGTTTATCAAAAAGAGAACAATACCGAACGAGAACTACGACAAAAGCTCGAATTTGCTAGGGTTCAAATTACTAACAACACAGGTGCATTCCGTAGATTACGTAGGAATTTTATTAGACGGTGCAGATTATGTATTATGGTCAGAGGTAGGAATTTTGAGCATTTATTGTAAAATGTTTTGTTTTAATAAAACAATTATTTCACAACCGTTTGTTTTGTTTTTACGCCCTAGAAAGATATTAAAGCGACGCATAGCCATGTGTAATACCTTTTCAGAATCCCCATTAAATGCGCCAAAACTTGTAATACAGGGACAGTTTTCGGTAGAGTATTTTTTTTTCACAGTGGGGTCCAAAGTAAATTAAAAGTTATGATTTAAGAAAAAAAATAATCGTAAAAGTGAATATTATCTTCAACACACCTTATAAACAACCATAAATAGCATGTCTAATGCAAGGACTCATTAGTACCAATCTAGTGAAAATTATAAAAAAGATACAGGATGTAGATTTTTGGAAATTTAATAAGAATTCGTTAAAAAAAATCAATTTTCTAATAAAAACACAAAATAAATTATAACTCTGCAGGCGTTGACCTGAAGGACCTCCCCTAGAACAACTTTTTGCAGCTGATGACCCCATCTAACCCCTACTTGCGTTTGATCCACGACTTTTTGGCCACCCTGTATACCTGAGAATCGAATAATAATGAAAAATATTTTATATTAAACTCACGTGCATTGCTGACTTAGTTCTTTGGAGCATTAACTACTTTTAAACAAAAGCAGTGATGTATGGTTTTGTGGTTAAAATTATCACTGTTATTCCTAGAATTAGGTTAACAAGAACAATGGTTAGCGTATAACATGGTAGACGAACTCAAGGTGAAGAAGTATGTATGGCACATATGGGGAGGCATGTAACATGCAATGCACGACGTGACACGAGTGCCGCTAATTTAAATCGACAATTTTTTTTCAAATTGCGCATGTTACCACAAAACCGTCTGATAGCCAGAGTGCGGTCAATAAGTTATTACACATAAAAATGTCTACCGGTTTACCACCGCTATGCTTTTTTAAAAATATATATTATTTTTTTATATTATTTATAAAAATTAATGTTTTTTTGTTTGTCTCTATAAAAAAATTCCTTGGGCGTGAAACGGAAACGCTAAACGGATAGGTAATAATTATATTTATGCGAAGCTGCTAATAAGTAGTGTGTTTTCAAAAGGAATGTATGTTTTTATCTTATAATTATTATTATGTAAAATCGGAAAGAAAAAGAAATATCGTTTAGACGGCTATGTTTTATTCACATTTAATTTAAATAATAATATAGTTTAACAATTAAATTCCGCAATATGCAGACCATAAGCGTCTCGTATACATTTTAAACATTTTATATTGGTTATATTTCACAAGCATTTTATATATTCTGTGCCGTAGCTATTTGTTTATTATAGTGATTTGCGATAATAATTAGTGCTGAGAAAGTTATAAAATTACTTAATTTCAACATAAATCTGCTATGTTTCAAACAATGTTATAAAACAGAATGTATGGAAGCTCAGGTGTTAGCTTTCACATTAAATTAAAATTAAAAAAGCATGCAATTCAAATCAAGTTTAATTTAGTGTGTTTATGTCCTATTATTACTACGTCGAAAACAAGAAGTAAAGTTTAAGAGCTTTGACGTATCCCTTAGGCTAAATGGACTAACTCATTTCGATGCATAGTAATCTACATAACTTTTATTATACTTAACAGTTCCAAGTTTTTCTTAAATAGTTTAGACTTTGTTTATCAAATAGTTTATTTTTTAAGTTTAAAGAGTTAATTAAAAAATGCATCGATAAACTACACTATGTTGCAAAAAAAACGAGCACTTAAGATATATTGTAATAACTATTTAATTTTTTATAATTATTAAATATTTGTTCTGAATATTGTTAGAATGTTTAATTAGACGTGCTGGCCACTAAAAAAGAATATCCTAATTTCGAAAAAAGGTAGATGTTCTTCGATTTTTTTCAATCGACTCCTAACCAAAAGTAGTTTCGTTCTCATAATATTGACGTCTTTTGTGTTGTTAATTAAAAATTCCATACTTTCATTGATCTTATTGATTACTAGAAGCAGTGCACAAGTAACATTAACTTAAATAAGTTGGATTACAATAATGGACAGCGCGATATTAGCTGGTAAAGTCGTCGCACTTCTTACTGAAGGTTTTAACCAATGTTATGTGACACGTCGGCTTGGAATTATGCGTTCCAGGGTCCAAAGGATTTGGAAAAGGTTCTTAGAGACTGGTTCTCTATCTAGAACACCTAGTTCAGGCATAAAACGATATACGGAGCAGAGAGATGATCGATTTCTTGTTAAAAAAGCTCTCAGAAATCGACGGTCGTCTTACAATGACCGTAAAAATCACGTACAAGAAGCGAGATCGGTGAGGATTAGCAAATGGATAGTAAAGAGGAGACTTATTGAAGTAGGAATTCATTCACAAAAACCCGGTAGAGGGCCAAAGTTACTCCGTGAACATCGCGCAACAAGACTTCGGTTTGGCCAAAATTTGTTACAATGGGCCGGCGAGGAATGGGATAGGGTATTGTTTTCAGATGAGGCTCGCATATGTCTACATGGTGGGAACAGACGTCGGAGAGTGCCGAGAAGGCGAGGTGAGTGTTATGCCGACGTGTACTTTGATGAGGTAACACCCTACGGTCGGGGGTCTATAATGTTCTTGGCTTGTATAACTTGGGAAGCTCGTACGGAGTTAGTTTTTCTTCAAAATAGGACACTTAATGCACATTGCTATACCTCAGAAATCCTCAATCCACATGTGCAACCTGCATTAGTTGCTAGGGCGACAGATCCATTTTTATGGACGATAATGTTCGTCCCAATCGGGCCGCTGAGGTATATGCCTATATGGAGAAGGTCGGCACCTGGCAATCGGATTGGCCAGCGAGGAGTCCCGACCTCAATCCTATAGAGCATCTATGGGACGCCCTAAAGCGTCGGGTTCGAGCTACATTTCCACCTCCACAAAACCTCACGGAGTTAAAAAGTGTAATTCAAACGGAATGCGAACCTATACCACAAGAGACCAGAGATCAACTCGATCGGGAGCATGAAAAAAGAATAGAAGCTGTCGTAAGTGCGAGAGGTAGACATACTGAATATTAATTTTTACATGAGTTTAGTTAAAGAAGTTTAAAAATAAAATTGTTGTAAAAATAATTAATTCCTTTATATTCATGAAAATTATTAATAAATGGTTTTTTACTTTTTTTTCAAATTTCCTATCCGATAGGCAATGAAAATGTAGATATGCGATTACAAGATTATAATAACGTACAATAATAATAGAAACAGCATGTATTTACATTAAAATATAACAATAAATAAGAAAATCTAAAGTGCTCGATTTTTTTGCAACAGAGTTTAGTTCGTATTAAGAATTCAATTAAGAACTTACTTACTATTATTATTAAAAATTAATTTATGATTTTTTGCGGCTTACATTTCAGCCACATTTGTCTTCAGCATAATCAGCTATTTTTTATACTCGTTAAATCAATATTATGTAACTTTGGAAAATAAATCGATTTAAAATTACTTTCTTTGTAAGATTTTCCGTTTAAGACTTTTCTTCACATACATAATGCATTTTTCTTACATAAAAACTGCATCTTTAGCTACTGGTTTGCCTTAATACATCCTGCAATGTAAAGGCATACATGTTGCAACAACTGCTTTCTAAATAAAATTGTTGTTAGACTACTAGATTTTTTCCATTGATTGTCCACCGTTGTTAAATACTACTACTCGGATAAAAATGCGATTGAATATTGCAATGCGAAATTGTACCTTACTGTCATTATATTACGGTCTATATTCTCTCGTATATTAATCTCGTTGCATTAAAAAATAATTGATATAAGTAATGGACAATTAGCTGTCAAATAGTCAGGGCACCCTATTCTGTTTATACTCCGGCTACTTCCAAACGCAACCTTCTTCACGAGTGGTGAAAAAAAAGAAAAAGGTGGAAAAAAATACCCCGAAAGAGGTAGACTACAAAATAACCATTTATGCTGAATGCCTTTTAACCGCAGGATGGTAGGCACTGATGATGGTTATTAGCTCAGTTTACCGTCCTAGGGTAGTACCACCACTTTCGAATGTAACACCCGTGAAGTGTCCTTATTGTTTTTCGAGAACAGTTTGAAAGTAGCCAGGCATGACGAGAGGAGTGTGCACTGTTAATCTAGGAGATGCATACTCGACTCCTCAAGCCGGCATAGCGGAAGCGACTGCTGCCCTGTAGAGATTTCTCTGTAGTAGCAGTTATTTCCGTTCATAGACCACACTTTAGCTTTACATCACGCGGAGTGTTGTCATATGTCGAGCTATAATAAAAAAAATGCTCGTATAACTTTTGACTTATTATAGTTTGGTGTATATAAAGTTATTATGAACCTATAAGGTTATGATTATAAGCCTTTTGCACGTGGCCACACGTGGGTAGTTTAATATCACATTCAAGAATCTTCTTTAATCTGCAATCTCATTCTATTAGTCATATATCACATTATTCAATATGACAGTGGTGTTAATTTTTTTTTTAATGATGCGACATGTGACCTCAACTGGCCCCGATGATGAACACATCGGAGATCCATGATCGCCGAACGATTGGAAACCGCAGTACACACACGGTGGTAAATATTACGACCCAAGAAAGTGTTTACTGAAGCGAAATTTACTCTGTCTTCCTTAAGTGTAAACCCGAAAAAACGCGATCATCACTGTTACTGTTAACTTCTCCCTCCACTTACACACAGCTACAGTCTACATTCTGTCTATTTTCTGCCTTAAATGCACACACTGAACCGCGTTGTTTGTTGCGGTTAGAAGAACTGTCAATGGAAAGATAGAATATGGAGACGAATTTCGATACGGTCACGTGTGCGCTTTGTAGCTTAATGGAGTATCCGTGCTCAAAACGGAGGACGTGGGTTCACGTCCTATTTCAGCAAGTCGTGTGTTCGCGGTGATATTTTTTATTTTTTCGTTTTTCTAATTTTTAAATACATGAATAAATGAAAGAGTGGTAGGCAGACTGATGATGGTTATTTGTCCAGTCTGGTCTGCCGTCCTGGGGCAGTACCACCACTTTCGAATGTAACACCCGTGAAGTGACCTTGTCGCCTTTCGGGAATAGTTTCAAAGTAGCCAGGTATAACGAGAGAAGTGTGCACTGTCAATCTAAGATGGTACATGCTCGTCTCCTCAAGCCGGCATAGTGGAGGCGACTGCTGCCCACACAGGTTTCTCTCTGTAGTAACAGTTGTTTCCATTCATGGACCGCACTCTAGCTTTACATCAGGCGGAGAGAGCTACAATAAAAAAAAATACATTTCTGCTGTTAGGCGTTGTTCTAGCTATAGATATAGTAGTTGACCCAATATTATTATTACTCTAAGATATTTTAATAATAATAATAAATTATTTATATAGTATATTATTGTTACAGGACAAGTGAACTAGTGGCATTGCTAGCTGTATCGTGCACGTTATTCCTATTTCTACACACACGAGATCTCAGTACAAAGTTACGAAGAATGGAAGGAAAACTAAATGATGACCTTACAGCATTCAATCATATTACTAATGGTGAGTATTTTTTTTATTTGTCCTCCCATACGAGAGTATCATTGCTCACAAAGCCTAGTCTTTTTTTTGTTATTGTAGCTCGGCATGTGACAATACTCCGCCTGATGTAAAGCTAGAGCGCGGTCCATCAATGGAAAAAACTGCTACTACAGAGAAACCTGTCCGGGCAGCAGTCGCCTCCACTATGCCATTGACAGTGTACACACCTCTTGTTATACCTGGCGACTTTCAAACTATTCCCGAAACGCGACAAGGTCACTTCACGGGTGTTACATTCGAAAGTGGTGGTACTACCCCAGAACTACTCTTTAATAGTGCCTATAGGCACTGAGCGACCAAAGTACATATAACAAAGTTACATTGGTACCGGTCAGTATTTAGCGAGGTTCGAATACGGGTCTCACCGATGATCGTGAGTTCACGCGTCTCACCGCTAGATCACGGCCGCTCTAAAAGTCTTTTTTTCAACTCTTCAGTGTTAAAGTTTTGCAATCTTCGCTAAAACTTTAAACGGAATTGTAATCGCACTTCGTCTCGTCTATGAGTCTCTCCTCTCGTTATACTAGTTAAATTGTAGATAGGTCTTTATACGTTTCGAATAAGTAATAATAAATGTACCTATTTAGAAGTATTTAAATGGAAGTTAATAATAGTATTCATTAACCATGACTTCAACTTATTAATTGTGGCATAATAAGTAGACAGTGGTAACATGTGGTTTAAGAAGTCACGCCCAATATATCATAGGGTTGCCTGTGACAAAATTGTTTATGTGCAAAACAAAACATAGTTTTAAATTTTAGTAGTCTTTAAAACTTTTTTTTAGCCTAATATTAAATATTTTAATGTTTTTAATATGAGGGCCAAGTATGAGTTTACGAATACACGTTCACGGCGTAAACCAATACCAATAGTTTCCACCAATTTAATTTGGACCGCGCCGAGGTAAGAAAAAGTATCAAATGAAGTGATTCTGTCGGCAGAGAGTACTCACTTTACGCCGTGACAGCGTAAATATAAACTCATAATTGGCTTTAAGTACGCCTTAAATTTAATTTTGTCTCAAATATATTTTATATTCTCCAATCTTTATTCTAGTCACATTATGATTAAAAGGTATTTTTTTTATTTAGTTATTATTTAAACCCATAAAATATGGTGTAAAAAGTGAAAACTAAGGGAGGGGAAAACAAACTTAATGGTGGCGCGCTAAATGGTGCCGTTTGAACGGCTCAAAAATCGATATTTTAAATTTCACTTTGATAAATAATTTGAATATTTTCAAGCATATTTATATCTTTTTCTACATTGTAAGCATGTAAAGAATTAATTTAAGCCATAAAAAAACATGCATATTCCCTGTTATAAATGAAGGTCTGAAGACAGATGTTCATTATCGTTAATCCCTCTGGCAGGATTCGGAACTTTGGAGGTATCTTCTTTATGTGAGTTGGTGGAGGGAGTGTTGACAGAGTTTTAGTTTAAGAAATTCATGTTAAGATGGGAAAGACATTGTCGAAAACGACAAAGGTCACTTTTGTTATGAAGAATTTAAAAAAGTTCCATTAATTTTTTTTATTGTAGCTCGGCATGTGACAACACTCCGCCTGATGTAAAGCTAGAGTGCGGTCCATGAGTGGAAATAACTGTTACTACAGAGAAACCTGTGCGGGTAGCAGTCGCCTCCACTATGCCGGCTTGGGGAGACGAGCATGTACCATCTTAGATTGACAGTGCACACTCCTCTCGTTATACCTGGCTACTTTCAAACTATTCCCGAAACGCGACAAAGTCACTTCACGGGTGATACATTCGAAAGTGGTGGTACTTATATTGTATATTATATATTTTTTTTAAATTAGCTAACTGCCCATATTAATTTTCACTTACTTTTACAATTAATTTTAAGGGTTTAGGGAGTAAACGGAACAAATATCTACGTAGTATGGTGTCGTATGGCGTGTGGCAACCCTACCTAAATAACCAACACCGACATTTTGCGCCAATACCGCTACGTTAAGTGGCGAATATAATAATTACAACAAATTATTTGTTGAAAGTGTTATTTAAAACACCGTCACATCAATAATTATTAATTAAAGTGCCTGTCATTTTTAGCGGGGCCTTTGAGGTCGTCGGCGCGCGCCAGGAGTGCGTGTGCGCCAGCTCAGCGTCATCAAAAGACGAGAACTTTCACTTGCACGAAAAAATCATTGTATAGTTAGTATCCACATGATGCGATTCAATCTGTTACCGTTCACTAATTCTTGTTTACGGTATATCTACTTCTTCCAAAAAGGTCGTTTCGTAATATTATCGTGCAATAAAATCGTGTACAAATTGCGATGTTCGTACCGATTCTCAAAAAGAAAGTTTGACAATTTGATAATCCTCTTTGATGATCCGGAGTACGCTATCTAAATCTCTTTTGTTAACGCCGGCGCCGCTTCACATTAAATAAGTAATAAAGTTGTTTTTTTGAAGAAAGTGAAAGAGCGGTAGATAGACTGATGATGGTTATTAGCCCAATGTGCCGTTCTAGGGTAGTACCACCACTTTCGAATGTAACACCTGTGAATTGACCTCGTCGGGATTATTTTGGACGTAGCCAGGTATAATTATTGGTTAAGTATTCGATGGACATAATGCAATCACAATTTGAACTACCTTAAAAATACTACATTTAAGAGTGGTAGGCAGACTAATGATGGTGATTTGTCCAGTCGGCCGTCCTGAGGTAGTACCACCACTTTCGAATGTAACACCCGTGAAGTGACCTTGTCGCGTTTCGGGAATAGTTTGAAAGCAGCCAGGTATCTTGTAGTAGCAGTTGTTTCCATTCATGGGCCGCACTCTAGCTTTACATCAGGCGGAGTGTTGTGCCATGCCGAGCTACAATAAAAAAATTACAACGGGTACATCATGTAAAAAGTTATTGATTATAGATTCCATGGTGGTCAGCCATCCAATATCTCCAAGGTAAGCCAGGAGATTCTTCACGTTTCTGTACTCTCTAATCGATAATATCAATACCTATAATAATAATAAATCCATATATTTGATATTGTTACCATCACTAGAGTCGACAAACGTTATTCAAATTTAACGTTATATTTACCGCTTTTTGTAGTTTCTTTTAACTTTTAACGGTATTTTCTGGGTATCGATACGTTTATGCCGGTATCCCAGTCTCTGTTTTTAACGTTCATAATAATAGAATCCATTCACAAAGTGATTATGATGACCACAAGAGTTTGAAATAACAGGAATTTCTCTTGTGGTTTATCCTCTACTACTGGACAATTTCTAAGAAAATGACGCTCAAATTTTTTCACTCTTAATTTGCATCAATTACGTATTTAATTTAAGTTTATATTTCCTTCAATTATGAAGTGAAGAAATAACATTTTAATATATAATAATTAGTATTTGCGTTTTTTTTATAATATAATTTCATTTATTTTGTACAATTTTTTTAAGAGTGGTATGCAGACTGATGAACCACCACTTTGAAGTGTAACATTCCGTAAAGTTTACGAGAGGAGTGTGCAGTGTCTGTTCAAGGCGGCCATAGCGGAGGCAATTGCGACCGCATTCTAAATTAACATCAGACGGAGTGTTGTCATGTGCCGAGCTCATATACACATATATGTATATATATAAAACTCAACAGCAATTCTGCTCGTAAAAATATATTAAATTAATAATAATATATAGACATATATAACGGTCCTGTACGCCATTACAGACAACCTATTTCAATGGACAACGGACACAGCGTCCCATAGTGAGCTGATGGAGCACGTTCCGTCATTATACCCAAGTACAAACACTTCCTTATTGAGGCAGTCATAGCGCAGTCTGCGTGTATACAGAAAACATAATGATTTGTCCATATAGATATAATAAAATTATCAAGTGTAACACGAAACGAAAGTGTAACGAGAGGAATGTGCGTTGTTAATCTAGATGTTGCACATTGGTCTCATCAAGCCGGCATAGCGGAGGCGACTGCTGTCTGTAGAAATTTATCTGTAGTAGCAGTTGTTTCCGTTCATGGACTGCACTCTAGCTTTACATCAGGCGGAGTGTTGTCATATGCCGAGCTACAATTTAAAAAATTGTCTAGTTTGACGAACTAAGTACTCTTTTAAGGAATGGAGCACACGCGTCTACTCGAGCCGGCATAGCAGAGGCAACTACCGACTATCGCCCGCAGACATTTTTCTATGATAGCAGTAGTTTCCGTTCAAGATCGAATTAAATAAAAACGAAGTGCCCTGTGGACAGATTGCCTAAATTGATAAAAAACGTAGGCATAAATCTCCAAAGCAAAGTTACTCACTCGTAGCTGTTAATATCAAACAAATTGGAAAATAGTCTACAAGAAAATGCAGTTTTGTAAACGATTTAGCGGCCTGAGGCGACTCAGCATTGAACTCTACTAGTCGCGCTTCGTTCTGCGCCTGCGCACAATTTGCAGGAGCCTAGAGGCTTTTAAGTTAAGCACGTATTATATCGTGAACGTATACATTGCTAGTAACGAAGTTAATTTAACTTTCTTAGCAAATATCCAGTTTGGTTGCACGGCCGCGTTTCTTTACTTTATTTGTTTTGTTTTTTATTTATAGATATTTTTATTAGTGTGTTTATGGTAATCCGTTACCAATCATTTATGTAATAATTATACAATATTACGCTTCTCAAACCACTTCTAAAAAGGTGACTAATGTTATAAAATGTGAAAGTAAATCTATTATTCAAAATATACTTTGCTATAGAAAAAATAAAATACGTTAGTTACTCGCGTTTTTTAAAGGAACATTATAGTCAGACGGTTTTTGAAAATTCGGCATTTTTGCTTTAGATTTATTCATTTCAACAGGGAAGCCGAATTGTTATCTTATGGGGAAAACATCCTCGCCTAATTGTGAGGTATGTGACAAAGTCGAGGATGTGGAACACATGTTCAGAGATTGTGTCAGGAGCGAAGCCAATAGACTGTCTCCATGATAAATTTTGTATCAATAAATGGGATATGGGCACATATAATAATAGTGTGTTATCGCGGCCCGATTCTGTAGCCGCCGCGCTGTAGATTTGTTAATTTTTTTCTTAAAAGATAGGTAGACGGTTTTTTTTTTGTAAATTATGGTTTATTTTTAATAATATTTATGTTTAGTTTATATAATATTTAGTTTCTAACATTATTGAAGTTTAGACTTCAATGGGGATGACATCGCTACGATTGCGAGCGTAAGCACCTAATTAAATAAAGATTAAAATAATAATAGTAATTGTTTTGTGAGGAATAACTTTTTAACCTAACACATTACCTCTACAGACTGTTTTTAAGAATTCCGTATTTGACAGTATGTTTTCTTTAGATTTATTTATTTAAGAACAACGCCACAAAAAAAAATGCACGACGAATTGATAACCTCCACCTTTTGAAGTCGGGAAGCCGATGATAACCAGCTTGTAAGGAACAACTTTTTAAACTAGCACATTACGTCTTTACACGGTTCTCAAGACGCTCACTAACTGCGTTGTAACAATCTACAATCACAACATAATCCAGCAAAGCTAACATACCGTTCTTTATTACTATAAATAATGACCGTCCCTACACATCATTCAAAGAAACAAAGAAATATATGTAAACAAATCACAATTATCCATACACAAAATTTTAAAAGAGTGCTAAGAAGTCTGACAATGCTTATATTAACCCAGTTTGCAATTCCTGGACGGGTCTAGACGGCCAGGCGCACAAGACCACACTAACTGTAATAAAAATATAATGAAAATGAAAATAGTTTACATCTAAAAGAACCTAAAAAGATAATACACCACTTGTAAAGCGATTTTTAAAATAAAAGTAAAAATAAAAGGGCTGCCTAGTGCCTAGTGCGTGCGTGAATTGTGGATGTGAAGGAAGCGAGGGTGTTGTGTCAGGATCGTAGTAAGTGGCGTTCCGTTGTCTCTGCCTATCCCTATGGGAAAAAGACGTGACAATTGTATTGTATTGTAGTTTAATGGCTAGTATTGAATTATTTGTTTACGTTTAATTTTTTTGTTATGTGAATGAGGTGTAGTTAATTATATGGTCTAGAATACCTCTCGCGTGAACATCTCAGGGCTAGGCTTCGCTTTTACTGATTCTAATTGGAAAATAGTATCTCTAGCAATTCCCTTCAATCAGGTAATAGTAGAAAGTGCACTGGAAATGTTTCAAAATGCTTTCTAGTAAGAGGTTCCGTTTGTAATTGTTGTTAAACCACCCTTTTACTATCAAGTGACTGGTTTTGTAGTTATATTATGATCTAGACTATTCTAGACTTTCTATATCCACGTATTTATTTAATGGATACAGGCGTTTAGGTTTGGATGGTCTGAGGAAAAGAAACTTCTTGTTTTAAACTAGACAACATTTTTTGTTATACAGATACCCTCGTTTTTTGAATTAAGGGTATTTTTTTTTAAAGAGATAGGCAGACTGATGATTGTTATTAGCCCAGTCTGCTGTCCTAAGACAGTACAACGGCTTTCAAGTGTTATATTGAAGTGACCGGGTGTCTACCGTCAACTTGGACGGTGCACATTTGTCCTCTTAAGCCGGCACAACAAAGGGGACTGCTTACATGTCCTTCATGACTAGCCTAGTGGGATCACGTGCTAGATAAGCTTTTTAAGATACTATAATTATCATTAAGCGTTATTTATTTTTCAAAGTTTATTTGATTATCTTTGCACACACATGTATTCTTCAGTCTGATGTTTCTTTCCCGAACAGCCTGTAGAGGCAAGTGCATAAAATATATAATTTTATTATAGACAGATAAGGTAATATCGGCCCTTCTCTCGCCATCTGTAACAAATTTGTCGACCCTATTGCAGTGAAAGTCGGTTATTTCTGTCGACTCGTGAAATTTATTTGTTACTCGCTATTTACATAAATCTTATTACGTTGTCATAAGGAACACGTTTTTGAATGTTTTCCAGTCATAATATTTAGATTTTCTATAGAATAGATTTTGTTTGTTTATGCACTGATTATTTTTAAGTGAAGATGTAACCAAACACAGACAATAGATGTTTTCTTATTTCATTTTATTGGACTCGTGGTAGTTTATTTTAAACAATACTAGCAATTTTATTATTAAACATGTCCACAACGATTTTTATGCATGTGCACAACATAATTACGGAATGCTCCGCAAGCTTTAGAGCAGGCCCAACCAGCACGCGCCCGCTACGTGAAATTGTACGGCCGGTGATTCATATATTATTTGTAAATATTTGCGCTATCATTAAACGAAATGAATTTCTATTTTGAAATAGAAGATTTATATTGAATCAATGCACTATTTTAAGTTTGTATTACATTTTTTAAGACCATGTTTATCTAAAGCGCGGCCCATTGTCGCTGTGCTGTAATGTTGCGCTTTTTTTTGTTTTATATGGCATATGACAATTTGCCAATGTCAGAGTACATATTTTCTTATCAAGTTAATAATATTGTGTATCAGGAGTCATTCATTCATCACACTAAACAGTCAGGTCAAGTCTCAGTCAAGTCAAAAATTGCTCCAGTAAAATGGTAGAATCTTTACTGAAACTTCCTACGGAGTTTTGGAGGGAAAATGGAAACACAGGTTCCCTTCTTTTGAATTGTTTGCCCACACTTACGCACGTTTGGTTAATAATCCACCATTATTACACATTAACACTCGAAGAAACACCGTTGCGCTTATTCGGATTTGACATTTCGCTGTCACCCAATTGATAGCGAAACGGGAGTTTTGGCAGCCACCTTGAGACGTCAGGTTATCTGTTTTGAATTATTTTCCTAAACTTGTGTTTCTTCGAGTGTTAATGTGTAATAATGGTGGATTATTAACCAAACGTGCGTAAGTGTGGGCAAACAAATCAAAAGAAAAGAACCTGTGTCCTCCCTCCAAAACTCCGTAGGAAGTTTCAGTAAGGATTCTATCACTTTAGTGGAACAATTTTTGACTTGACTGAGACTTGACCTGTTTAGTGTGATGAATGAAAGACTCGTGATGCACAATATTGTTAACTTGATGCAAAATATTTACTTTGACACTGGCAAATTGTTATAATGCCATATAAAATAACAAAAAAAAAGATAACGAAACGTCATTTCCCATACATTTAATTTTCGATTCGAACAAGTGTCGATTGCTTTTTGATTTTAGCCCCTGCGTTACCCCCATGTTCGTGAAGCTACTCTCACAACGCCCTCTAGTGGCATCTAGACATAGTTCGGCCGACAAATTAATGGCGTAAGCAGCTTTCGGAGTTACATTACATTAGTGAGGTGAATGTCATTGAAATCATCGCCGTAGTAAGCGAACAATTGATTACTTTCTCTATGTGCCGTAATATTTTATTATTATTTATTATGATTATTAGTAATTTAACTTTTTTTGTACGTAGGTGATTAGGATAGAAATTTAGATTTGGTGGAAAGTTTATTGACCGGGCGTGCTCCAGGAATGTCCCTTAGTTTGTTGGACCCGGAACACTTCGCTCGTGACTTCTATATCGAGTTCTCCTTACATTGTACTGGCTTTATGATGAGATTCAAGGTCGAAACAGGGTTGATATTATTACAATATTTTCTTTATTGTAGCTCAAAATAATATAATGTAAAGCTAGAGTGCGTTAACAGAAACAACCGCTGCTACGGATGAATTACTACAGGCGGCAGTCGCCTTCGCTATACCGGCTTGAGGAGACGAATGTGCACCATTTAGATTAACAGTGCACACACCACCGTTATGCTTGGCTACTTCCAAACTAATCCAGAACCGCGACAAGGTCACAACTTCACTTCTTATATATAATATATAATAATAAATAAAATATATTTAATATAGAATTATTTTTTTTTACTAACTAACTGGCAACCCTACATTAAAGAATAGGCAAAGACGAATGGCGAGACGGAGCTTAAAAGCTTGTTTAGTTTGCATTCGAGACCCTGAAGGTTCCAATTTGAATTGAACCTGGCTATTATACGGAAAACAATGCCTTTTGTTATTTCTATTATAAATATTAGATTTAAATTTTACGTTCAAGAACATTTTCTTAGATATTTAATACCACTTAACATAACACTTTACTAGAAGACGTGTGCAATGAAGAATTAAGGAAGACATTTTTTTTAATTGCAGCTCGATGTTGTCATCATCCGCCTAATGTAAAACTAGAGTGTGGTCCATGAATGGAAACAACTGCTACTACAGAGAAACATGTGCGGGCAGCAGTCGCCTCCACTATGCCGGCTTGAGGAGACGAGCATGGACCATCTAGATTGACTGTGAACAATCCTCTCGTTATACTTGGCTACTTTCAAATTTTTCCCGAAACGCGTCAAAGTCACTTCACGGGTGTTACATTCGAAAGTGGTGGTACTACCCCAGGACGGCAGACTGGACAATACCCATCATCAGTCTGCTTACCACTCTTTGGTGGTATTTTTTTCTATTAAATTATGATAAAAATTGTACAGAAAAATCACAGCGCACACATCTACACCATCTTCTATATTCCGTGTGTAGAAGTAGACCGGTATAATGAGAGGAATTTGCACTACCTACCTGGGTGGCACATGGCGAAGGACTGCTGCCTGTAGAAATTTCTCTGTGGTAGCAGTTGTCATAAGCCGAGTTACTATAAAAAAAAATTAAGTATAATGCTTTATGTAATCCATATAAACTTGAACTTGAAAGCGTTCAATAAACCGAGTTATGCAAAAAGCAACGTCAATATAAGCGGTAACGAGAAGCGTGTACTTAGGGTCGGTTATATGCCTTTGTAATGACATTTCGAGGCGTGACTCCGTGTGGCTGGTGGGTTGCCTGCAGTACCGTAAGACGACCACAAATTCCAAGATCTTTATAATGTTTTGTGTGAGAACATTTAATAAAATAGCCTATTTATTGCAGTTCATGTACGCAATAAATATTACAGTATTACTTGAATAAGAATTATTACCTGGGAAATACTTAATATCTATGAAAATTCTACGAGATACCTAGATGAGAGATACGCCAACTTTACATCATATGAGTATATACTTTTTTTTGGCACAACATGTGACCTCGACTGGTCTGATGGTAAACGCAGTGGAGGTCCATGAGCATTGACAACTAGAGAACCGCTCGCACGGTGACTTCAGTCGCCACCACTATGCCGGCCTAAGAAGGTGCTTTTTCACGCTCCGCTTGAAGGAGGGCAAAGCTTATTTTATTTTCTATTTATTAAATTGAATCACAACGATTACAGACCTAAAAGCAGTAGTCGAAGTGTGTATGTAAGTGTCGTAATATCTATAAATATATTCTCTAAAACGGAAGAGAAAACATAGATTTTTTAAACGAATTTTCGGAAGCACAAAAAAGGATAAAGGTTTTGTCATTAACAATTAGTATAAAAAATCTAAAAAAAAGCCCATATGCTACCTATCCCACTTTGTAATATAAAGAAAACGTTCCGTTAATTTTCTTATTTTTTTAGTCCGGTTATTTTGCAAAGGCAAAGGAATCAAACTCTATACAGCCACATTTTCTTTTTGCCATTTTTTTTTGTTAAATTATGCCATAGAACGCTAGATTTGTTTATTATTATATTATGAAGGAAATTGAATAGATTAGTTTCTATTCAATTTAAATAAGAAAACATAATTTCAAATGTACATAACAAAGTATACTATGTGTATCATAGTAGTGCCTTGTACCTCGTTAGCAACTCCATGTACCAGTTAACCCGAATGACCTATCCTCATCTACGCGTACTGTATTGTGATAAAATTTAATAATATGTGTGATTCATAATATTGTACTTTATACCTTCCGCAAGGACTACGTATGATATTTATTTATACTCTGTACCAGTGCCGAAGCAATTCAAAATTATTTAAAATAAAAGAAGTTTTGGCGACCATCTTGAGACATTAGGTTATCTGTCTTGAATTATTTTCCTAAAGCGTTTCTTCGAGTGTTAATGTGTAATAATGGTGGACCATTAAGTGTCCGTGAACGTGCGTGAGTGTGGGCAAACAATTCAAAAGAAGAGAACATGTGTTTCCATTTTCCCTCCAAAACTCCGTAGGAAGTTTCAGTAAAGATTCTACCACTTTACTGAAGCAATTTTTGACTTGCCTCCAAAACTCCTACTCGATCCAAAACTCAAGAGTCGATCCGTCGTCTTCTAAAATATCTTTTGCCATCAGTCTTTTTTTAGCATATTTTCAAATAAAAGTTACTTAGAATAAAGCTAATAGAGATGTAATTTTAAAGTTATGTGTGCAGCCTCTTGATAAGACATAAATGCACTTTTGTCGCAACAGGAACAACTTAGTAGTAGTTTAATACCAAGTTTTTATGATTCCTCACTTATTTACTATCCGCTACAGTCCCTTAATTGGATAAGTCTGGACTCTACCAGGAGCTTATCAACATTCTTTATGTACTTACGTACCTAATGGTTTGTAATTAGACTAGTACAGTACAATTATACAAAGTCCAGGCTTCAGTCTTTTAAAAACTGGTCAGCAGACCGATGATGGTTGTAATTAGCCCAGTCCGCCGTCCTGGGGAAGTACCACCACTTTCGAATTTAACACTGTCGCGTTTAGAAGTAGGCAGGTATAGCGAGAGGAGTGTGTACTGTCAATTTTGATGGTGCACATTCGTCTTCTCAAGCCGGTATATTGACTATAGAAATTAATTTTTAATGCCATGAGTTCGTGGTACACCTACTCGTATAGCAATTGTTTCCTTTATCAGGCGGAATGTTGTCATAATATGTCAATCTACTATATAAAAAATAATATATTACATTACTGAATTTATTCGATTCTTCAATATTCGAGGTGAGGCACAGACGTAGCGTCGCGTTTGAACATTAAATTCGAAACAAGCAATCGTTGCAAAGCGCTCGGTCTATTCCACCATGATTTTCGAATTAAAAGTCGTTGAAAAAATATTTGAGATAGAATTTCCCCAGATTTGTGACAAATCATTTGTCCTAGTTTAAAGGATTGTGGTTTTGTGTCCGTAAAAACCCCGATTAATTAAATAAAAAGCAACTTAATTTTAACAACATTTCACTACTTGAAATTACTGCTTACTAGATGGAAATTTAAAAGAAGGAAAGAAAAAGAAGTTTTGTTGAATAGATTACTACCGACATCTGCAGTTGGGTCATTTTTCTGTACGCTAGCTTAAAAATATTACATGCAATTTCCAGCGGATATACTTTTATTGTTGTTTATAATTAATTTATAACCATGTGTAATCTGTATAATATAATAAAACTTTAATAAAGGCTGGGTATCATTTATTGATTTACTGCGTGGTTATAACTAGGCAAACTGTAGTTCATTGCACTTTTTATATCTTATAATACCAATGTCATTCCGAGTGCATCGATTAACCCACATACCTCCAAAAAAAAAAAAGCAAAAAACAAACATACAACTTGTTTATTTAGTTAATCGTTTATTCTTCATCTTATATACAGCAGCAGTCGCCTCCGATATGGCGCTGAAGACTAATAACGATAATAATTTTTCAACACTTGGTAAGTCTAGGTAGGTGGCGGACTGCTGATGGTCATTTCGCCTAGTCTCGCGTTCTTTGAAATGACGTTTCGGGATCAGCTTGGTTACGTTACTTTCAGGCGCAGTGTGTTCATGTTTAAAAAATTGATTACGTATATAGTCATATTTTACTAGAATTATTGCTTGGTCATAAATAATTATTTGAATTAAAATAATTATTTTATTGTTGTTAAAATTATTGGCCTATTCATCATGCCAGTAATAAAACAAGGCTACGAATTTAATTCAATTTGCTAGCGTGAAATTGTCCGCACTCATCCATATTATTTTATATTACATAAAACGTAATTTAATATTATTTTTATTAGAGACGTGCTGCGTATTCTTTTCTAATCCCTTCAGATAAAAACAGTTTCTGGTTTGTACAACAAATTACATTATAATTCTTACCCATCTATATTTAAGTAGCTGTCGTGTACAGTTTCGAATAAAAAAGACTAAAACCTTAATAAATGGGCCATCTGACGGATTCGCGGTAAACATATAGTAAAAATATAACATATAATAAACACGCTAATATTAAAAAAGCGAAAGTAACTCTGTCTGTTACCTTTCCATGCCTAAATCACGGAATAGATTTTGATGCTTGGCAATGATATCCCATAGAAAGGAAGGCCATAGGCTACCTTTTATCTCAAAATATTAAAATGATCTACCTATTTATACTAATGTATAACCACCCGTGAAGTGACAGTGTTGCGTTTCGGGAGCAGTTTGAAAGTAGCCAGGTATAGCGAGAGGAGTGTGCACCATCAATCTAGATGGTGCATACTGGTCTCCTCAGGACGGCATAGCGGAGGCGACTGATTTCTCTGTAGTAGAAGTTATTTCCTATCGTGGATCTCACTCTAGTTTTACATCAGGCGGAGTGTTGTCATATGCCGAGCTACAATATAAAAAATAACTTCTCATATTGTATGCTGACCTTGCATACATTATTTTATAATACGTACTTTGATGGAAATAATAGTCACCGTTTAGATGTACAGTAAAAACCATAATCACTAAATATGTACACAATTTTTTTTTTTTTATTTTTATTTATGAATACAAAAAAATCTCGCTCGTGTTTTATGGATAAAATTACATTTTAATAGCGAATCGTGTTTTTAAAAACATATATGTAATTAAGTACGCGTAAACATATCAAATGTTATTGCTATACTAATTAAATTAATTATTTGCAATAAATTAATGTCTACAATTTTCGAAAAATAACACAATGTTTTTTTTCACAAATTTTTCTTTGACCTTCGTGTTGGTTTCCACTCGAAGAAACCTTTTTTTTTAAACAATATCTCAGCCAACACAACTATTTTTTATTTCAACTTGGCATATATATAATGACTAGCTGTGCGCGCGACTTCGTCCGCGTGGAATAGTTATTTTGGGAATCATATTTATTTTTTGTTCACAAACCTACCTCCTCAGCTTTATTATAAATTACCTATAGCTGTTACCCACGACTTATTAGACGATTTAGTTACATAATTAATAGAATATATTTTAAAATAGTTTTAAAAAGAATATATTTTTTAAAGTACTTCTGCGCCGCGCGGCATGGTACCTCGTAGAGCTACACCCCCCTCCGCCTCGCCCGCCGGCCAGTGCTCATCATACGGCGCGTGTGAATTTTGTTTTAGAGTTATTTTAAAATTGTATTATCTTATAATTAGGTGATGTCAAAGACAATTGTGTTCACAGTTAAATACTCTTAATTAATAACACATTTATTTGGATAAAGATTAACAGATTAACAGATCTCGAAACGCGACTAGGTCACTTCACTTAGCGAGATTTGAACTCGGGTCTCATCGATCATGAGTGTGTTCGCGCCTACCGCTAAACCATAGCCGCTGGAACTCCTAACACATTAAATAAAATTTTCTTATAATTTATGAATCATGAGTAACGTGACCATAAGTATCGTTTTTAGCAGGACTGCCCCTGGGCACTCTGTCCCGATGTCCCCGAAACCAACTGCGCTTCGGGACGAAGAATTGTCCTTTTCGTTCATCTTAAATCACAAAAAAACTAAAACTTCGGTGCTCGGAATTTACGAGGTTTTCCAATACCGTATCCGAGCAACCGTGGTCTAGCGGTAAGACGCATGAACTCACGATCGATGAGACCTATGTTCGAACCTCGCTAATTCTGACCAGTACCAATGTAACTTTTTTATACGTACTTTGGTCGCTCAGTGCCTATAGGCAGTGTTAAAGAGTGGTAGGCAAACTGATGATGGTTATTTGTCCAGTCTGTCGTCCTGGGGCAGTACCACCACTTTCGAATGTAACACCCGTGAAGTGACCTTGTCGCGTTTCGGGAATAGTTTGAAACTAGATAAGATGATAGATGGTACATGCTCGTCTCCTCAAGCCGGCATAGTGGAGGCGACTGCTGCCCGTAGAGATTTCTCTGTGGTAGCAGTTGTTTCCATTCATGGACCGTACTCTAGCTTTACATCAGGCGGAGTGTTGTCACATGTCGAGCTACAATAAAGAAAAATAGTTAAAAAAATGGATTGGAGGCCTTTATTACGATATAATAGATGTCCCGTTTTGAGAAAAAAATAAATGGTCACGTTAGTCATGAGCATGTTTCACTTTTGATCATCATTAAAATTAATAATATTTTAATGACCTAAATGAATGTATATTAACGCCTAAGTAATAATTTTCACATCAATTACCTAAGCATGTTACAATGGAATCTATATCGGCCGGATATGCTCCGCTACACAGATTCGATATATTTTTTTGCCAGTGATATCATTATTACTTTTATCAGAGTAGATTTCTTTTATTTTTCACATGTCCGTTATTACTTATGTTAGGGTCGCCGCTTTCTTTTATTGGCTACTGCTCTCATGTCTTGCTCAATTCGAAAAGGCCGCTTTGGTGGCGCGAGCGGATTTTGTTCAAAAAGAAATTAGTAATTATTTTACTCTCTATATTATAAAAACTTATACACGTAAATAGCTATGTATATTGTATATTATTAAGTTTATAAATATATGACGTCGCATGGAGAAAGTAATCAATTGTTCGATTCGTTACTACGCGATGATTACTTCAAATGATGCCCTTATATTATTTTACATGTATATTATATTATATTACATTACATGTATTTTTATATACAGTTGATTATTGTAAATGTTCTCTTATAATAAAAAATCACTTTATCTATTTTTAAAGAATATTGCAATTCAATATTTTTCAAAATTAATTAAAATTTTCTGTCTTTGTAGTTTGGAGTATGTATATAATATAAAATTATATTAATTTATAAGTAGTATTGTAAATTATGTGAAACATTAAATCGTCTGGCAACCCTAGTTGAAGATATAAAAGACATGATGAAGATGTAGTTTTTATATGTTGCTTTCGGGTACAGCTTATTACATTTTGATTCGTTTTAATGGTAAATAGATAGCTTGTATTAGGGCCGGTAACTCAGTTCTGACCTAAACTTGGGAGGTGAATTAAAATCGGCTTACTTATAAAACTTTATATAAATGTGCCTAGGGTCGTTTGATATTAAACGTAATTTTTAAACGAAAAAATTTAATGCGGTACATTTTACAAATTACACAAAAATATTAGGTACTCGATCATCCTTTGTATTTGTTCAGTATTTATATTATAGTATTTTGGAAATTAATTTATATGGCCGACAAAAACTAGCCTAGAACTCGGTTAATCCGCTACAGAATACATCCCTTAAAATGTTCCAAGAGCGATTAAGAAAGGATTGAATTACCGTCCCTTAGTTTTTCATTTATTACCTACATTATTTCCTTAGTAGTTAAGGCAATTCAAGTATGCTATGTAAACTATCATAAAAAATAAGTAATCATTCACACAAGGGTCACGTTTCATGTGTTAACATCTCGTTAACTGTCATTATTGTTATAATATCTTTTTATAAGTTTTTGTTTAAATAAATCATAATTAAAAATATTTTTAGCTCTTCATTCGCGTTTCAGGAACAGTTTGGAAGTAGCCAGGTATAACGAGAGAAGTGTGCAATCTGGACGTGGTAGAGGCGACTGCCGATTGTATAAATTTAGTTGTAGCAGCAGTTTCCGTTCATGGACCGCACTCTAGAGTCACACTTTACATCAGGCGGAATGTTGTCATATACCTAGCTACAATAATAAGTGAGATCAGAAGAGACAGTTTTAAACAATATTTAGTGGATTATGTTAAAGCCAAAAACCAACAAACATGCAAAATCTCTATTAAAATTCGTTTTACATTATAACATTCAGTAGCACTGCATCAAAAAAACCGCAAATAACTAGTAATATATTTAATCTGTTATATATTGGGTCGAGAGGTCATTATTGACTGCCACAGATATGTTTAATTAACCAATGCATAATTAATATAAGTACGTAAATAAATATAATCAATCACTTCGGCCTAGAGTCCACGGAAGCGCAGCGGCTCATGTTTATTTTTTTATATGCCCATAAAGATATTACCGAAAATGAGATACTATATCTACTGTAATTAAAATGGATAAACTGTCTAAATATAATTATTTTAAATATTTTTATTTTATTTATAAATGTAAGATATTATTAAAAGAACAGAAAAATGTATAGAGTCAAATTTTTCTAAGAAAAATAAATTATCTATTTTTTCTTAAAACAATTGAAGATTTTTGGCGGTAGTAGGTTCGTAATTATTTTTTTATGTTTATATTATTTTACCCGCTTTGGTTTTTTTTTGAAACAAAATATGTATATGTGTGTATGTACTATACTATACTATACTATACTATATGTAATAACCTAGATATATTTATAGATTTCTTTCCTAACTAATATGTAAATCCAATATAGTTTTTCAAAGAATAAATAAAACAGGCAATGAAGTTTGTTCATCAAGAATTTTCTATCAAGTTCTTTGTTGGTCATGCAGTTATTATTAAAATTAAATTACAAACTCTATTCAAAATATTTCAGTAACGGGTTTTTAGACCAACAATAAATTATTGTATCTTAAAAATATTTCGTCACGTCCATGACGACGGTCGTGCTATCGCTTCGTGCAAAATAAAAATTTTCCAACGGGCTCCGAACTTTTGGATTAGTATCGAATTGTCGCGGTCGTGAGAAAAGAAATGTTTGGAACCGTTTATATAACTAGTAACGCACATCAACCTACAAATGCCATTCGAATTGATTTCTGACCATCATTATTAAAATTCGGTGAGCAGCGGGCCTTAAATTTTTATTGCCAAAATTGGAAAATATATATTATATTTTTACCTGATTTTACTTGCATATATTCAAGATTCATTATTTATAAGTGATAATCTAATTTAATATAGTGACTTATTTATTATAAAGGAAAGAAAATACTCTCTTTTTTACATTTTTACATCTTTTTTACTATTTTTTCCCCTTCTTCATATGAATTGGCTTTATTAATATACTTCTTATACAATCGTAACTACTTATATATAAAAATCAAATTAATTAACTTATTGTTATAATTAGAGCGATGCAAAACTTCCAACTATGTGTACAAAATAACTTTTGTTTTATTCTTTTACACTTTCATCTACGCATGTTCCACTTAGGCTCGTATTTTTATTAAAAAACTCCGTCCGAATACAAAAGACTATTAAAGTTATATCGAACGAGACCATCTGAGCATATTGTAAGCTTTTGTTCATTTAACGATGAAAGTGGACGAATCTCATTCTAATTCTCGCTTTCTTCGCGTAAATATACACATAACAAAGAACTTCACTTCCCATTTAATAACAATTTTAAAGTGTCAAGTCGAATTCCAGTCAAGTCACAAATAGTTTTAGTCCAATGGAGTTTTGGAGGGAAACTGAAAACGCACGTCATCTTCTTTTAAATTGTTTGTCACACTCACACACGTTTACAAAAACTTATTTGTTAATAATCCACCATTATTAAACAATAACATTCGAAGAAACACAAGTTTAGGAAAATAATTCATGACAGAAGGCCGCCAAACCTCTAACGCAATTTTTTTTTTATTGTTTTTTTTTTGTCGAAGTACATATATTTTGCATCAAGTAAATAATATTGTGTATCACGAGTCATTCATTCATCACACTAAACAGTCAGGTCAAGTCACAGTCAAGTCAAAAATTGCTCCAGTAAAATGGTAGAATCTTTACTGAAACTACCTACCGAGTTTTGGAGGGAAAATGGAAACACAGGTTCCCTTCTTTTGAATTGTTTGCCCACACTCACGCACGTTCACGAACACTTAATGGTTAATAATATAATCTACTAATATTACATAATGCAAATTATTTAATTTGACACTACTTTTTTTATTTCAATAAGATATAGATTAAAAGTTCATTAACCTCATCCATATTAAGTATTACGAGTATTCAAACCAATGGCTACGTACAATTTAGATTGCCTTTATAGCTTTTTTTGAATACAAAATTATTGGCTTAATTCGTATTGGTTATAAAGCCTACTATTATATCGTGTAGAAATGTAATTTAAAATAGGTACGTACTGCATTATTACATCGACCTCGAAAGTTTTTTTTAACACAGAATGTGAGAAAAATATAATTTAATTACAATAAACATACTTGAGGACAGCATAGCGAAGCGTAACCAAGGTCGTGAATTACCGGATATGGGTACCACAAGTCAAATCCTCACTGCATTCTCACAATTTATACGCTGAAGAATAGCGAATAGCTTCAAACGCCTTCTTACGTGAGATGTAAAAGTACAGGTTGTTATAGTGCTTTTGTTTTCAAAAAAAAAAGGTAAAATTTTATAGAGCAAAGGAGAATTTCGCCTAAGACATATGGCCCCACAATTTGTTTCTCGAGTTCGTCATTGATTTTTGTAGGGAAATAAATCCACATCACTATCACTAATTACTAGAGTTAATGATATAATTTGAATTTTTCTGATACCGTATTTATGTTGATGTTTAAAAATTAATAATATATGTTTTTATGTAATTAAACATTGACTATATGTTGTAAACGATGTGTTAATATAATTGAAATAATGAAAAAATAAGATGTTATTAAAGAATATTGTTAAACAATTTTTTTTATCAAGTGGACCCAAAAATGGACGTTGTCCTTTAGAATCGAAAGTCTAAAATTTTATTTTATTTGTTTCAGGTGATCTTAATGAGCATACTGAACATGGTTACGCAACAGCTCAAGAATATAAAGAAGCTGTTGAAGCTATAAGAAGGCATACAAACCACGAAGGCTTTGTGAGTTACATTAATACTAATATCTCATTGGATAGTGATAAAACAGAAACCCCATAACTAAAATTAATTAAAAAAATATATACTAAAAAAATATATACTAAAAAATGCCCATTCGCCTAAGAAAAATGGGCCACAAATTTTTTCCCGACTTTGTTTTCTAAATTTTAGTTAATTTTGTAGAAAAATAAATCTACATTCCTTACCCAGGTTATTGAGTAATTAGATGTTTTCTGATGCAATATTTGAAGTTATTATTATATTAAATGATTTATTAATTGATAATATATGCTTTTATGTAATTAAACATCGTCTATTGATTGGGAAATGATGTGTTGATATAATTTACACATTACACAAAAAATAACACCCGTGAAGTGACTTTTATTTGATTACAGGAACGTCATAAACCCCAGCGAACATTAGAAGCTGAGCCAGATGATTCTCAAGAACAAGGAGAACAGGAAATATTAGATGAGGTCCTGATCCCTGAACCCTGGGAGTTAAATAACACAGCTCGTTCTGATGTGGATATCCTATTCTTTAATAGAGTGCCCAAAGTTGGAAGCCAGACATTTATGGAATTATTAAGAAGATTATCTTTAAGGAATCATTTTGGTAAGAGCTAATTTAAAATTAATAGTAATCAATAGTTCATTCCGCCTGATGTAAAGCTAGAACTGGGGTCCATCAACGGAAATAACTGCTACCACAGATAAACTTTTACAGGCAGCCTCCCCTATGCCGCCTTGAAGAGACGAATGTGCACCATCCAGATAGACAGTGCACACTCCTCTCGTTATACCTGGCTACTAGTACATGACACCTGTGTCAAATACCTACTTTTCAAATGAAATAATTTCGGGTTTCGGACTAAGATTG
The DNA here is from genome assembly GCA_948150575.1 of Tinea pellionella. Lineage (NCBI taxonomy): Eukaryota > Metazoa > Arthropoda > Insecta > Lepidoptera > Tineidae > Tinea > Tinea pellionella. The sequence continues at coordinate 5,549,306 of OX411256.1, forward strand.
GTTCAACATTTGTTTAACAATTGCCCTCCAATGTAATTATTTTATTCATAGGCTTCCATCGGGATGCTGTACAGCGAGTAGAGACAATACGTCTAGCTCCTGCAGATCAACAAGTATTAGCAGGAATAGTATCTGCGCATGCGCCACCAGCGGCATACATAAAACATGTTTGCTATACTAATTTTACAAGGTAAATTAGTTTAGCGTTTTTTTTTTTAATAACAGAAATCTCCCTATTTCTATTATTCTTATTAATTTGTTTGATACTGGCTGGTGAGGGTCTGAACAACCAGTCAGCTGACCGCGTGATTTTCTTATATATGGCATTATGTTATAAGCCAGTGTCAAAGTAAATATTTTACTTCAAGTTAATAATATTGTGTATCACGAGTCATTTATCCATCACACCAAACTAGTCAGATCAAGTCTCAGTCAAGTCAAAAATTGCTCCAGTAAAGTGGTAGAATCTTTACTGAAACTACCTACGGAGTTTTGGAGGGAAAATGGAAACACAGGTTCTCTTCTTTTGACTTGTTTGCCCACACTCACGCACGTTCACGAACACTTAATGGTTAATAATCCACCATTATTACACATTAACACTCGAAGAAACACAAGTTGAGGAAAATAATTCAAGGCAGATAACCTAATGTCTCAAGATGGCCGCCAAAAACTCCGTGTGATATATTCTGAAGCAAGCTTTTTGCGTTTAGCACGGATCCTCATCGAGCGATGTCCAATTCAACGTCTTCGAAGATTTTTGGTCTTCCTTCACGCGAACGGTCGTCTATCTAACGTCATCTATTGTATATCAAGTATTATTTTTAAATTCAACTTCAATAATTATTATTTTTTGTTTATAAAACCAATGTAATTTAATACTATAAACAGCTTTAATAGTCGTAAAAAATATGTCGTATTATTTCGATTATCTAACAAGGCATAAACTAACATTTGTCCGTTATTATTTTATAGCGACGAGTACCTAGGTAATAAAATTTTATCGATTCACTTCACACTCATTCGTTTATTGCCTGGGGGCCAAGTATTAGTTTACATTTACGCTCTCACGGCGTAAGTGAGAACTTTCCACCAATCAGACAATAATATTATGACCGCGGAGGTAAAAAAAATCAAATGATATCTTCATTATTGATGGAGAGGTTTCACTTAACGCCGTGAGAGCGTAAATGTAAATACATACTCAGGCCTCTGATCGTTATAATAAAAAAATAATACCTTTAGACTTCAGGCCCATGCCTATGATCTATGGTACAAAATAATCATTAAATTAAGGCGATAAAATTATTTCTAAAGACATCTAGACATGGCATGTTATCGTTCTCGAATTATTTTCCTATAATTGTGGTTGGTCCATCGAATTTTATTTTAAAATTAGGCGCATTTTCATTGCCTACAAAATGAGCGACCAAAGTATAAGTTAGTTACTTAAAGTTAGGTAAATTACTTTACTAATTTGATTAACTTATGTTGCATTGTATCGTGTATTTGTAGATAACGTGTATTGCAAAATATTTAGTTTAATGTAAGTGGTTTGCAATGGCAAGTATGAAGTAAAAGACTAGGTAACGACATGATCTCTTTGCCTTAAATAAAATAACAACGACATATTTTGTAAAAAATAAAACAGTTTCAAAATATCTGAAAAATATTTATCTTTTTTGTTGTTATTATGACACAAAATCGATACCTATATATATATATGTATTAAAATAGCACTATAATATTAACCGCAAACCATGTTCTCTTTAGTCGCTAATGGACATAAAAAAATTTAAAAGATTCGCCGCCAAGTGCGAACATCAATCAAATGGCAGGAATACACTCATCAAAATGAACACTTGAAAGTATAGTCGGAAGTTGATTTTATTTTCCTTAAGTATATAAATACATAAAACGAATTTAAAAGAGGTATTTATTGAGGAATCCAACTATGGTTTAGACACATTTTTTTATTATTATCTTTCAGGATGTTCGCTCCACTTGATTACCTATGAGTTTCTGTAAACGGTTGTCTTTATTATGCCAACTTTCGCAAGAAATATGAGACATAGAGACATAGATCCCCTTTCGGGGGCTTCTATGACAATGACAGAGGATTTTTTTGGTTTCTATTGGCTACATAAAACATGAACTGCCTACATTAAACAGTTTTATTTAAATACTTGCAACATACTTTGTTTATTTTTATTTATGACATTACAAATTTTTGCCAGTTTCAAAATAAATAGTTGCATAAAGTTAATATTATTATGGGTCATTCATTCCACACTAAGTCTCAGTCAAGTCACAAATGGCTTTAGTTAAGTGATAAAATCTATGCTGAAACTTCCTAGGGAATTTTTGAGGGAAAAATAATAACACACGTTCTCTTCTATTGAATTGCTTGCCCACACGCACACACATCCAAAGAAACATAAGTTTAGGAAAATAATTCAAGATAGATAAACCTAATGTCTCCAGATGACCGCAAAATCACCATTTGTTTATTTGGATTAACAGACAGTTATATTAAGTTTATTGGCATTTTTTTACTCTTTTTTTTCAAGTTATGTTTTCGTTTCGTGTAGGTCACAATAATGGATCAATCTCGAACTTAATAACCGAAAGTATCATCAATCCGCGTCCACACGAGAGACTAATATGTTCAGCAGATTCTAACAGAAAATGTATGATTAATGTATCAGATATTATAAGTTATTAATTGCTTCATCTCTTATTAGATGTAATTAAGTTGTAAGAATGGATAAAGGAGATGATTGTTCTGTTTTTGTTTTGATCCTATTGTTTATCGATTATGTAGATATATCTACGTGTAGGAAAGTACTTAGAGCAATTATTGTAGCGTAAATAAGTAATTGATTAAAATTTGTATTCAATTAAAATCAGTTAAGGTACATTTATATTTATAATATTGTATAATATCCCGACATTTGACCTGTTACCTACCCAGAGAGAAATGTCAGTTATCTCCACTATGCTGGCTTGAGAAAATGAGTGTGAACTATTTATTGAACCGCTTGAATGTACCCACTTCTGTCTCCTATTGGCGATTTTTCAAGCTAAAATTTTTCAAAATAAAAATTGATATTATTATAATACATTTACAGATTTGGATACAACTCACCAATCTATGTGAATGTGGTTAGAGATCCGGTTGAGCGTGTCATCTCGTGGTACTATTATGTACGAGCACCTTGGTACTACGTTGAGAGGAAAAGAGCTTTCCCTGATCTTCCATTACCTGATCCTGCTTGGCTGAAAAAGGTAATGTAATATTTTAGTTATATGTAAACTACTATAATAGAATCATTACGCGGCCTTTTTTATAATACAGAGCGGCCGTGGTGTAGCATGGCGGTAGAAGACGTGAATTCACGATCAATAAGATCCTTGTTCAAATCTGGCTAAATTCTGACTGGTAGCAATGTTTTTTTTATTGTAGCTCGGCATATGACGGCATCCGCCTGATGTAAAGTTAGAGTTTGGTCTATTAACTGTGTTACATTCGAAAGTGGTGGTACTGCCCCAGGACGGCAGACTGGACAAATGACCATCATCAGTCTGCCTACCACTCTTAAACTTACCATGTTATACTTGCTTTGGAAGCCTATGATACAAGCACTAGGTTAATATAAGCATTTAAAAATAAACTAAATTAAAACACTATAAACGGCGTTTACTTTGATGATATTTGATTTCTTTCTGAATTTAAAATTCAGTTGTTTTTTCTTCTAGTCTTCTCCTCATATGCCTTTCCGAAGCCCTTGTAGAGTATGATGATGAGCAAGTGCAAGCTAAATGCCCATGCTAATAAAATATTTTATTAAATCTATCAGTTATCGATAGAAGTGTCAGAAAGACTAATATTTGATTTTTTATTTTTGAATCAATTTTTTAAAATTATAATCGTAACATCTTCATCTTACGATCTGCCGTGTTTTCAGAAATTTACTTTTTTTTTCCTAATTTCTTCAATCTTATACGCATTGTTGATGCCTGATTGTTCATTAAACATAAAATGTAGTTTTAATTTACAAAACAACTTCGTTCATTTGCTAAATAATCAGCTGGCAATTTGATACGTACCCCGTTACGTGTAAACGCATATGACATAGAAACAAAAAAGTCTACTCATTTATAGAGACGGTTCTGTAATTTTAGTTCATCTTGTTTTCATTGTAAGAGTTGTAAGACTGATGATGGTGATTAGACCAATCTGCCGTCTCGTAGCACCATCTCTTTCAAGTGTCAGAATCATAATAAAATTGGACGGTGCACTCATTAAATCGGGGACAGCGGAGACGATTGCTGTAGCATCAGTTGAAGTCAGGATCAGAGGATAGTATCAGACTAACATCAGGCGGAGTGTAGTGACATGTCGTACTACTATAAAAACATATAAAAATGGGGTTATTTTATGAGTCAAACATAACTCTAAAACATTGACAGCGTGTAATTCGCCCGCGCGAACTCTTAAAATCGTTACGATGTTAGTTTTTTCTTATTTTATTTTTTCTTTCATTAACCAACTATAAATATTTAGATGATGATTTATTGAACTATTATTTTTAAATTAGTTTATTTTTATGTTGATTAAGTGGCAATATTATATCTTCATTAGTTTGTTGAAAGCGTTGCGGACTTTTTTTTTTATTGATGAGAAATTAAAGTAATAGATTAATTTTTACAGTTGCATTTGTTAAATTTTGGTTAAATGTATAGCTGAAATATGTCAATTAATGTAAATATAAATTTATATTTAAAAACAATTTTAAGATTGTAAAAATAAGAAATATAAAAATATTATTGTAAAATTTAATTTTAAAAATATTTGAATTATCTGGCGGTGATGGTGCGCGGTACCGTCAGTATAAAATAAGTTTTTATTCATATTTTTTATCTGCGCTTAATGAGACATAAATAAGCGAGGTAAAAAATATAATAATCCTAAATATTAATTTACATTAAACATTATTATAGATAAACTTTTTTTGCTGTCCATACCCGTACAAGCATGTGCGAAAATTAATGTAAGCAAGACAGAGATAGGTTACATATAGACTTTATTTTTTCGTGACCACTACCACTTCGTACTTTCATACAAATAACATTATTGGTTTTTTGCATATAGTTATCTCCGTTATAATGATGGAAGTGATCAGTTTTGACCACATTTTGACCTACGCAAATGATACAGTCAATCATATTATTGAGATGTCGAACAAATCGTGAAGTCACGAAGAAAATAAAAATACATCGAATTTGAGTTATCTGACCTTTCTAAGATTGTTTACGTTTCGCATTGCGGGATCTCTTTAGAAGTAACGTCTCAAGTCGGCATAGCGAAGGCGACCGCTGACTGGCTCTGTAGTCTTGTCATGTCTAGCTTGACATCAGGCGGAGTGAGTTACTTCCATGTTGATTCCAAAACACGAATATAGGGTCTACTATTTGTCTCTCTCCGCCTGATGTAAAGCTAGAGTGCGATCCATGAATACCTGTGCGGGCAGCAGTCGCCTCCACTATGCCGACTTGAGGAATCGAGCATGCACCATCTAGATTGAAGTGCACACTCCTCTCGTTATACCGGGCTACTTTCAAACTATTCCCGAAACGCGACAAGGTCACTTCACGGGTGTTACATTAGAAAGTGGTGGTACCCCAGGACGGCAGACTGGACAAATAACCATCATAAAATGGCCTGGACTGAACTAATAATAATCATCAGTCGGTCTACCACCGTTCCTTAATTATTACCTCCTATCCGGTTTTATTGTTCATCCAATGCAGTAACAAATGATCGTGTCAACGAATACAACCTCCCACAAATCATCGGAACGTTAGAAACAAAATTAACATGCCTCCAACTTTTTATTATAATATAACAATAGTTTGTACGATTGTTTGTCTGTGATGTGATGCAAATTAGCGCGTCAAACTTTAATTAGGAAACGGTACAAGTGCGAAGTGTATAACAATTGCCAATAACATATTGATTGATGCCTCGAGCGTTTAACTGGATGTATTTCGATGACTTCACCAATTTACCATTCAGGTAACACTAAAGATTGACCTCCACTGGTGTTCAAACTTTTTTTTTAAGCTAGCGCTCGTATCACAGGCACTTATACAAAGTACATATACAAGTACAGGTTTGAACACGCAGTAATAATAATAATAATTATTATTTATCCTACAAATACAAATAAATTTCAGGCATTTTCTCCCAGCTAACCATTGGCAGATGGAAGCGGGAACAGGGGCAATAAAATAAAAGTAATAAATAAAAATAAAGTAAAAAAAAATAATGAACGCAGTTTCAGTAAATATAGATAGCCGAAATCAGCGACTCTAGTGAACGCCAACTTTTTGCCAGAACAACAACTTTTATTATGTAATTTAAAGCAGTCGCCTGCTCTATGCCGGCCCGAGAGGACGAATGAGCACCGTCCAGATTGACAGTGCAGATTGTTCTCGCTATATCTGCCCCACATTCGAAAGAGTTAGGTGTAGGGGTGAAATCGATCACGATAGACCACGGCTACGCTAAATTATTAAAAAGTAGCTGATACGTGCAATTTTTTATTAGTTATATTTATATTAGTGATACGTGATTACACCAATGTTAATTAAAAAAGTTATCCCAGATAAACGAGCTATCCAAAACATTGTTTCAGGATTTTGAAACGTGCGTCCTCAGCGGAGATCGTGAATGCCGTTACTTAGAAGGAGAAACTCACGAGGGTATTGGAGATCACCGTCGTCAGACATTGTTTTTCTGTGGTCATGAACCTGAATGCACGTTTGTATCTATTTATTATTATAAAAAATTTATAATTAAAGACCAACCTCTACTGATGGCACATCACAGCACGGCAATATATCGGAATTATTTTTATTACTTTATTTGACAGCACTCCGCCTGATGTAAAGTTAGAGTGCGATCCATGAACAAAAAGAACTGCTACTTCAGAGAAATCAGTCGCCTCCGCCATGCCGGCCTGAGGAGACGAGTGTGCACCATCTAGACTGACAGTGCTAATTTCAAACTGCTCCCAAAACGCGACAATATCCGCCGCGCAAGGCACATGTTGGATAATGAATGAGTTCGTAAAGTGGTAGGATGCTCGTTGTGTCCTGCTCGAGACAGGCAAATTCAACCCGCTGTTTGCGGGGGGCTGAAGTCAAAACCTAATCAACAGTTATCACTTGATCGAATTGAAAACAAAATATATAGGATTTGATGTTTCATTGTCTTCTTTTTCTTTTAGTTAATGGCCTTGTCATAACAAAATTGTCGCCAATGTCGAGTAGTAAATTCTTGACGCTTTCTTGAAGTATTTGGCGGCAATTTACCCGGTCACGTCACAATATGAGCGTTTTCACGGCATGGGATAACCACAAAAAAAAACCGCTTCCGTTGCCTCATATAGAGTGAATTTGAATGTTTCCACAATTACTCACATACGCAGCATAAAATTACGCAAAAAAAAAATAAACACCAATTTTACACAATAATAACTACTAAACTAATTAAGGAAAGGGATAAAAAAAACACCTTAACCTTCCCGGTCAAAAGCGCGCCAAACACTCCTCAGTTATCACTTGATCGATTTAACGATTCACTGTCACCTAGGTGACAACAAAACGTCATATCCCATACATTTTGTTGTCGATTCGATCTTCTTTGACTTACTGACCCTGCTTACTGGACTGTAATAAAGGACTGTAAATGCCATATCTTTGTTTTTATAACTTTGAACAGTTCTTGAGTATTTCTGGGAATTTTGATTCATCATCTAAAAATCCCTTATCATACTACCAATGGGCGCAGGGTCTTTCGATAATCTTAGATTTTGACACGGCTTAAAACGGCACCAACGTTCATAAAGTTTTTATACTATCTACTTTGATGTAACTGGCTACTAGATGGCGCTGCAGTACATCAACTTATATACCGTTTAACCGACATACAGTGGTAAATAAATATTTATTTAGACAACGTCTGTCGGGTTTTGCTAGATTTAATTATGTTAATGTTTTTATTTCTTAATTTCAGGCCATTTAATACAATAGAAGCATTACAGAGAGCTAAGCGTGTGGTAGAACAGCAGTATGCAGTAGTTGGTGTGTTGGAAGACATGAATTCAACATTGTTGGCTCTGGAGAGATATATACCGCGATTCTTCACTGGTGCCTTTAAACTATATTGGGGTAATTAATTATTATTAAAATTTTCAGAAAAAAATTCAAAATAGAACGATTAACAGCAGCGTTTGATTTCTATAAAATTATGTATGATTATGAAATATTTTTTACTAAAAACAAAAGAAAGTTAATTCTAAAAATACTCGTACAACACTTTTTTTTTAAATCCTGTCTTGCCTTTTCCTCTTCGTATGAATTCTAGGGCTTCTTCTTGAAACCTAAGGTTTAATATTTAATTTATAATTTGATCTGTTTCAGAGGAACTAAACACATTTAACAGAATAAACAGAAACAATTTCAAACCGCCAGTTTCTGAGGAGGTCAAAAATATAGTCCGTGCTAATTTCACAAGAGAAATTGAATTTTATGAATTTTGTAAACAACGTCTTCACATGCAATTGAAGGCTTTACGCGATCCTACAATTACTCTTCCAACCGATACCACAAGTAGAACGTTCAGACAGAAGCGTGCTCATAGAAGAATGAAGAGAAGAACAGAACGCAAACGGTATATAAAACCTTAGAAATAAAAAAGAATATCTTCAAGAATTAAAGACTATCATGATTCAAAACATTACATATATTCACGATCTGCGTTGAAAGAAATTAGCAGAGTAATTTAAACCATTTAATATTTTAAAGAATAATAAAGCCCTCTGTATTTTTTGTTCCGACGCGTGATGGCAAAACACGGACAGTTGACTTAAAAATATAAAATATTTGAATTTTGCTTTATTTATTATTGTGTATGGTTATATTTAATTAAATCTCGTGTTACGTGAATAAGTGCGTTATGGCGACAGCTTAAAGACTGATAACTTGCGTTCAAGTGTAGATTTTAAGACAATCTCAAAACCTAGTTTAGTTTTAAATCTAGACTTAAGTAGACATCATAATAAATAAATTACATATTAACTAATTTAGTTTTATTTAGTTCAACAATTTAAAATTAACTGAAATTACTAAAAGTGCCTTTTTTGTTGATTATATTAAGTTCAGTAATAATTTAATAAATGTTTTGTTTTTTGTTGTTTATTATTATGGAGGTCCATCAGCCGTAGAGCGTCTCGTTATAGACGCGTCATGAATAACAGAAAATACCAAAACAGAGTCAACGTGCAAACTGTAACTGCCCTGAGACATTTCTCTGTGGTAACTGTTGCTTCATGAATCGCATTCTGATTAATAGATGACGCGTAGATGACGAGACGCTGATTAATCAAAACGAGACCTTAGATTAGAAAGCTTTTTAAAATAGTATAAAATGTGATAGAATTTGCCTGTTTTTCTTGTTTTTAAAAGTATTTATTTTTCATTGTAATAATAATATAAAATATTAAAAAGTCATTTTGTTTTTATTATCTTAACTGTTAAAATGATCATAAAAAATAAATAACTAAACAATATTTTACATATTAAGACGTGGCTGCTTGGGTTTGTTCCCTTTGCCTTCTCAGAATAGCTGTAAAAGTTGCCATATAAAGTATAGGAGTTTTGGCGGCCATCTGTCATGAACGTTCGTGAGTGTGGGAAACAATTCAAAAAAAATGAGAGAATGTGTGCTTTCATTTTCCCTCCAAAACGCCGTTAGAGTTTTAATGTTCTACGACGTTACTGAAACTATTTTCTACTTGACTGGGACTCGACCTAACTGTTTAAAGAATTAAGAATTCGTGATGCCACAATACTATTTATGAACTTGATGCATTTACATTTTTTTTGTTAGAGAGTACATATTATGTTTCTTAATTTACTTTGACATTGGCAGATTATAATAATGCTTTTGCCAAAATAATAATAAAGTTTGAAATGCGGTGAATTGCGGTGTGCCGGTGTGTCTGAATGTTTTGAAATATTGGAATAAACTAAGTATTGATCTAAAGGCCAAACTGCAGAAGAAAAGCTGAGTTTTCGTCTCAAAATTGTTCAGAAACTAAAATGTAGCCACATGGCGCCGGTAACTTACATGTGGGATAAAGATATTAATACAATACCGGAACTACAGTCTGAATCGTTCCTTCAAGCAATTCTCAAATGTAAAAAACAGTTCGAAGCAGATTTATTTAGTTTCCGAGTGCCTCCGCGACGTCAAGTGGTTGAATGCAGAATACAGGACGACGAACGTCGTTTACGATGCCTCATTGAATATGACAATCATACGAAGCTCTTTAAAATCGTGGAGTGTAATATTCCTGTGAATGTTAAGCCTGACTCAGTTCTCGAGGATTTAGTGATAGCATTTTGGAACGAGTACAAAAATTTATCGTCCTATTTCGAAGCAATAGATATGGTGGAGTCAACATACAGATGTGAACAAACACATAGCCCTGAGCAGAAATATAACTATAACACCCGGTCTATTTTATTAGGTTTGTATTTATATGTTTGTTTATGTAACTTATAACAATGTTTAGGTTTGACTAAAAATATTTTGTATATAGATATTTGCAATAATTTTTTAATTTAAAGTTTTGCTGTTAGTTGGAAACTTACGGGTTATCTCGACATCTTTTAGCACTTAAATTGTACATTTTGGATATAATTGGATGTTGTTTTTCATGTCATACACTTCGCATGCAACTTGTTGATTTTTTAAATAAATTTAGAAATTGAGAAGGACTATAGAATTTCAACTAGCTTTAAACATGTACTTTCCTATTTATATTTTACATGTAAGTACTTTTTCTTTTAAGAATTGGCTCAAGGACAGTATTGTGACCAGAGTGGAAAGGGGAATGCTAAGGTGGTTCGGTCATTTGGAAAGGATGGATGAAAGAAGATCAACTAAAAAGATCTATTGTGCAAAAGTCGATGGCAGTGTCGGAAGGGGGCGCCCTAGGAAGACATTTCTCAGTCAGATCGGTCAACTGCTGAGAAAGGGTCAGATGAGGAGCACCCTCAACCGATGTGCATGCATGAGGGGAGTAATGGATGTGGTCGAAGCGAAAGTGGTATGTAGAGAGAGGTAGAGAGAGAGGCGAACCATAGTTTCTGCCTACCCCAGTGGGAACAAGGCGTGAGCTAAGTAAGTAAGTAAGTATATGTTTCGAAAGAATATGAAAGAAAGGAAAATAAAACTTCAGGGAAAATACGATACTTATTTACTGTACAGTTTTGAAGAATCAAAATAAATATATTTTTAAGCGATATATTACTATGAATAATTTTCTTTATTGAAAAAAGCTTTAAAAAATCAACTTGGTGTTCTGCGGCCATAACTAGTTACGTAAATGTTCTGCAGCACCTCACTACATTCTGACCAGTACCAATGTAACAGTACTAATGTTATATATACTTTGATCGCTCATTGTCTTAGTACAGACTCTAAAAAATTGATTTAATGAATTCCAGGTTCAGGGATCAAGTTTGAAGTTTCGTTCTCTTTATCTGGACACTGTAATAAGATGCAGGTTTTTTGTCATGATGGTGACATGCGCTCTATGTTTGAACAGAAACTTAATGATTGGGATGACCAGTTACCATTTGTAGTTAACGTTAACAATATATTTGGTAAGTTAATAGTGTTCAAGTTATTCCGGTTCCCAGCTTCACACAGTATAATCTGAACTAACTGCTAACAGGTATATAGATAGGAATGTGTTCTGTCAATCTTTACTTTAAGTTGAAATTAATTTAAGCACTATACCTTCTTATGCTGGTACTACACGCTATCCCAGCCAATTGGCAAGCCACCGAGGTACATCCAAATGCTCAGTTAGTTAAAGCGCTCACTCTGGCTGACTGTACCATTCATTTACATGTTGCTGAGGTTGGGCTGGCAGCTGCTGTTCCTCTCATTATTAAGGATGCATCATTAGGTCCTCCTGATACAGGATTCTTAGTCTACGTTACTCACCGGGACATCCATACTTCATACCAAAAGGCATCCAAATTGATCAGTTGTTTGCTCCAACCGCTAAACTACTCACATATTGTGTGTCAAAATTTCTCTATCTTCCCATGGGCAGCTGCTCCATTCTCCAACTGCTGGGTTTTCGTCACATATTATTTTGTTTTCAAACCACAATTTGGTTATAGTACTCGTAACAAGCTCTACTATACAATTAGCTAATGTTTATATGTACAATAATATACATATATGCAATTACTGCCGAATTAACCTTTGATTAATTCATGTTTCCAGGTGAAGATATTCTAAAATGTGGAACTGTGGAGAAAAATACCATATGCAAAATTTGTTTTGGGAATTGGGCTGATGATGACATGTTAAATGAAAGGGCAGTAATGGTGCAATGCCTTGTTAGTAATTGTTATGCCGCATTTCATTGGAAGTGCATTAGAAGTGTATGTATTTCTGAGTTCCTTATATCCGCTAAATTCTGACTGGTACCAATGTAACTACAATGTAAGTACAGGGATATAGAAACAAAATAAAAAACAAAAATATAGAAAAAAAGGGCGACCGTGGTCTAGTGGTAAGACGCGTGAACTTACGATCGATGAGACCCGTATTCAAACCTCGCTAATTCTGACCGGTACCATTGTTATATGTACTTTGGTTACTCAGTGCCTATAGGCACTATTAAAGAGTGGTAGGCAGACTCATGATGGTTATTTGTCCAATCTGCCATCCTGGGGTAGTACCACCACTTTCAAATGTGACACCCGTGAAGTGACTTTGTCACATTTCGGTTTGAAAGTAGCCAGGTATAACGAGAGGATGCTCGTCTCCTTAAGCTGGCAAGTGGAGGCGACTGCTGTCCGCACAGGTTTCTCTGTAGTAGCAGTTGTTTCCATTCATTGACCGCACTCTAGCTTTACATCAGGCGGAGGCTCTTGCTCTAGCTTTAGATCATAGGCACTAAGTGACCAAAGTGTATATAACATTGGCACCTTTGGTATATAATATTCTGACCGGAATTTAGTGATATATGAATGATGTCTCATCGATCGTGGGTTCACACCCTCTACTTTACATATTTAACTTTATTTTTTCAGTGGTTTCTGGTACGTCATTTATATATCGAAATGGACATCATTATTGGAAATTGCCCTTGTTGTGACAGTCCTTTATCGATTTTGAGAGAGCAAGTAGTGCCTGATATTGCCCCGGCGGAACTAAAAGCCCCCTATTGAAGCTTCTAAAAATATGTTAGTTTATTCAGTTGCGTATAACAATTAACTCTTCTGGTAATGTAACTTAACGTCTACTGTGCCAACGCAAAACATACAATTTTGGGACATAGTATGCATCAGGATTACTAGATAGTTTTTGGAAGAGTTTAATGAATTGCGTGAAAATTTAAATTTAAGACTTCTAGTTCGACATGTTGGCTATATTATTTCAAGAATAAAACTGGTATTTAAAGCATTTTATAATATATATGAACAAGGGCGTTGCCAAGGGGTGGGGGGGGGGGCAGGGGGGCAGCAGTCCCCCTAAAGATTCTAAAAAAGTTGTTAAATGTAAATTTATTTATTATTTACAGTCAAGAGCTCGTGTAGCTTTACACGTTAGACTCTGTACCGTTGTTATTACAATCGTAGATGTAAGGCTCGTACTACAAGTGAAAAGCTTTACTTTACCTACAATTCATACTTTTCTCATGCTCCATATCAACTTGCCCCTACTTACGCCTACATTGTTACACTATGATAAGAAGAAACATTGCTATAAATGTGTTTTCAGTGGGGGCTTGTTCTTCCCTTTTGTGTGAAGTTCAAATTATTTGATGTTCTAAACTATTTGTTCAGTTGTCCTGACGCCTACAGAATTACGCCATAAAAGATAGAAGGTTTCGAACTACGGTTTTGTTAATGAATATTTTTCTGAATGCGAATAAAATGATGGACAAAATATTTGAATTCTGATTTATTTACTGTTTGTTATTAAAGCTTGTGTTAAGTGAACGAGTGCGTTATGGCGACGGTTTAAAGACTGAAATGTTAACCCTTAAATGCATGATTTTTTGTTTTGAATTAATAAAATTTTAAAAAATAAAATAACACAAAACAACACACATTGTGTGCACAGACACTCAGGTTTTTAAATAATTTTATGTGAAAATGAATGTAGACAATTGGCAACAATATGCATTTAAGGGTTAACTTGCTTGGTTAACAATCTCAAAACCTAATTTAGTTTTAAATATTGATTAAAGTAGACGTAAATAATAAACGAATTATAGTTTAGCTCAATTTGTTTTATTCAGTTCAATAATTTAAAATTACGATACTCCGAAATTTTTGACAAAGAACATAAATGAGGGTATTGTTTTGATTTGACAACATCTTTGTTTACATTTTTGATCACGAATCCATTGTGTCTTTTTTATTTATCTGGCAGACCGTCTTTTGCAGTTGAGGGGCTCTAGGCTCACAATACTTGGGGGCCCATGTAAAAAAAATATTTTCCTTATTTTTTCACACATACAGTATTATTTCAAATTCGTATCATTTTTGCTCTAAATTTTATAATGAATAAATTTGGTAGTACAATGACAGAGAAAAGATTAAATAGTTTATCATTAATGTTTTAGAATTAATCGATATAGACGAAATTATTTCTGACTTTTCTCATGAGAAATTAAGAAAAAAAAATTATAAGTATTATTTTTGTACTTTTTTTCATTTTACCTTGAATTTTTTTTTGTGTGAAATTGAAAAAAAAATTGCTTCTCAGAGTCGTTGGCCCCCAACCGTGCGCGGCCTTAGGCTCAAGCCTATAGAGCCTATGCATAAAGACTCTAAAGACGACACTGCTGATTATGATTATTACCCCATTCTGACGTCTTATGGTGGTACCCGCACTTGTGGAGTGACTTCGCGTTTCAGGATAAACTTGGAAGTTGGTATAAGAAGCGGAGTGTGCATTCTTAACCAGGAATAAAGTTTGTATTTCTCTGAAAACAAATTTCTATATTATCTTCGAGACGAACGTCTGTTGAATAAATAAACAATTTATTAATAAGTTGTTTACAAACGAAGAATATTTTAAACAGTGCATCATTGAGATAATTCTCAATGCATTTTTTTTACCTAAAGGTGATTTAAGATAAAGGAGGTCAAATGAAACAAAATATTTGTGTACATTGAATTACTAGTAATTATTAATTGAATTATCTTCCATGTTAAACAAAAACATCCAGTAATTTTTAATTATATGTATAAGAAATATAAACGATAATATGGCCACGAGTTTCAAATTATTTCAGGTACATACATAAAAAAATATTCCGAAAAATACAAAATTAAAATATTAACTTAAATTACATCATTCATACGTATAAAACATTGTTTGTAATCTCATCGAAAAATATACAAAGTTAAAAAATATAAATTCTCTATAAAATTCATTCGGGACTATGACATTTATCTACAACAAGTTAACATACATAATCATTTGATAAAATTTATTGCATATTATAAAAATCAGTTCAATAATTTACATTGCCTTAACCTTGGAGAAAATTCTCTACTCGAAAAGATTTGCTTCGACAATATTGAATGGCAATTTGTAATATAAGTTGGAAATACCACAGCAAAACTAGATATTTGAATTGATTTTTGACATTTATTCTTTTAAATAATCATCTTATATTACACATTCACATACAAAATATTCCCGAAGCAATTCTTTCGTTATTCGAGCTTTCGTTGATGCTCAATCGGCTGATTGTGTAACATAAATATTATTCCAAATGTTATCTAAATAAACCTACAATTAAACCTAACTACATCGTTGTCTTAATTAATTAGATAGTTATGTACTTATTAACAAATATAGATTCGTAAACAATATATATTAAAATAACATCAGTATCCATCTCTCTCAGACTAATAGATGCAACGCTTTCGCAGTACATCGTGCTCTTTCACACACCTACATACTATGTATGTACCTATGATTACACAATTTACAATATCAGCATTTATTGTCCTCGAGGACCCTTCACTTACAGTAAGAAATAGGCAATTTGTTCACATCTCATGAAAAATGGCACTCGCAACGAGTTCACTCGTACGCTTTGATAACCTACCCTACTTTAACAGTATATCACAAATATTTTACGAAGCCTCAATTAATGATTAGTTTGTTCAGGATGGCACCACCGTACTGTGGCATAGGAACTGTTCGAAACTGATGGAACTGGTGCGGGAATGTGACTAGTGAGACACCGACACTGGCTTTTATAATTGACATCCGACGAAGACTACTATTTAGTGTAGTCATTCATACACAGCTCGAATCCGCTCTAAGATCTCACCATGTTACAATCTTCCTCACAATTAACATAACCTATTCAGAGTGCATCAGTAAAACGATGGTTGCCAATCGATAGAGAGCTGCAGTGCACCGTTTGAAGCAGCTCCCAGAGCTAAACAATCAAAACAGTAATTGGCCCCGTTATTGTTGTCCCAAAACTGTTGACCTTTACATTGAAAGCGGACGGCTAGTTCTAATCTCTGGCCGGATGATATGCATGGTACGTACAATACAAACTGAAATTTGTCTGAATACCCATCGCAAGAACCAGGTGCGTACGTAGCCTGTAGATCCGTGTAAGTTCTCCATCTGTCCATTGTGTATCGTATGTGCACAGTCTTATGGTAATCGAGATTCCTGACGCGCGCTGATCCACACACTGTTATGTGAATTCCATCACCGATCCTCGCCGATTCCAGACAAACATTCTGTCTTTCGAGTTTGTCGGTGACATCGCGGGGTAATTGAAACAATGGAACAAGTGTCAGGGAACTTAACCTCGGTACTGGGCGTATTGGAGGCGAATTTTGCAATAAATCACACCCTGTGAGATCACTATAAGCTGATTTAGGAACAACAGGAATTTCATCCATGAACGTTTTGACGTCAGCGAGATCCAGGCCTAGCACATCAGCGAAACGTACTATTTTTTTACGTCCAGGAGTACCAGGTGGAGTTTTACCAGTTTTTAGTGAAGAACAACGTCTGACTCGTTGAGGTCTGTCTTCTTCTATTTCATCTGATGCGTCATCCTTATTATCTAGATTAAGTAAAGCGACTTCGACTTCTCGATCTGGAGACAATTCTTTATCAGACGCTTCAATTATTACAGTTTCTACCGGAAATTCAATAATTTCGTCATTTATTGTTTGCTTTTCGGTCAATTCAATTTCATTTAGGTCTATATCCTCGGGAATTTCAGTTTCTGTTAATGATACGTTTTCTAAAAATTCTTCATTGTTTAAATTTTTTCTTTCACTTTCAAAACCTTCGTCAGTGATATCGGATGGTTCGCTTTTCGCTGACTCGAATTCCGAGTCACTATCCAATGTAGGTAAACGTTCCTCGTCCGCAGGGGACGGTCGTGGTACACAATCGACTTCGTCTTGACTATATTTCCGGGCGCACCCTTCGAATGTGATCGCTGAGAATAACGGTTTGTCAGCATAACCGTTTACTTTCAGTGCTGGTTGTACTTTAATAGGAGAGTGGTCTGAGTAAAAATCGGAAGAAAATCTAAATCCATTACTTTTAGGTTTATTTTCCTGTACTTTTGATAGTATAGAGGTCTCCGCTTTGAGATCTGAATCCGATTCGATATCATAGAAGGGTGGTTCTTTATCGTCTGTAGGCGATCGATCGGGGAATGGCGCATCGAGTTCTTCGACCGGACTGGAAGGGCTTTCATATTCTAATTCGAAATCATAGAAAGTATCGGCATCTCTGGAAGTCGTCGAATTGACTCGATGCGATTGTGATTCACGCGTGAGCCAGCTGCTTTCATCGTCATCGCCGTGATTGACGCCGAGGTTACGAAGGCGTGAATGCAGATCACGTGCGAACGCCGCCGCCCGCCCTCTGCACGACATCGGCAACAGCGACGTCAAACCGCACTGCGAGCCAGCGCGATCTCCACTCATCTGCGTCTGGAAATAATGGAAAAATACTTTTATTAAATTGTTTATTATTAAACATTGTTTGGCTCTTTTTTAAAGTCTCTTTTATTATTAATTATAGCAAATTGTCAGTGTAAATATTCGCATCGGGTATTATTTATTCAACACGCAAAACAGGTCGATGGATCTAAGTTATAAATAGCTTTAGTAAACACAAATTACCATTAAACTAAATTTCTAATAAATTATAGACAGAAATCCACAGAAAGGACTCCATTCTACAAAAGCCGTCGTGGCAGACGCAGACAGAGAGCTTGCGATGAGCCGTTATTTGTGGAAATGGAGAAAGGAGGTCTTTGGCCAGCAGTAAGACAACAAATTTGTTAAGAACAGTTTAAATAATAAAGCGGTGATAACACATTCGTTCATGTGTTACATTGACACTAGAAGAAATATGAATAATTCTAAATCTCATAAAGGAGTACCTACTAGACCTTGCTACTTAATCAAGGTAGACTCGAGGTCTACGAGTCATGTTTATGTTATGAGCATGTCTAGATCATTGACCGACTTTAAATAAACTGTTTCACATTCATTTCCTAATTCGTTATCAATACTTAACGTTTAAAGACTTGAAGTAGCATCGTATTTTTAATATAAAAAATTCCGACCCGTTTTTTTATTTTTTGTCGGGTCCGGAAAAATTGCGTCGCATCTCGCCCGTGTAGAAGCTCGAACCAACAACCCCTCTTTCACTACAAACATATTTTTTTTTAAAGTTTAGTCGACGTCCATCGCGCCCGATTGTCTCGTGGAGAATTGCGAAAATTGGCTCCAGTTCTTAGAGTACAAATAAAACGTTTAAGTATTAATTACTCCAACTTAAATCAAGTCCGACACCCGACAAACTTGTGACAGAAGGCATGTGAAAACAAGCCGTGACGGTGAAAAGAGAAGCGAGAGATTTTATAATTTTTAATGTTAAATTGATAAATTTCTAGATAATGTATGTGAAATGTGAATATCATGGAGAAGTGAATGTCAAATGTGAATGACCCAGATAAGATAATTTGTTTTTTTGACAATAAGACATTAAGATAGGAAAAGCCTCATGATATTGTATAAAAATATAACAAATGATAATATTATTATTTAATAATAGCTACAAAATATAAGATTATATTCTCTTATCTTTAAACTTGAAATTTAATCGATGAGTCAATGGCGATATTAGATATGTTTGAAGCTACAATTATATTTAAATATCCATTTACTGTACAGTTTTGTATATAATTCTGTCATAATAAACGTCTTTATTATAAAAATTAGTAATAAATATTAATTTTTATTACTATTAAATTATGATTAAAATTAATCAGAAAAACATGCTCAAAGGGAAGACGTGTGGGTTCGAATCAAGCAACCAAACTATATGTATGCGCAGCGATTTCATGTTCAATTTTCATTATATTTTAATAATAACAACGCCAACATTTATTGTGAATAAAATTAATCAAATAAATACATCTTTGATCATTGATATATACAATTAGATGTGCAAAAACGCTCCCAATGTGACGCGTGATAAAAGATGGCCACAGCCACGTTTAGGTTCTCTGTCAGTTAGTATTAAACTTGACGGCAACATTGTCAAATCGTTTGAAGCAACCTACGTTTTTTTGTGTTAGATGTATAAAGTTTGCACCTCTAGTGTAGGTAGAAAATACTACTGAAGGCAGAAATTAAAAATTTTAAAACCCCTCTACAACTACTA
This sequence comes from Tinea pellionella, assembly GCA_948150575.1. Taxonomy (NCBI): domain Eukaryota; kingdom Metazoa; phylum Arthropoda; class Insecta; order Lepidoptera; family Tineidae; genus Tinea; species Tinea pellionella. The sequence goes on from OX411256.1 coordinate 5,569,155, forward strand.
CAACGTTATCGGATTAAAATTGTTTACGCTAATAAATAAACGCATAATAGATCTTAAAATAAACAAAAATAGTTTCAAAGAACGTTGAAAACATGCCAGTGACAATGCCTTTTAAACAAACATTAAACATATAGAAATGTGACGTATAGATAGAGTACGTATATATAGACATAGTAAATCACCCCCTGAAAATATAACAGGAACGTCATACTGAAAAAAAAAACCAACTCGCGCACAATTCCACCCACGCATACGCCCAGCTGCTATAAGACTTTTTAATATTGGAGACATGGTTTATTTCTAATAATAACTCCATTAAACAGTTTATAAATATTTTTTATAGTACCACAGAGAAATATTAAGAAAAGAGCAGTCGTGGCCTAGCAGTAAGATGCGTGATGATCGATGAGACCCGTGTTCGGACCTCTATAAAGACCGATACCAATGTAACTTTGTTATATGTACTTACATGGTCGCTCAGTGCAAAGAGTGGTAGGCAGACTGTTCAGTCTGGCGTCCTTCCGAATGTAACACCCAGTGACTTTGTCGCATTTCGGGAATAGTTTGAAAAGTAGCCAGGTATAACGAGAGGAGTGTGCACTGTCAATCTAGATGGTACATGATAGTCTCCTCAAGCCGGCATAGTGGAGGCGACTGCTGTTCGCACAGGTTTCTCTGTAGTAGCAGTTGTTTTCCATTCATGGACCGCACTCTAGCTTTACATCAGGCGGAGTGTTGTCACATGCCGAGCTACAATAAAAAAAATATTGATCAAAGGCGGCAGTTACTTCCGCCCGTGCTGGTTTGAAACGAAGGGCACACTCCTCTCTTTATACCCGGCTGCTTCCAAGCTGATCCCAATCTCTTCAACGTGGTGGTACTACCTCAACACTAGGTTAATAACCAACAGCAATCTGTCGTCTACATTTTTTTAAATTCAATTTTATTTAGGGACTTTTAACCCGCCAGGTTAGGCCAGTCCCATCATACCTTAAATCTACATTAATAAAATATAATAAAAAACAATAAAAGAAAAACACAATTATGAAAATTCTCAAACGCCGACCTATTTTAGTAGTATTGACCCTGTCTCGCATGTGGGACACGACTGGTACCTTGACCTCATCCTAACTTTTATTGGAAACAAGGTCATACTATAAACGCGACACCGATGCGTTTCATTTAATACTGAGAGGGACTTTGAGATATATATGTGATGTTATCAAAGGAGAATGCCCATTCTCCTAAAAGAAATGAGCCCACAATTTTGTTCACGAGTGCGCCAGTGATTTTTAGATTATTTTGAAGGAAAATAATCACCATACAAGTTTAATTTTTTACCCTTTTTTTAATGATGATTTTGTGGTTATTATTATAATTAATGCTTTAATAATTAGAGATATTTGTGGTTTTTTTTTAATGTAAAATAAACATTGTCCATTGATTTGTAAACAATGTTTGATATTTAATATAATTTTTTAAATGAAAAAATAAGATATGGGCCAGCGCCGGATTTAGACTTCGGCGGCCCATAGGCAGAGCATGTTGTGGATAATTTGAGGGAATCGTTTGTGGTTAACTGTTGAAAGTTTCTATTAAGGTCAAGGTAAAGAAGAGAGCAACTGAAGAAGTTGGCTAACACAAAATTTAAAACAAAACTCAGTATTTTTTTGTTTCTACTGAGTCTTTGTCGATTTAATTTAATATTTTTTGTGGTGTGGTGGCAGCCCATAGCCTATGTTGCCTATGCTTAAATCTGTCACTGATATGGGCATTGCCTTTGTATTAAAATAGAGATAGAAGCTTTTGTGTCAACCCTGAATTGCCAGTTTTGCCCGCACATCCTATCGTCCTGTGGAATGGACGGAAACGAAGCAGTCTAGTCACGGTACAAAATACGACAGAAATGCATGGTCTGCACGTTACAGGTGTAACTAATCGTCCAGTCTGAACAGCTGTTAAACAGCAAATTTCAGTTTTAGAGAACAATACTTAAATATTTTAACGTAACGAATTTATTTTTAAGCATAACTAAATAGGAGTTACAAACAAACCAATTTTAATTTTTTGATGGTACATGCTCGTCTCCTCAAGCCGGCATAGTGGAGACGACTGCTACTCGCACAGGTTTCTCTGTAGTAGCAGTTGTTTCCATTCATGGACCGTACTCTAGCTTTACATCAGGCGGAGTGTTGTCACATGCCGAGCTACAAAAAAAAATCCATCTTTTAGGTACCTACATAGATACTTTTTTTATTATAGCCCGGCATATGACAACACTCCGCCTGATGTTAAGCTGTAGTGCGGTTCATGAACGGAGATAACTGTTTGGTACTATAATACATAAAGAAGAATGCCCATTCGCCTAAGAAAAATAGGCCCACAATTTTTTTCTCGAGTTTATCGATGATTTTTAGTTCATTTTGTAGAAGAATTAATCTACTTCCTTATTTTAATTTTTTCACCCGGGTTATTGAGTAATTAGATGTTTTCTGATGCAATATTTGAGGTTATTATTATTTTAAATACCTTAACAATTGTAGATATCTGTTTTTTTTTTATGTAATTAAACATTGTCTATTGATTGGAAAAAATATGATATTATTTTAGAATATTATTTTTTTACCAAACTATTAGGTATCAAGCGGGCCCAATCGTCTCTACTATGCGGACTTGAGGAAACGAACGTCCACCATCCAGATTGACTGTGTACACTGGTTTCGTTATCTGGCTATAAATTGATGCCTTAACCTGTTCCATCTTCATATTATAGAAAATGAAGCGCTAAATGTGTTGCTAAGCGCAAATCTCGAAAGCAGCTGAACCGATTTCGCTAATTCTTTTTTTAGAATATTCCTTGAAGTACGACGATGGTTCTTACGAAGAGAAAATTTTAAAAAATTCCCTTAAAAAGTCTAAAAAGAACACTTTTCTATACTCCCATACAAAAGATTCGTAATAATACTTTAAAGTCAATTTGAACTTTAATGCCATACCATAAAGTTTAAGTGTTAGTGGAGAGGTTCCGGGAAGGAAAAACAATTGAGTGGCAAAAATAAAAAAATTAAAGTATCGACTGTTAGGCGGTACGAAGTTCGCCGGGTCAGCTAGTTAATAATTATAGCACTAATAACTAAATAGTAACTTATTAGGTAAGATATAAAAAAAACTTTCAATAAAATTATATACATACAATAATGAATGAAATAGATAAAGATTGGTACGTACTATATCATACGACATGCTTATCGGATAAAGAAATTAAATAGCTGAATAAAAGAGTTCTTAGTGACTTGTAATTTTTTTGTACGCTTGTATAGAAAATATTACTAAAAAGTACACGGATTCATTGACCAAACATTAACAAAGTTAGACCAAGTTAGAGCCAACTCAATTCTAACCTAAGTCACATGGTAATCTAAGATAGCCTTACTGATAGCACCATAGCGTGAAATAAAGTAATCGGGCATCCCTTCAAGTATCCTAAGAAACCCTAACAATTACTAATCAAGTAGTCCAGCGGTAACCTCTGCTATGCCGGCTTGAGAAGACAAATGAGACAGATCAGCTTCTTGCAAGCGGATCCCGAAACGAGATCACTTCACGGGTGTCACACTTGAAAGTAGTGGTAGTGCATAGGAGAGAAATGTCTGTCAGTCACCTCCGCCATACCCGGCTACTTACAAACTAATACTGAAACCCAACTAGGTCATTTCACTCCGCCTGATTTAAAGCTAGAGAGCGGTCCATGAATGGAAACAACTGCTACTACAGAGAAACCTGTACGAGCAGCAGTCGCCTCCACTATGCCAGCTTGAGGAGACGAGCATGTACCATCTAGATTGACAGTGCACACTCCTCTCGTTATACCTGGCTACTTTCAAACTATACTCGAAACGCGACAAGGTCGCTTCACAGGTGTTACATTCGGAAGTGGTGATACTATCTCAGGACGGCAGACTGGTCTAATAACCATCATCTGTCTGCCTATCGCTCCTACCATCTCTGACCAAGTCAGAGGAAAATTATATTACATAACAATTTAAATAAACCTGCAACAAAATAAACTTTTGGCTAAAACACAATCACTAAATGGCATCCCACGTGGCACGCACGTATATTTTAACCAACGTCACACTAATCTTCAAGAATAGCTAATAAAAGGGTTGGTCCCGTGATGGTAGCTGGCGGATGTCCAGAGCAGAAGTATTATCCAATAAGAAACAACTTACCAAACCTACTCGTTATTGGTCATAAATCTGTCCAAATTGTACGCCGGATGCATCATTACACCCTGTTTGTACCAGAACTCAAGTGTACAGGCAATTTCGTAATAAAATTCACTTGTAGCTAATCAGGAGTTATAAATATCTTGGGGCAATTCGTAAGACGGCGCGTCATGAACCTTTGAATTTATATTAATGTCTTCAATACGAGGGTTTACGGGTCTGTAGCTTTGCTGTAAAGCCAGAGTGTAGTCCATGAATGAAAACAACTGCTACTACAGAGAAATCTACGGGCAGCAGTCGCCTCCGCTATGCCGGCCTGAGGAGACGAATATTCACAGTATAGATTGATAGTACACACTCTAAAACGACAAAAAAAAAAAGGATAGAAACAGCCGCAGTATTATGGTTAAATCTTTACCAAAGAATTTTGGAGGGAAAATGGCATTTGTCCTACAATTTGTATAGCAAAAATAATTTAAGACCGATAATTTCGGATTTACGGTAGAACTAGATAAATGAAGACGTTACGCTTCGAGTTGCCAGCCATAAAATATTTCGGGGTTGTTAATGAAATATATAGCAATTAAAAATACTATATTTCAGTTTATCAGTGATACTAGTAGTGCTTTTCCCAAGCTATATTATGTAGTTATTTTAATTTTCTCCTTTTTTTTTCTTTTTTACTTACTCCATATTTTTTTAGCTAATCTAGAAATATACGATAATCCGCGGAAAATGTTGATAACCCTAGTTACAGCCGTTTTGCCAACTAATTCCTATATTTAAAAAAAAAAACCTTTGGGAGACTATTATACGCAACTTCTTACACGAAACGACAGACTAATAAGTTATAGTTTCCTGTAGGTACAAAACATACCACTCGTAACTTTCGCAGTATTGTCAACACAATAATATCTTGCAAGGGTTCAAGGAGAAACGTATGTACTAATACAATGATAACCTACCGACCGCAAACGACTTTGCATCAATAATGAAAGATATGTTTGAAGAAATAAAGACGAAAGTCGGATCCAATATGATTTTATTTACATTTTTATAAGTAACAATGAGCGGTCGAGATATGGACGTAACATGGACTGAAATCTAGCAAAATCTCTTGGTTATTAATACTATCTATAGAGATTTAAAATTTAGGAGCACTAACTTAGCATAAACATGAAGAAATGTTTAATACAATTATATATCTGAATATCATATTCCACAAATGATACTGATAGTTGAAATTTTAAACAATAAAATTCTACGTAACGGAATAAATCATAAATCACTTCATCAGACCGTGGTTTCGCGATATATTTTCTAAGATTAATCGCGATCATATTTAAAATAATATAAATATTTTTTAAGGCATACTTACTATCGTGTTTATTTTGATTATTTTAATCTGACGCTTCGAAAGCTTGCAGCCATCGTAGTCATGGCAAGATGATTAACATTTAAAATAAACGTGATTGGTAGTAAAAAAAATTTTTACGCACTACTAAATACCATTATCCACGATAACTCATTTCTTCTTTTTACGTATATTTAAAGGCGCCACACGCATATTAATGATAAAATAAAGATAAAAAACAATTACCTATAAATAATAAATAATAAAAATTCTTAACTCATATAATTAACTGTCAACTTTAGACCTTTGTAAAAGAGAGAATAATTCAATTGCAAATTGATAAAGTCAGTCCGTTTAAGTTTAATAAACTCATCTGAAATGTTAGAATGGCAAATACGTCATAAAGACTCTCAATGAAGAGTTATGAGTTATGATAAATGTACAATGAACTCCATGATAAGAAAACTTCACTTAGGACCGGTACTTCGATCCTTTATTAATTATAAATTGACCTTAGAAATGAAATTAAAACATTTTATTAACAAAAACAAAATAATACATTGTTTTTCTAAGATTCAAGGCTAGAGTGTATTTACGAGCGATGACTGAACTGTTACCGCTGAAAAATGTGCGTTTGTGAGGCGAGTGCTCTTCGCTATGCCGGCTTTATGAGACCAGATGTATAACAATAAAAAAAAAATGTAAGTAGCCATTTGTAGATATAAATATTTAAAAACATTTTGAAAAAAAAAATTTTTTTTCTTAATTTTTTCATTTCATAAGCTTTTTAGTTTTACAACCAATACACGTTATGATTTTCTTAATACACACTTAATATATGCATTAAACATTATTGTATATATTAAATAACAACATTCCTCGTATAAATACTCATAAAAGTTATTATTGTGTGATTACAAGATAAAGGCCTCGATAAATCGTAGCGTGTGTACCGGGTTTTTGTTTAGTGAAATTGGCAACTAAACTAGGTAAAAACCATTTGTTTTACTAATTAGTATCTGACAAATCAACTGCATTAAAACCATTAATAGCAATAGAATCAATTAGTTAAATTGTTAAGAACATATTTGTATGCCAATGTAATTTTTTAGGTTTAATTTAACAGCTAATCATTATTTACTTATAATTCTCAGAACTAATTTAAAAAAATATATGTACCAAAAATTACTCTTTAAAAGTAATTGATCGTCATCGCATCGCTATAGAAAAAATAGGGCAACTTAATCAATTTTAATCAATTTTCATCAAAAATTATACTTTTATAAGTAATTTAGAAAAGTTTTACATAATTCTACAAAACATTCAATATCTTATCATTAGAATTGGAATGTTTTAAAGTATTTTATCAAGTAATTACGCTATGGCCTTTATAACAATAGGCATAGTGAACAATTTAAGCGATAAAAAATATTTTTAGTTAATTACCTAAATATGAGTGCATAATGTAATACCATTTTTTACAAAAAACTACATCGCTCGACGAGTTAATTTCAGTCTTACCTACTACAAGTGCTACTACCTAACCTATTTTCAATTAATTTTTACGAAACAATCGATTAAAATTTGTTTTTTTTTATAATTTCTCTTTTATATATTGATAAATTATAATGTAAATTTTATAATATTATATTATATTGCCAACAAGAAGGACGATTATTTTTGGCAGCACGAATATATTTTAGATGATTCAAAATAGTTCAAGACAATATTATTATATGCTATGGGCGATGCTTTCACTTTGGATTTAAAAATAGTTTACGAAAGACACGTGGTTGGCTACGAACAAAAACTCTTTTATTCTATCAAATTCACTTTTTTTTTTTAGTTTTTTTTTTTTTTTATTAAAATTTTTTTTAAAATTTAAAATTTAGTCCATAGCATATTAAAATTAAATTAAATTTTCAGTTACAATAAAATTAAATCAAATTTCTTTAAACTAATTTACTTCTAACCGTATATCGTATGCCAATCATAGATTAAAACTTTTTTTTTCATCACTCTAAGATGTCACAACGGGAATAATTCCGAATTCTCTTGAATTTCTCTTCATTTTTAAAAATACATTACTAAAATATTAATAATAATTTTCATTGTTTTTAACAAAGTTAATTTGCGTTAATACCTACATTTTATTTTTACGTATAATTAAGAGTCTTAGGTGGAGTAATATACGCTTGAAAGTAGCCGGATTTGTTCCGATACATAGTGCGGTGTAGTTAACTTAGTAAGGAAGTGTTTAAATACTACTAAAACAAATGAAAAAACGGCATTATTATTATTGATATATGAATAAATTTAAATACAACAATAATAAATCACAATTACAATGTATTTCAAAGAATTCTTTTATTACTTTGTTACAAATGGTTGACAATATGCATTTACAAAAAAACCGGTTTTGAAACTGCACATGGGATAGCTTTCTACCTAGCAGCCAGACATCACCCACGCATCAAATAACAGAAAAGTGTAAGCATCTACAGCAAATGTATGCAATGAGAAGACAGAGTATTCTACTTTGGAAGTCTGAAAGGATTGTTAACATTTTTTACCGCGGATTATAGTATTTTTTTCTATTGAAAATTACTAAAATTTTAAAAAACCCGGACAATTGCTACTACAAGGAAATGTCTGCAGACAACAGTTGACTCCACAATGCCAACTTGAGACGAGCGTGCACCGTCCATGGACTGGGCAATAGTAATAAAAAACTAACATAAATAACATAGTAAAGAAGAAATAAAAACATAGATAATATTGTGATTCTATGGAATATAAAAATTAATAACTTAAGGACCCTGTTTTCCTTCCTTTTTTTTTAAATATGAAAATTCTTAAGTCCAATTGTACAACATGACTTAACTATTACAAAGTAATGGTTAAAATTAAAATTGGGCTGCTTCAAAAAAACCTCACACTTTTGACGCTTACTATAACGATAACCGTAACCAGCGAATTTTGACTTGTCAAAATTAAAGTAATAGTTAAACCAATGTCACTAACGTCAAATGTATAAAAAGAGGTCAAATATGTCTTAATTACATCAGCCACCCTTTTATCGATAACCAAAAATCGATAACGGTATGAATTTACACAATGGTGCAACGCGTGTGGAGTAAATGTAAACGTAAACGTTAAAGTCATCGTAAAATGTAGTCAAAGCAACTTTAACGGGCCTTTTTGTGCCATTGGACCTTAGAGTGGTAGATGTGCTGATGATGTTTATTAGCTCAGTCTGCCGTCAAGTATAACGAGACTTTGTATTGTCCCCTCAAGCAGGCATAGCGGAGGCAAGGGAGGTTCATGGAGTGCACTTTAGCTTAACATCTGGTGGAGTGTTGTCACATGCCGAGCTACAATAAAAAATATGGGTTAGTGCACACCAATACAATTTTGTAGTGGTTAACGGTGCGCTCTTGGTGTATGGACCCAGTTGACTACTAAGGGTCGTTTGCACCAGAAGGCCGGTTAAAGTAACTTAATCTATTATTTTTACGTTTACTTTAAGCGTCACGTTTACATTATGGTGTATATTTACTCCACTTGAGTTGCACCATTGCATCGTCGCGCCTGTCATTTTTGACGGTTACTTTAACCTTAACCGTAACCAGCGAATCTTGGCTTGGTTAAAGTTAAAGTAATCGTCAAACCAATGTTGCTAACATCAAATGTATGAAAAGATGCCAAATATGTTTTTCTATTATTTTTCGAGATCAGCTACCATTTTAACGATAACAATATGAATTTACACGATATTGCAACGCGGAGTAAATGTAAACGTTTAACGGTCGTCGTCGCCGTAAAAGTAATAGTTAAAGTTACTTTAACCGGCCTTCTGGTGCAAACCACCCTAAAAATCTTGGCGTCATCTGGACCCAATGTTAACATTCTATATCGACATCATACTTTAATATTATTAATGCATTAAAATAGCTAATCCTCTTAAAGTATTTTTTAATATTTTTCAATTATTAGGTACATTGTAAAGTATTGTTGCGATAATAACTTCTTATCAACAACATTATTATTTAATATGATAACGAATGAATTTGTGAAAGTTTTATTATTATAAAAATAAGATAAATTATTATTTTTATAATACCTATAAGTAAGTACTTACTTATTTAAGTACTTACTAAGGGACTGAACACCGAAGTATTAAAACAAAGTTACATTAGTATCGGTGATGTTATTTAGGAGAATCGAACACGGTGCCTATTTATCGATTATTCGAAGTCCTCGATTACTATTAATTTAACATTTTCAAACGACTACTTATCATAAATAAAAAAAACGAGAAAATTATTTATAAAAAGTTGATAAAAATATACGTATGTAAATTATGGAACTATAACAACACTATAGGTGTTTTGAATTCTAGAAGTGGCTGCGCTTGCGCTGGCCAAACAATCTAACAAAACAAATGAAGTTGTTTTGACGCGAATCTCGCAGTGACATAATAAACGAGGTCAATTGAAAGACAAATTTAGTATTAGAATATATTTGCATTCGAAAATAAAATTACAAACAGACCTGATGATCCAGTCTGTCATCCCACCACTTAGTGGCTAGCTATAACGAAAAGATTTTACCCTATCGACCTGGGTCGTAGACAGTGCACACTCGTCTTCTCAAGTATTCATAGCAAAGGCGATTACTGTCTCCAGGCATTTTTCTGTGAACTAGTATAAGATGGTCAATGTGTTAATAAAATAAAATAAGTAACATTCACAAGATTTGCCTATCTTAATCTGTTTGGACTTAAAACTTGCACGTACTTAAAAAAAACTACTTTAATTATATTCATAGAAACCGAAAACTTTTGATCCTGTATCAGGTAACAGCCGCCCCATTCTACTTTTTTTTATTACATAAATGATATTGGGTAAGGGAATAGATGACACGTTGTCAATGCGTGATCACTCACTGCATTGTATAATAGAGGAACAGGGGATAACAATTTACTCGGTCAGTAGAAATAAATATAATTTTACGATTGATTATTGATCAAATAATATTTAAAATTGCACATTATTATTTACATTCTAGATTATTAATTATTATTAAATAATTAATAATTTATATAAATAAATATAATTAATATTATGTGTTTAACAAACTTTCAACCCCTATTTCACCATTTTCCTTTTTTTTAGGAGCTACATTATAGCCTATGTCCTTCCCCATAAAGCAGGTTGCATCTTTTTGCCAAATTTTATCGAAATCTGTTCAGCGGTTTAGGCGTGAAATAGTAAAAAAATATCCAGTTCTACAATTTAAAATGTTACAAAGAATAATGCAAGAAACGTCGCTGTTCTTATTACTCATAAAGGCGACATAAAAATATCAGTGAAATATATAAATACGTTATTATTAAAAGGAATGTTTTATGTACCATTTCGACCCTTCACCTTAGTATAACTGATAATTATAAATTCACAATATGTTAATACCTATTTTATGTCGCGTTTAACTTTCCAATAAAATGATTAACAAGAAAACAACTGAATTATAAAACATTACACTGAATTACACACATTTTATGAAAAATAAAAACTACATTTGCGACTAAATTCTTTCTTGGGGTTAGAAAACCAAATTAAAAGCTTTTATGCGGCTTACTGTCGCGTTTATTTGAAGGAGAACGCCCATTTGTCTAAGAAAAATGGGCCCACAATTTTTTTTCTTGAGTTTGTCGATGTTTTTTAGTTAATTTTGTAGAAAAATAAATCTACTTCCGTCAGTCAGTTTTAATTTTTTCACCCGGGTTATTAGATGTTTTCTGATACAGTATTTGAGGTTATTATTATTATTAATGCTTTAATAATTAAAGATATCTGTTTCTATGTAATAGAAACTACTGTAAGTCTATTGTTTGGTAAATGATGTGTTGATATAATTAAAATGAATTAATAAAAAAAATATAATAAGATATTATTTTAAAACATTGTTTTGTTAGTAAACTATTAGGTGATACCAAACATTAGGTGGGCCCAAAAATAGGCATTCTCCTTTATTGAGTAATATATGTTGTCCTAACGTTTTTTCATTAATTCCAATAAAACTTATTACGCAAAATGAAATAGTTTAATGTATCCAAATATATACGTGTTCTAATATCGACATGCGATGACAGGAAGCTTACATCATTAAAATTAAATATTGGCAGCTAACGTAAACTTTCATTAACAGTTTTTTGGATTTTACGAGCTATTTAAATGCCATGCTCCTTAAATATTACAAATACCAGAATGTAAATCGAATTAAAAATAACTCGGTAACTTCCTTCACATGCAGTTTTTTTAAGGTCACCAAATAATAAATATAATATAATATAATACTAATATTTAAAAATTAATTTTGGAAGAGAGAAAAAAACTGTATACTTAGTCGTAATTACATTATATTTGTCACTAATTCTTACTATATTGATTCAATAAAAACTATAAAGGAATTAAAATATTTATTGCTGGTTATTATCACGTTTACAATTATTTCGCCCCGACCACGACTAGACTGCAAAGCTTTCGAATTGGCCAGGATGAAAACAATCAAAATAAAAGCGTAAAACTTCAGAAATAATTTATAAGGGATTTTAAATTTGATTAAAATGTTAAATGCCCTTTATACTTTCGAATTAATATTTGTTTTTTGATTGGAAAATTTTGATCACGTTGTTTCTAAAATAGACTGCTTAATACGAGCTTTGTATGTCATAACTTTTGCATACATTTTAACAGTACAACAAAAAATATTTTTAGTGACAATTTTACGATATAAATATCAAACCTAATTGCTTATATTATTCGTAGCCACATTGAAGTCATTCTAATTTGCTAAAAACGTATATTTAGTCAAACATTGGCTTAGATTTCCGTAATTATTTATTCTATTCCATTTATTTATATAGACTATCATATAGACAATTATTATTATTTATTATGCATGTATATAAATAAATATTAATATTATAATAATGGGGAGTAAGCGCCCACATCCTGTCGTTGCCCTATGACAAGATACTAGTAGTAATCTCAACCCGTTTTAAACAGCCCAGAATCTGTCGCCCACAAAATATAACTGGAGTCCACATTCCTAGCACTCTTATAAAGCTGGTGTCACACTGTTGTTTTTAATTTTTTTTTTTTTTTTATTAAGTCATCTTGAAGTGTTTTCTTAGCTTTTAATTGCATATATTTATTTTTATATTTTTCAAAAAATTTTCAAAAGCCTCAACTATTGTGGTTGCTGCAAGTACAAATAAATGTCATAGTAAAACGCATAAATTTCATTTATGGATGGAAAAAGAAAGTTCGTCAATAATGTTAAATGAAAAATTAATTTAGATTTATTTATAAAAAGTTTTTAGTCATTATTATTATTATCGGCAGCACTTTGACCTCAACCTTAAATTAAAATCAGTACAACATCTCATTAATAAATGTAGGCATAATAAGATATTTCTTACCTAAAAGTTAATGAATGAGTTGACGCCTTATCTAGATGGTTACCATTGATAATATTATTTACATAATTAAGTGATAAAATTATGTTTAATTTTTATTTATTTTTAAACTAATTGAAACTGTCGATTTCTTTTAAAATATTATATGAACTTATTTTTAGATACCTATCGCTTAAATTTATTTTTATTTTTCTAAATTCATTTTGGTTTTCTAATTAAAATTAAATGTGTAATAATACTATATCTACCTTCAGAACTGGAATTTGATGATCTAAAGACATTTCAATCGGTGGATTCATAACTTCACAAAACGGCCACAATGTTATTGTATTTTTGTTATCACTAGCACTTATTATACTTTCTTTTTGATGCACTTTTCGTTCAATAGTTATTTTATTATTCAAATTATTCTTCGACATAGATAAATGTCATTCTATTACAAAATTTTAACTTGACTAGTCATGACTATTATTTATTTTTATATATAGGGCATATTAATTATTTAATATATTTTCTGAGAGAGATGGAACCATTAATCTATTTGTGTAAAAGGCGCGGGCGCACCGTTCTCGTGCAGCAAACGAGTGACAGCGACTATTGGCCGGCGCGGTCGGCGCCTGCGCAACCCCAGACTTCCAATTTCAGACATCTAATCACCACGCAAACATACCTACTAATAGTTAATTAAACGTTGTTTGTGTGGAGATTGTGTGCATCATAGATAATCCATCGATGCCTCTGATGAAATAGTAATACAAGATATCTTGTATTAAATAAATAAATAAGGTGCATGAGACGACCGCGTGACACGCACGAAGTCGCCGCGTGAGATGTTGGCGCCCGCCCGCCACCGCGCCGCGTCGCACGGGATGTGTACAGACGGGTTGAGAAAGCTGGTTTTACGCCTTCGAAATTACTTCAATGTTGTAGTTATGTAAAACTCAATCTATTATCATAAATAAGCTAAGAACTGTAATTAAACTCGCACCGTATGAATTGTGTGCATGTAATGCATAAGGATATAAAAATATTGAACCGGCCGGGCCCATGGCGATGCGCGCGGGTTGCAGCTTCTACGTGTGATAACAATTTGCATTTAGTCTTTTATTTTATTCAAATTGGAAGATTCCAATCCAGTAATTTATCCTTAAAATAAAAAATTGAACCAGTAATTTTTAATCTTTATTTATGATTTTCTAAGTGCCCTCAATAATTGCCACTTACAATCCAAATCGGACGTCAGTCGTAAATTGATTACTACTACTTGAGCCAATAACATTTATTATTTTTAGAACAATTTTTGTCTTTTGTTCGTACTTCTTTTACAGTAGCTCTCCAAGTGACCATACTATGTCTGATGTTAAGTTCAAATGCGATCCATGAAAGAAAACAACTGCTACTAGAGAAAAATCTTTGCTTGCGGCAGTCACTTCCGCTATGCCGGCTTGCAAACATTCATTGATGGAGCACACTCTTCTCGTTGTTCCTGACTAGGTAGGCGTTACTCACGGGTGTAGCTCGACATATGACAACACTTCGCATTAGTGGATCCTTTGTCCGACTCAGTCATATATAAATTTATTGTAAAAATTGTTAAAAATAGGTAGTTTATAAGTAGATCTAAGTAATAGTTATAAGTTAGATTAAGTTTTTTATGTTTATTAATGTTAGGGTATGATGGGAGTGGCATAACCGAACTGGGTTAATAGCCCCTAAATAAAATTGAATTAAAAAAAAAACGGAAATAGCTGCTAATACAAATAAATTTCTACAGGCAGCAGTCGCCTCTGCGGAACCAAATGTGCACTATTCAAATCGACAGTGCACACTACTCTCGCTATACCAGGCTACGTTTAAACTGTTTCCGAAACGCGACAAGATCACGGGTGTGTATAGACGACCACACGCAGTCGCACTCAAGTGTCATGTAGGTACATAGCAAACAGAAAGCGTGTCTAAAGTACAAAGTTTGAAAGAATAATATTGTTTTGGTGGCTTCTTCGAGTGTTTACTATAGTAACCTGTGACCATACTTTTGATGTGCGAGAATACGGTCCATGAGCGGAAACAACTGTTACCACAGAGAAATGTCTGCAGGCAGCAGTCGACTTCGCTTTGCCGGCTTAAGTAAAGTCCACGTTAACAGTGTAGACTCCTCTCACTAGAAGACACCAGAAGGCCCGTTAAAGTTACTTTAACCGTTACGTTAACATTATGGTTTACATTTACTCCACACGAATTACACTTTGTAACGTCTATTATTTTTGACGCTTACATTAACGCTAACCGTAACCAGCGAATCTCGGCTGGTTAAAATTAAAATAATCGTCAAACGAACGTCACTAACGTCAAATGTTTGAAAAGAAGCCAAATATGTTTTTCTATTATTTTTTCGGGATCAGTCCCCCTTTTAACGATAACAATATGAATTTTGCAATGCGTGTTGAGTAAATTTAAACGTTTAACGGTTACGTCGTAGCCGTAAAAGTAACTTCAACGGGCCTTCTAGTGCAAACGGACCTAAGCTGATTCCTTAACGCGATTAATAGGTCACCCCAAGTGTTACACTTAAAAATGATGGTACTACCCAATAGGATCGCTTTATTTGTATTTTATAACAACGGCGTTCAAAATAATAGTGTCTGATTTGTGGAAAATTCACACTTTACTCCGTGACAGCCGCGTAAATGTGAACTCATTTACCTCTGCCTACCACTCTTCTTCATTATATATAATAATAATAATAATAAATTCTTTATTGCATATAAAACACAGTTAAAGAAATAAAATCATAAATAAGTTACTGCAATTGGCGGTCTTATCACTAATCTATCTATCTATCACTAAAAAAAAAAAAAAACAAAAAAACAAAAAAAAACAAAAATAAACTAAAAAAAAAAAAACACTAAAAAAAAAAACAAAAAAAAAAAATAAAAATAAAAAATAAAAAAAAACACAAAAAAAAAAAATAAAATAAAATAAAATAAAAAAAAAAAAAAAACAAAAAAACACTAAAAAAAACAAAAAAACACTAACACAAAAAATATATATTGTATCTTTATTTAATTTGGGGCATAAAAATAATTAATTTTTATTTGGATCAAATTATTTATCGAGGTCAGAACAGAATGTGGTAGTCCTCGGATTCAAGTGTATTACGTTTTTTAGCTGTAAACAATATTGCAAAGGATAACCAAATTAATATAATTTATTATTTTAATATTTCTCTGAGTTGTGTTTAAATGTATGCATAATTGGTTTAATTTATACTTTAATTTTTAATACTATTCGTGTCAAACCAAAATTAATGGTGACTTTATCAAATAAGAAAAACAAGATTCGTCTTGCCGGACATTTGTGTTTATTTTCATTCGCCGATAGCATCTGTCACGTGTACATTTATTTCACATTATTTTGTAAAAAAAACTACAATAGTATAAGCCGCAGATAAATTTGTACAGGGAGCGGTTACGAGAGGAGACGATGTGCACCATCCAGATTGACAGTGCACACACCTCTCGTTGTATCTGGCTACTTCCAAACTTATCCTGAAACGCGACATAGTTATTTCACGGGTGTTACATTCGAAAGTGGTAGTTAGTCCTCAGGACGGCAGACTGAGCTAATAACCACCATCAGTCTGCCGACCACTCTACACATATTTTAAGTTAGATTACTGAGTACTCAGCGATCAAAGTACATACATTGGTACAACCAGTCTCGATTTTGTGGGATTTGAATATAGACCTCTCGATCGTGATTCCACTCCCTCGCTCGCTAGACCATCGCTCTACAATTAACTTGAACACACACAAAACCCATGTAATCTATAATTAGATAATAATTTATGAACAAAACCTAATGACCATTTGCATATTGCACCGTGTACCTATCACGACATGTACAAGACATTAAATATTAATTACTTTTCAGACAGGGAGTGTCTTTACACCGTTTCAAGAGTGGAATGTTGGTGAAACCGGTCTGGAGACACGGGGTATAGCTCGCGAACAAGTATAGTTCTATTTTCACGTCTCTATAATGACTTTACGAGAGAGACATTTCTCTGTAACTTTTTTATTAGAACGCTCTTATTGTACTTTTACTTAGTAACTATAACACTTTAGACTCTAAAAAAATACATATTAAACTTAATAATATAAAGTTTTGCCTAAATATGAAAGCTGGGCTGCCTAGTGCTCATAACCGTCGGGCGTGCATGAAGAGAATTGTGGATGTGAGGGAAGCGAGGGTGTTGTGTCAGGATCGTGGTAAGTGACGTTCCGTTGCCTCCGCCTATCCCTGTGGGAAAAAGGCGTGACAATTGTATTGTATTGTAAATATGAGGGGGAAAATCGTGAAGTGAGCTTTAAATCAATTTTTGACACGG
This sequence comes from Tinea pellionella, assembly GCA_948150575.1. Taxonomy (NCBI): domain Eukaryota; kingdom Metazoa; phylum Arthropoda; class Insecta; order Lepidoptera; family Tineidae; genus Tinea; species Tinea pellionella. The sequence continues at coordinate 5,586,614 of OX411256.1, forward strand.
TTTTGTCGCTGTAAAAACATTAAATTAATTTTCTTCTAACATCACTTTATTTGTTAAAGCATGATCTGGAGCAAAGTTATTATAATTTTTTTTAATTCGATATATTAGCCGTAATATGGAAATAATAGGGGTCTTTGCGTCTTAAGGTCCAAGAAATCTTATGTTCATAAGAACATAAGCACGAAGCGGAGGACGTGAATTCGATCACCAACCTCTCAAGGGTTGTTGGTACACAATAATTTTTTTATGTTATTTTTTCATTATAATTCATTAATAACAACGCCAACAATGTGCAAGGTCTTCAAAAACTAACCAATATTAAATCGAAAACCATTTCGAGACTTCAATTAGATGTAATTTTTAATTCTCGTCTGAAAAAAAATTAAAATCGCGGAGATATTTGAAGAAACTGTAATGACTTTTTTCGGCCAATATCTCTCTCTTTCTCTTATTCGTCCGAAACGTTACGATTACTATATTACAATCGCAATTTTTAAAAATTAATATAAAAAAGAACAAAGCAATTATCAAAGTTTTTCAGAAACACATGTCGACTAAATTAATCTATATTGTCCAAAAATTATGTAAAAAAAGAAAGCTGTCACATAGATTTACCTTCCCAATTGCTCAAAGCTGTAAAAAAGTTCATGAGATAAAATTGTTATTTTATAAATACAAGCATCTAAACGCAAGCGACGGACTTATTGCGTATAAAATTCCGAACCCGAAATACATGTGACTCGAACATGTGACTTTCAGGCATTCAGGCACAATTCAGGAATAATTCCTTTGTAATACAAATGTTACAGACAGCCTTTTATTCAGAGCGGCCGTGGTCTAGCGGTAAGACGCGTGAACTCACAATCGATGAGGCCCGTGTTCGAACTTCGCTAACTCTGACCGGTACCAATGTACTTTGGTCACTCAGTGTCTATAGGCACTATTATAGAGTGGTAGGCAGACTGATGATAGTTATTTGTCCAGTCTGCTGTCCTGGGGTAGTACCACCACTTTCGAATGTAACACCCGTGAAGTGACCTTGTCGTGTTTCAGGAATAGTTCGAAAGTAGCCAGGTATAACGAGAGGAGTGTGCACTGTCAATCTAGATGGTACACGCTCGTCTTCTCAAGCCGGCGGAGTGTTGTGACATGCCGAGCTATCATTAAAAAAAAAGTTGTCTGGAACGTGCTCATAGAGTGTAGCAGCGTTGCTGTACCGAGGTCCGAGAAGGAAGTTCCTGAAGACTTCGCCAACACACCCTGACGCGTGCCGGAACGTCGATGGCGTGCGTGAACAAGAATTCAATTGTACAAATTTATTATCAAGAAAGGATTGTACTAAATTTTTAAGACTTTTATTGGTTAATAAGCCAATTAAGGTTAAAAGCTTCATCGTCGGAGTGATATCAATGGAAATAAACATGTTTTGTAACCTAAATTTTCTAAAAGTAATTTTATTATCTATTTTTCATGAGTCATAAAAGAAAGACAAGGATACTCCCGACACAAATAAAAATAAAGACGTTCGTGAAAATTGGGAGTGAGTATAAATAGTAGAAAAGGTTAATGCCCCACGAACAGTATTGTTTGTTAGTCGGTGTTTTGTAAACCAATATCGTCCTTCACGCATTTAATTACTAAATTCTTTATAAAAATAACCTATACATATTTCTAAAAAAAACTTGCGTTTCGCATTAAAATTCATGTTCACTCACTCACTTTCTAGGCGGTCATATTGTAATTTCTTCAAATGTTAATGTGTAATAAAAGTGGATTATTTTCTAATAAATGTTCTCGAAAGTGAGTCAATTTATATTAATTACCTTTAAACCTAACAAATTACATTACCTTAATGTAAAAAGATATTTACTTTGACACTGGCAAATTGTAACAATGCTATAATAAAAAAAATATTTTGAATTTCGAATCTCGCGCCTTGTAGGCGACGAATGTAATTTGTTAACAATAATAGGCACCATATATTTTTTTAAAATCCAAAAATATACAAATAAAATAAACAAAAAACTTTTTTAAAAACTAAACTCGATTCTATTTACATGTTATGATGATGATTTTCTCTCCCTCACTATGTGCATAATAATATAGTAAGGGTAAGAACATAGAAATGTCTCGCCGTCCGCGACACCTATACGATTTGATGTGACGAGAGAAAAGATACGGGCAGCATCCGTGACTGAACGCAAGAAGCGTGACACAGAGGGCCAATACTCGAATGTAGTAGATTTAAAATTAATAATAAATTATAAAATAATTTAAAATGTATTAACGTAATTATTAAAATAATTTTAAAACTTGTTTATAAAATAAGATATAGGTTAACCTTTGTAGATACACATTTAACACACTAAAGTAATATTTGCCTTTTAAATATGAATTTAAAAAGCTGTAGAAATGAATTACGTTTTAAGACTATGGTTTAATCCGTCAACGCTTTTTAACACTTACAAGCTTGATGGATTTAGATGATAATTGGGGTAGTTTAAGTTAGCACCGATGTCTAGGTCAGTAAATTTTGATTTAGAAAGAAAGAAACGGAAATATCGCTACGTAAAGTTCACTTTTTGTGAATAATTTGTCTTATCTTTAATTCCTAATAAATATCCAAATCTAAATATCTAGAAAAAAGCCTTAGGTCATTAAATGTTGCGCTAAACATAAAAATTTATTAAAGAAGTCGTTAAATAGTTATCGTTACAAATTACGAGTAATTTTGTCTGCACCATTCAATTTAGTTTTTTGTGGGTAGGATCGAAAGGACCTGCCTCGTATACATATAAATATACATATGTACATATATCTCTCGACAGTTGACCCTGAAAGCATATTTCCAAATATTGAATTCCCCTAGATTCAAAAAGCGACTCTTCGTAAAAATTTCTCTATAGTGACAGTTGTTTTCGTTAATGGACCGCACTCTAGCTTTACAACAGGCGGAGTGTTGTTATATTCGGAACTACAATTTAAAACTGCTTCCCTAGCAAACTATTTTAATTTTTATATTTAAGTTAGACTGCTATTCGTAATGTCAAAGTTTAACAAATAAATGAACAAGATGCATGCTAGTTTACACGCATTATCAATTTATTTTTGCTGAAGGTGAGTGGCCGAGGCGAGATCGTACGACACTGTTTATTGGCACGTAAATCAATTATTATGCGAGATACCTACAGTACTTTGTAGTCGGCAGATGATAAATTGAACCTTATGTTTTGAAACATAAGGACGTTTAGTTTTAATATTTGTAAAATATTCGAGAAAAAAGTATAATATAGATAAAATTAATTAAGACGCAATTCTTTTGATGCATTTTTCAGTAATCTTTAAAACAAACCGCAACCCCAGATTAAAACTGTTTCAACTCAAAAGTTTTCAATACATTATTTTTGGATCTCTAAATCGAAACCTATCAGAGGTCTGAATGGTGTTTACGCAGTCACGGCGTAAAGTGAGAACCGTCCACCAAAAAATCGAAGAATTTTTTCTTCGGTAATCAAAATATTTATAATAAATGCGAAAACTAAAATCACCACTCACCCCTCAGAAATTTGACATTTGTTATTTAAAAAAAACAACAGATTATAAATTGTGTATTGATCTTTTTGATTTTTAATTTAATTGATTTTTTAAAAACGTGTTTTTGACTTAAAACTTTTTTAATCTAGGGTTGCGAAATATTAAAACAAATATACATGAATTAAAACAAACTTTCTCTTAATAAATATGCTTCTTATCTTCTGCTTATCACTGCAGACGTATATTTGCATAAAACAACGGTAAACATGAATGCAAAAGTGCATGACAATATTTATTTATTTCCATGTACACAAAAAAAAATAAAGATGAAAAAAGGTCGTAGTTATAGTCATTGATATACACAACTAGATGTGCAATAACGCTTCCAATGTGACGCGAGAGAAAACATGGCCACAGTCACGTTTAGGTCCTTTGTGAAGTTTGCACCTCTAGTATATATCTCTATGGTTATAGTTATTTCTTTTTATTTTTACGACATAACAATTTGCCAGTGTCAAAGTAAATATTTTAGCATCAAGTTATATTGTGCATCACGAGTCATTCATTCATCACACTAAACAGTCAGGTCAAGTCTCAGTCAAGTCTAAAATTGCTTCAGCAAAGTGGTAGAGTCTTTACTGAAACTTCCTACGAAGTTTTGGAGGGAAAATGGAAACGCATGTTTCTCTTCTTTTGAATTGTTTCCCCACACTCAAGCACGTTCACGAATACTTAATTAATTATTAAGTATACAGTCCATCATTAGTACACATTAAGACTAGAAGAAACACAAATATAAGAAAATAATTCAAGACTCTTTCGTTTCAATGGCGTTAACAGAACATGTAGAAAATTTAAATAACTACTAACTGAGAACTCAGAACCCTAAAGTCTGTCTGCACCAGAAGGCCCGTTAAAGTAACTTTAACTATTACTTTTACGGTAGCGACGACCGTTAAACGTTTACATTTACTCCACCCGCGTTGCAATATCGTGTAAATTCATATTGTTATCGTTAAAAGGGTGGCTTATCCCGAAAAAAGTAATAGAAAAACATATTTGGCTTCTTTTCATACATTTGACGTTAATAACATTGGTTTGACGATTACTTTAACTTTAACCAGCCAAGATCCGCGTAAGCGTCAAAAATGACAGGCGCGACGGATGGTGCAAGTCGTGTGGAGTAAATGTAAACGTAACGGTTAAAGTAAACGTAAAAGTAATAGTTAAAGTAACTTAACGGGCCTTCTGGTGCAAACGGCCCTAATTTCTACTACGATGTCTAAGCGGCGGAAAATGACCTTGTACAAAAACACAAACAAGAATAGTCCTTAATTTGATACAGCTGTCCGTTACCGTATAGTACCTTAATTGTTCAGTGCCTATGCCACAAGCAATAGGTTAGTACAATGATGTAAAATTAATTAGAGAAAACTATTTATAATGCTTTACCACACTCCGCTTAGTGTCGAGCTAGTGTCGCCGTCGCTATCCTTGCTTCAGGAGATAAATGTCTTCTTTTTTATATGACAACACTCCGTCTGATGTAAAGCTAAAGTGCGGTCCATGAGTGTAAACAACTGCTACTATAGAGAAACCTCTACCGGCAGCAGTCGCCACCGCTATGCCGGCCTGAGGAGACGAGTATGCGCCATCTAGAGTGACTGCGCACACTCCTCCAGTTATAGCTATACAAACTGCTCCCGAAACGCGACAAGATAAGAGGACGAGGAAGAGGAGAAAAATTATACCTAAAAAGTAAATTTTACTTTAAAAATTTAACTTACCCGGATTTGTACATCATAATATCCACGCATTTATTAACTCACGGAAAGTAATTAAAAATATAATGTATAATATTATAAACACGTTGCACAAACACGTTTGATTATGTAGCTCAGAAGGTTGATACTGGATGCGCCTGCGCAAAAATACGTCCTAACTCATACATAGATAAACTCACCGCTTCTCGTGAGGTGTTATTCCGTTTTCATCCTGTGTATCTCATCCTCTTTCGAATTTTAATGGGATCAAAGGTAAAAATTTTAACGATGTGGACCCGAATATTGACCCATGCCAATGCTACATTAAATAGTTAGTTATTTAGAAAAAAAATCTCTTCAAAATCTGACAAAAAACGGAAATCATCAAATAATCAATTAGGAATGAGGTTTGGTCTAGAGGTAGAAGACGGACCCTATAATCGATTAGACCCCTGTTCAAATCTCGCTAAATTCAAACCGGTACCAATGTGACTATGTTATATGTACTTTGGACGCGCGCTGCCTGTGATACAAGCTCTAACTTAATACAGGCATTTGAAATAATAATAATGAAGTTAAATAATCATTGCGAGTTAAATAAGGAATATAGAAGGGATAGGGCAAGGAATAAAACGTGTGGGATGAAACGTTAAGGGTCAAAACGAAACAACACCTTATAAATACATACTAGAAATTTCGTTAAGATTCTATAAATTAGATATTTACTTAAAATATGTAAACTTATGAATGAGTTTGGTAAATAATGTTATCTACCAATATTATAACAATGTTATATTAGCATTTATTTATAGAAAACAACAAATACAGTAGCTAATTTTTAATTATTTTTTTTTGTTGCAGCTTGGACATGTGGCCACGAAGGTCCACATGAACTGCCTGAAATTTAGCGGTCCATGAACGGTAACAACTGCTACCACAGAAATTTCAGCAGACTGCAGTCGTCTCCACTATGTCAGAGAATGTACACCAGCACTCTTATTGTTATAACAGGCTACTTCCTAGTTAATCCTGAAACGCCTCTATTTCCCTTCAAGCTGAACAGCTACCTGGAGATATTTCTCTTTGGTTGTATAAAAAAAACTTTACTTTTTTTATTTTATAGATTATATAGATGATTTTTAGTGCATTGTGTATGAAAATAAATCTAGATTTTTATCACTAATAAGCTTTAACTTTTTCACCCAGGGTATTATATAGTACTGGCTTTTTCTGATGCAATATTTGAGGTTATTATTATATTAAATTGATGATGTATCTTTTATATGTAATTAAACATTGTCTATTGATTAGTAAACTGTGTTGATACACTATAATTAAAATAAAGAATAAAAAAATAAGATATTATTTTAAAATATTGTTTTGTTAACAAACTATTAGACATCAAGTGGGTCCAAAAATGGGCATTGTCATGTTTATTTTTATTTTATTATTATTGAGAGAAAGCAGTTTGTCCCTTCTAAAACTCCGTAGGAAGTTTTAGTAAATATTCTACCACTTTACTGAAGGAATTTTTGACTTTACTGAGACTTGACCTGACTGTTTAGTGTGATAAATGAATGACTCGTGATGCACAATATTATTAACTTGTTGCAAAATATTTACTTTGACACTGGCAAATTGTTATAATGGCATATAAAACTTAAAAAAAAAGCACAGTTCGTGCTGATTCTCTCTCGGCTTATCAAAAAGGGGTTAAGAATTTTCGCGTGGAAATGTACCCGGTTGAGATTGCCTTGGCAAATAAATAAGTAGATTGTAACACAATCTATTAATAGTAAGTCGAGCGTCTCTTTTGAGCATCGTGGGCAGAGGATGGGAATAAATGCAAACATAGCTACTTTTTGGCGACATTCTGAAGCCCGTCACTTTGTTTTTTCTTATTTTGGTTGCTTATTAATTTATAGATATGAAGAGGTCTATCCCCTTGGGCCTATTCCCATGCAATATGAAGTAATATGAACACATTTAATTTTTAGTTAGGGCTGGGATATAATTATGTGAACCGCGCTGGAACTGAAGGGGATCAAAACCTTTTTTCTCCATGACCCGTAACGAAATTATCTTTAAAAATATATATGTTAATCTACAATATACAAAACATGTCCTCTTCATTTAAAAAAAAAATAATTTTAAATATCATTAATATTCATGCAAAGTAAGAATCTGTTATAGAAATATAAAACCATTTTTTCTTCTAAACTATTAATAGTTGGGTTTTTTATTTTCATCATGATATTAGACAATACAATACCTAGGGAATCTGCCGTTTATTTTTTCAAATAAATTTTCAAATTATTTTTGTCAATTTTTTTTACATAAATCGACACACAATCGCCTGAGCAACCCCTCTGTCGTCTTATAAATCAATCAGTACGGGACGAGCAAGGTCAACGGCTCTTAAAGAGACTGATGATTGTTATAAGCCCAGTCTGTCGTTCTGGGGTAGTACCACCACTTTTGAATGTAACACCCATGAAGTGATTATGTCGCGTTTCAGGACCAGTTTGAAAGTAGTCAGGTATAACGAGAGGAGTATGCAGTCATTTGTTTTGTGGGAATAGATACAGGCACTCTTTTTTTATTGTAGCTGGGCATATGACAACACTCCGCCTAACGTAAAGCTAGGGCGCGATCCATTAACGGAAACAACTGCTACTACAGATAAATTTCTAGAGGCAGCAGTCGCCTCCGCTATGGTACTGATCTCCACACTCGTTATACCTGGCTACTTCCTAACTGTTCCCGAAACATATACGTGTATAAGAGCTTTATTTGATTTGATTTTATTAGTTGAAATCATCGCGTAGTAATCAAAGAATTTATTACTTTCCAGTCGATGTATATATGCGAATAAATAATAAGCAAACTTAATAATTATAAGATGGAATATTCTAAAAATAAATGTTAGGTTAGGAAAGATCATTGTTAACTTGAGCCAGGGATGCGGTTAACCGCACGCAAGGCTCTCATTGACACCACCCTCGACCTAGGCTACTATTATGAATATATCTACTGCCATTTGCTACCTGATTCATAATACATTAATAATAAAGTATGGTAAGCACATTAATGGTGGTTATCATAATCCCAAACTATCGTCTCAGAGTTTTATATTATGTGTTTCGTACTTCGTGTTAAGCTAGAGTGCGGTTAATGAGCGAAGATTAACACAGAAAAATGTCTGTAGGAAACAATCGCCTCCGCTATGCCGGCTTAAGTTTTATTTATCTTATGTTTATATTACATTTTTAAGTACATAAAGCGTGGCCCGCCATAACCTTACGCTTATACAAAGTGACACACAAGACCGTTTGGGTTGGCCAGGCCTGAGTTAGTGCTTCAGTGCTCCCTGTTCCAACCTGACTAGATTCTCACAGGACTTGACAATGGTGGGTAATCATCAACAGTCTGCCTACCTTAAATATAATATTATTAAAATTAAATTTAGAGTGCCGTAAACAACGAACGCAAGTTGCATTCGATAGTACTTTCTAAAAGAAGTTAATTAGTCCTCTTTTAACTAAAATTGATTATCAAGTCACCCATCATCACCCGAGAATGTCATCAATCATTAAGCCATGTTTACATTAGCATTTCTTTTATGTACGGCGTACAGGAGGGCAATTCTTGACTTAACGTATAGATAGATTCATTTCTATCACTTTTATCGTCAGCTAGCCAATAGAAAATCGACATTTTAAAATAATTTTAAAGAACTTTCTTTATTTAGAGAAATATATTATACATAGAATCAAAAATTTTACAAAGAAGAAATCCAAAGCCGAATCGATTTCGAATATACATTTACATCACAATTAGAAAAAAAATAATTATAAAAGATATACAATATAATACAATATGTGTATGTGTGTGTGTGTGTGTTAATTAATATATCTATAAGATATTACACTAAAAGTATTATACAGAGTGATTTTTGTTATGTTATATTGACCGCCGAGTCAATTCAAATAAATAAAATTTAAAAAAAACTACTGGTACTTAGGGTCGTTTGCACCAGAAGGCCGGTTAAAGTAACTTTACCTATTACTTTAACCGTTACGTTTACATTATGGTGTATATTTAACCCACACGAGTTGCACCATCGTCGCGCCTAATTTTTGACGGTTACTTTAACCTTAACCGTAACCAGTGAACCTGGCTTGGTTAAAGTTAAAGTAATCGTCAAACCAATGTTGCTAACGTGAAATGTATGAAAAGAAGCCAAATATGTTTTTCTATTATTTTTCGGGATCAGCCACCCTTTTAACGATAACAATATGAATTTACACGATATTGCAACGCGTGTGGAGTAAATGTAAACGTTTTACGGTCGTCGACGCCGTAAAAGTAATAGTTAAAATTACTTTAACCGGCTTTCTAGTGCAAACCACCTTAGCCTTCTGAATCTAATCTAGTAATCCTCGCATCATGTGAACATAGCTTTAAGCTTGCAAAGAATGCATCTCGAATCTCGTATGGAGGTGAGAATTGATTAACGACCTATTAGACAAGATTCAATGTTTACCCAGACAAGATAACATTAGCTATAGGAAGTCAATATTAAATTAAAAATTATTTTAGAAAAATATTCATCTACCTAAGGCTAATATTTATCTTTTAAAATATACGAAAAGTTTATTTTAATTGACTAGTCTGTGAATAGATTTTCGAATGTAACACCCGTGAAGTGACCTTGTCGCGTTTCGGGGATAGTTTGAAAGTAGCCAGGTATAAGAGAAGCACTGTCAATCTAGATGGTACATGCTCGTCTCCTCGAGCCGGCATAGTGGAGGCGACTGCAGCCCGTAAACATTTCTCTGTGGTAGCAGTTGTTTCCATTCATGGACCGCACTCTAGCTTTACATCGGGCGGAGTGTTGTCACATGTCGAGCTACAATAAAAAAAAAAATGATTGATTATTAAAATAAACCAGTTAAACCACAATACATATAGGTCGCATCAAACTTTATGGCGCCTCGGAAGTTAGCTGCGGGCTCTATTTCGCGTACTGTCACCTAAGTGATAACGAAACGTCAAATCCCATACATTTTGTTTTTGATTCAATCAAGTGACAACGGTCGATTGGCTTTTGACTTTAGCCGCATATCCGGCACGTAACACGAAACGTTGCCGTTTGGTGCTTCGCAAGAAGCACGCTTACGTAGTTGGTGCACGAACGGGTGTGTGCAGAGAAAGACTTTTTTCTGAAAATGGCGAAGCCGCTTGCTACCTCTTAATGCAGAGAAATTAGTATTCATTCACCGCAATTTGTTTTTAGTGCAATATGAGTACTAATTCATTGTCTAAGTTGTAGAATTATTTATTAATCACAAATTACTGATTGCATTTCTTAAGTGAAACTAACTAAATAGAGCAATTAATTATTTTAAAATATTTTTTTCTAAATCCGGTATTCGGCCGGATAGTATTTAGGCCGCCGGATAGGCCGGATACGGATCTGTTTCATTTCTAGTAACAATAAATACATATACGAGCATGAATACTTACCCTGGCCCTGCATTTAATGCCCGATACCCTGGGTATCAGGACAGAGACAACACAAGCATAATATAACATTTTAATATATTTTATTAGTACATATTTATAAATATCTACATTTTACAGTTGTTTCGATCGGGAATCAAACACGGAACCCTGTGACCACTCGTATAATACGAGTCATAATTCATATTACATTGCATTACAGCCCGACACCGACGGCCACGAGCGCCCGGCCACAGAGTTCGTTTATCTTTTGATTATGGCATTGTAACAATTTGCCAATGTCAAATATTGTAAATACATATCAAAACAAATCAGGTCTCAGGCAAATTAACAGTAAAGTGATGAATGCATTAAAATTTTAGAGGGAGAAAGTAATCGAACGTCTCCTATCAACCACCCATATGACAACACTCCGCCTTGTGTTAAGCCAGAGTCCATGAACGGAAGCAACTGCTACCACAAAGGAATATCTGCAGTCACCTCCGCCATGCTGACTTGACAATTTGACGTTTACGTTTAGGATAAAAACCGTAACGATAACCTACTATACCAGTCAAAAACGACCAACACTATCTTTGACAGTTGCAATAATATTATGTTCCGCTTTCGTATCTATTTAAAAAAATACAAGGATACATCACATAACGTAAACAAGCGGAATCTTCCTAAAATAAAAAACGTGTAACCTGCATTTAATTAATTGTATTATTGTTTTACATTAAACCGAAGAAGAGATAAGTTTTTTATACATAAAATGATTATAAAAAGTTATTTTTAATAATTGCCTAAATATAAAATTATAAACATAGCAATTATCAACGAGTATGCCGAGTTATAGAGTTTTAATCAAATTAGGGCAGATAAACTAGAGTAAATAATAACTAATTGTAAACTAAGATCGTAATGTCCTACCGCAACTAACGGTCTATGTCCTAACGATAGCTGCTGTGTAAAATAAAGTAACGGAAGGAGTCTAAAAAAGTAATCTAATTTGCTCTATTAACCTTAACACGACCTTGGGCACTTACAAAGCTCATAATAGGTACTATCAAGAGCAGGGGAGCAGTCCCAGTTTTCTTTTTTCAAAATTGTTTATCGGAATATTACAGTTGCCCTCTCTTACTGATTGTATTATAAGTAAATGAGATCAATATTGTTGTCAATGTTATGAGGGAAAAACGAAAAAAAAGACATGTAAATATCAATCAAATTAATCTGCGCACGTCTGTTGTCATAGCAACGTAAACATAAGTTATATTTAAAGTAGGAGCTGAGAGAAACTTAAAAATATGCAAGTAACATTAGTCCTTAAGGTGGGACTGCTCCCCTGCTCTTGATAGTACGTCTATTAAAATATCCTAAGAAAGCGGTTTTTATAAATTTTGTTACGTACAAACTCATTTTGCAAAACTTATAATAGATAAAATACTGTTTCTCCTGTTTAAAAGAAAAACAATTGAATACTTGAAAATTCTGTGGTGTAAACGTCACATTTTGAGTTAAAAATTTCAGGCCAAGGTCGCTATCTAATTAAAGAATTATTAAATTGCCAGGGCCTAAAGTCAAAAGTCACTTGATCGAATCGACAACAAAATGTATAGGATTTGAAATTTCGGTATCACTTAGATGACAGTGAAACGTCAAATTCAATATATTTCGTTTTCGATTTAACATGGGTTAGTTTTGGAAGACCTTGCCCATTGTACTAAATTTCGGATCTCCGTACTATTGTATACAGTTGAAAAAAATATTGTAGGTACGCAAAAATAAATATGCATTTCAATTTATCACGGCATTTGAAAACTCTTTACTACCCACTGGGGTAGGCAGAAACTATGGACCGCCAGCGACTCCTCTCTCTACATACCAGTTTCGCTTCGACCACATCCACTACTCTCCTCGTGCGTGCACGTCGGTTGAGGGTGCTCCTCATCTGACCCTTTCTCAGCAGTTGATCAATCTGACTGAGAAAGGTCTTCCTAGGGCGCCCCGTTCCGACACCGCCATCCACTTTCGCACAATAGATCTTTTTTGTTAATATCCTTTCATCCATCCTGACCGCACCACCTTAGCATACCCCTTTCCACTCTAGTCACAATACTGACCTTGAGCTCGCAGCAATTTCTTATCACACTGTTTGGGATTCGCTCGCGCAAAGATGTTCCTTCCTCAAGGAAACCCCTTTATAAACCTTTATCATTCTTTTTTTGATATAATTTTTTTATTAACAAATGTTGGCAACCCTAATCAAAGGTCAAATCTCAGATACACGTGCCCGATACAAAAGAGTCGTCGTCGAGAGACGTACATGTATATTGCGATTTTATGCCCTAGTGCTAAGGACTGACACCACTTAAGACGTACCGTCATGTATGGCAAGCAGACTTTTGCGATGCTGCCCGCCCTAGTAAACCCATAGCTTTAGTGTTGTATTCTGTAGCATAATCCCAATTCATGATAGGCCTCTTGGCCTATTGACTTCTTGATCAGGAAAATTCCAAGTAAAAATGTTTACTTTGTGAAATAGCATCCATATCACTTCTCAATTATCTAATTTAAATATTAAATTCAGGGTTATTTATAGTCCACAATATTGTATTTAAAATATCATCCGACGATCTTGTGATCGCCTTCGATGTCCCAGATTATTTATTAAATAATTTGTTTGACTCTACTTTTGTACTTTATTTTTATTATTATAAAAGTTACAAGTTAAAAACTACGTAGTTATAGTATTTGTAAAATTCTCTAAAAGGTAACTGAATTATGATGAAAAATTAACAGAAAAAATTCAATGCGCACACAACAGCTTCCGTTGAGGTGGGAATCTAACCTACGTCACGTATTATGCTCGGATACTCTGGCCACCAAATTTAAGGAGATGCATGTGCACAGCCCTGGCAAATTCCTTTACTTATACCCGTCTACTTTCAAGTAGATCCTAAAATACGATTAAATCACTTCACAGGTGTTACACTTGACACAAAGACTGGGTTAATAGACATCATGAGTCTGCCTATACCAATGGGGATCCTCACGCAAAGCTCAGCGCAGAGGGCGCTAGCGGCGCGATGGTCATGTCAAATCGTTGTAGCTTTGTTTACGTCTGGGTTTTTTGCATTTTTTTGTAGTAGGATCGGTCTATTATTGTTATTGGTAATATGTATTCCACCTGGAAGCTCAAAGAATTGAAAGACGAATTAAAAAAACGAAGAGGAAAGAAAACTGGAAAGAAATGTGATCTTGTTGAGAGGTAGACATATTCCTATTAAAATACTTTTTAACAGTGATATTATCTACATTTGTAGCTTTTGTTGGTTGTAAAGTGTTAATTCATAGTTCATTCATCTTAAGAAAATTTACGAAAAGTCAGAGACCGTTACTTAATTTATAAGTATGGTTAGAAATTATGACCGAAATTTTAATTTCGGGGACCAAAGTTCTCAAGTTTGTAATAATTGACTGAAATATATACTTTAGCAACTCACCTGTATATACTGACAATCCTACACAGTCAGATTCTTGGAAATGATTCCGGCATAACCTACTATGTTGTGTCGCAACAAAATTTTTGCGACGTATAGCTTTTTCCCACTTTTTTTAATGTGGGATCTTTGGGAAATAAATGTACACCAGAAGTGGTACATCCAGGTACAGCACATAAAGGCATTTTTCGAGAAACTTGAAATTTTCGGATTGATAGGTTAGAAAATGTATGGAAGTGACAGTTTTCGATGGCCATGGCGACAATGCGCCATCTGGCGTGATAAAATGGCAGTAATGATCCCCATTTAGTAATGACAAAGTGTTCATGCTATAGAAATAAAGGGCACATAATCTCAACATTGCTAATTGGTTTTAAATGTTGTACAAAGAGCACTGAACTACATAATTCAAGAAGAATACATGCACGTAAGTACATGCTTCATACTGCTGCATTGACATAGTTGGCAGATGTAGCACATGTCAGTGCCAAGGTGGGCAACTGATTTCCTACACGGCATCAGGTAAGAGTACAATTAGTATTTACAACATTGTATATTTAGATAATAAGAAAATAATTTCATAACATCGATTATTTTAATTAGATGGGGTGGACTGTAAATATTAACTATTATTTTCACAGTGAAATACAAGCATATTATCAAAATCTATCTATCCTCTTTAATGGTTATTGGTAATCAATATTACACACACTCTAAGAAAAAACTACTGACAATATAAAAACAACTAACAACATGCTATCTCCAGATGTTTGTCAGGAGTGCGGTGACTTGTGCGGTATTATAAAAAATAGGTTGCACAAACATATTATTTTTGTCATATTTAATCGCAAAAAGTATTCTAAAAGTGTAAAAGATTACGGCAGCAATTAATATTATATAATTAATAGATAATAAATAATAAGGAAGAAATACGAAAAAACATGGCGTTAATTTATGTTAGATAAACTTTGTCACCTAAATGATAAAAACAAATTCTTTACTTTCTCGACAACGTGATGCAGACGTTATAAATTATAGCCAACTTGGCGATAGGATACCTAAATGAAATAAAGTAATATTTTAGTACTAAGTACATACACAAAAATAGAAACAACACACAGTTCGGGACCGGCAGTGGTTATTGATAACTTTTGTAATATTTACCGCCAAGACTTACAGAATAAACATATATACGAAAAATACAGGTAATTTGATCTTCACCATACTTCTCAGAAACACTTTTGTTATAGAGTCAGCTGTTATTTTGAAAAAAATATATATACATTGTAATTTCAGGTCAAGATCGTGGCTAGCGCCGCCCCCTTTCAAGGTCCAAGACTTGGATTTTTCGTTAGGTCTCATCTACACGATACATTAACATTGTATTTCAAATTATTTTGAGAAACTAGTTTTAATACTAACTTGAACTGCATGAACATCAGTAGCCTAACCCTTTTTGTATATTTACGATTGCAAACGGCTCACGAGTGTTTTAAGTTCACTGTTTTCATTACATATTTGTCTTTGTTAATTTTACTTGTCACTCGGTAATCGGTTTAAGTCAACATCGAATAATAGGAAATAATCAATTGTTTATTGCATAGACAACATAGAAAACTTAAAGATACAAATTGTAACAAAAAAAATTTGGTACAATTAGTTTGTACAAACTAGGTTGTACAAAAAGCGGTAGATGCAAATATTAACTGACAGAAAATCTGCCTGGGGACGTTGAATATATATATTATGTCTGTGGGACGGTGTTATATTTGGCATGCAATCGCTAATCTAGTTGTATATATCAATGGTTTACAATAACAAATCGGTCTAAGTTCGACCGCGAAACTAACCAGCATGACCTGAAAAAAGGATTCGTAGAACTATAAAAACATTTACGGGCTCAGATAAACAAGAAAATGCTATAAAATCAAATTTAGGCGAGCATGACACAATTTACAAAATGGCGTCAATGCGCCGGCGCGCAATTGCAAAAATTTCGTCTTGGATCGATTCCAATATGCAAAAAAATACCGGATTTCATAAACTTCAGCTACGTTCGTTTTTTTTTTCATAATATTGAAATCTAAGATTAAAAGTTTATGTAAACATCCGCCATAATAATAATTTATAATTATGAAATTAGTATATATTATTATGGAATAAAAACTATCTTTTTTGTTTTTTTTTTTTTGTAACACTCCGCCTAATGTAAAGCTAGAGTGCGGTCCATGAATGGAAACAACTGCTACTACAGAGATACCTGTGCGGGTAGCAGTCGCCTCCACTATGCCGGCTTGAGGAGACGAGCATGTACCATCTAGATTGACAGTGCACACTCCTCTCGCTATACCTGGTTACTTTCAAACTATTCCCGAAACGCGACAAGGTCACTTTACGGGTTTTACATTCGAAAGTGGTGGTACTACCCTAGGACGGCAGACTGGACAAATAACCATCATCAGTCTGCCTACCACTCTTTTAAAGCTGTGATAAAAAAAAAGATAAATATTGTATATTATACTGATTAGTGTATGTATGTGTATATATTTACCTTTATATATTTATATTACACTATACCTATATATATATATTTGTTTAAAATACTGCTTCTCTTCGCTCACACCTGTCACAAACACAGAGGTTAGCTGGAAGAGAATGCTATTTAGCATTAAGTTCGCCTATGTACATGTTATATTAAGTTTTTAAATAAATAAATAAATTCAATTACCTTACGATTTGTAAACGTTCATCACAATGAAATTAACTGCAGATTTTCTGCTACAGCGCGGTGTTCTGAAAAAAAAAGTTCGTGGTACATACTTGTATAAAAAACGGTAGTGGTATGCAGACTAGTAATGATTAATAACCCAGTCTGCTAGGGTGATCTAATCGCGTTTCTGAATCAGTTTGGAGAAGTAGCCGAACATAACGAGACTAACATGATGCACATTCGTTTCCTCAAGCCGGCACAATGGAAGTGGCTGTCTGGAGACATTTCTCTGTGGTAGCAATTGTTTGCGCTTATCAACCACTTATTTCAAATATTCTATCAAATTGTACGCATTAATTGTATAGTGATTTTCAGTCCAACATTATTTTAAATGTACCTATTCACTTTTATCCGATTAAGTGACAGAAGATTATCTTGTAAAACATTTATATCTTTAAATTTATCTAATCACAAACTAAAATAAAAGCTTATTGACTTTTTTCGATTATCAATATTATCGAAAAAAAATTAACAAATCCAGCATTTGGATATCCTAAAAATAATAGGTAGTAATAATAATAATAACGCGCTCCGACAATTGTCAGAGTTTATTGTTAAGCTGATTTCCCTTTTCTCACCTCACTCTAAACAAACCATACAACCTGTAATTATGATAAATAAAATATATTCTATTCTATAACAATAAGGTAAAAAAATAATTTTCTACTTAATAACCTAAATATTATTAGTTATGTTAAGAACATTACGCACAAAGAGAGGCCACTGCAGACAAAAAGCCTGCGAGGAATCTACAATTTACAAGTTCTACATGGTAAAATATTAACTAATAACAAAAAAATCGTTTTATTTGCGTATCTAATTTGTGTATGTATATCTAATCTGTTTTGTTGACCGCATACAACGGCTGCACGGCGACGGAGGACATTTAATAATCATGATGGGGATAAAGGATACTAAATTGTAGCAAATTAACAAAGCGGGGACGACACTTTTTTTTTTAAGCTCGACATATGACAACACTTCACCTGGAGTGTGGCAAACATTATTGGTGTAAGTTGTAAAATAAATTATGTAAATATAGTTTTTAAATTACGTTCACGAAAGAAATGACGCCAGTAAATTTATTCGATCAATTCGAAACGGTGTAATTGATCTTAAAATATATTCTTTGCACATCTCGAAAGTTATTGCAGTGGCTTGACTACAAGCACTTGAACCGGTCTACGCATAATGGACTCCGTCCATATCGAGGTATAAAAATAGTCCTTACATTTAAACATTATTTATATTTATATTAAAAGAGAAGTTTAATAAAAAAACAAAGTTTATAACAATAATGTAATAAATTAATTGAATAGAAAAAATCTTCATAATTTCTTAAACAAATCCATCATTTTATGCGTCAATAATTAATAATGAAAATAACCTATGATTCTGAGCAAAATGTTGTTGCCAAACACTTCAGGAAAACGCCTACAATAAATTAGAAAAAGAAATTATAATACTGAAGACGTGGCTGTATGGGCATTAATCCCCTTGCCTTCCCAGAATGGCAGAATAGAGCAAAAAAGAAAAAGATAATAACTGATAAATAATACTTAGGTATTTTTAAAACTGCAATATATCTCCAAAAGGCAAGTAGATTTTTGAGATGCGCCCTGATCCGACCCACCTGCCAGACGCTTAGCTATACAGATTAACAGTCAGAAACATAAGTTTAGAAAAATAATTCAAGCCCGATAATAATATTACAAAAAGATTTTTTTTAAATGACAATTATCTGGATCACATCATGTATAATAAATTAATTACATTTCAAGTTTTTATTTTATTTAACCCTGCCAATAATTTTAGTATTCACACCCACGTAGGTTAGATACAATTTAATTCAACGTTTATGGTCTAGAATTTTAGATTGTGATCTGCCATCGACTTCTTTATGAGGTCAACGACAAGGCGTCTACAATTTCAGCGACTTTCGTTATTGCAAGAAAATTTATGTCGTTTTTATTACTTATTCTTTGTTCTATTATTTATTAGGATTTTTTCACACTACTATAAAATGTTATTATTAAATGTTTAATTTACATATTAGGTATTTCGTCTTTTCTTCGTTTATGTCTATTAATATAATTTAAAATGTTTAATATAACAAATTACATTCATTGCAGCCTCACGTACATTGAAGCTTTTGTAGGACGTATATAGAATATATCGTACGGAAATCGCGTAATCTACGTTTGCTCTCCGTAAACTTGACCTAAAGGAGGTCAAGGTCACACAATGAGAACTTTTTTACTAACTAGACCGCTACATTCAGTGCAGTGGTAATTATAAGATTATGCTCGTATCATAAGCACCGAGTGACCAATGTACATACATATAAAAGTTACATTGGTACCGGTCAGGTTTTTCTTAGTAGCTGAGCATTTGAATACACTCCGCCTGATAATAAGCTGGAGTACAGTTCATGAGCGACTGATACCACAGAGGAAGGTCTGAAGACTGCCATCTCCTCCACTATACCGGCTTCAGGAGATCGATATGCACCAGTTGCTTCCAAGTTAAAGCAACTAGGTTGTAAACAATACGCAACCAGGTCATTTCACAGGTGGTGCGTTTTCTGGATTATATCGCGGTGCATTAAAACTTAAGATATTATTTTGCTAACCTATATGAGCCGGCACCCGCCAGCAATTCAGAAAGTAGACCAAAACTCAAAAGAAACTACACAATACACTTTAGTATTACCACAATTATTGTCAATTTATATGAAAGTTTACGTTATAATGACATCGAAAGCGTATTTCTGTTTTGTTTCAGTTCCACTGCACCGAGACACGCCGCTATTACTGCCTCTACTGGGAGAGTAACGAGGACATCGGAAGGTCATTTATAACATTCGCGCATGCGCATGTCACGCCAAAATGTAACGTAACAACCTAAATCCGACCTCTGGCAACGAAACTACTGGATGGAGCCGATGTCAATATCCGCGTTCAAAGAATCTTCGAGTCTTATTTGACATAAACTTAGATGTTTTATATTAGCCCGTCATATGACCGCAGAGCCGTCTATAAGCGGAGGCGACTGCTGCTTCAGGAGATTCGAGATTAAAGCTAGAGTTGTCTTTAAAAGTTCCATACCTTAAATCATTAAGGTCGCTCAATGCCTATAGACAATATTAAAGAGTGGTAGGCAGACTGTTGATGGATATTAGCCCAGTCTGTCATCCTGGGGTAGTACCACCACTTTCGAATGTAACATGTGTGAAGTGATTGGCGTTTCGGGAACAGTTTTAAAGTAGCTAGGTATAGCGAGAGAAGTGTGCACTGTCAATCTTGTCAATCGAATTCCACCTGATGTTAAGCTAGAGTGCGGTCCATGAACGGTAACAAAAGTAACAGATAAATTTCTACTGGCAGCAGTCGCTACCGCTATGCCGGCCTGTGATGTACATCCAGATTCACAATGCACACTCCTCTCCCATACCCGATCCCGAACGTGACAAGAGCAGTCACTTCACACATTCGAAAGTACTACAGAACATAGTTACATTGGTACCGGTCAGAAATTAGCGAGGTTTGAATACAAGTCTCATCGATCGTGAGTTCACGCGCTCAAACGCTGAACCACGGCCGCTCATCTCTTTATATTTGTTGAAAATAAGAACTGATAGAATTCCATAGCAGTACCAGGTAACCCGCTGCCGGCGTACAAAATGATGACGAGCGTAAAGTTAAACTACACTATATTTAAATAAATACAAAAAAAGTTGCATAGTCATTTATTTGTGAATCCTAGACTCTTGGCCAACACGTGGTTCAACAAGAATTGAGTTGAGTTTGTCTAAATAAAGTGGTTATTATTGGTGGTAGTATTTATATATTAGTGGCTTGTTCTTCTTTTGTTAAATGGCCTCAGATGTCATAACAAGGACAATTCTGCCAATCTCGAGTAGTAAATTCTTAATATTTGTGCATCAAATTGCATGGTGTTTTACAATTTGACGCTTTCTTAGAGTATTTGGCGGCAATTCACCCGGTCACGTCATAATATGAGCCTTTTAGCGTAGCGTGGGATAACCACAAAAAAAATCGCTTCCGTTGCCTTATATAGAGTGACAACACCAATTTTACGCAATAATAACCACTAAATTAATTAAGCAAAGGGATAAAAAACACCTCAACTGTCCCGGGCAAAAGCGCGCCAAACACTCCGGCTTGTTCTTCTTCTTTTGATAAATGGCCTCAGATGACAACGACAATTCTGCCAATCTCGAGGTAGATTTTGTTATACCCGAAATAAGATTAAGTTACAGGTGTTACAATTAAAAAAAAACGCCCTTTACTAGCTGGACTGGGAATAACGACACAGCGGTTTGCCTGTCGCTTTTTGAAATTAAAAATTTAACTTTTATCTTAAAACTATTTATTTTTAATTTTAAAACTGTAAAAAACTGAAAGAAATAGAAATTTGGTATTCAAAATTATTTATTTATTTCGTCAAAATACTTGACATTACAATAAACATTAAATAACTGGAGCTATTGAGAATTCAGCACTTTTAGCTACATTTTACAGCTAAACGTAATGCTCCCTAACCTACCTCAACAATATTGTTCGTAAGTAATCGAGATTTTCGATCTTATGCAAAACAAGATTTCTATTTAACAAATTGTTAATAACAATATAATATGTATTACTAAACGATAAGTTAAATTAATAGTAATAATAAACTTGACTAGAAAGAAATGCTTAATTTTAATAAAAACAAAAGGCGGCAGTTTTTTTTTTGTGGCATCCCATGCCGTGAAACCGATCATATATCGAGATTTGTGAATCTACAATTCGATTTAAAAAAAAAAGAAAATTTAATACTAGACATGGCTGTACGAGCCTTCCCAAAATGCAAGAACTAAAGTAAAATAATAATAATAATAACACATACCTAAATCAACGTAAAACAATATCACAGATAACAATAATACTTAAAAATCACAATTTAGTTATTATGCATTAGAAAACATAAGCAATTTTAAAATTGGTAGAATTATTACACAAATAAGGTAGCATAATAATTTCTATAGTTTGGAAACAGAGACTAGGAGACAGCACTACAGCAGTAGTCGCCGTGGCGCGCCGGCCGGGGAGACACATGTGCACCATCTGGATCTGGTACATCGAAACGAGACCTGATCACCTTACAGAATATACACCAAAAAGTGGTAGTGCTGCCCCAGGATGGCAGACTGAGAATAACCGTAATTTGTCGCCTACCAACATATTTATTCTTTGAAAAACTCACTATTATCAGAAAGTTCATGAAAAAGATGTTTAAGGACTTTTGTTACACGTTCATGCATATAATTTGTTGCTTTAGCCCTAGGTAACTTGGATTCCTTGTTAGGATTTGCACATTCTTCTAATATATTTATAAGATACCCTGGACTATGATTACTAACAAGCAAACCAGGTATTAGGAACTTTTTCGACATCGTCCAACCTAAAAATACCTTTTCACAAACAATCTGCAAATTATTGTTTGCTGTGCCATTTTCACACTTTTTAGTAGTTACATTACAAATGGAACGACAATCGAAATAAGTACAGTCCTCATGATCATCGCAAGAGCTACTGCCTAACATCCTATTTAGAACACTACTCGGAAAAACAGCGTCTAAATCTAAATATTTTACTCTATCTGTATCCAATGTTAAACCAAAATTACTAAGTTTTATATCACAAAACTGAAGAGGTTCCGGTAGAGCTTCAATTCTTTCCAAATATTTCATAATCATTAAAGCAATTTTAACACGAAATTTAAAATAAACCTTATCATCATGTAGTTTAAAAAAATTTGTGTAATCTCCGAGTGAATTTAACAGTTCTACTGAATAAAGGATACCGCATGTACCATGTAATTTTGGAAATAAGTCATACTGTTCATACAGAATCATAGCTAAGTATTCATTGTCATTCAATAGATTCCATACATTTTTCTTTTCCGTACGACGTGTATAACTTGAATATTTTGGATCATAATCTAACGTAGTCATATTTATTACCATCGTAGTGTTTACATTTATATTGAATTTACTTTTTACTAGAGATTTAACAGATTCAATAAATGCATATTCGTCATTGCATTTTGAACAATTTATTATATCAAAATTGACATATTTAGGTATTTTGAAGATGTAGCTATTGTTTTCCATCTGACCACTGAAGACAGCTGTTTTCTCATTGTGTTTATTTCTACATGTTACAGATGTTAGTTTATCTTCAAAGCATAAAGGTGCACATAAATTTCCCAATGAATCTTCATGTTTGGCTCGAGAACACTGAAATTTATGTTAAATAACAAAAATTATAATAATTTTCACTCCAGTCTGATGTTGAGTTAGTATAGTTTAGGACTGCAACAATTACTACTACAGAGAAGTGTTCTGTAAAAACATAGTGCTGTACCAATGTTGCAACATAAGTTTTACAAGATTTATATCTTTCTCAGTAAAATTTATTGACATTGTCTTTTGTTTCTGATTAAAGGAGCACCCTCAACCAACGTGCATGTATGAACAGAGTAATGAATATGTGGTGGATATGTAAAGAGACCAGTTGCTGGTGCTCCATAGTTTCTGCCTACCCCAAAGTGAGTTAAATATTAGTAGTAGTCATTAAAGATTTTATTTACATGACATACTTATTACTATAATAACATGAATCCTATTAATATGCCTAAGTCATACCTAAATCAACCTTATGACCTGACGCCAGGGCCGGAACTTTCGCTTAAGCGACCCGGGGGCAGAACAAAAAATGGGGTCTCCTATGGAGGAGAGCAGAGAGAGAGAGAGAGAAATCTACAACCTTATGACCTAGGTAGACTTATGATACTTAGCATGATCTGCCGTTCCTAATAAAAATATTTAAAAAATGAATACTTACGATTTGATCCACAACTGCTTTTGTAAGTTTATTAAAACATAAAAGGCCCATTGTCAGTCCAAAATATACTAACATGGAAATTACTATTATTATAAAAAATATAAGATATCTATGACGTCGGGCTTTTAATACAATCCCAGATATCAACCAGGTGAAGAAAAGGTGCAAAGATTTGAGGTGGCGGTGTATTGTATCTATCATTTTTGACCTGCAATCACATAATACAATTAGATAATTGATAGTTAATGCGAGTAGTAATTGCTATTACAACTGTTAACGATTATTTATTTATATTTATTGATTAAATATTATTAATTATTGATTAACGAAGAATTCTCACCTACTTTTTTAAATGTTATGTCTGTAGTATCAAACCTATAATAGTTATACAGTCATACTGTTACGTGATCTTTTACATCTTCTCGATTGTTTTGAATAAATAACGCAAAACCTGCAAAGTTCGATAAAAATCGAAAATTATTCAAAAATAGAATCAAAACAGGCTCTTTCTGTCAATCAATTAGCAACTTCCACACAGTAGGTGTAAACAAAAATAAATAAAATAATATAATAATAATAATATTTTATTGATAGAAGTATTTTATATATACTGAAACGAAGTCTTATCTTTATTATTATAATAATAAAAATGCAATTCTTTAACCTACTACTGTGTCACAAAATTGGTGGAATTCTGCCATTCTAGAAAGGCAAAGGAATCAAAGCCCATACAGCCAAATAAACTTCTTTTATACATTCATTTTACATTACTATTATAGGTACTCTACAATTTCAATGTTTTCTTGGAGGAATTTGTTGGTATACATACATTTAGCCCCTCTGCGTTAATGAATTATCAAAATAATAGGCCACTATCGCGCGCTGAAACCGCCCGTATGAATGATTCCTGACAGCTAATAGCTACGTCCAGACACGCGCTCTAAAATTCAATATAAAACTGTGTTTTATTTTATTTTTTTATTATTTTAGAAAAAAATAATATTGTTTAAAATTGTAGAAATAAATTACATTATAATATAATATTTTTTAAATAATTCCATTAATAGTATTATAGGTGCAGGGGAATTATATTTATAAAATATATACAATACAATTAATGACAATATTTTCAATTTTAAACTGTAAACGATTTTTGCTCTTGCCCATCATTGCCCATTATTGCTCCATTGCTCATATTCCTCTATGTGCCCATTGTTTTAATAAAAATAATTTATAATAAAAACAATACCTATCCACTTGTTATCTTACCTACCTATTTGATTCTTATGTTATTGTGGTTAAAGAAATTTGATAAACCGATGAAATATGATAACTAAAGCCATTGAGATAACTAAAGCAGTTTGGTTAGATTATGTGATTCTTCTACTTCCCAATATTGCCTTAAGTACATATATTATGTTTACATCACTTACTAAGGTAATAGTGATTTTGTGACATAGAAAATATCTGTTAGTATGTAATATATGTTAATAGATCTAGGTGCCCAGATACATAGGTATATATATCTTACTCAGAAGCCTATTTTGACACAGTTTCTAGTTCAGCGATTCTTAAATTCATAAACACATTGGCCAATAGAGGTTTGGCCACCCTAAAACTTGACTAAAAATAACTTCAAAAAAATAATAATCCACGTTTTCGGATACTACGTAACTTAAGCTCCACTGAAGCGTCATAGTCAAAGCGAAAAGTACTACTTACGCCTTTGTGGACTGAAGGTCTAAGCTAAAAATCTAATAGGTGCTAAAAATTAATATTTCTTTTTGTATGTTTGATGTTGCGTTTCTTAAAGAACTAGACAGCTTAGAAAAAATATTTTTGGGTTAGATTGTTTGTTAATTTATTATTTAGGTACAATTTTATATAAATTATAAATAGCAGATAGCATATATTTTTTTTAGAATACATGTTAATATTGTACACGCCGCAGTTGCTGCCTTACCTATCTACGTATAGGCAAGCATTACCCACAAAGTACATTACTACGTAATAATGCAACAAAGGCACACGTTTTCCCTACGCAGTTGAATATGTGCAGTTTACCATGACCCAGTCTTTCTCATTATTATATCCCAGTTTACAATAGTTTATCCTCACTTCAGAAGCAAAGTCAGTAGCCATTGATATTTCCTGCTCCACCCATCCCCTCTACTATTAAGAATGAGTCACCTTTTTTCTAATTCATGACTGTTTCTCTGAATGTCTTTTAGAGGTAAAATTAATCAAAGGTGAATTAAATGAAAATACAAAAGTATTCGTTTCACATTTTATTAATGTAAATTTGCAAGTAATAATAATACAAATGGTCGTGTAAATTGTATTTCATGAATAGTATATAACTATTTTGATTTTGGATAAACGGTATTATTCCGTCTCCACAACATTATTTATATTAATATTGCTAAATTTCACGAGTTGTCGATTTTTAAGTATAAAAGGCAGTCTCGGAGGTACGACGTTACGAATTACTGACTTACGCCTAAGTAGATTTATGAGATTATTTTGTGAATGTGTCAAAACACAAGTTAAATTTCAACTCCTACCAGTTACTCCGCCATATAATAAGGTCATCACATACTACGTGGTGTTATAAGTGCAGTTCTATGCAATCTAATAAATTCCTAAAGGTTGATGTGACCTATATTGTCTACATGTCATACATCACAAATTTTTCCTAAAGCTACATCTGTACAATTAATCAATTCAAATGCCTACTGAGTTTCATTATCGGAGTTTCATAAGTTAAACTAGTCTCAAGTCCCCGACCCAATCACATGCGATCAAACAGCCAAATCAATTAATTATACCTACTCGAGGACGATATATAAGAAAAGAAATAATAATATTTATGAACAATTTATAAAATTAAATACTTTTGATTTAGTGTTCCAAGTTATTCACAAAGAGAGCATTATTCATCAGAGTCCTTTTGTTCTTGCGGATTTAGCCATGGGTGCTGAAGGCACTCGTACGCTGTGGCTCGACGATTCGGATCAAAGTCCAGCATTGGCTTTAAAAAATCAGCAAACTCGTTAGCTTGTATCTCCGTCCATCCATACTTCTCAGTGAGGACCGCTACCAGGTTCCACGGCTTTAACCCTGTTATGTTTCTTAGTTCACCTTTTTTATTGAAAAATAATTTTGAATTTCTTCCTGATGCAGCAATGCGTTTAGGTATATCACCGAGGAGTTCAATTATATGAGCCAGGTGATCCTCATCTCTGCTATAGTCATCACCGGAGTGGGGCTCGAACAAGAAATCTCCTGTGGCTAATTCGAAAGCCATACATGCAGTACTCCAGATGTCTGCCGAGGTTCCGTATCCTGCACTCAGCAATACCTCCAGTGACCTGTACTGCCTGGTCTGAATATCCTCAGTGAAGTGTCTGTGTACCCAACAAGCGTTACCCAAGTCTGCAATTTTCACTTCTATATCACAAACCTTAAATGCAGGATCCAGCTGCTTGTCCGAGACCTTGCTCTTTTGTGAATTAAA
Organism: Tinea pellionella; assembly: GCA_948150575.1. Lineage (NCBI taxonomy): Eukaryota > Metazoa > Arthropoda > Insecta > Lepidoptera > Tineidae > Tinea > Tinea pellionella. Next base: position 5,614,120 of record OX411256.1, read on the forward strand.
CGAGGGAGGGGTATTTGTTTGCTCACCTTCTGACATCGGTGTACGAGGCTCCTGACAGCTAGATGGTGGTATATATCCCACTTGTACGGAGTCAGCGTCCGTGTCAAAGGCATCATCCTCTTGTATCATTAAGTCATTGCAACCATTCAAGTTATCAGTGTCAGAGCGCATTGTATCATTAACACTGGCTTCCTCTGGTGTTTGTGGCGAGTCATCATTGTCCTGTGACATGGGTGCAGATTCACTGGTCTCCATTTTCTTTTGTTCTTCAATTTGTTCCATTTGTTTCTTAAGTAACATTGACTGTCGTTTGGCTTTCTTTTTTAATTTCTTCTTTTTGTTTCTGCTCATTTTAGCATTGACTACTTGCTCTTGAAATTCTTTTGGTGCCGTACTTATTAAGGAATTGGGTAACTTCAAACCTAAAGAATGAAGTTCAGTAGCTTCAGCGGCTAGTTTATGTATATAAGTTTCGTCCACGCAGACCAATACATTCTCTGGTTTTATATCCGTATGAATTATCTTGCATTTTGTATGTAAATAATCCAAACCCTCCAATACTTGACGAATTATTGTTCTCACATTATCCAAAGGTATTCCTCTATAATTTGATTTTACAATTAATTTCAATAAATGATGACCCAACACTTCAAAAACCATGCATACATGCGTCCCATTGACGCCAGTGATCTTGAAGTCATTGAGGAGCTGAACAGTTTTATTGCGTTTAGGATCTGTTGGATCACTATCACGAACAGATTTCAATATTTTTATTTCATCAAGGGCTGTTTCGGTAAAGTGAGGTGCCGATTTGACCACCTTTAAAGCTGCAAATCGTTTGTCTAAGAGATCCCAACAAAGCCAAACAGTGGAAAAGTGGCCCCAGCCTAGTTTTCTTGTGACGTGATAACGACTCTGGAATAAATCGCCGATTTTAACAGGATGATAACCACCTTTGCAGTAGTCAGCGGTGTCTTCTTGTTCTTCGTCATCGCTAGAGTGCTGCTCGTCCTCTACATCTTCTATAGTCTCATTGGAAGAACTGTGTGCAGGCTCTAGACGAGTTTGGGTTTGGTTTTGATTACGAAGCCCGTTTCCCTGTCCCCCAGAGCCATGATCTTCTTCGCGATTTTTCTTCTTTCCAACTTTATGACGTTTCTTTTTCGCCTGGATGGCGAGCACTCTCCTATTCACGTCCGATTTAGAACTCATTTAGCGAATAAATACACTTTAAACAACTGTATAAGTGGAATTTTATCTTTTCATTTCAACCTTTTTGTTTGAGAATGGCGGCCGGTCACAGGCGAACAAAATGCGTTCGAACCACGAACTCAAATAATATGGAGCATGGGCCGTGGTCGATATAAAATGGCTGTCAAAATATTTTTGTATGTAATTTATTTTATGCAGGTAACTGAATCTTATGTAATTTAATATTTGAAAGCATTAAAAACATTTAAAATAAACACTATATAATACGAGTCAATAAGAAATACAGTTAAAAATATTACGAAAACACCTATCCTCAATTTAGTTTGTCATTCATTCATTTTCCATCTGTGGTTTTCGGTTTATCGAATTAACGAGTGTACAATCTCGTATTCTCAGTTTCGAATAATCGAGCGAAATAATGACAACACTACTATAAAGTAACAATAAAATTATAAAATTATATTAACCAATACAAATATATTAAGCATTTTAAAAATTAATATCTTCAATATTTAGGGTACTTCCCATACGAGTACGCCACTAACTTTTCATACTGAGGGACAAGCATGAGTTTACGTTTACGATGTCACGGCGTAAAGTGAGAACTATCCACCAATCAGAGGGCCCAAGTACAAGCTTACATTTACGCCGTGACAGCGTAAAGCGAGATCTCCACCAATAGGACCGCTTCATTTGATTTTTTATTATCTCGGCGGTCAAAATAACATCGTATGATCGGTGGAGAGTGTCGCGTTACAATATCACGGCGTAAATGCAACCTCGTACTTGACCCTTAGGCGTCGGACAATATTATTTTGAATTTTGAATTTGAATTATTTGGTTAAAAAAATAAATAAAGCGTTCCTATTGGTGGAAAGCTCTCACACACCGTTCTTACATCTTTAAAGTCTAAAGCAAACTGATACTCAAAAGCTAATTTTAATGAAAATAAAATAAATTACACTGTAATTATGATTTATTTATCGTTATTTCTTTTATCTTCCGCCCGCTTAAAAAATTTCGCTGGCCATAGAATAACCCCACTCAGAGTAATAGAAGCACCAGAAATAATGAAAGCCAATGTAAACCCAGAAGTACTCTTAATAGCACTTGCCATAGGCGTGCTAAGTAAACTGCCAACACCTTGAAATACCAACATCATACCAGTAGCATTTGTTAATTTTTCTAAACCGTACAATGATACAATCACCATACTTCTCAAAGTAGCAGCACTTGCTATAAATAACCCAAATACAAAGCAGTACAAATATTGATAATACAGTGAAAACGATAACATTGAAATACAAGTAGAACAACCAGCACAAATTACCGAGGCACTCATCAGATAAAGGGGATCCAATTTGTAAGCTAAGAATCCCAAAATTAAACGACCTACAATATTACAAAAACCGATTACGCTGACAAACCAAGTACAGTGCTTGAGTGGTATACCTTCACGTAGGTTTCGTTCCTTTAAGTACACATACGGTACCAATAAACCGAGGTATAAGAAAAATCCATGAAAGCACAAAGACAAAAAAGATGCTCTTCTAAGTAACTTTGTATCCATCATAGTAGCGAGGATTCTTCTAGCGGCTATGGTGAATATCCCTCGTTTATCTTTCAAATCAGTAGCAGCCGCTGCCCTTGTCACAGCTAGACGATATTCAATACCGGCGTCCAAATCGCCCGTTGTATTCATTTTACTTTTTTCATATTCAGGAAGCTTTTGTATTTTGCCGTCGTAAAAAGCATCGTCCCTATATAACGGACGCTCTTCGTCAACATGACTCTCCCAAGTACAAAGTCTACCGCAACATCCCTTTTTTATTGGTTCGGAATTGTTTGTCGCCTCTATGTCTTTATGACTCTCCTGTAAGCTCATATTTGAAATTGCTGATTTCATTTGTCTAAGTTGCCTCGTACTGATTGTTCGTTCAGTATTTAGGACTTTTAGTGCGAGTTTTGAATGTGCTGCTCTTGTAGACGGTCCGGCGTTATTCTGATTATCATCTACCATTTGGGCTGCAGTTGGAAAGTTATAATTAGAAGCCGCGACAAATAATCTTTCAGTCGCAGTGGGTACTATTGCCTCTGATTTAGAACGTGTCTGCTGAACAGTTACAGTCGATAAAGTTGGAAGATAAGTAACAGTGCGAGTCGGATCATCCGAAGCATGTACTACGGCTAATGATAATAGAGGTTTAAATGACATAGCAAAAAAATATATTAAACCGAACATACCAGAATGTAAAAGGGTAACAACACGCCAACCACCAATTGGAATCAAAAATACGTTTAAAGGAAACATGCACGTTACCCCAATGCTGGATCCTACAGTAGCAAGTGTTAACGCAAACGCGCGATATTTTTCAAAATAAAAGCCAACGACTAAAATACTCGACAAATTTATTAGGGAGTATCCAAGCCCAGCAATCATGCCGTAAAATATAACAATAGTTAGGTAGTTGGTCGCAAAATGAGTTATCAATAAAGACATTGAACATAAAACTGAACCAGTCATAGCACATGTTCTAAATCCGAATCGATTTATCAATGCTGAGGTTACTGGTGACAATATAAAGTATAAAGCAATGGCAATAGAATTTATTAAAACTACTAATGCTTCACTTTGTTGGAGATCTTCTGTCATGTCGGACAGTAAACTTCCAAAGGTAAAAACAATTCCGTCCAATATTGTTGTACAACCCATCGCACAAACAACAACAAACCATCCCCAACCACCTTCGTTGGGAAGAGATACTTGTGCTGCGATTTCTGTTTCTTCTCCACCTTCTAAATTGTCAGGTCTAGGAATTACTCTGCTTGAGTTCTTTTTGTCCTTTGGTTTAGATATTGGAAGATTTGCCTGCATTTTACTTTTGGTTGCTGGAAGTCAATTACCTACTTCGAGTACGTATTGTAATCAAATATTTAAACTAATATTAGTTTGAAATTATGGTTATAATTAATATGACATGATTAATTTAGAATTGGTTGACAGACTAATAATACTCTTTAAATTAATTTTATTCAACAGCGTACATATTATATTCCTGGTAAAGCTTAGGATTAGATTTTTTCTTTTACGAATATATAAAATAATTCGTAAAACATAATTCCGTTGGTGAATTAATTGAATATCAATTAAATGATTGTACAGAATAATTGATATTTTGTGCGTCACTAATGACAGTCAAATCAAAAGAGAAGTGCTTATGAATGATTGCCATTAGAAAAATAAAATCTTAGAAAGTTTTGGCGGGATAGAATTTGTAGATCTTGAATTATATTCCAAAATTTGTTATTTTAAGTGTTATAATGGTCTACTATTATCCATTTAGTGTTCGCGAATGCGAATGAGTTTATGTAGATGATCCAAAATAGAAGAACGTCTATTTTTATTTACTCTCTAAACTTTTGATTTTATTAAAAATTTATATCTGCTATCTGCTAAATTCATAAATAAATTATTATTGATGCATTATAATCATGTTACTGTTAATTATAATTATTATTACTTTATGTAAAAAAAAAATATTACTTTGACACTGACAAATTATTGCAATGCCTCATAAAAGAAAAAGAAGAAAACGCAACCTATCTTGTCAAAGCGAATAACGGATTTTGGAGGGAAATGGTCTCCGGAGTCAACGGAGTCAGCTTTTACTAATAGGCGTGCGGGACCTAGAAATTGAATTTTATAGTTCATAAATTATTAACAAGAACATGTCTCAAACGAGACTTACTTCATTCTTTGCGAGTAGAAAAAGGCCGGCGTCTGATGACATCGTAAGCTCTAAAAGTAAAGTTGCAAACGTTGAATCGGTGTCTTCAACTAAAAGTGGCGGTAAAAGAATATCTTATACGTATACACCGATTAATCATGAAACTAAGTGTGATAAATCAACGGCTTCTCTCAGTTCGACCAAGACTGAAAAGGTTGTGGAAGATAAATTAGTAGAATCACCATCACAGCAAGATCTTAATGTGTTCAAAAAGAAATCGAATGCTGCTAATGTGATTAGAGAGCTTAACCAATCTGCAAACGTCGATGTAGCTCATTCAGCTCGAAAAGAGTTAAGTTTGGGCGACATACGTAAAAAGCTTCGAAATAACCCGAAATTCGCACAAATCAAAGAAAGGGCAGAGCAGTTGAGCAAGCGGATTGAAGAGTTCAAAGAAGGGACTGCAAAGAAGAACCTGAAAGGATTCAGTTCTATAGATGTGGAAGTACCATCAAGGTATACTATATGAATATAAAATTTAAGTTTACGTATGACTATATTTTATTGCTCGTTTTGCTATATTGCAATGTCAGTATATTTTTCATCTGAAAAGCAATCAGTGAGTTTAGTGCACTATTAATTAAAGTTCTTACAAACTATTATCTAATAACTAAAGCAGCTAAATAACTTATCACTCAAAAACCTAATTCTGAAACATTCTTGTAACCCTGATAGCTCAGTAGAGCTTCGACACGTTGAGCCTTGGAGTGTACAGACTTCTATGTCCGCTTTTTTAGTTTAAAACTTTATTTTTTCATCAATTCATTATTATTGTATATCTTATCAAGATACTATATTTTATCAAATGTGATTTGTTTATTGAAATTGATTGTTTTAATTTTTTTGCTTAATGTTTTTCACTTCAAGCGCAGTGTGAAAGGGCATCTCATTAAGCCGGCATAGCGAGCGTGACTGCTGTCTGCAGATCCCCTTCTTGACAGCAGTCGCCTCCGTTCATTCTAGTTTAACATCAAGCGGAGTGTGGTCATATGACTTGCTAAATTAAAATGAAAGCCCATCTATACACACAATCTTTCCTGCGTGCTTGTTTGTGCAAACTAGATTGTGCAGGCAAGACGGAAGGTCGAGACGTAGCTCAATGTCCAAAATGTGATTGGACTGCACAGTTTTACCTGGAGGAGTGGGGATTAGTTACTTGGCACGTGACCAATGAGATCACTAAAGTAAACTTGCCTGCACAAGTCAATGAATGTATGTTCCAATGTACAGTATGTCCCTCGGACACTACTCTGTCATGCCTGTACATGTAGCCTAGCTATTAGGTGCACTATCGTGAGCTGTACATAATAATAATGTAATGTTTTGTCTACAGTCCATTGAAGAAAAGAATCCAAAATGATCTTCTTTCCCCCAAGAAGCATGATGAAGCTCCTAGTGAAGATTTTGGAAAGAGGTCTCTCATGTCCCCTAGGAAGATTGCAGTCAGCCCTGTCAAAAGTCCTCGAAAGGTATAAAATAATTTGCATTACAGCTATTCATTTATTAATTGATAATGTGTTGCATTATTAATTACTTAGTATTACCTAATGATTTTTTAAAAATGTTGGTATTTCCAGGTATCTGCATATGCAAAAAATGTTAATCCATTGACAATATCATCCAGTCTGTCTCTGCCATTCACTTATCGGATCCTGGGAGAGATATTCAGAGCGATGGAGACGGTGGTAGCTCTCATGTACAACAGAAACGAGATGATCACTTTCACCAAACTCAAGCCTTCTGTTCAAGAAATGCTAAAACGTGACTTCACTGAAAAGGAACTTTCACAAATTAAGCATTTAGTGCCGGATTTTTATAACTTTGAAATTAAAAAATCCAAAACTTTCAGCACTTCTGTTAATAAGGATACTTATGAGCTTCTTATTATGCCAAATTTCCCAAACGAGAATGGTGTCATGAGTCCAGGAGTGTTGCTAGAGAGGCGCAGACATTTCTTTGACACCATTCTAAAAGTCGTTAAGAAACATCATGCACAATTTCTATTGACTCTGGATCCTCCTATGGTCATCCCTGATAACAAACTGTCACGTTGGCATCCACTGTTTGAAATTGAAAATGTACCTGAGATAGAATGTGCTAAGTTGCCAAACAAACCTAATGTTGAGACATACTCATCTGCTCAAGACGTATTGTCTAAAGCACGTCAATTATTCAAATGTAATACCAAAATGGAAAGAGCCATGGAGAAGCTAGCTCAAGCTAAAGCAGAGGGATCCACTGAGAAAGACGCCGCACCTTCAACTAGCAAACCATTACTGAATCCAGCATTGAGAAACTTGCCACCTGCTCTGTTAGAAATGGTAAAAGCTAAGCAGGCCGCCAAGGCCTTGGAGGCGATGACGAGATCCAGTGAAGATGACAAATTATATGCAATATACAGTCGCCTCCCAGAGCTAGCTAGGAGTTTGAGAAACATATTTGTTACTGAAAGAAAAAATGTTTTGGCTCTCAATGTGGTGGTATCCAAATTAGAGAACAGCTTCAAATGGGTGTCTTCTAATCAATTTCGTGAAGATATCAAGGTGCTCTCTGAACAGGTATCAGACTTTATCCAACTGCACAACATGAGACAGACCACATACCTCAAGTTGGATAAGACAGCCAAAATGGATGCCATTCTTTCAAAATTAGAAGCTCTTGCCAAAAAATATAAATCATAAACGCAATAAGTACTTTGACCATGATTTAGTTTAATTAAGGATATAATTTCGTTTGACATCGATTAGGTTTAACAAGACATTTTAATTATTTTTTATGATTTCAATTAGTATTTAATTGTGACATCAAAAAAGCAATGATTCGTAATTGATTTAGAACAAAAATAGTAATGGCAAAGTAAGACTATCAAATTAATAAATACAATCAGTATTGAAATAAGATAATTTAACTATTTTAAGTTTTTCCTTTACTTTGTATTCTTTTTTAATATATTTCTTTATTGCAACGATCTATTATTTAAATTCAAAATCTCGTTTATATTTTCTCCAGACAAATAAAAACATTTATTTTAATTTCAATTATATTTATTTCAATTACAAATTCAGTTTATAAAAAAAACCTAAGTACGTATTATATCGCACCCTAAATCAAAACTGTTTACTCAAAAACGTGCATTTTATTCCAGAATATCAGTTTTTCTTGATTTGTGAAGCATTTTTCAGAGTCAAACAATTTGATTATAGGGTTCAATTATTACATTTATAAAAATCCCTATTTTAAATAAATTAACCAATATTGGCTACTTAATGGAATTAAATTCATATAATTATTATGTTTGTTTATTCCTTCTTCTTCCTTGGTCTGATGCAGCATGAGGTGCTACTGTCCAACATATTGTATTCCGGGTTACCCTGGACTTTGGAGGAGGCGAACTTTGCGTGGGTTTCAGGTGATAAAATGTATGCCTTCACTGCTGGGTCCTGTTTCATTGCCTCCACATACGCGATCTGTATAGTTAATTATTAATAAATATTAACCGGAATACCCGCTTTTTCATCAAAAACAATATAAACCTATCTATATTTAAAACAATCAGTTATTTTTTTATGCTCCATGCATATATTTGTTTTATTTATATACTTTATTTTTTATCTACTTATATTAGTTATTAATAAATTATTACATACCAAAACAGCGTATTTCCCCTTATCAAGCGCAAATTCAGTTTTGCCCAGAGCTGGCAAGCATTCAAATCTCTCCAAATATGGCCAAATTGTGTAATCAACAAGTCCCGGAGTTGCACCATGCAAGAACTTTGTACCACGGTGTTCAATTTCTTTTTGGAAATTTTCAAGTCCTCTGTGGAAGTCATCAGCCATTGAGGGCTCCAGCTCTGATGAGCGGAATGCAGCGGTGTAATATGCTGTATAAGCCTGAGGGATAATATTTGATAATAATTGTCGAACGTAAAATTACTGAAGAAGAATGTACTAATAATTTGCTTGCCACAGGGACTAAGGGATCAAAGTACATATATTTTAACAAAGTTACATTGGTACACGCTGATACTTTTGGGAGATTCAGCGGCATTATCTATCCAGGGACCATGGTCTAAATAACTGTCATAGTCGCTTCATGTTTAACATCAAGGTGAATTCCTCATCAAGCAATGATAGAGTGGTAAAGCTCTGCCTACCAATGATAGCTGTTGTATACGGTTTAAAAGTAATGAAAGGAACAAAGTTCATACAATTTAAAAATATGTGCTTTCGCAATAAATCAACGTTATCAATAAACAAATAATCATAAAAAGTAAGTTAAATTATGCTTATCTTAAACAAAAAAATACAAAAGATAAGTTTAAGTTAAACCATCTCGGTGTTTATTTTTGTGATTAATCTTGTATTTTAATGTAATTGATCATAATAATCGTGAACCCTTAGAAAGTTTATAATGATCATAAAATATTAAAATTAACCTCCAAAACTAAAATGAAAAAGAATTCTTTGACACTGGCAAATTGTTGTAATGGCACAAAAAAAAGTATTAAAAATTAAATTTCAAATATGGAAAAAGTAACATTCAAATTACATACACGTCCCAAATTCTCCACGATCATCTTGTCTTGAGCCCGTCTGAGTGGATCGGTGGCTTGCAATGGATTTTCTGGATACTTTTCATCAAGATAAGTGTTAATGATGCCACTGTCGAAGATTGCTTTGCCCTTTTCATATTCCAAAGCAGGTACTGTGCCTGTAAATTTTTAAAGAATATTTTTACTACGATGGAAGATAAAACAAATCCATTTCCTTGTGTGTAAATCAGCATAAAAATAATGAGACAGATTATTGAAGATGATCTAAACTACTAATAAAATTAAACTGTATCTCAATGACATAGGGCGTGTTTCAGAATGAATACAGTCCGCAACAGCTGTTATTCTAACAAGAATTTAACACATCTAGTTTTCCTGTCCTCCCTATCTCATTATTCTGTCCTATTCTTCATCCTCTACATTTTTTAAACAAAAATATCGTACATTTTTTCAAATAATAAGAGGAAGATACGTTACGCACGATTAAAAAATGGACATTGAAAACTAGGTCTAACTGACACACGTACGTAAACGGATAATAGCATTCTGTCTCCCTCTCGCTGCAGTCTGGCAACGTCTTTCTATCTTTGTCTTTTGTGCATGAATAACTGTACTGTGTGTATCATCGCATGCAGTTGTGTCTGGACCGCTTTCAATAGTAAACCGTAGAGCACGTAGGTACCATATCTTCCTCCTTTTGTTTAATGTAAACATTTTTCACTTCATTCTAATTTAATCATTCTAATTTATATGAACAATTACATTTTTAAACGTGTCAATAAAAATAACTTTATCCCGTTGAGATAAAAGCTAATTTGTTTAAGCGTTAAAGTAATATGAATCAAGATGAGCTCATAGTATTAGGTTTGGTTCGTCACGTACGCATTTTGTACAGATAAAGTTATAGAATAAAATAGATGGTTAACTAAGTAATTTGTCAATTTCCCAATCAATCAGATATTGTTATCTGTGCTGGAATATCTGTCTGTGCCCTAGACATTGTGACGCAAATGACCGTTGTACCGACGTGGGTAATAGATAAACCACTGCCGGTGTCGATGTAACTTTAGTCTCTCAGTGGCAAACTTTGGCATTTTAGAAAATCATATGCGGAAGCTATTGGACTTTCTGAAAGTTTTCATACCATTCGGTTGCTGGGTAATTAGCGCCGGATATCCGTAAGGATCATTATGAATGTCTTCACTGATGCCAGGACAATCTGCGCTGGACCCATCAATGTAGACAGCAGATTCGCGACCGCGCGCATTAGTATGGGATACATGACTGCTTTCAAATGCGCACGGTGCAGTTGATCCATAATCACAGACAGAACGAGTTAAAACAGAACTGGATATAAACCAGTTTCGTGTTCACGCCCGAAATGATCTTCAAGACACTGGCGCCAACTAACCAACAACCAGCATGTTAAAAGATATTAACTAATTCGTTCAATTTTAATTTATTACTAAAAGGAGAATGACCATTCGCTAAGAGAAATGAGCCCACAATTTTTTTCTCGAGTATGTTCTTGTTTGATTTTTAGTTCATTTTGAAATAACATAAATCGGCGCTAATTATCATCAATCAGTTTTATTTTTTTAAGGCAATTCCATTAAAGAAATTTATTTTCTTGATGCAATATTTGACGTTATTTATATTAATTTAAATAATTTAATTAAACATTGACTATTGATTGATAAACCATCCGTTGATATAAAACTAAATATTAATGAAAACAAGATATATTATTTTAGATTTTTTTTAACACACTATTACAATACCAAGTGGGCCCAAAAAGTGGGCATTTTCCTTTATATAAAAATTACAGCACAGAGGGAAAAAATATTACGAAAATTCAAGGTCAAAAGTCTGCAAATTGAAACTTAGAATTAGGCCATCGTAAGGAATTCCATTTCGATAATAGGTAATAATAAAGATTGTGATAGATAAAAATGATTTATTATGAACTGATGGGAAGTAAAAAGATGGATGCGATTATTTTAGATAGGATCATGTGATGACCTCATTAATATAGATATCCTAGACTGTTAAAATGGGATAGACAGAGTTATTAATGTTATTATACCTAGCTAGGCCTTTTAAAACTTTAAAATTATTATTGCCCATATTTTGTATACGAAAAAGAGTTAAAAACATATTGTTAAGAGGCCCCTAAACATAATAAAATTAGCCGTAATACAGTCAAAACAGTAAATTATGATATTTTGAAATTAATATGATAAGATTATGATCGTCTAACATTAATTATTATTGTAAAAAAATGACGTCGTCCTTGTTATAACAATTTGTAGATTAATTATAATAGATATCTACCGACATAGTGCTAGAAAAATATAAAAATCTAAATTCCTAGATAAATATCGTATAGTATGTGTAGACAAAACAAATACATTTTGTTTTTCAATAATATTATATGCATATATATCGGGAATAGTTTAAAAGTAGCCAGGTATAATGAGAGGAGTGTGCACTGTCAATCTGGATGGTACATGCTCGTCTCAAGGCATAGTGGAGGCGACTGCTGCCTGTAGAGATTTCTCTGTAGTAGCAGTTGTATCCATTCATGGACCGCACTCTAGCTTTACATCAGGTGGAGTGTTGTCATATGCCAAGCTACAATAAAAAAATTATCGAGCCCGGGACGACCACGTATTTTTGAGCTTGAAGTTTCCTTCCTGTTAAGTATAAAATAACCTACATGAATTATACTAACTGACGGTGCCCGACGCCGTTCGGGTTTATCAAGTTAACAGCTACCGATGTATGAAAACTTTTCTCCTAATACTAATAAACCGTACGAGTAAGACTGTACTGTAGTATGATTTGTTTCATTTTGCCATGAGTTGACATTCCCAGATATCGCGGTCACTTCCGGTCCAGATCAAAGCTTTGCAAAATTCTAAGCAAAGTCACACTTAAAAGCTTCGCTAGCTATCATGGATTATAAATCAGGTGATTAAGGAGTGGTAGGCAGACTAATGATGGTTATTAGCCCAGTCTGTCGTCCTGGGGCAGTAACACTACTATTGAATGTAACACCCAATGAAGTGATTATGTCTCGCGTTTCAGGATTAGTTTGGAATCAGCCAGGTATGACGAGAGGAGTGTGCACTGTCAATCTGGTCACCGCTAACCGGCATAGAGGAGGCAACTGCTGCCTGTAGAAGTTTCTCTGTAGTAACAGTTGTATCCATACATGGACCGCACTCTAGCCTTACATCAGGAGTGTTGTCATATGCCAAGCTACAATTAAAAAAAACGTTTATTTATAACAATGAAATGTTTAAGATGTAAATAAATGCGTACTGCATACCGGGAGGGTTTAGTTTTAAATAAATAAACGTTACTGTGTGTACATTGGATCCAAATGCAAAGTAATAAGTAAATTTATACTAATACAATGTAAATGTTAAAACTATTTTCGACGTTGGTAATATTATTCTAGTTTTAATGAACAATCTTATCAGTTAATATAATGACGAGCGATTAAGAGATAAAATAATAATTCAATGACATTATGTACATCATGAATCTTCTGGGATTAAAACAAAAGAATTCGTCTTTTTTTTAACAATAATGTTTTTTATCTATGTACTTAATTTTTTATTACATAATTTTTGAACACCTTGACACCTACTGTTTTTGTTATTATTTAAAAACATAACTGTAGGATATTTAATTTATTACCATATATATGTTTTAGGTAAAAATATCTTCTGAGGAGGTCCCAGGTTCGATTCCCGGTCGAAACATTTTTTTTTCTATCAATCAATATATTACCCATATTTATTGTAATTTAGATGTATGCTAATAAAAGTTAGGTCTATACTCTTACCTCTTGGACTGAATGAGAAATACCAATCAGGTTTGGAGTCCAAATTTATGAAGACAAGATCATAGGTAACTTTCTTAGCGTTGAGTACCAAAATAGATCTTTGGGCATACGGACAAAATCTCATTGCGAAAATACGTGGCTTATCATTGTAGTCTGGGAGAGCATCGCCTGAAATCATTATCAAAAATAATTAGAACACGGCATATAGGTCTTTCTATAGTAAGATGAATAAAACGGGAATTTATGTTAATTCTTGTAAATAATTTATCACAAACATGAGCAGTATTGTAGTAGATAGGGGCCAGCCCTCATGGAGACATTGCTATTGCTTCTGATGCCTGTGTTTTTCCACTCCTACGTAGGTAAGGAATAATTTAATTTATATATTTAAATTACTTAAATTATACTTTTGAAGTTATTGTGTAGTTTCTGTCCCTAGAAATAAATCAGGTGTGCTTTCAATCCTCGTCCGAGGTTACTGAATAACTCCTCCATCTCTATGCGTAAAGATACTTCTTAAATATATTGTTTCATTTTTAAAATATTGTTTTAAGCTAGCGATTGTTTGTAATAAAAAGGGTACTAAGTAAAAAAAAGGGTACTAAAAAAAGTACTAAAAAAAAGGGGGGGTTGGGGTGTTTCTCCTGCGGGGGAGTCCGGGGTGTGCGGGGCCGGGCTCTCTGCGCACATCCCTAAGTCTTGTGTATACGTCCTCGTCGCCACCGCCCTTGGGGGCACCTGTCGTTCGGCTGGTGCACCCAAGGGAGGTGGTGAACCCGGCCATCAGGTGGATTGGGGCCGGGTCGTTCCCCCTGGACAATGCTGCGATCCGTTTCGGGACCTGCACAGCTGCGGCGTCTGGTGGCTGTCGGGTGCGCCTCGGGCCCGGGTGGGCGGCTGGGCGGCCCCGGCGTCGCGGCGCCGGCTGTCGCTCGGGCCTCCTTGGGACCACGGGCGCCAGCGGGGGCCGCGGCGCGGGACCTGCTCTGCTAGGCGCCGGGGTCCGGGGCGGGCGCGCTGGCGGCCGGGCGCTGCAGCACCATCTACCTCGGGATCGCTGTAGCTAAATACACAAGACGCACTACAGGGATGGAGTGGTCATGTCCTTGTGGCCTCTGCACCACAAATAAGATGGTGCAGGGGATTAGAATGACCACCTGCGTGTCTGCCGAGCGCGGTGACCCGTACGGAAGGATGAAGGGATCCTGGTGATTGAGCAGGCAGAGCCTGTCTGTAACACATCACTTTGGCCCGGATTTCGGCTAAACGGGAGGTCGGGGGATAGCATACCACGATCAGAGGACGGCGTTGGGCGACTGTGGGCAATAAGCCCATAGTCGCAAAACGCCGTTCACATCGGCTTTGCGAGGGCCCTGGGTTGATGGGGTCGGCAGGCTGCAGTGCTCGTCCTGGTTTACTTGCGCTGTTAGTCTCGTCGGCAACCCAACCTGGGGACCTATATCCGTCCTGTATCCCTGGTGCTGCCGGGCAGCATCCCCAACTGAGGGCTCCGTGGAGGGTGGGGAGCAGGATGGATGAAATATACAAGTATTCTAATGGAAACCGAAAAGAATAAAACCAACGCGACTACGTCGCACAAAAATATATCCAGGCCCTCGGGTCAGGAAACAAGCTTTGCTAAGCGGACAGAGGAGGGTGAGCGCAAGCAAACCCTACCGTCCACGTCTAAGGCTATGACTGTAGGTTCTGCCAGCGGCTCTGGCGTAACCCCTGTCAGTCAATTGGCTGGCAGGGGCAACCACGGTGCCCGCGGTGACGCCGGGCCAAACCCGAGTGGGAAACCCCGCTCGGGGGAGGCACACGGATCCCGCGCGGCGCCGGCGCCAGAGCCCGCAGGTGGTCGACCTCGTTATAAGCCACGTAAGAAGGGGAAACACGCACGGACGGCTCCTGACCCTGGACCAAAAGTTCAGGCGTGTCAGGCGCCGGCCAGCACGGGTACGAGGAAGAGACAGAAACTCAATGACTCCTCCTCACCCCGTGTACCACCTAAAAAACAAGCTAACGCGAAGGCGGGGGGGGTCCTACGCTGAAGCCCTGAAGAGACGATCTGAAGGGACAAAGGTAGCGATCACCCTTGACCCATACATAGTAATGACGGAGAACCAGCTGAAGGTCATCATGGCGGGCATCGAGGAGGCGGCGTTCCTGGAGGTGGATAAACACCTCACCAGTGGCACCGCCTTCGTCCCGGTCTTCGATGGCAAACCTCTGCTCGCAGGCGGTGCCCTCGAGCTGGGAGTGTCCAACATGGAGACCTTCAGCTGGCTCCAGAAGGTAGCGGGGAAAATTAAGTCTCCGGTCCCGAACACCAAGGTGGTGGTCATGCGCCAGGAGGATCTGGTCACCCGTGTAAAGGCTGGCATAATATTGCCCAGTCGGAAACACATCACCGATGGCGCAACAGTAATGCGTCACCTCGCCGCCCAAAACCAGGCGGCATTACACGGGGGAGTAGATCTTCAGGTGCCACGGTGGGTGCTGTACAACCACCGAAAGCAGGTGGAGAAGGATTTCGTGGTTGTCGGCATCCCCGCTGACCACATCGACAACCTGATGGAGCGGGGGAGGCGCCTCCACTACGGCATAGGCACCGTCGTCGTCCGCTTCATCGGGCAACATGGGAGACTTCTGGACCGCCCACCTCATCAAGAGGCAGGGCGTCCGGAAGCCTCAACAGAAGTACAAAAAGTACATACGGCTCCGACCGAGGCCCAACCGCAGGCTGCAATCGATCCCGTAAAGGAGGAGATTGCGGCCGCAGGTGTAGGTGGCTCATCTCCAACATCTGTGGAGGAGTCGGATTTGACGGAGGAGGAGGCGCTCCTACTGTCCATGGAGGCGACATCTATTTGAGATGGCGCTCCATGTCGTCCAGGCGAACCTCCAGCACAGCCTTACAGCCACGGTAACGATGCGACAGATGCTGGAGGCCTCAATAAAAACCGTGGCCTTAATACAAGAACCGTGGATCAGGAATAACAGAGTGTGCGGCTTAAACAATATAGGAGGTAAGCTGATCTACTCTACTGATCCCGACCCGCCACGCACATGCATTTATGTCCCTCACAACACAATATCGTTACCTCTAACGGAGTTCTGTTCCAGGGACATTACAGCTGTCAAATTACATTTGGACGGCAATTCGCTATCGCAAAGTCTAATACTTGCATCAGTGTACATGCCGCAAGAGGATACAATACCATCGAAGCCTCTGAGCGATCTGATACAATATTGTGAGCTCAGCAAGCAGAAACTGATTATTTCCGCCGACGCTAATGCACACCATCCGCTGTGGGGCATGACCACAGCCAATAGCAGAGGTGAGGAACTTTTCAATTATTTGTTGACAACCAAACTCCAACTTATTAACCGTGGGACGGAGCCAACGTTTGTTAACAAAAGAAGTAGTACAATCATAGACCTAACCCTAGCGACAGCGGGTGCGGAGGGGCTCGTCTCGGAATGGGGTGTCTCCAATGAGACCTCGTGCTCTGACCATCGCTGGATAAGGTACAATATTGAACATATTAAGACAGTGAATACCTACCGACGCAATCCTCGGAAGACGAATCGCGGTCTATACGTAAAGCAGCTGAATCAGAGATTAAACACCGAACATGTTAAGGAACGCATAAAAGATACCGACACCCTAAACAACCAGGTATACTACTTGACTACGGTTATCACTGAGAGCTACAAAAACGCTTGTCCGCTAACAGCGGCTGCAGGTAAATTTGGTCCCAGATGGGACTGGTGGGGACCATCGTTAGAGCATCTAAAGCGCAAAATAAGGAAACTATATAATAGAGCAAGGAACACCCGCAACGACCTGGACTGGGACAGGTACAAAACGGGTCTGAGCCTATACAAGAAGGAAATTCGGCGTGAGAAAAGGGCGTCGTGGAGGAAGTTTTGCACAAAAATAGACTCCACGACGACTGCTTGCAAAATGAAGAAAATCCTATCGACCACGGATACTCGTACCATAGGAACTCTTCGGAAGGCTGACGGCACGTACGCTAGGAACGAAACCGACATTGCCAAGGTAATACTAACAACCCACTTCCCAGACTGCAAAATGTCAAACTCCCTCACATGGGAGGCCCCCCCACATCGGACCCCCACGGAAGAGGAGTGGAAAGTGGCTGCAGAAGTAATAACGCGGGATAAAACCAACTGGGCAATAAACACCTTTGAGAACTTCAAGGCACCAGGGTTGGATGAAATATTCCCTGCGCTACTACGATGGGGATCCAGAAGCATAGTACCATACCTGGTTCCCATCTATAGAGCATGTATCGCACACCGATATATGCCCACACTATGGAGAGAGGTAAAAGTCATCTTTATACCAAAGGCAGGTAAAACCGACTACACGGATGCCAAGTCATATCGCCCAATAAGCCTCAGTACCTTCCTACTAAAAACACTAGAGAGGATGTGCGACAGGCATATTAGGGATAAGGTCCTCAGCAGATCACCAATGCACCCAATGCAACATGCCTATACTACGGGCAAATCAACGGAGACGGCCCTACATAAAGTAGTAAGTACAATCGAGACGACCCTACACGAAAAATCATTGTGTCTAGGCGCCTTTATTGACATTGAGGGGGCCTTCGATAAAACCAACTTCGACTGTATCGAAAACTCGCTACGCAAGCACGGAGTTGAGGATAACATCTGCGCGTGGATTAAATCTATGCTAAGCAACAGAGCGATTAGAATTGACATCAATGGGATTACCAGGGGAATCGCTGCAAAGGGCTGTCCACAGGGGGGAGTACTATCTCCTCTGTTGTGGAACCTAGTGGCGAACGACCTGATAACCAAACTGAATAGTCAGAATATACTGACAGTAGGCTATGCAGATGACCTGGCGCTACTAGTTAGGGGGAAGGTGACCAGCGTTGTATTCGACGTCATGCAGAGAGCCATAAGAGTGGTGCAACGCTGGAGCGCTGACCACAACCTATCTGTAAACCCAGGTAAGACAGAGCTTGTACTATTCACAAACAGAAGAAACCTGGGCACATACAAGCTGCCTAGGCTCTTTGGTGCGGAGCTCAAGCTGTCAACGGAAGTGAAATACCTAGGAATCACTATAGACTCGAAGCTGAATTGGAATACACACCTTCAGCACAAGCTAGATAAAGCACAGATTAATCTGTGGCATTGCAGACGACTTCTGGGTAAGACCTGGGGCATCACCCCTAAGATCACTCACTGGCTCTACACCGCGGTCATACGACCACACGTGTCGTATGGCGCCTCGATCTGGTGGCCAAGGGTGCAGCTTAGGACCGCGCAGGACAAACTCCAGAAATTCCAAAGAACAGCCTGCCTAGCAGTAGCCGGCTGTATGTCAACGACGCCTACTAGAGCTTTGGAGGTAATACTGGGACTAACACCCCTACACCTACACATAAGTCAGGAGGCAGCACTGACTGCGGCGAGACTGACTGTACAGAAGTTATGGTCAAGGGATTATCGAGCTCCTCACACGACCATACTCGACGAAGCCATAGCAGAAAACCCTCTCCTGTTTTCTGTCATCGACAAAACTCAGAAAAGGTTTGTCTTTGACAAGAAATACAGGATACAATTACAAGAGGAGAACAAGGACCATTCAGGAATAGATGAACTCAGGATCTACACGGATGGTTCGAAGACAAAGACAGGTACAGGGGCGGGCACTTTTTCATGGGATTTAAACATCAGCCTATCCACCACCCTAGATGTCAATAACTCCATATTCCAAGCAGAATGTGTGGGCATAACGCAAGCCGCAATGGCTATCAGCAGAAGGAAGGTACGTGGTCAAAAAATACGTATTCTTTCAGATAGTGCAGCTGTTTTGCACGCTTTAAACAGTAACAGCTTCACCTCGGCAGTCGCATACGACTGCCATTTAGCCCTGGAAATTGCAAGTGACTTCAATGACATCACCCTTCAGTGGATCAAGGGCCACAGCAATTCCCTAGGCAATGATGCGGCAGATATGTACGCAAGAAGGGGATCTTCCAGTATTGTTCATGGACCGAGCCCCATAATCCCGCTCCCATTCACGTACGTACGTAATTGGATACGGAAAAGGACAGGTATGTGTCACGACACTTATTGGTCAAAAACGGAGGACTGCCGGCATGCTCGCGAAGCACTCCCGTGCCGAAACGACAAACTAACCGGTAAACTACTCCGATTAAGTAGGCAAAAGTTGCGTGTTATGGTTGGGGTCATCACAGGACACCTGGCCTTAAACAGGCACTACTACAATATAAATGTTACAGATAGCCCTCTGTGCAGAGGATGTCTGGAACAGGAGGAAACGGTGAAGCACGTGCTGCTGGAATGCAGCAGCGTTGAGGCACCGAGAAGGAAATTCCTGAGGACAGCGTCAACACTCCCTGAGGCGTGCCGGAACGTCGATGGCGTACTGGCCCTCATGCAGGAGATAGGATGGCTTGTATAAGTACGGCAGGACGCACCAGGGACCCCCATAGTGGGTCTGCGTGCGGAAACCAGCCCGGAAAATCAAGAATCAAGAATCAAGAAGGGTACTAAGTGACTAAAGTACATATATTATAGTTACATTGATACACAGCTGCTCTACATTTAATATGGAAAATAAATAAATATTTTTCCTCATATACCTTTTATTAATAGTTAATAAAATTATACCTTTCTGTAAATGTTTTTCTGACATTGTATAACAAGGGCAGGCCTCAGAATTAGAATCAGCAGATATCTGCAAAATACAATTTGCAATTAGACATATTGAAACAATATGATTTAATAAATTCATTTTTATAAAATTTTAATGCAGCATTTAAACACAATATACACCAACGACAACAAGAATTATTCTAACTTGTTTTGCGGAAAGAAACCGGTCACTTTATAAATAGGTCAAACACAAAAAATGGGTTAAATAAATAGGTAAAAAAAAGCACTGATTACGGTTACTGGTAATATTCAAAAGAATTTACTTCAGATAATTTCTAAATTACATCTGATTAAGAAACCTGAATAAAAATAATACATATTAATTAATTAATATTTTTCCTTTGCTTATTAATAAGTATTCCTTTACTAAGTTACTAAATCAAAGTTTAAAATAAATGTATAGTTAAAACAGAATTTTGACACATTCATATAAAGCTACAATTATACTTTGGCTGTAACATAATTCGTAATAAACTTACATATTTACTAAAATGTTCGTAGCGATAACCGCACAGGCAAGCACACTATATTGTGATATAAAAAACTAAACTTGCTCGATCCGACCGACGATGGAGGTTATCTTTAAAGGGGAGGAGCTGTGCTGTATTGAAGGCCACACTAGATCGTTTAACTATATTTCATTATTTACCTGTAAGCTTATTTTTCTAATTGCATCGGTAATTAACAACTGAAAATAAGATTTATTTCCGAATATTCAAATAAAATAAATGCAAGATCTCTCAAATTTGACCTGTTGTATGACACGACCAAATCGCAAGGGCGCTTAATTATGTCGTAGCCATTATTTTTGCTAGATTGCATGTCGGTTTTAAATTGCTAGGATATCATTAGCCCAGGGTTACCACCATTATCAATAAACAAACAACTTCACAGTTGACCACAGGTGCGGCTGTTAATTTGAATTGTCTAATAATATTACATGGAATTATAATTAGTTATATTAATTATAATTACAATGAATAATGCTACCATATATTAGTAAATACACTACAAATGTTCTATATACTTTTAGATTGACCGTGGTCGAGCGGTCGAAGGCGTGGATGCACAATCGAGAAAGAGTGGTAGGCAGACTGATAAGAGTTATTAGCCCAGTCTGTACTGTAGTACTACTACTTTCAAGTAAAGTCACATTTAGGGACTGCTTGTAAGTAGTGACACTCGTCTCCACGAGCCAGTTAGCTGAGGCGCCTAGTACCCTTTTTTTTACGTGGGGAAATCCGTTACGGACTTCCTGGCCCCAGGGCAAAGGGCCAGGGGTGTGTCGGACTCCCTCTTTCTGAGGTGTACCGACTAAAACCCCACGGTGTTCCACCCGGTCGTCATATGGCAGAGTCGCGGGCACGCTTTCGCATTCATTCGCGCCTAGTAGGTACCTACAGTAATCTCCTTTCGCATTAGATCGCAATGACAAGAGGCGAAGTATGATCATAACACATCCTACTCTTATGCCTGACTAAATAGGCAACTAGACTATTACAAGGCCTCGTTGCCTTTAATTTTACTAATTAAAAAATAACTTCTTCAATAGGAGCAGTTGCGCCTGAAATAAAAGAAAAAAGAGATGAAGCACTGGACTCCTTAGGTATCTAATTAATTATTTTAGCAAGTTTATTTTTGGTAATAATAAACAGGTAACTAAGAACAATTAACTTTTTGGTTTCCACATTTCGACTCGTAAATACCTAGTACAAAATGTGAACTAATATTTAAGTTGATATTTATTTTATAATCCCCTTGCAAAAGTTCATATTCAACAATATAAAATAAATTTTATTTATTAAAATTATAAAAATAAATATTATAGGTATGCTATTTAAATACTGATAATAACGAAATGCAAAACACACAAACGTGTCGTGCGACGTCATTCGTATTATAATAATATTATGAGTAAAAACACGTAGACGGTGAAGCCTTCTACATTATGAATTGTAGTGGAACTCATATTTAACATAATTGTACAACGTATTTAATGCACGAAGAGATACCTCGCTGCTGTACCTTAAACATTACCGTGGCTCTGTCTATATAATAAACAAAGGCGTTTGTAAAGATACAAAATACATACAAATAATAATGAAAACGAAATGAAATGTTCGTCTCGAGAAACACCGAACACAATTATGTGCGATTCTATCATTGAGTATGAAGTGAATGAGATTCGATTCAAAGCGCCTGATTTCGTCTCTAATCAACGCTAACCTTTAGTCGGTAGCCTGACGATTACTTTGATAGATATGAAGTGCTAGTAATTTTCAATCAGGGGTTTGGCAGCAAACTGGCAGTTTATCAACATCGTCACAAAGACATTTAAAGGTGTAAATAAAAACTAATTTGCTTTTAATTAACTTTTATTGAATAGTAAACAATAAATAATAATATCAGATCAAATATTTCATATTTTGGTTAGTCTTATTTGCAAGGAAGCTAATTATTACATCTAAATAACTAATACCATTAAGTACATTTTTCTTAACAAAAGAATATCAATAAAATTATATACTTAATTAAATGCTATGAAATAAAATAATATTCTCATTTAAACATAATAATTGTTAAAAACATCATTCTAAAAAAATATAATAACCGTTTGGCTACTGAAAGTGCGCCTGATTAAAAAAAAATTGTGTTATTCTACTAAATGATTTATATAAAACATCAAGTAACACGAATATTTTAAAATTTCCTAATCGTAATTATGTATTAAATAATTTTCTTGCAAATGGTTGTACAAAAACAATGAACATTTGTCAAATAAATGCAAAAAACAGTTGTTTTATTTCTCATAATTATCAAAATTATCCAATCATGCTACACTTTGACAATTGTTATAATGTTGCCATAAAAAAAATACTCCAAATTCTACTTTCAGTAGCCAAACTATTTTTAATGTCAATACAACATCAATTTAGTAACAAGTCGCTTGGCATTCAAAAACACAACCAAAAAATAATTTTAATTTGTTACTGGTTTCTATTTGGTGATTTTTTTTTAAAGTGACAACACTGATGTAAAACTAGTGCGGAGAATTTGCACCATACAAGTTGACAGTGCCTCTCATTATACCCGTCAACTTTCAAAGTAGTTTAAAGCTCCCGAAACGCGATTAGGTCACAAATGGCAACTCGGCATATGACAACACTCCGTAATGTAAAGCTAGAGTGCAGTCCATTAACGGAAACAACTGCTACTACAGAGAAATCTCTACAGGCAGCAGTCGCCTTCGTTATGCTGGCCTGAGGAGATGAGAATGTACCATCTAGATTGACAGTGCAAACCCTTCTCGCTATTTGCACTTTCGAACTGCTCCCGAAACACGACAAGGTCACTTCACGGGTGTTACATTAGAAAGTGGTGATACTACCCCAGGACGGCAGGGTTAATAACGCCACCCAGTCTGTCTAGTTAGTTTAATTGAAGATTTACGTTAAGTTTTCTTCTTAAATATATTCTGTAAGTTCATATTAGTTTTAGATTGCTGGAACATTTGCGTGACTCGTCTGCCAACTTCCTGTGCGGCTTGGAGATTGGACGAAGAGGCTTTATGCTGGGTGTCTCTCGCTGAATCTGCGCTGCTAGTGGATATTGAAGGCACACCAGCTACGTTGAACATCATAGCTTCAATTGCAGGCTTGTATTGTGCTAATGATGGATTCTGTACTGCTTCCTCTAATCTCCTGTAAGAATACAAATAATTTTTGTTTAGTCTGAGACCAAATCGACATATTAAATAAATGTTTCTTTGTTTGTTAATGGAGACGGCCCATTTACCTAGGAGAAATAGGACCATAGTCAATTTTTGAGGAGTTTTGTTTTTTCTTTTGGATGACCATGGTCGCAGCATAGTCATTTTATCAATACGTAAGGAAACGTTCAACGCATAATATTTTAATTAAGAATCATTAATATTATCGTTACTTTTGGTTATAAATAAGAAGAAAATAACACTTTTAATGGTATTGGTTATCAGTCCCTACTTGTAACAATTTTTTTATTGTAGCTCAGCATGTAGAGTCGCTTCCGCTATGCCGGCCTGAGGAGACGGGTATGCACCATCTAAATTATCACTACTTTGAAACTGCTATCGAAACGCGACAAGGTCATTTCACGTGTGTTATATTCGAAAGTGGTGTTGCTACCCCAGGACGGCAGACTATATATAATAAACTTACTTGAGCGCGGGCCGTAGTCTAGGATGTGCACGCGCATGTAGAGCGGCTAATTGCATCGCAGGCGCTATAGCAGACATAGAATCACCGGACAACGTCGCACGCATACATAGTTCACATATTAGACTCACAGCTGAAAAATAAAACCAATATTAAACTCCGCTGGAAGTTTAGTAAATATGTGGCGCCGCCGTCGAGCCAGCATGCGGGGCGCGTCTCACGGCGAAAACAACTGCTCGTGCCGCGAACGGAAACGGTCGGTTAAGACCGTTACCCGAGCGCCATCGTAAGAGCACCCCCGCGCCCCGCCACGGTGGACACCACCTTGAAATGGCGGCCGCCGCTGAGACAGTTTGAACGTGACGAGTGAGCGCGACGGTACGCGCCACGTGATAGCAGCGATACGACTTCCCTTCGGAGCTTAGGGACTGGCTCCTGAACATCATCCCTAAAAATATTCCACCACTTCACTAAAAATAATTTAAAAAAAACTGTTTAAAACCAGGCTGTATGGGCAATAATACCTTTGCCTTGAATAAAACAATATAGAACCTAACCTTGATGGCAAACATTATTTCCCATATTATCCATAGCAGGCAAAACTAATAGCGCCAATGCTTCAGCTGTCCGTACAGTCTCACGGGAAGTCAAGCCAGGACCTTCGTTAGTAATGAACGATTCCATAGTTGACCAGCATTGTGACGAACATTCCAGATTACGAGTATCACAACTGCGTGCAATGGCACCCCACGCAGAGATTGCTGGCTCACGTACAGATCTATAAAAAATAAATAAATAAATATGACAACTATCAAGTAGCAAGATAATTCGAGCAGTACACAATGGTCAAAACTTTGTTATAATCTTAATATGACATTTTTTTTTGTTTTATATGGCGTTATAATTTGCCAGTGTCAAAGTAAATATTTTTGCATCAAGTTAATAACATTGTGCATCACACCAAACAGTCAGGTCAAGTCTCAGTCAAGTCAAAACCTGACGTCTCAAAATGGCCGCCAAAAACTCTAATATGACCTTCTTCTAGTGTTTAATATTTTTTAAAAAAGGATTTTTAAATTATTAATTAAAAAATTACAGATATTTCTTTCAATTATCGTTTAACAATCAATGATCAAATAAATGATTAATTATTATACATCTAAAAAAAAGATATTATCAATTAATAAAACATTTAATATAATAATAACCTCAAATAATGCATCAAAAAAGTCTTATTACCCAATTACCCAAGCGTGAAAAAATTGAGCCCATTTCTCTTGTGCGAATGGTCGTCCTCCTTTATAATTTTATAAATAATAATAATCTACGCAGTTATTAAAGTTATTAAAAAAAATAATTGAATAATATAATTGAATACATACACATCATTATCGCGTAACATTGTCATTATAGTTGGTAAGATGAGAGATTCCAAACTGTTTTCCTGGACAACACTTGTATCTATGAACTCTGCTATTGTTCCACATATCCATGCTCTTATAGATGCACCGCTCGCACTCTCATATGAATTTGTTGCAACTGCAATTTATATAACTTTTTTTTATTGTCAACACTTCGCCTGGTGCAAAGTCAGTCTGAACGTCTTCTTCTTCTTCTTTTGTTAAATCGCCTTGTCATAACAACGACAATTCTGCCAATGTCGAGGAGTAAATTCTTGATGTTTTTGCATCAAATTGCAATGGTGTTTTACAATTTGACGCTTTCTTGGAGTATTTGGCGGCAATTCACCCGGTCACGTCACAATACGAGCGTTTTCACGGCGTGGGATAACCATAAAAAAATTACTCACATGCGCAGCATAAAATTACGCAAAATAACACCAATCTTACACAATAATAACCACTAAACTAATTAAAGAAAGGGATAAAAAACACCTCAATCTTCCCGGGCAAAAGCGGGCCAGACTGACAGACCAGACCCGTGTTCAAACCTCGCTAAATTTTGACCGGTACCAATGTAACTATGTTATATGTACTTTGGTCTCTAGGTGCCTGTGATACAAGTGCTAGCTTATCTAGTACAGGCATTAAGAAAATCTTTATTTTGGTCTTGTATAACTGGTCAGTATGCTAGTCTGTTACCAAGACGTCCCAGACTCAATTTCTACCCGAAATATATTATTAAAAAAATATATATCCTGCCTGCCTATTCAGAGAGAAAGATGTCACTGTGGATAGTGAGCTTTAATAAACTTACAATCTTTAAAAAATTGAAGATAAATATCAAGCGTTTCACTTTTATACTTATTCATCCATTTTAATGGTACAGAAAAGACTTTCACAGGGAAGTTACGAATGCTGCAAAAGACGATCCATCTGAAAGAAAAAAAAAAATTGAGAAAGGTCCTGTATATAACCTTTCTTATGGCTTTTCTTATGGTTATGGCTTTCAACATCGAAGAGCGCGAGATTTTAAATCAAAACATAATAAATGTAGTAGGTAATGTACGAGTATAAATACATGGAAATAAGAGACAATTTGTTAAAAATCAACACTTTTCTTTGGTTTGTCGTATATCATTACTTCCCAGAATTTGATCCTTATCAGGAACACTATCGGATGGTGCAATAATACAGTGTTTGTTTTTTTTCAAAATCAACAGGTTCTATTCCTGACCGGGAAAATGGATTTATCAAAAATCTAATAATGCAGTTTTAGTTTTCATCAAAATCGGCATCGAGACTCCTTTCAGCATTTTTCGATATCTCTTATAGTTTAGGATTTCGCCATGAAAGCCCACTTGAAAAATTCACCCTGTATAATAGCTAAATAGATATGTTATAGGATAATACAAACGTAACATAAATTAAAAATAATATCTGCCATAAAATTTGTTTCTCGTATGTAGCTCGGCATATGACAACACACCACCGAAACAACTGCTGTCACAAAGAAATGTATGTAGACACTCGCCTTCACTATGCCGGTTTGGAGAGACGAATGTCCACCATTCATTACCAGTTGATCCCAAAACGCGACTAGGTCACTTCCCTGGTGTTATAATTTTTTTTTTATTGTAGCTCGACATGTGACAACACTCCGCCTGATGTAAAGCTAGTCCATAAAGCGGTCCATGAATGGAAACAACTGCTACCACAGAGAAATCTCTACGGCTGCAGTCGCCTCCACTATGCCGGCTTAAGGAGACGAGCATGTACCATCTATGTGTAATGTAATAATTAAAGACTTACTTATGCAAAAACAAAAGCATTTCTTCTTTATTTTCAACGACTGGCAACACAGCCACAAGATAAACACCAACTACTATAGCATCCTCGCACACAACATTATGTAATTTCTCCATTTTGTACTCCAAATTATTAATAATCTCCAAAAATATAGGTTTTAGTACAGCAGTCGTGAAATTCGCACCAAAAATTTCCACATAATTGTTTATTAATTTTATAAAATGTTCATACACAATCGTTTGATTTAAACATTTGCAATTAACAGCTATTTCTAATAACTGTTTTATTCTAAAATAATAACAAAAATTATTAATACTCTGTGTACTTAGAAGCTAAGTACTTTTCAAATGACTATCCTAGTGAAATGTGCTTGTATCATAGAGCGGCCGTGGTCTAGCGGTAAGATGCGATTACTCACGACGATGAGACCCGTGTTCGAACCTCGCTAAATTCTGACCGGTATCAATGTCCTATGTACTTAGGTCACTGTGATACAAGCATTTAAATAATAATAATTAAATAAGTAAATAACTCACATATGAATAAACCAATCAAGTTCATCCCATCTAACATCAGGCGTCTCATTCAATAAGTAATTCATACCAAATAGCAACAATTTCGAATCACAGTTATCAACAATGAAGCATTGTAAATCTAAATTAGTTTCCTGTACATTATCCAATGAAATATTTTGATAAATCACGGACGCTTTATCACAGCTCTTCGAGGTAACATCTTTAATAATTTGTACATTTATAACATAAGATAATTTCGCTAAAACGAGTGCACTCATAACGTTCATATATAAAATAAATATTTTCCATTCCCTCTCGTTGCTAACTCTTAATATATTTGTCATTATATTGCCCATTAATTCCGTTGAGAATTTACCTGTAAGATAAATACTAAAATAATGTAAAAGAACCTCAGATACGACTGAGCATGGGCGGCCGTGGTCTAGCAGTAATGAAGGACCCCCTGATAGATAAAACCCGTGTTCTAACCTCACTAAATTCTGACTGGTGCCAAAGTAACTATGTGTACAAGCACTAGCTAGTACAGGCATTTAAAAAGAAAATAAACACTGCGGCTAGCACCCGCCTCCACTATACCGGCTTGAGGAAGGGCGTAGATAGACGCTAGGGTCCCTACATTCTTAAGGCTCAATGGTGGATTATTCCTAGAGCCCCACTTTGGAGTCGCCATAAAATCTGGTTCATTCTATACTGAACAATTAAGCGAGATTCGAACACGGGTCCCGTCAATCAGAAATTCACTTTACTAGACTTTAAAAATCCAAACCTGCAACTAACGCAGTCCTAGCTAATACAGGCACAAACATTTTAATAGTATCGTTAATAATTCCTTCTGCAGGATCTTTCAGGAATCCAAACAACAAGCTCTCAAGTTGATTATATTTATGCTCCGCTACAGCAGATATTAAACATGCAGCCTGAAAATAAACAGCTATAAATATTATGTTATTTCTATAAATAAATAAATTATAAAAAACTTTCACATTTTGGTAATATTTAAATGGAATTTGTAAAAAAATCGTAACTAATTTTATCAGTTGGATATAATATTGTAAGTTTGTCTACAGGCAGCAGTTACCTTCGCTATGCTGGCTTGAAGAGATGAATGTGCATTGCATGGAAACAATAAAAAGATTGTTAACCAATATCTTTATTTTATATAAATATGAATTTAAAAAAATATTTTATAAATTACGATAATACAAGATAATGCTAACTATATGTTTTATGTGTACTAAATTTGAGAATTAAGGGTCAAGTTTGACAGTGCACACTCCTCCTTTTACACCCCTACTTCCAAGTTTACTTGAAAGCGGTAGTACTACCTCAGGGCGGGCGGCAGATTAGGCTAATAAACATCACCAATTTGCAAAAAGTTGAGTCAAATAAAACATTTGTTTTTTGAAATTGATCAATATCATTCAAATAGGAGACGTGTGTTGCCAACTTAATATTTCTTTTTAGCTTCGAACAATCCAACACTTTTACATTCAAAAATATTTTATTGAGAAAAATCTTATTTATTCTTACCTTTAAACCTAAATTCCTAATCTCCAGCTCATTAGATTCACACATCATAATAACCAAACTGAATAACAATGAAGTAGTCAACTCTATAGACACGAATGGCGCCACAGCGAGACATATCTGACTGGCTACCACTCGGCGTTCTGTCGTCCGTGATGATAGTAATTCAGCTATACAAGACAATACTTCGCCGCTGTTACCCCATTTTACTATTAGACATGCAGCTGAAATTTTATAATTTTATGGCTAAATCCAAAACTACAGATTTTATAATTTATTACTCGTACATACATAGCAAAAACGCTCAAAACACTAAATACTAATTTTTTACTTTGAATTACACAAAAATAGTATGTAAAATCATAATTAAAGAGAAAAATAGACACATATGCCACGTTTATTAATCTAATAAGAAAATTAAGATGAAATAGAGTTGAAAACGAACCTTCACAAATGATCCTAGTTTCGTTTGCATCCGGAGCTTTCTTCAATGTTAATAATAAATGTAATAATCTGGCTCTCTTTGATGTGTCACTGCATTCACTAACAGACAACAAATGTATTGTAGCCACTAACAAAGCAGTCATTTCACACCGACGACCAACTAACGTGTGAGGAAGCACCTGTAATTAAGAATTTCTAAAATTAGATATTTTCATAATTTTCGACACCTTGATTGAATCAAAAACAAACTGTATGGTAATGCCAAATCCCCATACATCTTGTTTTCGATTCAATCAAGTGAGAGTGGTAGGATAACTGATGGTTTTTTGTCCTGTCTGCCGTCCCGGAGTAGTACTACCACTTTGAATTAACACCCGTGAAGTGACCTTGTCGTGTTTCGGGAATAGTTTGAAAGTAGCCAGGTATAACGAGAGGAGTGTGCACTGTCAATCTAGATGGTACATGCTCGTCTCATCAAGCCGGCATAGTGGAGGCGACAGCTGCCCGCGCAGGTTTCTCTGTAGTAGCAGTTGTCTTCATTCATGGACCGCACTCTAGCTTATATCGGGCGGATTATGAATAAAGGCTTGTCACGTTTCGGGCGCAGTTTGAAATCATGTGCTGTATGTAATGTGCACTGTCAATTTAGATGATGCTCATTCGTCTCTTCACGCAGGCATGGCGGAGGCGATTGCTGCTGCAGGTTTGTCTGTAGTTGCAATTGTTCTTGTTCATGGCCTGTACTCTAGCTTTACATCAGGTGGTGTGTTGTCATATGCTGAGGTACATTAAATCCCAATTGGTATTTAGTCACCATTACCTTTGGTATAGTGTCAGCAACAATATTAAGTAAACCTTGTAAAGAAACTGGTTTATCACAGTTTATTAATTCTAATAAAAGTTCATTTGACATTGCTTCATTTGTATTTAAAGATTCACGGCACCACGTCAAAAGGTATGTTTTTAAATTGTTTGGTAGGCCACTGAAAAAAAAGATTGAGACAAAATCATTCAAGAGCAAAAATAAGGTCATTTATTAAAAAAAACCTCGATTCTCTCTCTTAAGTTATAGAGATAGATTGCTTATTCAAGAAATACATATTGTGTATCACAGATTCTTTTAAGTGACCAGAATTTTGTGACTCATTGTATTTTAATTTAAGCAAGGATTTAGCAAGCAACGGTGTATATTAAAATGACAAACTAATCAAAAACCTACCTATCAATCCACATATCTTTACTAGAACTTTCCAAAGG
The DNA here is from genome assembly GCA_948150575.1 of Tinea pellionella. Lineage (NCBI taxonomy): Eukaryota > Metazoa > Arthropoda > Insecta > Lepidoptera > Tineidae > Tinea > Tinea pellionella. The sequence continues at coordinate 5,645,447 of OX411256.1, forward strand.
ATACTCATATTGTATTCTCGTCCATTCACCAGCGTCATTTATACTAAGAGTTTCGTCCAAAGTGGTTACTGAGCCTCGATGTAATGGTGAATTATGAGTACTACTGTCTCCTACTATTGCTGGGTCAAAGGAACTTGTATTTGAGCCATCTTTTCTTGTCCTACAAAATAGTTTATTGGTCACTTAGGAACATAAGATGTTACAGACAGCCCCATGACCAGAAGTTGCATGGGGGCTGAAGAGATAGACAAGCATGTGCTCTCAGAGTGCATAAAGGAACTGCAGCAAAGTTCCTCGGTAAAGTGTGGATGCCCTCAGAGGTGTGCAGGAACGTGAAGAGTATCCTGCCCTACTTGGCAAATATCAGGGGCTGTAGTGATGCACAACAAGCGACCATAGCCTAGTGTGAGTTACAAAAAAAGGAGATTTTTATATGGACGCGATATGTGACGTCGACCGGCCTGATGGTAAGTACAGCGGACGTCCATGACCGCCGACGGCCCAAGAAGGTGCTGTTTGTCGCTACGCTTGAAGGATCCATGGTGAAAGAACTGGGAGAGCAAAGCATTCCATTTATTCCATAATTGTGCGACATAGAAAGGATGCCCTGAATCATTTTGTTTGGCTTCGAATTCTGTCGTCACAATGTGAATGCTTTCTCCACCCAGTGCAGGTTACGGGATCTACAATAAATAATTATACACAGAAAGAACGAGCTCTATCAGGTTTTGTCATAAATAAAAGAAGAATACTCACAAACTATACTTTTCATTATCAATTAGTTCAAATTGATCTGGTGTTGTACTATGCATGGAATGTGGATTACTACCATAATGATTATCAGTTGCTGTCAAAGTTAATGGTGCATCATTCAAATGAGAACGGACTACTTGAAGTCTTTCATCGGGAATTTTAATATCTAACCCCTTCTCAGTAGCTGGGCTTGCCAAAGAATTCAAACTAACGATTGCTGCATCGTAGAGCTTCTGAAAGTTATGTTTCTCTGTTTCCAATGCTATAACTTTTTGTTTTAATAATCTTATTTCTTCGGCTTGTATTAGAATCTGAAATCATTATTCCTGAGTGGGATGAGGCAGTTGGTATTATATATTAATTTCTAAATGCAGGGACCCTGAAACGTTTCCAGTATTTCCATTTTGGCGGTCTCCCCTTCCCTCAGGGCATTTGTTTTGATATGTTTTAGTTATTAATAACAGAGAGTATTGCCATCTAAAAAACTATTTTGTCTCAATAGGAAGATGTCAGATTTGATAAGTTTGATCAAAAAATATAAACATGCAAGTAATTTTACCGGTAACTTTTTTCTTCTTGCTACTACAGAGAAATCTCTACAGACAGCTATGCCGGCTTGAGTAGACCAGTATGTACCATTTAGATTGACAGTGCACACTCCTCTTTACTTCTACATTGTTAAAAAGTTGTTTATTTATAAATTCTCACCTCATGATTCCAATCTCCATCAACATCCATACTATGTTGACAATTATTACAAATATTATCCTCATTATCAGTTTGACATTCAACATTAGCGTCACTAACAGAAACCTCAGTTGACGCATCGCAAGTGACAATTTTTAATGAGGCATCACTTCCATACAGTAAAGCCCCTAAACCTGATGGCCTCGGAATATTTAGACCTACATCATCCCAGTCTTCAAAATCCTGTTAGAAGAATTAATTACTGTTTTTATTTATTATGAGCTAAGTACCTCACGCCCTGTACCTATTGGCGTAGGCAGAAACTATGGACCACCAGCATCCTCTACATATCACTTTCACTTCAACCACATTCAATACTTTCTCCATGCTTGGTTGAGAACAGTTGACCAATCTGGATCTTCCTAGTCCTCCATAATTTATTTATTAGCACTTAATATAATTATTTAAACCTATTTGCTGATGCCACCTTCCGAGACTGTTATCCACTTTCGTACCATAAATCTGTTAAATTAATTTCCTAAAATGATGCGTCATATTGTATAAAATCATACCTGATCAGGATTTTCATCAGAAAAAGTGATAGATGTTAGTTTGTAATCTTGTAGCAATAAGTATTCATTTATAAGAAAGTTTAAAGCTCTCTTCTCATGTGGTTTTAGTGTATGAACACCTGAATTATCTTTAGAATTTTTATCCAATGGTGAATCATTATCTGAAATAAAGTATTGTCACCAGTCATAGCTTCATTTCTTACTTTTTTCCAGGAGAGAAAACTTTTTTTATTTATAGTCATAATACCTAACAATATACAGGGTGTCCCGTAAGTAGTGGTGTCAACGGTATTTTACAGATAGAGGGGTTCAATATCTAGAATATAATTTGGTGATTTTTTTTTATACCTTCTGGTTTAAAAGTTATGACATTTTTAAAGAATTATCATTTTTTCCCCCGTTTTATCACAAAATAATGTTATAAAAATTTGTTTACAATTATTTTCACTGATATTTTTATTTAAGTGAGTTGAGAAAACACAGGGCTTTCTAATTAAAATATTATCTGTAACCAATTAATAACCATGATTAAATAAAAAATTAAAATCTAAACAAGATTTAATTTATCAAATTTTAAGTAAAATATTTAAACGAAGCTGGTGTAAAAAAATTGTATGTGAGGTTACGGGACCATTATTTTAAAAATATCTACAGTTCACACAGATTCTAAAAACGTATAATAATGATCACTATCATTTTAATTACAATGTTTTTTCGACATAAATACAACAAATGGGCGTCGATTTTTAATAATGCATTCCGATAATAGGACGGATTTTAAGAATTCTTACAGTCGGAAATTTGCACTTTTTCACGTCTTATCCTACTGTAAGATACTAACTGCTTGTAGTTCCAATCTTATTTTCATTTCGGTTCCTTAATTTGACTTTAGGGATGTTCAAAGAGGGGTAGGCAGACTGAACCTGTTTCCACTCATACTTCATTCAGAGATTACGTACCTTAAGTACATTAGGCAGAGTGTAATCACATGCCAGACTACTATTAAAACAAAGATTATTAAGTAAATTATTGCGTTATTATTTGTTTATTGTAGCTCGGCATGTGACAACACTTCGCCTGATGTAAATCTAGAGTGCGGTCCAAGAATGGAAACAACTGCTACTACAGAGAAACCTGTGCGGTAGCAGTCGCCTCCACTATGCCGGCTTGAGGAAACGAGCATGTACCATCTTAGATTGACAGTGCACACTCCTCTCGTTATACCTGGCTACTTTTAAACTATTCCCGAAACGCGACAAAGTCACTTCACGGGTGTTACATTCGAAAGTGGTGGTACTACCCCAGGACGGCAGACTGGACAAATAACCATCATCAGTCTGCTGTTGTTAACTTTAAAGAAAGTGTTTATGAGACATGTAATAATAATGAATATGAACTACGCCAAAAATTGAATATCGTGTCCGAAAGAATTAAAAATAATCAAAGAGCCCTAGGAAATATCAGGAGAATCTTTATTAGAAGATGTCGGTTATGCATTAGAGTTAGAAGGAGACATTTTGAGCATTTGCTTTAATAAATTATTTTCTTATTCGTATCTATTTACATTGGTTTTATTGGAATTCGCATAAGGTAATAATGAAATTTCTTCGACAAATAATACTTTGTTGCTTGTTTAACTTTGAAAAATTACTTTAATTAAAATGACAGTCAACATTATTATACGTTTTTAGAGTCCGTGTGAATTGTAGATATTTTTAAAATAATGGTCCCGTAACCTTACATACAATTTTTTTACACCAGCTTCGTTTAAATATTTTACTTAAAATTTGATAAATTAAATCTTGTTTAGATTTTAATTTTTTATTTAATCATGGTTATTAATTGGTTACAGATAATATTTTAATTAGAAAGCCCTGTGTTTTCTCAACTCACTTAAATAAAAATATCAGTGAAAATAATTGTAAATAAATTTTTATAACATTATTTTGTGATAAAACGGGGGAAAAAATGATAATTCTTTAAAAATGTCATAACTTTTAAACCAGAAGGTATAAAAAAAAATCACCAAATTATATTCTAGATATTGAACCCCTCTATCTGTAAAATACCGTTGACACCACTACTTACGGGACACCCTGTATAAAAAACAATAGAACACATTTATTCTTTTGTTTATTATGACATTAGTGTAATATTAGTATTGTTTTAGTGAAAGTGTTTGAATCTTCTTGTTTTTTTTTTATTGTAGCGCGGCATATGACAACATTGCCTGTTGTAAAGCTAGGGTGCGGTCCATGAATGGATACAACTACTACCACAGATAAATCTCTTCAGGCAGCAGTAGCCTCCATTATGCCGGCTTAAAGAGACGAGCATGTACCATCCAGATTGACAGTGCACACTCCTCTTGTTATGGCTACTTTCAAACTGTTGTATTACAAATTATTATATTTACCAGCAAATTGGGTAAGATTAGCTCTTAATGAGTTGATAGTCTCTCTCGCTTTTCGTAATTCAAATTCTAGAACGGCCACATCTCCACCGCTTCCACCACGGTCACCTCCACCATCTTCAGAATAACGAGTTGTATCCAAGGAGTCTAATGTTGCTATGCTTGGTGTTCGATCTAAGCAAAACGACATATTTAAATAAAAAATAATTTATGATTACAATAATAAGTGATCGATGTTTCTTTATCCATAATTACAGTAAAAAGATTAAAAATGAAACTTACGCATAGAAGTAAAATCGCTAGCCCTTGAGACATGCTGTTCAAAGTTACCAGGGTTCGAGAAAAATTCTCTTAACTGAGGCAGTTCTTTTCCACTTTCTACTAACTCTGTGTGTAATTCCAACGCAGTAAGAAAATAATGATCTTTCAAAAGTTTTGTGGCAATATCCTCATAATTAAGATGAGGAGCTGCTGTGAACGAATTCTCTTCCAAATCCCTATACGGATTCATAGCTGTTTCCTTTAAAACATCACATGGATTTCAACACATGGAAGAAGCAGCATTTGTAATGTTAAATAAAAATATTAAAAGTAAATAAGGAAATTAAACCACTCTCTGATCCAGCCAAAATTAAATAATTTTGACATATATTTTTTTAAATATTACAAGTTTAAGTCGATGAAGTATTTTTTTGTAATTCCAACAATAATGCATAAATACTAAGAAAAAAAATGTATATTATGTTATTTTTAAAATATATACTTATGTAAAATATAAATTGAGATTTGAATTTTATATTTATATTTTAAATTGAAATTTAGCTATTGACCGTGCTACTAGAAATAATTATAACTAGTAACGTCAAATTTTTGTTTACATGTTTTTCTAACGGTACATTTCTGTTGGGTCTGTTTTGAACTTTTTGTTTTATATTAGTTTCTTATAAACTGTATTATTTCGTGACACTTGTTTCTATGGATATTTAAATATATACTACGTAAATAATGACAGAAAATTATTTTAATTTAAAGAGAAAGCTCGAAGAATTGGGTTACAACTACAATCTCCCATTAGAAGCAGTGCCACTAGTGGAATGTGTAGTTGCAGATCTATTACAGACTACACGAAGTCTTCAACATTACATGGACTTATCTAAGGAGGCGATAATACAACGTGACAAGTCAGTTTTAGAGGTTGAACCATATAAGTGTGATAATGCTAAGTTAATCCAAGAGAATAATCGGTTGCATAAAGAGCTAATGCTCGCTAAAGAACAAATAGAAAAACAATATAAAGACAGCAAAAGACAAATAAAGTCACTGTCTGATGAGTTGAAGAAGAAAGAGGTGACAATAAATAAGTTGCAGCATGATCTTCGAGATCTAGGATTGAGAGGCTTATGTGCTGGCACAGTTAGTTCACGAATCAAAAGTTTAAAAAAAGAATCTTGCCCTAAACTTGATACTTGCATATGTAAAGACAACAAAATAATAAATGTAGAAAATGATTTGCTAGAACTTAAAAAACAAATTCAATCATTAGAAGATCAAAACTATGCTTATGGAGATGAAATCAAATTACTGAAGAACCAAGTTGATAATAGAGACAATGAAATTACTCGGTTAAACATCTTGTTAGAAGGGGGACGCCCCCTTCATGCTTTTAAAACTGAATTAAACAGTAATGATACAGAAAAAGTACAAGAGCTCTTGCAAAGGATAAATAAACTAGAATCTGTGAATGAAGTCATGAAAAAGGAAATGAAGGCTGTCTTAGAAAAACAACATGAAGCTATGCTTAGGGCGGTTAATTTGGCTGATGATAATAAATATCTGAAGGAAGAATTGAACAAGATTGACGGGTTAGCTTTAAAAGTTGAAGAGGAGTGTAACGACAAACTCTCGTCAATGAAGACTGAATTAAATACTTTACAAATAAAAAATGAACAATTAACATTAAGAAATTTACAACTGGAAAGACTGCTATCTAATAAACACCATGGAGAAGTACTTAGTACACATAATTTACAAGAATCTCTAAATACTGCGAGGAGCGAAAGAGATTCATTACAAAGAGAAATCAGGGAACTAAGAGAACTTAATAAAAGTTTACAAGAAAAATTAAATAAAAATGAATTTATTGAAAACGCTACTATCCCAGAGGAATTTAAATATGCGACAAAAGATGACCTACAAAATTTGTTAGAAAAGGAAAGAAAGACTTATGAGAAACATATGTCAAACTTGCAGGAAAAATTAACAGACACAATAAGTCATTTTGAAAAACATCTATCTTGGTGTCGGAGTAAAGGTGACAGTCCAACAGTTGGTCAAGTGTTTATAAATGATTTACATAATAAGCTCTGTGAGAGTGAACAGAAAATCTTGATGTTAAAAAAAGAAAATGAAGAATTACAAAGAAAGATGTTCCAAGAACAAGACAACAGCAAACAAAACTATAAAGATATAATTAGTCAATTGAATGTAGAAAATTCAGAATTAATTAAAGAAAACCTATCAATGAGCAGACAGTTAAGTCAATACAAGAATTTGTCATCGCAGAAATCCTCAGACGATGGAATTTTGCAAAGAAATTTAAATAAATTAGAAAGTGATTTAGAACAATTAAAACAGGAAAACAGACTTTTAAGTAAAGACAAACAAGAATACAAAGTAAGATATAAAGAATGTATGGACCAAATTGAAAATTTGAAGAGAGATTTGATTATGAAACAGAAACAAGTTGAACAGTTAGAAGAAGAAAATTGCTCTTACAAAATGACAAATAGAACTGGCAAAGCTTCAACAGAACACCTAAAAGATGAATGTAATTTCTTACGAGAACAAATTAAAAGGATGCAAACTGATGTCATTAAAGAGAAGACTTTAGCTAGTCAATTTAAAAATATACAAATTGAAACTGAAAGAAGCAGTTATGAACTACAAAATGAACTTTTAAATACACAGAAACAATTAACTATGACAAGCAATGATGTCGAATCTCTACAAAAAAAATGTAGAGATCTACAAGACGAAATATTGACTCTAAAAGCTGATAAATCGAGTTTAATTAGTAATATTAAAAAGATCGACCAAGAAAGGGACCAATTAGTTTTAGAACTTGATAAAAAAACCGAAACACTCAGCACTTTAGAACATAAAATAAAGGCGCAAAATTTTGAAATTGAGAAATACGAAAATGAAATTACAGATTTGAAACAAAAATTAAATATGAATAAAGTAGCTGAACATAAGTTAGAAGACTCCGATTCACAAATAAGATTTTTGAACGGCGAAATCGCTAGATTGAATCGTCAATTTGAAAATGCAGTAATAGAAAATAAGCAGTTACAAAACAGTTTAACAGATGTTAATGGTAATCTTAAGATTACAAGAATAGAGTATGAGAAATCTCGTAAAGAAGTCGAGGGTTTGAAGCAGCAACTGCAACATTATGTTGCGGAAATAAGAAGAATAGAAGAGTTATTGTCACAGAAAGAGGCAGAGCGGTCAGACATGTTGGAACACTTTGCAAGTCTTTCAGTAGAAGCTAATATTTTAGAAAACAATAATCATTCGTTAGAAAGCGAATCTGCCTCAAAGTCTGCTCAATTACAAAGTTATGTTAGTAAAATTAGTGATTTGGAATCTAGAATATTGGATAGAGACAATGAAATAGATAGTCAGGCTGCACGTATTTCGACAATGGCTTGCAGAATAACTGCATTAGAGAGTGAAGTTAAACTTATAACAGAGGAGAAGGAAATCCTCGAGAAAAACGTGTCTTATTTAAAAAAAATGTGTAACAATTTGCAATCTGAAAAATCTCATTTTTCCAAAGACATGGATAATACGGATTCAGAGTTAAAACTTTATGAAACCAAAATAAGGGCTTTATCAAATACCAGAGTAGAGTTAGAGTCAGAAAAGACAGAGTTGAAAGAAAAAGTGCAATCTACAGAAAAGCTATTGTCTAATGCGAGGAAAGAGGTAATAGAGCTGAAATTAGCTTTACAAGATGCTACAAGCGAGACGAAAATTTTGCAAGATAAACTCGTCCGTTTACAAAAGAGAGATGCAGATATATCTGAGGTACTTTGAATTGACGTCTTAATAATTGGTTTTCTAGCAGTTATTAAATTACTAATTAAAATTATTACAGGTCCAATCAAGAGATGAACTGGAACTGCCATTAATGTTAGAAGAAACAATCCATGAAGTCAGTCATGAAGAAGACGAAGAAAGCTCCCGTTTTCATGAAGTCCGTAAAAGATTTTCAAAATATACCCATTCTGGAACGATATGAATTAATTACTAAATGAAAATGTAAAATAAGGACAATTTCTTAACAAATTAAAGTTATAAAAATGTCTGTCTGTAAATCTGCATTTTTCTTGTTATATATTGTAGTATTATTATATTTATAGGAGATTATTCTTTCTGATTTGATTTGCAATATACTATTAATGTTTTTGAATAATCATTTTCATTATACCTTCTACCTAGGTCTTATCAATCCAATACTTCATGCAGTGTAGTGGTTTGGCGCACTACTTTGTTAAACTGAGGTTCCAGATACGACCACCCGTATTAATCTGGGTGTTAGGTTTGTTTGTTAAAATTAGGGTTGTCCCGATCATCGCTATGGATATTCCGCGAACCGATGACGATTGCTATTCCACTAGCGAGATTGGTTTTCTTTATCTATATAATATGTATTGTTGTTGACGCCATGAAACAGGAAAAAAAAGACGAAATGTAAAATCCAGTACCATTTATTCTTTGAATAAATATAATGTAAAATGTATATATATGCGTATTTAGAAGCAATTCTAATAATTTACAATATATTTACATATATACAATATAAATAATTATTATATTCGATACTTTCTTATACAAGTTTTACATTATTACTGAACTTTATCAGTTACATATTTAACAGTAAAATATACATAAAATTAAATAATCCACAGCTGAATGTAATAACTACATTTTCGAACGAGGGCAGACAGAGCTTCAAATAAGTTGTTTCCTATTTTGTATGATATTTTGTCCTATTTGTACATGTTAAAATTTCTGTAGGACTTATGAGTAGACAAATATACAAAATATTTATAAGAAAGTAGGTCACAAGGACCACAGACCTAGAAGATAGGCATTTTGTACATCTGTAAATATTATGTAATTTTATTCCATTCTTCATCTATTATTTTCCAAGTCTGTTTACATGCTCTTTGTGTGAATTGAGCAGTTGCGTTTGCAGTTTGACCCTTATTATTAGCAAACTTAACGACTACAATAAGAACTACACTTGTTTAATTAGAGTCAATTATTTTCGGTGGGATTGCTGCATAATGTGGAATAAATTCAAGGGTAAATGTAAGTTTAATAGCTCTGTTAATGTGAGAGGCAAGTCTATATATTTGAGTCATTTCATTACACTAAAAGTTTTTTGATCTTTTAAAAAATAATATGTTATAATATTAATAAGGCTACACAAATATATATTAAGTGTATTTATCTGCAACAGATTTGATTTAGCAACACAATAAGTTGGTAGAGAGACAATTCATAGTTGTATATAAAAAGGTTTATCTTGATACTATTTTTGAACACCCCTAACAAAATAGTTGCTTAGAGTACTGCTTATGAAGCGAGAATCCACTGAAATTAAACACTACTTGTCTGAGCACATTTTGTTGGCAACACGACAGCAATGTTGCCAGAGTGATATTTTGTTAGGGGTGTTGAAAAATATAATTTTTAGGTCAATTTACAGCCAATTGTAGTGCAGTTTTCCCATAGAAAACTATTCTATTAATTAGGTTAGTCTTTAGTACAATCTAGACAGCAATAGTCTGATAGTCATAATTGTTTTTTTTCTTCTAAATACATACAAACTGGTCCCAAGTACACTCAAATAATTAACAAATAAACATAATATAGTTATGATAGGAACTTATATAAACTTACTTTTTTTATTCCATTCCTTTTATACCAACATGTATGTGTCAGCATATGGCAGATACGGCACTAACCTGATTGGTTTCTTTGGTCATTAATAATTGTTTTATCCTTTCTCATTTTTTCTCTAACCTACTTATCTTGGCTTAGTATTGAATCGTCTGTAGCGAAATGTCCATATTATATAAAACAATTGTTTGTAAAGATGACCAAATCGTAAAAATGTATACTCGAAAAAATGTAGCAATTTTCCTACATAGACGGTTCAATACTAAGCCAGTAAAAAATGGTCCGTATCTGCCGATGATTACACAGCCATATTAAATGATATGAATACATTCATAAACAATATATTAAAGTTCAATATCATAGTCGAGGTTGACATCACCACGATAGTGATCATAAACCCCAAATTAAATAATTATTTTTAAAAACATACCTTTATTTTTTAATTAAATTGGGATCGGCAGTAATACATCTGCCTCAGATATAGTTGATATTTGGTATTAATACTAACATTAACAATCCATTACAATACTAAATTATTGGCAAACACATATTTCAAGTTTTGATCCACATTTCCAATTTTAAATTTTTAAGTGTAACAACTGCGAAGTGACCTAATCGTGTTTTGAGATAGCTATGTATAATGAGTGGAGTGTGCACTGTCAACCTGAAGGATGCACATCCGTCTCCCTTAGCTAGTATAATGGAGGCGATTGCTTCCTACAGACATTTAACTACGGTAGCAGTCATCTTCGCTCATGAACCTCTAGCTTAACATCAGATGAAGTACATGTCAGCCTACTATAAAAAAAAATATTTATTTAGAGAAATAATAAAATAAAAATAAGAAAAATAATAAAACAATTGAAAAAAGTATTCCAAAATTGAATGGAATCAAAATCTTATCCTATTAATATTGTAGGCACTCATTACATCCCATCTTAAATAAAAGATACTACAAAAGCAGATATTTAAACAGGACTCAAATCTTATTTTTTTATCATATTTGAAAACCCAATTCAGTGAAAGATATTAGGATATAAAAACACATTGCATGCTTGTTGAGTCATATCTGTACATAAAATTTATAATAAGATTGCACATTAAGCTATGATAATTGACATTTCTTTTAACAATATTATTACTTACAAATACATTATTTACAATATAGTAATTTCATATAACTGGTTATTACAATGTTGCTAATATTCTAGTAAAACCTACTGCACCGCCCAATATAGTCTGGCCTATACCCCATATCATAGCATGTATTGGAGGCATTGCTAAGTTCGCTGCACGATATATGAACGCTATAGCCGCACTGCTAGCCACACTTGAAGTTATAGGCGTAAATACACCCATCACTATTAACAACACTGGAAAAAACTTTCCATATTTGTGCTTTCTTAGTGTACCAAAAGCTACAAGGGCTGCACATGTATGGACAAAAACTGACGAACACAAAGACCACAAAAACACTGCGTACCACATTTCTCCGAAGGTGTCTAAAGGATCACCAGGTGTTAGTCTAAACACGTCAGCGACCGTATCCAATTCCGATACACGGAACTCAGACAACATGTCATACATGTTGCCCTATATCTTCTTAAAGTTATATGCATCGGGCTCGTTTTGTTGATCATGAAATTGGGTTTGGAAATGCACTAGTTAGATTGTAAACAAATGAGATTTGATGTTAATTTAGATTTCACAAGAGTTATTACTACATTGCTAAGTGGAGTTTCGATAACAATATAATTTATTTAAAGTAAGTAGTAAACTTTAAAAAATCTATTCTAGTCTTTATCGATATCTTCGCCCCGCTTCATTCTCAATTTTATTACAGTATGAATGAATACTGTGATAGACTTGATATAAAATGTCATTGCGGGCGTCTTTACAAAGACTAAAGACAGTGATGGACATTTGATATTTTCCAAAATGTACACTACATAATTAATAAATAACAACATAATTGCAGAATAAAAACTTTTGATTTAAACTTTATGTATTTTAGAAATATTATAGGACATTTATTAAAGAAAAAAATATATATATTTACACAAGGGATAATAAAAACTGTCTTGATAAACGTAAATGGTGTTGCCACTTCTTTTAAATTTTATTCTAGCAATATTTAATGTTTCATGCGAAGATAGCTGCAGTAAAGTGTTTACAAATCGGCTAATAAAAAAAGAATATTAAAAATAATAAAATGTGTTATGAAATTTTATTCTCAGCATAAATTGTTACCATTAACAATTGATGAAATCATATTTTAATTAGAATTTTTTTTTTAAATACATTTTATAAAGTCAATTGCTAACTTAATTTGACACCTATACAAAATACAAATGACAAAGCATTGACAAAGAATGAAAGAATGAGATGGAAGTCGTGCCTCTGTGGTCGTGCCTCTTTCGGTCGGTCAATAAGACGAAGAGTCTTTTTATATTATTTTATCACGCACGGGGTTGTAATAACGTAAAATAACTTGTTTCTTGAATCTTTGCCGACAGTTTAAATAAAAGTGAGTATTTTCACATAAATATGCATATTCCTCTTAAACTTTTCAAATTTAGTTTGCCACGAAGTGTGCTGTGAATTTTTTGAACTGTCAAATTTCGTCGTGTCGTTTACCGCGTGTGGTGTTGGGTTTTTTATTTCGTAGAAATAATTGATTTTGAATTATTATAGTGAGAGTATTTGAATTGTTAAAATGACTAAAGTACGGTCGGCTTCTGGAGCTCCCAGGAAGCAGGGGTTCAATAAATCGGGGCATTCTATGAACCCCGATCGCACCACCGATGGATTAAAGGGTGTAGCAAAACCGCGCACAAAAGCGACGATCAAACGACTGCAGATGTACCGTAATTTCAAAGCTAAACGAGATAAAACTGGTAAAATATTGACTCCCGCGCCATTTCAGGGGTGGTTGCCTTCTGGCAGTAGAGCCCGAGTTGAACCTAATCAGAAATGGTTCGGTAACTCCCGTGTTATATCCCAGAATGCCTTGCAAAGGTTTCAAGATGAATTCGGAGCTGCAGTTAAGAACCCATATCAGGTTATAATGAAACCAACAAATCTACCTATAACTTTACTAAATGAAAAAGCTAAGAATGCTAGAGTACATTTGTTGGACACAGAAGGTTTTGACAAAACATTTGGTCCAAAGAAGCAACGGAAAAGAGTTAACCTTACATTTAGTGACTTGGACTCTATGTCAAAAGCAGTTGCAGATAATTCTGAGAAATATGACGAGAGTAAGGATATTGATAGAGTTAGAGAAGACACAGGTGTGCGAGAAGGTCAAAGGGACTGGGTGTTCGGTGCCGGAATGAGTAAAAGAATTTGGAATGAACTTTACAAAGTTATTGATTCTTCAGATGTCTTATTACAAATTTTAGATGCTCGTGATCCGATGGGCACTAGGAGTCCCTATGTAGAAGGATTTCTTAGAAAGGAAAAGCCACACAAACATTTAATATTTATTTTAAATAAGGTAGATCTTGTACCTAATTGGGTGACGCAGCGTTGGGTAGCCATACTGAGTGCGGAGTATCCAACAGTAGCTTTCCATGCCTCAATCACACATCCTTTTGGTAAAGGATCATTAATCAACTTATTAAGACAGTTTGCTAAACTCCATATTGATAAGAAACAAATAAGTGTTGGTTTGATTGGATACCCCAATGTTGGAAAGTCATCAGTTATCAACACATTAAGGTCTAAAAAAGTATGTAAAGTCGCCCCTATAGCTGGTGAAACTAAAGTATGGCAGTATATTACATTGATGAAGCGAATATTCCTTATAGATTGTCCGGGAGTAGTATATCCATCGGCTGAAACTGACACAGAGAAGGTTCTAAAAGGTGTAGTGAGAGTGGAATTAGTACAAAACCCCGATGATTACATTGAGGAGGTGATCAAAAGAGTAAGAAAAGAGTACTTGGTAAAAACATACAAAGTTGATGGCTGGGAAACTGCGACAGAATTTTTAGAAAAATTGGCTGCTAGAACTGGCAAATTGTTAAAGAAAGGTGAGCCTGATGTCAATCAGGTCGCAAGAATGGTTCTAAACGATTGGCAAAGAGGGAAGCTTCCATTTTATGTAGCTCCAGAGGGATTCGAAGTCCCTCTAACTAAGCAGGCTGAACCTGAGAAAGTTCCAGAGGAGGTGGCTGAAGTTAAAGAGAAAGAAAATTTAGAAGCTGTTGATGAAGTAGATGAACCCAAAGAAACTGATAAGGAGGTAGAAATACCAGTTGTAAATAACTTGATAATTGCACAAGATTTTGCAAAAATTAGAGTCGGATTACAATTTGACAATGAAGATGATGTTAAACCTCTTAATAAAATAGAGATTCCAGATGATCTGAAAGGAATTGATGATGATGAGCAAAAAGAAAAAGAGAAGGATGAAGAAGAATTGGATGACGATTCATCAGAAATAAGTGAATTTTATAGTAACAGTGAGCCGGAATGCAGTGACATTGAAGATCATTTAACACAGGACACAGAGACCATTAAAGAAAATAAACGCAGGAAGCTACAGTCTGCTAGTGGTACATTTATTGTTACAGAATGCCCTACAGCTGGAAATAAACGAAAAGCGGAAGCTCCGGTCAAAAAAGCTTTAACAAGTAAACAGAGAAGGGCTATTGAAAGAGCACAGAAAAGAACAAAAACAGGAAGCAATTTCTATGAAGTATCTAATGTTAAAAATAGGAATAGAAGTAGAAATAAATTGTAATTTAATAATAAATATTATAATTTTAACATTTGTAATTTTTATTTCATTTATCTTTTCATATGACACCTATTGAAATCTAGCTGTGGTAGGTATTTTTATAAATTAAAAAAAAACTAAAATAAGTAAATAAATACTTACAGTTTGAAATTACGTTACAGATGTCTTCAGGCAGTGAGAGTGACGAGGAATATGTGCCAGGTGAGCCTGAAAAATTGTCAGAAGAAGATTCAGCTGATGATGAAACAGAGAAGCAATATCAGAGAGAACAAGAGGTTAAGCCTAAAAAACGTAAACTTGCTGCGGAAACTGGCAGGACAAAGCACAGAGTGAGAGGCACAAGAGCTGGTATAGCAGAAGAACCAGAACCAATCGAAGAAAAGAAGGAAGAAGTGGCGCTAGATCCAGAAGAAGAGAAGAAAAAAGACGATGACCTTTGGGCTATGTTCTTAGAAGGGACAGACACAAAACCTAAAAAGAATAATATAGATAATGTGATAACTAAACCACAAGAGAAAACAGACGACAAACCTAAAGAAAAATCAGTAGATAGTGTTAAAAAAGCAAATGAGGAAAGAGAAAGACGAATATTTGAGTTTGCTGGTGACACCGTTGTTGTTGAAGACAATGTTATTAAAGAAACTATTCATAAGAAACTTGACACAGACTCTCCTACAGGTAAATATAATCCATCGTCACCTAAAGCTATTTAATTTTTAATTCCTTATGCTTGCCTGTTGTATATTATAATGTTTGTGGAAGTTATCCAGGCGCCAATTCGAGTGGGCATCAAATTCATTGTATTACCATTATACAGTTGTCCAGAAAAGAAACGTCTAACCGAAGATGGAAGGTTAACAGCTTTAATTGAACGCGATAGCTTAGTCAAAGTATTATTTGGGGCGATACAGCCTTTTTTTTAGAGGTTGACATTATGTGTAGGTTTTTATTGTACTATTTCTAAACGCCTGAATAAATATCGGTGTAAATTTTAGTAAGCACAAAACTCGAAATAAAAGAATCGGTTTTTTTTTTTTTTTTTTCAGGTAGTAAATCTCAAGATGGTCCGACGAAGCGAAAGGCAGGTCTAATGGGTTTACTTACTCAAATCAACAAGAAAGATACTTTGTCAACATTAGATAAATCAGCATTAGATTGGAATACGTATAAAAAGAAAGAAGGCGTTGAAGATGAAGTCAAGAGTCATAATAAAGGGAAACAAGGGTAGGTACAATAACATTTTACTAATATTTTCATAAAAAAATTAATACAAAAGTTCCTTATTTAAGAAACACTCAATCTTTTTTTTATTATTGTAGCTCAGCATGTGACAACACTGATGTAAAGTTAGAGTTCGGTCCATGAATGAAAACAACTGCTACTACAGATTCACCTGTGCGGGCAGCAGTCGCCTCCACTATGCCGGCTTGAGGAGATGAGCATGTACTATCTAGATTGACAGTGCACCTCCTTTCGTTTTACCTGGCTACTTTCAAACTATTCCCGAAACGCGACAAAGTCACTTCACGGGTGTTACATTCGAAAGTGGTAGTACTTAGTAGTCGCGTTACAGGATCAACTTGGGAGTAGCAGCTTGGTATAACGAGAGGAGTGTGCACTGTCAACTAGGATGGTGCGCATTGGCGGACCATGCTGCACTAGTGGACACATTAGGTGGACTGTATATTTATGCAAAGTTTTTATAACTTCGTTACTCCATACTTCATATAAATCATCGTAGCGTTATGCGTCACTCCAGAATATGGTGGAAGCAGTGGATAGCGGTCTTAATATGTACTGCTTGTTTTGGTCTTTTCAGGCTTATTGTATAAAGCCGTGAATACATTTTTAACATTCCATGAAGGCCACAAGTCTTGTGTTAATCTCTTAGATAAGATCTCGACGTCTTTGTCCTTGAACAGTGACTGTGTTAGTTCAACCTGAACTTCATCTCGTCTTTTTAATTTCTCAATTGATTAAATGAGCTTTTTTAGTTCGGCATGTATAAATGACAAATACATTTATCTTGCGAGGACGTTCCTGGTGCTCAGTTAACGACGTCAGCTTTTTTAAGGACTAAAAGTGAAATTTCAGTCTATTTTTAGCTCGTCGTGTGTGAAATAATAAATATGTACCAGTATTTTGTAATAGCTAAAACTCCCGAAAAGTAAGTCTTCCCTTCGTTAATATAATATTTTTTACAGGTTCCTGGACCGTCAAGATTTCCTGCAACGAGCTGATCTGAGACAGTTTGAAATTGAACGTGATTTAAGATTGAGTAAACGTAGTAGTAATCGATGATCGCTAAGTAATCAAATGTACTGAGAATAAAAATTAAGGTTGAAAATAAACGTGTTCGTGAATGAATTTACTTCTTTTAATTTTTCTTTACAATAGGGAAGTACCTTAAAATTAACGCTTTCTTTATACCGGTATCAACTTTATTTTTTAATGCAAAATATTGTATGACTTGCATAATAAATACTCGTATTTTTTACATTTATTACTCAGGGTATTGTACGTATTTATTACTTGTACAAACTATTTAAAAACTTAATTCTTTGACTTCATAGTTAGGCAATTCGCGCGCTCCATCTTCTTGCAATAAATATTGTTTTAAAAAAAAACATACCTACTTCTTCGCCATAGCTTTGTTAAACAAAGTGCATCATTGCGGTCACTCGTGACATCAAATCTCAACAAGGACCAATTTAAATGATCACAATGAGTTTGACTCAAACGACACGATCAATTTTAATATTGGGACAAAACTCGAAGCCCCGTTTACACGTATGCCATATTTATTTCTTATTTAGTTTTTTATTATTAATATATTTAATGTGCACTTTCATATCCTGCTGGCATAGTGGAGGGAACTGTAGACTACACATATTTCTTTGTAGTAGTAGTTGTAATACTGCTCATTTTTTTTTCATGAATCGAGTGCCATGCTACTAAAAATAGTTTTTTTTTTCTGCTTAATAGGCAAACGTTTGACCGCACCCTGCCTGATGTTAAGCAGTGATGCGGTCTAAGGTGGAGCACGCTTGCCTATGAGGTACCTATTTACCCTTAATTTGAAGATGCCCGTATTGTACTTCTCGGGAAACACAGTTATAGTATTTTTTTACACATACACAGTTACTGTAATATTTATTTAGATAAATAGTTTATTTGTGTAGTTTTAGTATCTACTTTTCATTATTTTAGATACCATAGCGGTGGTAAGTTATTAATAAGGAAATAGATGTGGTTCTATTAAAAATATAAATGGTCTGGCATTTGACAGCTATCTGCCTATTTTTCTGAAGTGTCCGCAACTGAATACTCATCTTGTTAACGACTATTTTTCCGAAATGCGACTGCGTTACATCACCTGTGGTGGTGGTACTACCCCAATATGGTGTGGCGGGTCATTATATAGATTTTTGACTTGTCGAAATGTAGTTGGCAGGAATATAAGATCAAACTGTAAACACGTGTAAAGGAGGTTTTAGTGGCCGCGATGTCATGCAAAACGATATGCTCACGTTTTGCTAATCAAGCACTAAATAGTTTATACTCAATGCCTCAGTCTTGTGGCTGAATACTACGTAGAGAACACGTACGTTATTTTGAAATAACAATTTTCTTTTTTTTTTAAATAAAATAATTATATTATGTAGTGATTTGTGAGCGTTTTTGGTGAATGTGAATACAAAATGACGAATTATATTAGATGGTCAATGTGCGATGTTAATATGGAGAAATTACAGGTATTTTTGGTTTTAATTTTTTTAAAAATAATTATTAATTTAATTGCGTCACTGAATATAAATAAGTTTGTCATATATTTCGACATACTTTATGCATCGCAACAATTATTGTTATTACATTAATAAAAAAATGGCGTCATTGTTTAATTACTATAATACTTTAATAGTCAACTAAATAAATCGAAGTCTACTGTTTTACCAGTAGTCATGTTGCAAGGTCGTAGCAAGCGTAACGTGCTTACCCTTTGGAAAAGTAGCGTGAAAGTAGGCCTGTCCCACTCACTACTTAAAATAAAGCAAAAATAAGGCTAGTGGTAAGACGCGTGAACTCACGATCGATGTGACTCGTGTTCGAACCTCGCTAATTTTGACCGGTACCAATCATGGGCGGACTAAGGCCTAGGCACGTGCCTAGGACCCGTAATTTTTGGGGCCCGAAAATTAGATTTTTACGAAACGCAAAGTATGTGTCATGACTGAAAAATAGGCCCAGAATTACAATGTTGCCTAGGGCCCGCTTTAGCCTTAGTCCGCTACTGGTACCAATGTAACTTTGTTATATGAACTTTGGTCACTCAGTGCCTGTAAGCACTATTAAAGAGTGGTAGGCAGACTGATGATGGTTATTTGTCCAGTCTGTGATCCTGGGGCAGTACCATCACTTTCGAATGTAACACCCGTGAAGTGACCTTGTCGCGTTTCGGGAGCAGTTTGAAAGTAACCAGGTGTAGCGAGGAGTGGGCATAGCGGAGGCGACTGCTGCTTGTAGAGATTTCTCTGTAGGCGGGTAGTCATACCGAGCTACAATAATAAAAAAAGACTACTAGGATTTCTATTAACTGAAAAAGAAATGAAACATCCCGTGGAGAGATCCAGTCTTCTCTCTTAGGGAATTAGCGTAGGAGTACCAGGGTATGGTGAGATGAGTATAGCCTGTCAACCTAGGCGGTGTATACTGTACAAATTATTTATCTGTGGTAATAGTCGAATAGTTTTCTCCACTTACGGACTGAACGTGATCACACGCCGGACTACTATAAAAAAGTAATGTTATATTAAAAAATGTGATTGTACTGTAAATTATGTGAATCCAACATAATACTGGCCCTCCCACAGTTCCATACATAATGTAAAATCGGGAGTGGACGGCCTTTATTATAATTCAGATAATATTAGGAATTTGTGTCATGAATTTGTTTAACAATATTAAACAAATCTTTATATATAAAAATGAACGTTTGTATGTTTGTCCCGTATGATTTCCGTAATTACATACCAGTGAGATTTTTGAAACATTTTTTTGCATTAGATAATAAAAAATCGATGGAATATAAATATTAGAATATTTATTCTAATTAGGCGTATCAAATAATTACTGTACGCGCCTAGAATTAAAATTTTTACGGCTTATTATTTGACTTAAGTAAGACTTATAAGAGTAGATATAAACTACAAAACTGTACAGCACTTTAGACTTTAACAATATGTAAATAAAGTTCATAGTATAAAATACAGCGTGAAGGAAATTTAAGGAAATACACGCTTAGGTGTGAAAAATTACAAGGGACATCCTTGAAAATTCAAATCCTGACATGACGTAATTTAGAGCAGTGAACGTTATAGAAAGGAATATACACCAACGCCTGCGCCTACGCACACCCACGTCAACACACCCTCAGCTTAGGTAATCTTAGATGTCCTAGGACACCTGCTAGTTACTATTAAGAAGAAGTTTTCATTATTGTTAAATTTTCTTTATTACGCTGCTTGGAACACATTCGTCTTATCAGCCGGCATAGCGGAGGCGACTGTGGTAGCAGAGTAAATTACTGTAATTATATGTATGTAGATATATTGTAAATATACAAATTATATCACAACAACAGGTCACCTTGAAAACATATTATCGCAACATTGCATAATAAACATGTAAATATCAGCGTTAGTTAATTAATTCCTAAAAATAATTTTCTGAAACATCTTCTGTTTGCTTTGCTTTATAACACACATACCTACAAAAGTTCTTATTATTACCGTCCGCAAAAATATATAGTTGCATAAATCTTAACTGAAGAGAAATGATAGTCATCGTTTTTGTAAGACTTTGTGTGTTACATAATAATATTTGTACAGGTGTGAAACAAATGAATGAGTCGTGTTATTATAGTAATTGTTGAGTGCGCATGTGTACTACCGGTCAATAGTAAGTCCACGGCACGTGCTGCTCGCGTTGTGACATTAGCCTGCGAGCACTACCAGATGAAAGATGCTGCGAGTCAGGGTCGGTTTAAATCGCGGTTTAGTGGGCCTGTAGGCGAGGGCGCGGGGTGCCGATTCAGGCCCACGATTGTGAGTGCTCGCCCGCTGCGGGCGGTGCTATAGACGGCGCGACAGTTCGCTCACTGAATCCGTACCAGGCGGCTGTACGACTGTCGGCCACTCTCGCCCGTTTTTTATTATCTTATTGGATTTTTTACGTATCGTAATGTAACAGTGCTTCCTAATTTTGTATAAAATGTTTTTATTAGAATATGTGATATGATTAAGTATGTTTTAGTAGTGATTTTTGGATAATAATTATAAATTATATTTTTTGTGGAAATTAATGTTTTTGGCAACGAGAGTGCTTTCTACGGCGGGCGGCAAGAGATCGTAGTGGTTCGTCGGTGGATGGTGTGTAGTGAGGGGTGCGGCCGGCGGCGCCGCTAGCGAAATGTCGATACCCCTAGCTCGAGACCCCGTGCTTCCCACGCAGGTGAGCTGCTTTTCTCTTCGCTTTCCCGAAGTGTGCGGCCGCCTGCGTTTACTTGCGAGGTTGCCGCACGCAACATTAGGGGTGCCGCGGACGTGTGTAATGGGAGTAAATCTAATACAAACTCCTTATTAGATTTTTTAATGTTTATTGATTTTGTTTTTGTGACTGTTGCCTTTTGTAACCCCATATGGGTGTCCCATTTTGATGTAGGTTGTTTTTTTTTTCATTCTGAGAAGAAACGTAGCTCTGAACATTAAAACTACACTAATCTTCAATATGTAAGATTGTTTCGTTATTATTTACGTAAGAGAAGGAGAACGATAAGCTGTATAGATTATGTGGATAAAAACATGATAATACAAAGAAGTAAGTTTGTTGTTGCTAGTTGCTATGTTGTGTATCAAGGAATAAATACTTTTACTAAAAACATCGATATTTATTTTTCACTAATAGCTTTCTCACTTAACTAGCATGAAATTAGTGCTGATTGTAATACCGGACATAACTTAGGTGTGCAAAGTCGCACTTATTGCTTTGTAATGCTTCGGCTACACAAAATATATTTAAAAAAAATACATTCGTACTTTATTAGACGCAACACCGATGAAGTCGCATTCCAGGTTCAGTTTGGATATAGCCAGGTATAAATGTAATGAGAGAAGTATGCACTGTCAACCTGTAAAGATTTCTCTGTGGTAGCAGTTGTTTCTGTTTATGGATAGAATAGACATTCAACACCAGGCGGAGTGTGGTCATATGCCGAGTTACTGTAAAAAAGCAATAAGCGAAATGCAATTTGACCGGCCGTGGTCTAGCGGTAGAAGACGGACCTAATGATCGATAAGACCCGTGTTCAATCAAACCTCTATCTTACATCAGGCGGAGTATTGTCACATGCCGAGCTACAATAAAAAAAATGCCTGTGATACAAGCACTAACTTAGTTCAGACATTAAAAAAACACAAGTATGTGCGCTCCGGGCCAGGCTTCGTGCATTCCGTTTTTTATTTACCTAGTGCAATTTTTGTAGTGTAGCCTAGTAATAATATGCAATATAATAATGTTAGCGCTTATGGCCCATAAGTTATGAGTAATTTCGCACCTCAAGACAAAGTTCAGTGTTCCACCATACAAATGCCATTGAGCACCGTTCCACATTACACTCTGATGAGTCACATTTTTTCCACGAAGTAGTTTTTTTTAATCTAACAGTTAAACAAGGGCTTGGTGGATTTATCACCCAATAACTCTATTACGTTTGGTTAAAATAAGCTTTAATCTTTATCGGCTTTAACCAACCTATCGACCTAGTTACGGTTCGAAATATTTGCGAAAAACGTAGATAAAGAGTGATAGGCAGACGGATGATGACGGCCCAGTCTGCCGTCCTGGGGTAGTACCACCACTTTCGAAGGTAACATCCGCGAAGTGACCTTGTCAATAGAGGCGACTACTATAGGCAAGGCGTGATAAATAAAAATAATATCGTAAAACCAGAAAATTTAGGTCTAGACAATTAACTTTCTCTATGTTTACTAACTTAGACTAGAGAAATAATTGTACTTAAAATAACCTACAGGTTCTTATAATGAAATTTATTATTATCTTTAATAATTTAATTTATTATCTAGGCTTTGGTAATTAAAGAAATTTCTGAACGGTTCTTGCTAAATAAATTGTCTTCTATATTTTATGTGTACTTAATAATAATTTTTAATGTACTTTTTTACTGAGATTTTGAGCGCTACTAATGTAATGAGAGAAATAAGTATGTATATAAGTAGACAGATTTTACACCAGATTTTTCGATTATATGAAGTTTAAAACATAGCTTCCATTATCCCGGCGCACTTTTCTACCCGTAACTCTACTAAAAGTCAGTCAGTTCAGATAATGCTGCTATTCTTTTGTAATACGAAATATTGACGTTTCGTCTTAGTACACGAGGCTAGTTTTTTAAGACAGGACAGTGGTACAATCTAGAGCAGTTAACACGAAATCAGAAGTGGTGTTGGCTTACTGTCCTGGCTTGCAAAATTGACTTGTCTATCTCGGGCATTACTGTTTCGTCTTGGGCCTGATTCCTGATTGGATCGAATTCACGGTTGAAACAGATATTTATTTGTAAAATAAGTATTTGTTCGCGGTCTAATGGATAAACATGTTTGTGTTGTCCTCGTCCTGATACCCATAGTATATATAGTAGCTACTATATATATATTTTATGTATTTTAATTTAATATATATTTAAATAGTTAAGAAAACTTAACAAAATCGAGTAAGTAAGTTATTACAAAATAATTTAGGTAGGCAACACATTTCAGTAAAAAGGTTTTCTAATAAATAATACTTAAACGCGATAGTAAACCTTATCTGACAGATAACTAAACCCGTATTTAGATAAAATATGTACGTTTACCTTAGCAAATTGATATTATTTTGTTATAGAATATTATATTATTATATTTCCTAGTATATACGCCTGATTATTATTATATTTATTATGTTTCAAACGACTACGGTGTTGTAAGGAAGATGATTTAGTTTACCACCTGTACTAGTAAGGATTGAGATACTAGCCCTTAGGTTCAGTTAGCACGGATACGCGTCGCGTCATACTGCAACTCGCAAGTACGCTTTGGTACACAGAGCGATACGCATACGGTACTTAAATAAAAACAGACGAAAAATTCAATTGATTTATAGAAAATAATTAAAAATATTTCCGAAAAATTTCTGAAAACGTTTTTATGCGTAAAAACGAGAAATTTCTCACTGTCCTACAGCGAAAACGCGAAAAAAGGGTTCTGGGAACATAAAGGTCGAATTCTCCAACGTTCATGATCGGTATTCCAAAAATTCTCCGTAAAAAATCTAATGTAGTCAGGTAATTATTTACTACACGATCGCGTGCGTGAATTCGCAGAAATATGTTTTTAAATAATTTCATGGTTTATTCTTGGATCTTTTGGTAATTTGGTAACGATTTAAGACGAGAATTGGATATTTTTATTATAAAACATGGACATGGTAGAGCTAATATTGAATAGCTAGTACATAACTCTCGAACCGATATCGATGCTTAGTTTCTCTTTTTTGTAAGAAGTTAATATTATTAATACCTCTCTATTCTAAAAATACGAATATATCTTCACGCACAATAAATTATTTACATTTATGAATACAAGTTAATAATTTTCTACCAACATTAGATTCTAATAACTATAGGATTACGTAGATTATATAAAAGAGGCCTATGTTGTTTTAATCTAAGCCTGATTATCGGTTTTTTTTGTTTTTTATTAATTTTTTTTTGTAGCTCGGCATGTGACAACACGACGCGACGTGTAAAGTCAGAGTGCGGTCCGTGAATTTTTGTCGTATTAATGTTTTTTTTTTCTGTTCAAATATAATTATGATTTAATTAGGTACCTAAATTTAATTCATTCGACATTTCCAAAGCTTCAGCCCTTCAAACCTTCAGTGGTCACGGCGAGAACTTTTTTATTATTTTTGTTCGAATCAATATCTTGATTGAATCAAGAATTGCACAAAAATCAGTAGCAATTTGAATTCCTGTTCGTCCTCAGCGGTGTCCTTTGCCGTGGAACGCTGGAGAATGTCTGAGAGAAAGGACACTCCATATTAGGCCACCATAGCGTCAGGATGACCAGACAGAGCCGATTGTTCACCCTAATTTGGAAAAATTAAATGCGATTCCGTTTCTAAAATATTTTGTTTACGAAAACTGGGACCTTTTAACGATCCTTTTAATGTTACTTTTATAATACATAGACTTTCATAAATTGTTTAAATTCCTTGTGTTTTTTGGTGTATTATACATAATTTTGTATATATAATTAATCAATTTGAAAATTCATGATTCACATCTATTCATCTCGTCTGTGATTTTATTTATCGTTTTAGTGAAATAAATATTTAATCTGTCTTTATTATTATTGGCGATTCTAGAGCCACCTCGAGGAAAAAAGTTGCATTAGAAAACAAAAAACTAAAGAGGCGCATGCGTCAATGAAATTATTTAATTTAAAATGTGATACCGCCCCTCTGATCTGACATTACAATTTTTTGACCTATTTATTATTATTAAAAACAGTATGAAAATTAAACATCGACGGATCAATAAAAACAAGTTTATTTTATAAAAAATATATTTCGTGTACTAAGGGATATAATGACTCAATTACGTCAAACAAATTGCTGAAAACACTGTTTAATTAACAGAGTTATTATGGTTTAAATTATATACAATTTACGTTCTTGTAACCACATGAGGATATTTTAAACTTTGAACAATTACAGTATGTTATTTTGCCTCTAGAGAATCTCAGTCGTGGCTTTGTAAGTCTGGTTGTTGACCAAGTGACACCATATAAGGTACTGGATACCGCAAGGCCAGCATCTGCCTCTACTCTCTATAGCTTATTGAGAAATTTACAAAAACTTGCCTTTGAAATAATTATTTCGCATATAAAGGTTTCCACTACGACACAGCCATGACGCCTGAGTGTGATAGCTACCAAAACGTGCAGTTTTCGCGGGATTCAAGAGATACTAAGTACTAGTATGTTAAACAACCGAAATGTCGTTTATTACATTCAGTAATATTACAAAAATACTGCAAATATTTAACCAAGTATATTGGAATGCATCAGATAGATAACATATCCTTAATTTCTCATCTAATTAAAACGTATAACACTTCATCAAAGTCAGTAATAATCAATTAACACTAGGTACATTGTAATTGATTACTACTCACAATCGATATTGCCTATCACATAGCTCGAGGTTATATTGTGATTAAATTACTCTTAAATAGATTGAAGATAGGTTTGATGCAGCGGACCCCTGTGGAAGATAAGACACGTCGCGAAATCTAGCGCAAATACTCGTTACAACCTAATCAGCGACCAGCCTCAAGCGACAAAGCTATACGTCACGCTTTTAAGTAACTTTAACATTTATTACTACGACTCCAAAGCTATTATTTCTTTGAACAGTTTGTGCAATTGTGACGTTTATATTTGCTCCTTGAGATCATTTTCTCTGACTAGTCACAGGAATATCAATCTTGTATGTTAAGTGTTAAATAGTATTTATGTGTGTTGGTGATGAGAGTATTTATTACGTTTTGTTTTTTGTTTGAATAGTGCGTGACAAAATGTATATCCGGCTGAAGCAAGTGCAACTTTGCCTTCAATTTTTTACGTAATCATAACAATATATGAAACATATTTTCTTTATTATTTATATTGAGACATTAAAATGTAGTTATGTCGTTAGTTTTGTTTAGAATAATAATTATTGTAATTACAATATGGTAGAATACACAAATACGTAAAATAAAGGAGCGTACAAGTATTTGTAACCCGGAAAATTCAAATCCATTTATTGATACAAGGAGACTGAGTTTTGTACGTTAAAAATTACAATTACAAGAAAAGGAAGTAATTACAAGTTTAGTAAAAGAAGTTTAATAAGAAGTAATTATTAAAGATTAGGCTGCACCCACCAAATATTAACCCTTATGTGAGTGACAAATAAAACACCTTAATCAGAGTGACGAGGTACCCGGGTACCTTCATACAGTTTATACGTAATGTAAACAATTATGATCTGCGTTTACGTTACACATACTTTGAATATTATTATTTTAGTTAAGCTAAACAGTTGACGATCTGCGGCGATCAAAGCGGAGGAGGGGTGGAGTGTGGTACATGGTTATCGGTGCGCATGAAACATTGAATTTGGACATTTGGACTATGTTCATTTCAAATTTGAATAAAATCTACAAGCCTCGTGAATGTATTACCGTTGACGATCAGCTATATGGATATCGTGGGCGGACTCGCTTTACTCCATACATGTCATCGAAACCTAAAAAGTATGGCATGAAAATATTTTGGGCTTGTGATGCAAATAATTCCTACCCCCTAAATAGACAAAAATATACAGGAAAGTCAAGTGACGGCAATCGTCAAACAAATGTTGGAGAATGCACTGTATTAGATCTCGTGGCTAAATATAAAAATTCAGGACTGAATGTAACTACGGATAATTTTTTTCGTCTCTTCAACTGCCTCATTCCTTGAATTCGTGGAATATTACCATAAGTGGAATGGTAAAAAAAAAAAAAACGGTTTCTTCCTGCAAATATGCAAGCACACAAGGAGAGTGCGATTTATTCTTCTAACTTCGCCTTTAGCAAAGAAGCAACTGTATGCTCCTACGTACCAAAAAAGAATAAAGCAGTAATAATGTTGTCATCAATGCACATGTCACCAGTTATTAAAGTAATGAGGAAACTGTCAAGCCAGAAATATCTTTTTATTATAATAAAACCAAAATTGGATTGGACAACATGGTTAAGCTGTTAGCAGAATATACCGTAAAACGCAGAACGAATCGGTGGCATTTAGCACTTTTTTACAATTGCATTGACATTGCAGCTTTGGCAGCATATATCATTTACATGGAACATAACCCAGTTTGTCTCAAGTGTTATCTCGTAGAAAGTTTTTGAAATCATTGAGTCTACAACTGTGTGGTAAAAATATAGAACAAAGATCAAAAAATTGCATTGCGACATCAAAATTACATGTGAGATCTGCAATGCAGGACGTACTTGGCCAACTAAGGCTTTCGATTTCTTCTGGATCTACAACTTCTATAAGTCAGACTAGACGAGATTCTACAGGGCGTGTTGCAGTCGTCGGAAGCTGCTACATATGCAGAGAACTCAAACGCAAGCAAAGAAAAACACAAAAAGCTTGCACTGACTGCAGAAAACCAATTTGTGATGAACATGCAGTAACTCGTCTAACTGCTTCGAGAGCTGTGCTAATTCTGTATAAACAAAGAATTTGTCATTTTTATAGAAATAAAACATTTTAACAAATGATTAATATTTCATTTTTGTACGAAATTATAAATACTTTTTTCATAGTGATACAAAACACAAAGAGGTACCCGGGTACCTCGTCACTCTATTGTGAGTTTCAAATATGTTTTGGTTTCCACAAAACATTGTAAATAGTTGACTAGGACAAAACATTAAAAAATATATAATTTATAAATAGTTAGGAGCTCTCAGGAAATCACAGCTACCTACAGAATGTAAAACATACTTTTTTTAAATTTGAAAACGCTAAAGGTACCCGGGTACCTCGTCACTCACATAAGGGTTAAAAGGAATTTGTAGCCAATACCACAATAAATAATTAAATAAATTTTATGTCAGACGTTCTGTTTTACAGATTTGTAAAGCAACTTTTAAACCACAATCAAGCGTATTAGCGATGTAAGCAAAAATATAAAATACCTTAGTCTCAACAGACAAATCTGTACATTTTAGGGTATTTTAAAAAGGGCCTTAATTCATCGCACAGACTACGCGTAAGGTCTTTTGTGAGCCTATATCGTCTTATAAATTCTTATTGATCCAACTGGAAAGGGTCAAGTTTGCCACGGAAACTCATTCGACGCCATATTTTTAAACTCCACTCAGCATCGTCATCGTTCGCTTGCCACTATAACCATAAAACGTAAATTGGTTACGAACTCTTCTCCAAATGATCACACACACATTATAAATTTACAAAGAAAAAAAAAACAGTTTTCACTCACTTTTTACCTCAATGCTTTTTACGCTGTTATTTTTAAAGTCACCAGAGTCCCAGCCAAGTCAAAAAGAGCTTTACTTAAGTGGTATAGTTTACTAAAATTTCCAACATAGTTTTAGAGGAAAAATTGAAAACACACGTTCCCCTCTTTTGGATTGTTTTCCCACACGTTCACGAACATTTCATAGTTAATAATCCACCAATATTACACATAACACTCGAAGAAACACAAGTTTAGGAATAATTCAAGATATAATATAACTAATGTCACCACATGGCCGTCAAAAATTAAAAAAAATCGTAAAAACGTCATTAATAACTAACTTTTTTACTATTGTTGTATTTGACATAAAACAATATTACTCAAAGTGAATTCATGGTACGCTTTTTAGAACAAACGTAACCTCATGACGTTACAAAATGGCTGACGTTTTCAAAATTCAAAGTTGACATTTAAGGTTATATTAATATTGCTATAAGAGCTCATGGTTGCCTCGCAGGACCTTTAACTTTACTAAAACAACAATAATAACAAAATTAAATATCATCAGTTAACATCGGGTGGTGACCTTAACTTAATAACAAAATTGAATTCAACCAAACTTTCTCTATAATTAGAAATAAAGTTAAGTTATGTGTAGTAGCAGACTAAGGCTAAAGCGGGCCCTAGGCAACATTGTAATTCCGGGCCTATTTTTCAGTCATGATACATACTTGGTTTGGTAGTTTGTTTTTAAAGCATATAGTATGTAGTTCTATTTAATTATCGGAATCCAAGAAAAAAAAGAAAAAAATGCATGTACTACTATCAAGAGCAGGGGAGCAGTACCAGTTTTTTTTTCAAAATTGTTTATCGGAATATTACAGGTGCCTTCTCTTTCTGATTGCATTATAAGTAAAGGAGATCAATATTGTTGTCAATGTTTCTATATCTTTTTTACATATTGCACGTCATTATTTGTCAATGTTATGAGGGAAAAACGAAAAAAAATGACATGTAAATCTACACACGTCAGTTGTCATAGCAAGTTAGCAACGTAAACATAAGTTATATTTAAAGTAGGAGCTGAGAGAAACATAAAAATGGTAGGACTGCTCCCCTGCTCTTGATAGTACAAAAATTAAATAAACATAATTAAAATTACGGGCCCTAGGCACGTGCCTGGGTTGCCTAGGCCTCAGTCCGCCCATGGTTATGTGCAGGACAAAATTGCAAACATTAATATGCAAAATTATGCATGGATACAAACGGCCCTTTTAGAATCAAATTTACCTAAGTGTTATGTAGTTTAGGGCGTTATCAATCATTCTGACACAAAAATTAGTTGCTCTGTAGCACGAAATGTTAATTTAAATCTATTATAGACTCTTACTTCATGTAAGTAAATGTGGCGTTACTGCGTAGTGATATGAATTTCCTGCCCCTTTTCTTTTATTATGGTATTCATTGATCACACAAAACAGCCCGGTTAAGTTCCACAGTCAAGTCTGCTAATGGAGTTTTGGGGGAATAATGACACCATCCTTAATTAATTGCAGAGGCTCGTGCGCGTTTATGAACATTTAATGTTTTCCACCATTATTACTCGACGAAACACAACTTTAGGAAAATTATTCCAGAACAACAACATTTTCTCCAGTTTCTCGTCGTTGTATCTTGTTTCAGATTTGTAAAATAACTTTAGGTATTTTATACTGATTTTATTAGTGAGAGAAACGATGCGTCTAGCAAAT
This sequence comes from Tinea pellionella, assembly GCA_948150575.1. NCBI lineage: Eukaryota > Metazoa > Arthropoda > Insecta > Lepidoptera > Tineidae > Tinea > Tinea pellionella. Next base: position 5,676,485 of record OX411256.1, read on the forward strand.
TGACTTTACAGATAGATATACAGATATCTATCTACCTATCTAGACAGACAATTGCCCGCTCTACCATTCCTCAGCGACTAATTATGGCTATAGAAATTCCAGCTTTTGTTTTAGGGAAACCATTGAATAAGGAATTTCAATTTGTCATTCATTTATCTACTAAAAAATTGTTATTTTAGATTTTACAAATAAACTTGATTGAAGATTCGGGCGGAAAAAGATAGTAGGAGTTTCAGGACCTACGACATTTATTTTTTTATTTTTCTTTGATTTATCGTTAATTATTTTTTTATGTTTAATTTATAGTAAAATGACAATATGATAATGAAATGAAAATCTTAATAATTGATATTTCAACTGATAATATGTATTTAAATCAAACTTGAAATTGAAGTTAACCAGAACGACATTCTTCGTTCTTGGCGATGATCCTAAACGCTTCTTCCCGTTCTATTTCACACACATTGAATTATTACTGAATTCTGAACTAATTGAGCAACAAAAAAGTTATAGAACAAACTTATACTTACGAAATGTGAATTGCTTATAACGTTTTAATATTTTTTTTCTTAGAAATAAGATGACTGATGACCCAAAAATCTTGTCATAAATAATTTTGTCATAAAAGTTTTTTAAGATTTTCAAAGTTATCAAACTTACTGTTAGGCGTTATAAATAAGGTCGCGCGTACAATACTCGTGAAATACTTATTTATTGAATACAAACTGAAATAAGCATAAATATATATTTTATATATCATATAAAACTTACTAAGAATACTTTTTATTTGTAAAGTTATATATAATTAAAGATTAACGCTTTAGAATCTAACTGATAATAGCGTTATATTATGTAAACTGTTAGAGATGTTTATTTGTTTTGTTTTTACTGTCGCGACGACGAATCTGGGGTACGCGGTCGCTTCATAATAATAGATCAGTGTGCGTTTCCTTCTGACGGTCGAGTGGTCAGACTACACTGCTGTCTGCGGCCGCATTCATGAACAATAAGGAACTCTGGCTTTACTAAACGACTGAATATTGCATAACACTTTAGTAACATAGTTTTAAATATAATTTTAGCGATTTTCGCCCATAGAGGTACAAACTTCATATATCTGACATAAAAAACCGTAGGCCGCTTCAAACGATTTGACAATGTTGCCGCTAAGTCTAGTACTAACTGACAGAGAACCTAAACGTGGCTGTGGCCATGTTTTCTCTCGCGTCACATTGGGAGCGTTATTGCACATCTAGTTGTATATATCAATAATTTCACCGCGGTTTTTTTTTAATTTACTAATAAGTACTTAATAATATTGGATTTTTATATGGTTGTTAATATATGGAACGAAAACTGCATTAGATTAATGTAAAAGATTAAGATATGATAACACACCGCCTGGTGTTAAGCAAGAGTGCATGAATATGAAGTACGAAGCATGATGAAAAACAACGACAGAGAAATGTCTACAGGCTGAAGTCAGCTCTGGTATGCCGGCTTGAATAGACGAGAATAGACAGGGTGGGTCATTTACTCATTTCACAGGCGTTAAACTTGAATATGTTGTATGTTAAAGGTACCTGTTTTGTAATAAAAAACTCACTCAATCACTTCAATAACTCAAGCATATTTTTTATTACTCTTAAAAGTGAGATAATAACTTTTACGAATAATGCCAATCTCGATTCTTCCTGACATGTGACAAGACAACGTTACATGAAAAATCGCTTCGTGAGTCTCTTTTCTTATGTGAGATAAAGTGGGGCCAACTCGTAAAATGTCAAAGGCAAGTTGTTTCAATTATTGCAAACCAATGACAAATTACGACTTCTCCGTAACCCTTTGATGACTTTAATTGCTTTCGTTTAGCTTTTTTTTTAATTTTTCAATTTTATTTTGGAGGATTCGCTCTCAATCTCAGGTAAACTTTGAGGTCAAGGCACATGGGTCCCACAAAACACTTAAATATTTATATACAATTTTATTTTCAGGAATTTTATTTTTTTTATGCTAATTTAGGTAGTCTCTCGTTTTCTAGATGTGTACGTTTTTATAATATACTCGTATGCAGTTTTTTTTAAGTATAAAATTAACCGGTTAATTGACATTTAGCTTAATTTTGGCGCGTTTAATTCATGCCAACGACCTCGTAATATGCGCTAATTGAAGACTTTTTAATGATAAAAGAGTACGTCTGAATATTTTAAATTGTACATAATATACTCGTATGTACTTAATTAAACTTATTTAAAACTGTTACTACTATTAATTGCGAGATGAGACAAGCAGTAATTTGGGTACATAAAGTACTTTGAAATTTTGTAAATCGCTCATTAGCTTGACAAGGGAATTTCATTTATTTAAATTATATTTATTGAAAAAGTCAACAGCGAGGCGTGACAATGAATAAATATAAATATGACAGCTGTAATAAAAAGGCCAATCATAGATTTTCTTAAAAGAGTACATTAATACGAGTATAACCACGAAATAATTTAAAAAAATAAGTTGGAAGTACCGTAATATTTTTTTTTTTTTTTTTTTATTTATTTAAAACTTAATATAACATGTACATAGGCGAACTTAATGCTAAATAGCATTCTCTTCCAGCTAACCTCTGTGTTTGTGACAGGTGTGAGCGAAGAGAAGCAGTATTTTAAACAAATAAATATATATATATATATAGGTATAGTGTAATATAAATATATAAAGGTAAATATATACACATACATACACTAATCAGTATAATATACATACTATACATACAATACATAAATACAAATTAAACCTACATACAATATCAATATATAACATATCAATACATACAGAATAAATAAAATAATATATAAATAAAACTGGAGAGTTTAAGAGTCTTTCAATAAGAATTTAAATAAGAGTATTTTAAAGGTAAGCCTGTTAGGAGCCTCTTGAATGTGCTGTGGAAGTTCATTCCACAGTCTCGAGGCAGTGATTGCGAAAGAGTTAGAGAAGAAAGAGGTGTGATGAGAAGGAAAAGAAATTTACCTGAGATTGAGAGCGAATCCTCCAAAATAAAATTGAAAAATAAAAAAAAAGGCTAAACGAAAGCAATTAAAGTCATCAAAGTGTTACGGAGAAGTTGTAATTTGTCATTGGTTTGCAATATTTGAAACAACTTGCCTTGTCAATTAATACCTATTTTAAATATCATTTTAAAATTTATTGCTAAAGTAAATGTAAACATGGCAGCTATTAAAATAACCGCAGATTTATAATGATCATTACTTTCACTGATCAAATTTTTGCTAAAAGCCGGTCCTTGTTTTGCGAAAGTGGTTGATCAGGTTGACTTCGCGGACGTTGTGGTTGATGTACCTGTCTAGACCTAGGCCTAGCTCCTAGTTCACTATTTTATTAATTTAATTAACTGCAGCTTTCAATAGATATCTATTATAGATACTTGTAATTACCTATGTCTAGAATATCTATTATTTGGAGCGAATTCATAGAGATATATATACGAGGTGCTGACACATCTGACAAAAAACCATAGGGCCGCTTTAAACGATTTGACAATGTTGCCGTCAAGTCAAATAGTAACTGACTACCTAAACGTAGCTGTGGCCATGTTTTTTCTCGCGTCATATTGGGAGCGTTATTGCACATCTAGTTGTATGTATCAATGTTTATAAGTGCTTTAATTATGAATTTAAAACGCATTTAAAGAAATTCACAAATTTAAAAGCTTTTATTACCTTTTTTTATTAAATAAAAACTATTTTCTAAATGAAAAAAAAGAGCATTCATTTTTCACTTAATTTAAAGAAGTACTATTTTGTTACGAGTGTTTGTACTTAAAGAGGAGGCTGTAAGATGTGAACAAACAAAAATCCACCACACGGTCAGACTATCCTGCTAAAGATTTACCCGTTTGACCTGTTTAGTTTGACCTCTATAGTCTTTGACCTGTAAGCGGAGTCCTGTGGAGTCTTTCTCACATTTTTTTTTATTGTGCCTATACTAAGTTAGTACTTGCAATGAGGATGTATGTATTTATTTATCTATTTATTATACATGTTAGTTAGGTCTTATATGTATGTTAATTTCACCATAACAGCCCGTTTGGGCGTGCAAATATTTATTATGTCATACGAACAATAATGATAATGTATAAAATAACAATTACATTTCAATTTAGGGATCTATTTATGTTGTGTGTATGTATATATGTTGTACGTATTTATATATTGTGTATATTATTATGCAGATATAATTTGTTTTTATATATGTACCAATAGTATTTCTATTATTCTTATTTAATTGCCCCTGTCTCTGCTTTCATCTCCAAATTGTTAGCTGGGAGAAAATGCTTAATTTACACAGTACACATATGTTTACAGTTTACATATGGCATGCTTGGATGGTTAGTGGCCCAGTCCTCCGTCCTGGTGATGGTGTCCGTTCGTCTCCATAAGCAGGCTAAAGGGCGCGACTGCTGCTTACAGAAATTTCTCTGTGGTAGCAGTTGTTTACATTCATGCACCGCACTCTAGCTTAAAGTAGGGTGTTATCATATGCCGAGCTATCATAAAAAAGATAGTACCACTTAGTCACGTTCCAGGACCAGCGTATAAATATGGAGATGACTCTTCTGCAGACATTTCTCTTCAATTTAACATAAATGAAATATGATCATAATTTGAATTTGATAGAGATAATTTTATCTCTATGGAAAACTCTGGTTTAGGTGTATGTTGCGCACAGTTTTATTGTATTAAAATTTATTTCAATACTGCTAAAGAGGTCGTATATTTAAAGTTATAACGGTGACAAACTTATGTAGGACGGATGTCCAGCGGCGAAGTTGTCCGTACCACCCTCGTTTATGAATATGCAGGCCCGGATATGTAGCTAAACATACCTAACTAAATACACCACCCTTTAGAAACACGCTTTTAGAGGAATAACTTATTTATGTGGAATATTCCAGAAAACTGGCTTTAGGCTGAAGGCCATTATTTGCTAGAGTTTTTGCGTAGCTTTTTGTTATGTTGATAGACAAAAAAATGGTGAGCCTTGGATAATTTATATCTGTTACATCTAGGCACCTATAATATAGATATTTTCTATAATATTAAGTTATTCTGTGATTACAGATAATACTTAAAATTAAGTATCTTTCTAACCTAGTCATTTTGGGATCAACTTGAAACTGTGCACATTCGTTTTTTCAAGTTGGCATAGCGGAAGCGATTGTTGCCTGCAGATATCTTTGTAGTAGCAGTTGTCTTCGCATACGAACCGCACTCGGATTAATATGAGAAAAAAAAACACAACCCTAAAATTCTATTTCATTTTAGTATAATAACATTGTAAAACAATGTTTTTTTTTTCTTTTGCGTGAGTAATAAATATCAGTATATAAAGGAGGTCACAGCAGTAGGTACAAGCGCAAACTTTTGTTCCTAATTAATGTAGGCGAAACTTTTAATTCAATGCTTATTACTTATTTGTTCCAAGAACACGCAAAAGCGTTTCTTATTATTCCGAGAATCACTATTAAAGTCTACTTGTTCATAATCTTCATTAAATTCTACGTCTCAATGACATATTTGGTAAACAACGTTTCATCTTTCAAGATTTCAATAATTTCTTATTTTTATTTGTTTTGTGTATTTTTCCGAGTTTGTTATGTTTTTTATTGTTTAAAAAGTTATTTTGAGATTGTTTTTGTTTACGAAGGATTTTGGGAGGTTTCAGATTCTTCTCAGTATTAATATAATACCTTGAGGGGCTATCATATCTATGTTTATAAAACACGCTAAAACACATTATAAAAATAAATGTTTTAAATAACGTTTAATATTAAGTTTTAATTATAATATGAACATGTTAAACACCCAAAATATCGAACAAAAATTCTCCCCTATTTAATATTCAGAAACATACTCAAATATGACACGCGTAATGTTTTACGACCTTCGAATACAAATTAATTTGATTCGATCGATACGAGTGTAATAGAGATATTTTATTCAATGTCGACGTATAATTTAAAACTAAATTACTAAACTTCACGCTTCAGCCTGTACGTGTAGAGAAACTTTATATGCTATTATATAATTCCATTGTATAATTATAATACAATTGTGTTACTTCTAAGAAAATATTTTTAAAAATAAACATTTATAGATATTTCAATTAAACATATTTCTACTTCTTCAAAAGCTGCAGATTGGGACGTCAATAGTCTGACTATCCACCGCCTAGCCTTGCATCATTGAGGAGATTCTTTGACAGATAATTTTACTTAGTTACAACAAACACTATTAATTAAACTTTTAAAGCTCATGCCCGCTGTGTCGTGTATACGCGTAGTTGCCACGAAACTTTAAAACACATCTTATCTTAACAAATGACAGATATTTGACAAAACCGGAGGCACAAAGACACCCTTTCTGTTGGAAAAGATACGATCGCGGTGTGATGAATCGTGACACTCGATGATAAAATGTCTCCAGCTACCGGAACAAATTGTAATGTATATCAAAATCATGATAACTATGGACGTAACAGGGACCATATAAGGGCTATATTTAAGACCTTTTACGTCAGTTATTTTTATTATAAATAGATAGTAATCTTTATGACGTATTTTTGGAGCAACTGCGTAGGTATAGTTTACGTAAAACACTGTTTATTTTATATTATTTCTAGGTGGAAAAATACCTTTTTATTAGATATAATAGACGTACCGTTATTTGGACAATAAACGCAAATAAAAACATTTAGTAATTCATAGGAATAATTTATTATTTGATGTAATTTTTGTACGTTTGCAAAGGAAATAATAATTGCACATGCGTATTTTTTGTGATTTGTAAGGCCGAATGCCTTACAATATTCTGCGATTGAAATTTTAATTTTTAAAACTATTTTGGTTTAAAATTTTTAGTCGGAAGCTATTTGGAAGGTTAAATATAGTTTAATTTAGATATGAAGGAGTACTTAGAGTGTAGAACGGCCGTGGTTTAGCGCTTAAGCCGAGAACAAACGATCGATAAGACCCGTGTTCGACTATCGCTGAATTATGACTGGTACCAATGTAACTATGTCATATGTAAGTACTTTGGTCTCTATGATACACGCACTGGGCTTAGTATAAGCAATAAAAAACTTAGTATTTTATATATTAATGCATTATTTAGTAGATGATGGTATACAAATTATAATAGTACCGCGATTCAGAGAGCTGCTGATGAAAGCGCTTTGATAAGGGTAAAGCTACGTGATCACATAACTTCGTGAACATTTTATAAATGTTAGCTAAAGAGGCTTCCACCACATGTAGGTGTTTATTTATGTTTAATATACTTCGTCTGTTTTTTTATTTTGATACAATTTCCGGGTTTTGATTTGCTGATTTTTTTTTAAATACAATTCGCCAATATTTTAAATTGTGTTTAATTTGATTATTTTAATAGGACGCGCGAAAGACAAAGCTTTGCAGTAGTCATCGGTTGTTAAAAGGAATTTGTAATTAATTATTAAATTATTAAAAATTATAATAATATTTATTCTATTACCACTTGAATAATAATTTATACTTAATTAGTGAAGAGGGGAATCGGCACTCTTCTCGAAGGGGGGTTAAGTAGATACCCAATTATTCTAGAAACATCGTACCGAATAAATATTTTGCCGAAGTTTACAAACCAGAATAAATACAATTAATTAGCATGAAATTGGTCTATTTACCTTTTGAATAAGGATTTAGGAAGGTAAAGGTAAAAATGTAAATTTTAATCAAAAAGGGGATACTTTTCATGTATAAAAGATCAAGCCTGGCCACTGAATAGGTAAAGCTTGGGGTGCAAATGAACAAAGTTGTAAGGTTAAATGCTAAATAGGTTTTGTTACAATGTTCTAGAAATCTAGATACGTACCTCTAAAGTCCAAGCTTTTCAAAAACTCCATAAACGAGCTTCACTTGATTCTTCCCAACTTTAAGTTTCACTTTTTTTTAAATGTAACTCGGCATGTGACAAGATGCTCCGTCTGATGTAAAGCTTGAGTGCGGTCCATGAATGGAAACAACTGCTACTACATCTGGCTACTTTCAAACTATTCCCGAAACGCGACAAGGTCACTTCACGGGTGTTACATTCGAAAGTGGCGGTACTGCCCCAGGACGGCAGACTGGTTCCGATGGATCCCCTGCTACATTTCTACCATATTCCCAAAACTGCAACCGGGCCAAATATTTTTTTAGAGTCGTCGGTGCCATAATTACTGAGATTAAAAAAAAGTAAATTGCCAACAATAACAGCCATAACATGCCGAGGTTTTAGATATAGAGGTAAAAAATATGTTATATAAAAAGATGACTGGGAATACTGGAAGAGGACCAGTAATATTATCTTCATAGATTAAAATATTATCACTACAAAAAATAGGTACCTATTCCAGTGGTATTTTCATAAAACTAAACAACAACTCGCGGCGCCATAGAGACAGGATATCTAATTTATCCCAAGCCACATGTCCATCCTATCTGTACCATATAAAATAGTAGATATGGAGCCGTTCCTATCTGCCATTCACACGCCGCTCTCCATGTCACCCGATCAAATTTACAAGCATATAACTTCTATGGGAGCGTAAATATTTGAAGGAGTTTCAAGTTGGTAGTGTTATAAGCTATGTTGATTTATGCCTTTTATTACTTGTTCTTAAGTAAATGATGGTAGTTAGCCGCTAAATGACGAGATAACATGACATGCTATTACAGAAATTGTATTACTTGGTTCAAATATAGTTTTAACTTTTTATAGTAGCTCAACACTTCGCCTGATGTGCTAGAATGAGCGGAAACAACGGAACGGCAACCCTCCGCTATGCCGCTTGAGGCGATCTATCCTTATTTAACAGCGCACAGTGCACACTCCTCTCGTTATACCCGGCTAATTTCAAGCTGATCCTGAAATGCGTCAAGGTGACTGAGTGTTAAACATGAAAGTAGTGGTACCAGCCCAAGACCATAGACTTCTATCATCTGTCTGTTTACTATTATTTTTTCTGTCCATGATTTTAGATTGTTTTTTTATCAATAGTGTATAGGTATCATCCATAGATCTGGTGCAAAAAAAAAACAAGTAATAATAAAAATATTTTTGTTACAGGTAAAAAAGTTAATGCAAATTGAAAAGATAAGACTAGAATCCTTTAAAAAAATGTAAATATATCAAAATTTTTCCATACAATAATTTAAATTCTTGATAAAATGTCATTATCATTTTAAATTATGTTAATAGTGTATCAGAAAACAAAACATATTTAAAATATTCCTAAGTAAAATATTTAACATTAAGTAAATTAACATTAATGTCTGCGTGTAACTGCGCGCTAAAAATAATGGCATTAAAACGATAGCTGTTTTAAAGATTTTTCTCGGGCATTTACCGTCTAATGTCAATAGTATTGACGTTAGTAGAATTACGCGTTAGTCTTGGCCATATTATGAAATGAAAATCCTTTATTAACGTAGGTATGGACTATGGACTTGGCATGCACTTGTTCGTCGTCAGAATCTACTTTTGGCTTCGGAAAGGCATATGACGAGAAGACAGCCATAAGAAACTCGTCAATTAAAGCCTGTGTTTATAATAACAAAAAAAAAGAATTATAAATTCAGAAAAAAAAATTAATGTAAAAAACTCAAGTAAGAAAATAAATCGCTTAAAAGTATTTGCGAATCATTTAGTTTAAGTACCATTTTATAAATAGAGTGCTCTTAATATCCCCAAGAAGGCACTTTTGTATATTTCAAAAGGCATTTGAATTGCTCTCTACCAGTCCAATGCGAGACCAATATTGCCTGCAGGGCCATTTTGCGTGCTAAATAATTATCGACGATCTGCGGACCGCCTATAATGCGGTCATCGATACATTTCATATCAGAAATTTCTCGGTTATTTACTACAAAATTGATATAAAAGAATATAATGTAATCAAAAAGTTAAACTTTAATTTAATGGTTTTAATTTCAACTGTCGAGGAATTTGATGTGCAGGCAAATTATTTATGAAAAGTGGTGACAATTGTTGTTGTATTCATGAAAATTTAAATGCTGAAACGGGAGTTGTGAGCGCTGTAAACCTGAATTTTGCACATTCGTCTCCTCAAGTTGGCTGTAGATATTTCTTTGGTAGTGTTCACTATAAATTAAATTAAAATATCAAGAAATAAATTCGGTCTAAAAAAAAGATAAATTAAGATTAATGTAAGCTTTCCGTCTTTCCTCCTACCTGCAGTTTCCATTTTCTGACAACAGTCGCCTCAGTTCGTCACGAGTTAAAAATTAATTTTAAATTTTGTTATTATATTTATAGGTTAATCATTTAATTAGTAATACGACAAAACAAGACCGTTTATTGTACATAATTTATAGCTATAATACTTTATTTATTTATATTTTATAAATGTCGAGATAATTAAGGTCGAGGAACGAGGGATCGCAACCCGTGTTTCCACAAATAAATTATACCTTCATTTTATTAAGATACCTTAACGTACAGATATGTTATAAATGTTTCTTCATTTATATATTTTAAAACAGAACAATATATTGAGTATAATTTGTTAAATTCTTTGTTCCATGAATTGTTGACGTTAATTTTGTTTCGAAATTACTGTTATTTGAATGGTATATTTAGTAAAATTTTACTAAAAATATAGTACATGGAGTCCTTAATAAAACTATTTCACTTTTAAAGGATGACGTCATAAAACTGCAAATGCCAAGTAAAAATAAAGCCTCCAAAATAAAGGTGACAAGCCGAGCAACAACGCCGTTTTTGGCGACTTGTATGCACAATAAAAACTCGGTAAATAAGTACCCGGTCTTAGTACTGTTTTAAAACATGCATGAGATAAGTGAATATTATTTTTTTGTTCATTTTTTTATGTATCTTATCCATACGTAAATAAGGTTTATTTTCTTTTGTTCTATAAGTTTGGGAGAAGCCGTTAGAGTTCGAACTTCGCTTTGCCGGCTTAAGGATATGAATTTGCACCTTCTATGTGTCAACTTGGGAAGACTTCTTTCCTTATAGCGAGCTACTTCCAAGTTGATCCCGAAAAATGTATCCCGAAAAAACCTGTATCTCTTTGCGGGCGGCCAAACCTCTTGAGCGTATTCTTAGCAAAATTGTATTAGTTACATATGGTTATAGCAAAAAATAGCTACATAATAGCTTTAGTAAATGGTCACTAAAGTTTATAAGTTACTAGGATTTTTTGTCTATCAAAAATGCCAGAAACTGTGGCAAAAAATAAACCAACCACTCAAATACACAGGAGCAATTTTAAAATGAAGTGTTCCTCAAACCAATTTTTTTTTTCAATCCTTGAACGGTAATCTAAATTTTCGGCTTCCGAATATAGCTACAATATTTATGAACAATGTTTGTCGCATAGCATGGAAGGGTTTCTATATGCAGTTTTTTGTATAAGGTTTTTACGACTTGCAGTTGTTTTACCAGTTTTATTATATTTTACGAGCGTAAGAATAATATTTTTCAAAATTATTACAATATGCTAATTTAACAATTTGCTTTGTTTAAGAAATTTTAAAACCCACTGTTAAATTGTTGTCTCTTTTGTTTTATAGTCCCCTTCGAGTAATATATTTTTTTAAGGATAACAAAAAATAATATTGCGGCAGCACTTGCCTCCACTATACGGGTTTGAGGAGATGAATGTGCATGTCCAGGTTGACAGTGCATATCCCCACAATATTTGACTCATATTAGAGGCGCAACTAAGTTACCCACCTCACTGTTGATTGGGCGCACAATTGTGCCTACCACACTTTTAAAAAATAATTTTATAAGCTTTAAAAATATTAAGCAAAATTTACACTATCATATATTAAACATAACCTTTTCTTCTTATAAAATAAAATGTCATGCGTTACGCAATTACGCAACTTAGCGTGTAATATACCCTAGGACCTTTTCGAGAAAACCGTCTTCAAGGAAAACAGTAGCCGGAGTTCAATGACCTTATGTAGTCACGATTATGTACAAAAACCTTAAACGCCGCCGGGGACTATAAACCATTTAAATCTTCTCATTTATCTTCTAAAACCCACCTTAAAATTATGATGCATAGGATTCACAATTTAAAGGTAAAGAAAAAAGTGTTTCTTCGTTTTTATTCATTTCTTATATCCTTTGTCGGAGTCACAATGATATTGTTAAATTGTTCTTGTCAATAGCATGTTATTGATTCATTGAATTGTGTAATATTGTAGCATTATACCACGACGTTGCATCCGAAGAGATTATTTTACTTGGTAGTCCACTTCTCAATGTACTAGGCATCGCACAATATTCAGAGTCAATAAATCTAAAAATTACAACACTATCTCCCACCACCTCCCTAGTCTATGCGCCGCGTCACGCCACCTCGATCTTCATTCGTTTCTTTTGTGCGGGCATCGACACACGTCTCACAAAATAGTTTAGTACTATTTATTATTTAAATTATAGATATATTGTAGGTTTTAGCTAGTTTAATTTCGCATTAAATAATAGTATTTGAATTATTGAAAAATCAAAAAGAATAATGAATACGAGTAATCTTCGGTTACAAGTAGCGGTGAGTCACTATTACTTCATATTAAATTTTAAACATGACAGCGCGTTGACGTGGCGCATGGCGTACATGTTTCCTATTTGTACACGTTTATTATTTGTATAATAAACTTATATTGAAAATAATACTCATTATATTATGGTGTATTTTTTATTGCCTACTCACATGTAATGTACTTTTTTCCTTTTTGTTTGTGAGTTTTTTGTCTTAGCATTTTAGGTTATGTGGCATGTGTTTAGAAAACATCTGAATGGTTTTATGGTTATACTTTATGACGTGATCATAATTGATAACCAAAAATATTAATTTTAATATTAATGACAAAAACCAAGATATACATAATAATTTGGTATTGTATAAATATAAATTTTTATATATAAAAAAAAGAGATTAATAAGAATAATTAAAATAATAGTAATAATAATAAATATATAAATATATATACTTCACGGTTAATAACAAACCAGGCTCGGGTAGTAACATGATTATGCCCAAGGACGTTAAAGTTATGTGGGAATATACCAACATACCGCATAGTATTGTATATACATATTATATATATTCTACAAATTGCATGGATGTTTGTTTTTATTAAAAAATAAAATAAAATGAAATGGAGACGTTATACTCCGTGATGCGGTCACGGTTGATAACAAACCAGTCTCGTGTCGTAACGTGATTACGCCCAATGACGTTAAACTTTTGGGGTGATGTACCAACATATCATTTAGTATGGTATATATGTATATACTCGTATTGTATAAACATTAATTTTATTAATGTAAAAATATTTACTCCGCGATGCGGTCACATTTGATAACAAACCAGTCTCGTGTCGTAACGTGATTACCCCCAATGTAGTTAAACTTTCGTGGGGGTGTACCAACATACCATATAGTATGGTATATATACATTGTATAACCATTAATTTTATTAACGTAGAAATGTTATACTCCGTGATGCGGTCACGGTTGATAACAAACCAGTCTCGTATCGCAATGTGATTACGCCCAATGCAATGAAACTTTCGTGGGGGTGTACCAACATACTACATAGTATGGTATATATACATTGTATAACTATTAATTTTATTAATGTAAAAATGTTATACTCCGTGATGCGGTCACGGTTGATAACAAACCAGTCTCGTATCGTAATGTGATTACGCTCAATGATGTTAAACTTTCGTGGGGATGTAGCAATATACCACATAGTATTATATGTATTGTACAATTATATGGATCATATGCCTGGATTATGGTCACGTATTACTCGTATAATGATAATTCTGACATGCTAATGTCACATATTAAAAGAATAAGGTCATTGATATTTTAAAGACCAACAATCGCACATGATGCGCAAAGTTACCCACAAGGTGAACACTTTTCCAATAATTGAACAAGTACAGCTATTATAAAACCTATTCCCAGCACATCCCTCCCTCAAGATATTTTGGAGACGCTGGATTATACTAAAGGCAATCAGCGGCTTTTTCGGAACTAGGATGCCAGTTGAGATTGCTAAACGTTGGGGAAGAGTTCTGATAGACGGCCTTACTAAGGAGAGCAGACTAAAGAGATCTTTTGAAATCATTAATTTCTAAAAAATTTAAAATAGGTGTTAAATCTAGAAATAGTACCCGTACTAAGTGACACTGCAAAGAAATAAAGATAAAATATTAGCGCAGATCACCGAACTATCTGGGAGTAGGTATTGCTGTAACTGTCATCACCAACGTGACGACTACGATAATTCATAAGAATTCAAATAAAATTGCTAAAGGATTTCTGACATTAGCCAAGTATTTTTAGACTGTGACATTCCGAGAATCTAGAATTAATCTAAAATTCCGGAAAAGATTTAGAAAGAAATTATGTATCTCATCCCTCAATAAAAATTTTGTTAGTAACATCTTTGAAGAAAGACCATTTCAATGGGTGAAGTCTCAAAGACAGCTGAGGGCTTACAAATATGAAGAAATGATGGCAAATTTACCTCAATCGGGTAAATTGGAGAGGCCTACCTCCATCCATGTCGTTCACAAGTATAGCAACCAAGCAAGGGCTAAGATATGTTACACTGCACGGTCGAGCATCCGCCTCGTACAAACATCACAACTCCTCGACGAGGACTCGAAAATTCCCAAAATATGACTGAGGGAATTCTCCATGTTAATAGATTGTTTATTCATTCAACTCCTGTTCTAACAGATGACCTGTCTTTCTTGAATATGTAAGGGATTCTAGATTCCCTTTAATCAACTTATATCACAGATGACTTATTAAAAAAAAAACAGTCTTAACAATAATGAAATTAAACAATTAGAATTGTTTTGACGAGGGAAGCCAAGTTAATATTATATTAATCAATATTAATATTAAAAATAAATTTATTCCTACATACCATTTCAAAATGGAGGATAAACACACAGTCACAAACTAAACTTCAAAAAATTGCTTTATGGCTTCAGTCAATTTAAAAGATACGTATTTTTATTCCTGTGGGCAAAATTAGTAGGAAAATACTCACGATTTATATTTTGAACATAATATTTTTGCATTTGAATGCCTACCGTTGGGTTTATCCTTTTTTGTATTTACAAAACTACTAAAATCCGTAATGGTTTCACTTCGAATGAGGGTTATAAATAATTCGACGATATATACTATACATAGGAGGATTGCCTTAGATTGCCAAACTCGCTAACAATAACATTATTGGAGACATTAAGTTTCGTTGTTATGATTTAAAAAGCAAGCTTATCCCGAATTCAAAGGAGATATTCTTAGACCTTTGAAGATTTATATTTGCGACTGCCTTGCCCTTGGCGAAAGCGCATTAAGGTGTTTGTGTTTAAAATGTTTCCAAACAAAGATTGTCGTCCAGAAGAAAATTTGTGGATTTCTCGGTGTTTTACGTTCCGCCTGTCCTACGATTGCACGTGTTTACGTATACTTCTTATTGGGTAATTAATTATCTAATGATAATTATGATGGAGTCTCTTATCTCACACTCAAATATGGAATGGGGGAAAAGAATATATATGTATATATATATAAAATGCTATATTAGAGACGGACGGTAGAGACAGGTTAAGGATTTTGTTTCGTAGTAATGATAGAAGTGGTCTTTTGGGATATAACTGAAAGTAATTTCTACTTAATTTACTTAAACGAAAGCGGTTTTTTTACGCCTAAAAATGTTTTGCAAGCAATTCAAATAACATTAATATTTTGTTACGGATTAATAATACCACGGCCATTTATATTTAAATAAATATGGTCACCATATTTCAGTATATACATTTAAATAATATTACTCGGAATCTGGACTCGATGTGAAGGAATATAACTTCACAACTTGACATAATATATCAAGTTCAAAAAAAAAAAAAAAAAAAAAGAACCTGATTAAGAATCACGTAAATTCAATATTGACATCGTGTGGTGTTTTTATTTGTTTATTTTTAAAGATAAAATAATAACAATAATAAGTAAAATTAACACAAAGTACAAAGGTTCGCCTGGAAGCAGGACTCAGAGGCTTGCAATATGGATGCCATTATATTGGAGGGAGTAATTATTATTTTTAAGCTTTTTTCCTCAGTTTCAGCAAAAAAAAAAAAAAAAAGATGTCAAAACGACAGGCGTAATTGCAGTGCCATTGGCCAAGCCAACCATGGTATCCGCTCTTTTTACAATTACAGTCGGATCCTCTAATATTGGCGTCTAATCTTGATCTTCTACTATCTCTTATCAGAACGAAAGATCCTTTATGAAAACGACCTACCGTGGAGTCATTAATATTATATGAAATAATTTGAGCTTTATTATCCAATAATATATTAATATAGTTGTGTTTACAGGAAATATTGGCAATTTTGTAAATAAAACAACATTGAAATTCCTATCATTTTAAAATTTCTTACATCGGAATTTCACAATGGACTGGATACTCAATTTTATATAGTTGTCGTTCTGCTATTGCGTTGAGTAACAGTTTTACTAAAGAACGAATGCGTCATTCATTCGTAATGGGTGTTTTTAAAATAAAAACTATAATTTCTAAATATCCACCAACTTCGAATTTTATTCAAGTGCTTTATCTCTTAACGGAATGCAAACCTAACGAGAATTTAGCATTAAACAAATTAACTGATTAAAGCTCTAGTAGCTTTAAGGTTATGACATCTCATATTAAAATCATGTATGCAAGGACATTTACCCAAAAACCCCAATCTATCCTGCAAGACTTTATTCTCTTATCTAGAAAAAATAAAAATAATTAAATAAATAAAACAAAAGAAAAAAGATCAATATGTCTCATACAGAAAAACTATTTCATAATGCAAGCTCTTTCACAATAACACGGTGGTT
Source organism: Tinea pellionella (assembly GCA_948150575.1). Classification (NCBI taxonomy): domain Eukaryota; kingdom Metazoa; phylum Arthropoda; class Insecta; order Lepidoptera; family Tineidae; genus Tinea; species Tinea pellionella. The sequence goes on from OX411256.1 coordinate 5,693,506, forward strand.
TTAACTACTTCCGTCCAACACATAGGACGCATCTCGCATCAACTTATAAGAGAAGCTTGTCCATTGAAATTATTAAATATTAATTATTACCGCAGGATGGTCTGGAAATACACTTATGTTCGTTAAATCTTATAATAGATACACTTATCTTGAGTGAGATAGAGAATAGAAATTGGTTCTATCCTTTGAGACGGTCTGTTGTGAATCAGATGAATGGTTCTGGACCGATTGTAAAGAATATAATATATGATAATTATATGCAGGTATTTAATATCTCTTTCACCTATTTCATTCTGTTGGCGCTGAACATCTACCAAGTAAAATAATCTCTTCGGATGCAACGTCGTGGTATAATTGGTGGTTAAACAAACTTACCTGAAGTGAAGTTTGACCATAATTATACTAGACGTTGCATCCGAAGAGATTCATCACCCACCCACCCGTCAGTGACTATTGCACACCCGAAGGTTATAATGAAATAGTTGACGATATCTCTGAAATGAATGAAGATCGAGGTGGCGTGACGCGGCGCATAGACTAGGGAGGTGGTGGGAGATAGTGTTGTAATTTTTAGATTTATTGACTCTGAATATTGTGCGATGCCTAGTACATTGAGAAGTGGACTACCAAGTAAAATAATCTCTTCGGATGCAACGTCTAGTATAATTATGGTCAAACTTCACTTCAGGTAAGTTTGTTTAACCACCAATAATACATCACGTGGCAAGACGTAACAAGATTACCTTTGCAAAAGAATTACTTACCTATAAACATTTACTGAATATCAATGGCATTTAAAAAAAATTGCTTCGATCCGCAATTTTGTACCTACAAAAAAATATGTGTACATTCTATTATTTAGTTTATGTTATGGGTACCTGTCAAAGTTGATTAGTTTCTAATTTCTTTGTTTATATACATGTTTAGCTACAGTTATGTGTTCTAGATTAAGCTAAAATGTGGTCAATGAAAGGAGACAACAGCTACCGCTGAAATACCAGCATCAGCCGCCTACCCTATACCGGCTTTAAGCCAACCATCCAGCTTCACAGATCACGCTCCTCTCATTATACACGTTTACTTTCAATCTCAAAACTCGACTAGGTTGTAATTACATTTGAAATTGGTGATACTCTCCCGGAATGGCTGATCATGTTCAGACAACCATCATCATAGTCCAGCCAACTTAAATAATTTAAATAATGATAATAATAATGCCTACGACTAAAGGACAATGCTCCATTTTGGGCCCGCTTGATAAGCTTGTAGATTTATTTTCCTAGAAAATTAATTAAAAATCGTCGATAAACTTGAAAAAAAATTGTGGGCCCATTTCTCTTAAGGCAAATGGATATTCTACTTTCCTCCTGAATGCATTAAAAAAAATTAACACAGTTTCTAAGACTAGCGTGTCAGACAGACATACAGACAGACGCAGCGGAATACTTTGTTTTATATATTGTAGTAATTATAAATGTTTTACACACAATATATCGCAATGACGCAGATAATATGACAGTTTAGCAAATTGCATTTTGACACCGACGCACATAACGATTTTCTAGGCAATCAAAATTCATGGAATTTTAGAAATTATGTTGACATTAAACTACGTTGTTAATTACAAATTACATTCACACGTTTCAACGGATAATTAGTAAAGTGTTAATTTATCAAATGACTGGTTTTATTTCATTAATGTTTGGGTATTTGATGTACAATTTAACCCTTAAAATATATTTTATACATAAACATTTGGTTTTTAATATGTACAAAATACAGTTCCTCCCTCCCTTTATGCAAAATATGAACACAAGAGTGCAATCTGATAGCATATTGGTACGATGCTCACGTGCGACCCTCGCCGACAAAGCATGGTAAACACGAATGCGATGCGCTACAATCAAATCAAGCCAACAATTTGTCGCTCCAACCTGTGTTGGTCATATCTTTATGTAGGCGCTTGAAGAATTTTCCAGTGCTTTACACTTATTTAATCAAAAAATTATACATTCCAATTCCAGCTAAGAGTCCTGGCCCAAGACTGTCTAAGCCTTACACTTTCCCCCATTACCTATACTTTATGTAAATAAACTTTATACCACAACTGCAACCGAGAGCTCACCCACCCGCATGATGGTGTGACGACATTGTAAAGGTTGGGACTGTAAAGGACTGGAAGAATGAATACGCGTAACGGAAAATAGGAGTTCCTGGAGTGCACAGGAGAAGACCCTAATCCAACGGTGTACTGAGAAAAAGGGCTGACGAAGATGATAGTCAATATGCACTACTCGGTGCCGCCATGCCGGGCGTATCTCAAGCGTACCGTGTGACGTAGAAACATAAACAATTTTATTATTGACAAAAAAGTCTAATAAATCTACTCATACTACTAATATAAGGTAGAAATCTCGCTATGTATGCTATATACAAACTTATTCGTTTCATGGATAAAAATAGAAATATTAATCACAATAGAAGAATTTGTATTAAATAAAAATACATCTCAAACGGAAATAACTGCCATAAACAAATAAGAAAACGACTTGAAGGATTTATTATTTCAAATATTTAAGACCTCATATAACCAGAATTATAATACGGTTATTTTAAAATGGTATTTCAATGTTATGTAATGCCGATACTAGAGATCGATCATCGAACGAGGTCGAGTAGCTTTACATTTGTATAGTCCATGTGTGTCCCTTATCTGCGCTATAAAAAGCAGGTAGTTGCATTCTCAGAAGTGACTGGCATACGGCCACTTGAATACTTGCATCCCTAGAATTGGCCGCACACGTTTTAATACTTTTAATGATCTCATGTGAAAAATACAACTGTATTTTCGACTTTTGCAAATTCAACTTAAGAGTCTTTTTTATTAAATATTGTTTTTTTTGTGTGTACTAGATATAAGCTAGAATATGTAGTGGAAAATATTATACTACCACCGGGAGGACAATCTTGAGCTGCAGGAGTGTCAGCGACTTGCCTCTCTAGAAGTCACTTTCAGTTTGACCACATCCATTACTCTTCTCACGCGTGCACTTCGGTTGAACCTTTCTAAACAGTTGACCAATCTGGCCCTTTCGACACTGCGATTCACTTTTGCGCGTTAACTAAAATGTTTTTTGGTATCACTACTAATTTATTGATTGGTTGTATCTTAATACAACTGGTTACTGTTGCCAGCGCACTTTTTTTGAATCGATTTTACTCGGACACTATAACACTTACGAGTCTAAAAAAAATATATGTTAAACTACAAGATATAATGAATTGCTTGGTTTTATTCTTTTTCTTAATTATGTTTTATAAATATGAGAAAAAAAATCGTGAATTGAGCTCCAAATAAATTTTTGATGCATCTTTGCTCGGTGAAAACTCATCGAATAAAATTTTCTTTTACATAATTATATTTGCAAGCCCTGGGTCTAGGGGCTTGGATTTTTTAAAAATTCAATATATATTAAGCGTAATATGTTTTTGCGTGTTTACGAAATCGTATGGTCAAGATGATTGGCAGCTGTAGGACCCCTAATTATTTATTTATTTAAAAGGTATACCAACAGAGCACAAGTTATTGAATACATAAATACCTACATGGCTTAAAACAAAAGAATAGTTTGAACTTGCACTCCAATTATAGCTATACACAACAAATTTAAAAATGTTTAATCAAAACAAATTATACTTTTACAGTTTTACATAAATTATAGTTACAGAACACAAAAAATGTAAAATAATAACAATAGAAATACAATGCAATACAATTAATTAACTAAGTTAGTGTCAAATTTTTAAATGTCACGGTGATTAAAAATTTATGCTTTTTGCTTTCCCATACTTATTTTTTGCTTAGCGGCTTCCTTTAAACGCGCCATTTTGGGTCACCGCTAATGCTGCTGTCGGCTCGGTTCGTAGTGAAATTGGACGCTGAAAAGAATTTAGGTAATTTTTTGTTTTTCGGATAATTTTTTTGAAGTGTGTCGATTTTCGATTTTAGTCGAACATTTAACTCGTACTATAATAATAATAAATCCAGTATTTTATTTTATACCAAAAATTGATTTTTAAAAAATTACAGCAATAATTATATTACGATATTACAATAAATTACGATGAAGTTGCTAAAGATAACTAATATTTGAACTTAATATGATTTTTTTTTAAATTTTTCTAAATGTAGTTCGGCATATGACAACACTCTGCCTGATGTAAAGCTAGAGTGCGGTTCATGAACGGAAACAATTGCTGCAACAGATATCTAAATATTGTGATACTACCCCAGGACCGCAGACCGCCTACTACTCTTTAATCTTTATCTGCGTGAATATAAGGAGCTATATTATATGAGCGAGACGGAAATAGGTGCGTTGTCATCTTTCATCATTCATTATTATTCCACAACATAATGATGAAAATATTCGAGTGAGTCATAAACTAGTATACATTGTAAAATTGATCTAGAACGACCTTATATCTATAGAAAGAAGGTAAACTATGATCTAATAATAGTTAGACAATGCTAATTGGAAGTTAATTATTGTTTGTTATTATTGTATACCTAAAAATAGTAAAAAAATGAAAAACCTCATATTCTACTCACTTTTTTATATAGTTTATATTTATGTTTATTTGTAATAATACATATCGCACTACCAGGGGGAAAAAGGCATAAGTTGTGAGGGACTGTGCCTACACATTTTAAGAAAAAACAAGACGCGTAGCGAGACTGTTTATGATTTTGGTTGTCAAATATACGACTTAAAAATAAACAACTAAAAAGCATTGAGATATTATACTAGAGGCGCAAACCCCATACGTTTGACATGAAAAAGCCGTAGGCCGTTTCAAACGATTTGACAATGTCAATCTTAGTGTTGCCGGTATAGTTAAAAATTTTCCACACACAAATTTTTTTTTTTCTTTAGATATTTTTATTCAGTGTCGATTATAATATATCTAGAGGCATGCATTTTTAGCTAAATAAAATAAAGTTCAATGTTTTAATTGTTTAATATAAGTTGAAATTATTCTTTCTTAAAAATAAAATATTTCTTTTTTTTATATTATAATACGGGTTATGGGAAACGATGTTTTACTAGCAACACTAAATGTAAAAAATATCCCTAATTTTATTTGTTTTTTTGTTGTTTAAGGACAATATAGATGTTGAAAGGATATATTTACGTGTGAAACGTAATCCCGCTTTTTTTGTTATGCATTTGAGATCGAGAATTGCACGTTTTCACCACATATTTGCCCATTATGAGTTTAAATACGTCCTGTCAAATACCAACTGACAGAAAGCTTAATTATGGCTGTGGGCAGATCTTCACTCGCCTCACGTTGGGAGCGTTATTGCGCCTCTAGTATATATCTCAATGCTAAAAAGCTTGTAAATATCTATATTACCCTGACTCCAGACCTAAAGTTGAAAAAGTCAATTTTAGAGAAAAAAATGTCTAAATGGATATAACATATTCCTTTAACCTAAAAGAATGTTTAAAACGTCATTTAAAAGTACAGTCATATATGTCGTTACGTTTAATTAAACAATAATAATTTTACGTAAATAAACATATTTTGTTATTTGTTAATAACAAAATCGGAACTGTCAAACGACGTATTATATAATTTCATGTATAAAATTGCAAATTTTATCGATAAAATTACGAAAAACATTGAGCTTATGCGGCCTTATTAGGACTATCTAACCGTACCAATAACTCAAAATCACCATAAAAAGGCTTATGCTCTTATTACTATGGGGGTTTGATATTATTTCATTAAATTACCTACGTAATAATAAAAAATAATAATTTATGGTAATATTGGTATTTTTATATTTTATATATTTTATATAGTAGCTCAATATATGTCCGCATTCCACTAGAGTGGGATCCATGAGCGGAAACAACTGCTATAACCACAAAGAAATGTTTCCCAGCCACGTCTTTTCATCTGCCAAGCCGGCATAGTGGATGCGGCTACAATAAAATAAAATTTCGCGTCATTCAATGCACACTCCTCTTGTTATACCTAGGTAGTTCCAAGCACCAGGACGTATTACTCCAGGACGGCAGACCGGGATAATTAACCAACATTAGCTTGCCTTCCACTCCTAATGGAAAAAAAACAAATAGGTAACCACATAAAACCTACAATCTGTTGAAGTGACTCACTACTCGATATTAAATCGTAAATCATAGCATTCGTCACAACACTCACAACTAGGGATGGGCAACTTGAAAAAATATATCGATATATTATCGTTAAAATAATATCGATGTATCGTTGCAAGTACATATACATATATAAGGAACACAAGTTTTAAGGCACTTAATTAATGTATGACATTTTTTTTGTACCGTAAGTTGAACAAATCTTTCACATATGCAAAAAAATACATTTTTTATATTTTAAATATAGTTTTCTACATTGAAAAAAAAAAACGATATATAGAACAAAAAAATGTCATAATATATCGATATATTATGCTCATCCCTATTCACAACTGTATTCAAAATTCGTTCCGCACTAAATTCTAGATTTAATACTTTGTTGCGTTTTATATACATATACACTTCTACAAGAAATAGATGTATCCGCCAGAAACACAAATAAAGAGGCTACAGCTACAGGAAGGTACTTACTTACTAGGAAGCTACAGATTTGTACTGTGAATCCGTTTATTCCTTTAGGCACATCCGGTGCTCGCAATAATATGTACCTACGTCACTCGTGCCTTTTGTTTTTATTTTACATCCATGTTTAGTTTAAACCATGTGTTCATACAAAACAAACTTTGAAGTCATATTTTGTTTTCACTCAAAATGAATTTCGATTGGCGAAGAAACGATCTTCATATATCGAAAATTATTCATGGCTTCCTTTTTGGAATATATTTTTCTTCCAATTTTTCAAACCTAATTATTAATACATCAGATTTTATTTGTTTTTAAGTACGTCCGCTTGCCAGAAGCCTGAGTTTTTACATTACAATGTCACGGCGTAAAGTAAGAATTCTTCATTAATAGGATTGTTTTGATTTTTTTTCACCTGTTAAGCCGTGATAGCGTAAATGTAAAGTCATACTTAGCCCGCTGAGAACGCGGCGCGGTCGCAATAACACGATGCGGCAGAATTAATACACACAGGAATCATAAATATTCTCGCCTGCTTGTCAAAATTTCTCTTCTTGACTTTACTCCCTCCCTGGCATCTAAACTGTTAAGGCGTTTTAATTCATCTTTATAAAGCAAAACCGATGTAAGGAATCGTATCGAATCGATGTATGACAACACTCTACCTGATGTAAAACTAGAGTGCGGTCCATGAACGGAACTGCTACTACAGATAAAACTCTACGAGAAGCAGTCGGCTTGAGGAGACGAGTGGTACATACTCGATCTAGATTGACAGTGCACACCTGGCTACCTTCAAACTGTTTCCGAAACGCGACAAGGTCACTTCACAGATGTTACATGAAAGTGGCGGTACTACCCCAGGACGGCAGACTCGGCTAATAACCATCATCAGTCTGCCTACCACTATTTAGATTTCTACATAATCTAATTATTTTTTATTGTTAAATTTAGCGGTATACGAATCTGTGAATCGAAAGCTAATTCACAAATACAAGATATTTATTTATTTATTTAATCATACAGGTTAAGTTTTTATTTAAGCTTATTGGTTCTAAAAGGTCTTTTGTTGTGGAATAAAATATTTAGGTAATGGTTGGGACTTGGGGCTAGGTAATGGAATCCAATGAATTCTTATCAATGATCCAGTAAACGGTGCCTTTTATGTTGAAAATCTTAAATAATCTAAACGAACAGGAAAATGAGGACACCTTTTTCAAATGTTTATAGTTTGTTATAGTTCTTGATGATTTAATGATTATTTTATTGAATATAAATTAACTGAAATCAATCTAGGTTGAGTGAGGCACATAAAAATAGTATAATTTTAACAATTGCAGAATAAAAAATAATAAATAAATGTTTATATGTCGTGTACTTATGTGAGCTTATTTTAATTATTTTCATCGGACATCGCCCGATCTTATTTTCTATAGTAGTCCAACATACACCTCTGTAGTCCAACACAACAATGACCACAATAAGTCTGCCTACCACTCTTTTAATAATATCTATATCACAGACACTGAGCGACTACAGTATGTATAACAAAATTGATATTGATCAGAATTTTGCGAGATTTGAACACAAATCTACTATTGTGAGCTTTCTTCATCTCTTACTACTAAAATATCTTTCCAGTCTCCATCTAAATGTAATAATGGATATAAGCATTATCAGACAAACATACTTTGATAGGTGGAAATAATTAAATTGTATTTGTAATGGAGCATCCATGCCGTCAACATCAGGGTGAAGGGGAGGCGATAACTAGATGACCGGTCACGCACAGCGTGTTCGCTCCAGATAATCCCGGCTCCCTTACTCTATAAAATTGATTGAAAACTCAACCTTAAATATCTTAAAATAAGGGTGCATGTGATTAAAATCATTATTAAGCATTTTCGTTAAGCTTTGTAATTTGTAAGCATTGAAAATGATGTTTGAAATTATTTAGATTTCATAAGTTAACGTGAAAGCAAACACCTGAGCGTCCATACAATTTGTTTTACAACATTGTTTGAAACATCTGCTATGTTGTGTTGAAATTAAGTAATGTTATAACTTTCTCAGCACTAATTATCACTATATTAATTTGTTTATACGGCACAGAATACATAAAATGCTTTTGAAATATAACAAATATAAAATTTTTAAATACATTTTATATATTCTGTGCCGTAGCTATTTGTTTATTATAGTGATTTGCGATTCAAACAATGTTGTAAAACAAATTGTATGGACGCTCAGGTGTTGGCTTTCACGTTAATATTAAATAAATATATCTATTAAAACGTCTCATCATAAACGCGTACAATTTGATACTTATAACAATTACATTTAAAGGGGTCAACTAACGCTTAGAAATAGTCGGGTATAATGAGAAAAGGGTGCACTTTGTCAGGATGGTGCACATTCGTCTCTTCAAGCCGGCATAGCGAAGGCAACTGCTGTCTGAAAACATTTTCTGTGGTAGCAGGACAACTACCTACTATAATGTAGAAGTTTTTAGTCCAAAATCTTACTAAGAAGATAGCACTTTCCTAAAAGAGTTTCAAGTTTTCTTGATACTCGTATAGGAGGATTTGTGAGGTAGTTTGTGGCGTGAAAACTTAATGTTCACAAAGCGGTTTAAGTACTAAAACTTGTAACTAAGTGAGCTTTGGAAACCTTAAGTTCATCTACAATTACAAATGTTTCCTGTTCTTGTATACATCCATATTTACATTTTCATCTTTTATTTAAATGTAATTTATTCTGTTACTACTAGCCAGTGTTAAAGTAATATTTGGCTTATTAACAGTCTGTTCGCAGTCCTAGTGAAGTCGAAAATTGATTAAGTTGTAGAAGCTTTACTTACTACTGTTTTAAACGGTGGAAATGTACTGGCCTTCGGGACAAAGGGCAGGAGCTTCGATTATTTCAGGAATTTATTATAGCTGGGCAATAACTAAACAAACTAACTAACAAAATTGATACTGATCAGAATTTTTGCGAGATTTTTTTTTTATTTTTTTTTTGTAGCTCGGCATGTGACAACATTCCGCCTGATGTAAAGCTAGAGTGCGGTCCATGAACAGAAACAACTGCTACTACAGAGAAATCTCTACGGACAGGAGTCGCCTCCGCTATGTCGGCTTGAGGAGACGAAATTGTTTATTATTCTTTCAAATGCTTTTCCTATATTAGTGAAAAATGACAGTTTGTTCATGTAACCTATCTCAAGTATGGTTTAACTTAAAAAAATATACTTTACTTTATTCAGCTAAGTTAAAAAAACAACAAAAAGTTAACAATTGTAATTAACTAGAAGTTAATACTAAAACCAAATAATAAGTAAAACGAGTTACAATGTTAAAATATTTGAAGCAAAAATTTTGTTTGCTCAACATTTGCATATTTCGCCGCAAAAATAATCTCTCGACTTTGTATAAAGCTTTCCACTTCCAGGTGGGCTTGCTCAAATCCGAAAGGGTGTATGTCGCGCGTCTTTAATACCTAGATCTTAAGGTGGTTATTGTTGACTATTATATGGGATTTTCAACCAAGAGATTATATTTTCCAAGTTGATTTGTACAATATCATAGCTTGGTTTCCTAATCTTGTGAGTTCGTATCCTCTTTTGAAAAGTTATTTACTATTTCTAACAAGAATTTCTCGTTTTCATGGTTTTAATCCGTCCCAGAACGGCCGCAGTCTAGCGGTAGGCCGCGTGAACTCACGATCAACGAGACTCGTGTTCGAAACTCGCTAAGTTCTAACCGGTACTAATGTTTTATGCACTTTGGTCGCTCAGTGCATATAGGCATTAATTAAAGAGTGGTCTCAACCCTTGGAGCCCAAGCCGTTGGATAGACCAGATGTCCTCCATCAGGTAAGCAGTCGCAGCTGATGGAGGCATCTACTTGAGAGAGTCCACCACTAGGAGTCGCGATCCTCAACAATGAGGGACTGACGAGGAGAGAAAGAGTAAGTAGACTGGCGACGGTTATTAGCCCAGTATGTCCGCCGTATTGAGGTAAGTTCCGAGTGAACATCTGTGAAGCGAATATGTCGCGTTTCGGAATCAGTTTGTAAGTAGCCAGACATCACACTAAACAGTCATATCAAGTCTCAGTCGAGTCAAAAATAGTTTCAGTGAGTGGTATAACCTTTACTGAAATTTTCTACGGAATTTTGGAGGGAAAATTAAAACATACATTATCTTCTTGTTTGCCCACACTCACGTACGTTCACGAAAAAACCACCAATAATAATTCACCATTATTACACATTTAGGAAAATAATTCAAGACAGATAACCTAATGTTTCCTGATGGCCGCCAAAACTCCATAACGAAATATAAATATAAAAATAACTTGACAGAAAAGACTGATATTTCTTATAAATAAGGGCGTGTTGTAGCCATATGTATAGCTACGCTGGTGCATAGGTGTAATCATTCATACAGTTATGGATGTCGCGACATTCCATGAGTTTGCTTTACCTTGTTTGGTGCAGCGATTGCGACTTGAAAACGTGAAGACAGACAACCACTTACCTTTATTTATTGTGTGTATTTGTTGAGATATTAAGACTTTAATAACTGTAAAATTGATTAAATATGATAATTAAATACAAGTAATAGAATAAATGAAGAATGTAAAAAAAGGAAAATTTATTATTGAAATTTTGGGAGAACTTAAGCATTCTATGCAACTTTTTTTTAAGTAACCGAGATGTAGTTGGGTATTACACATTCGTCTTTTTAAATCGGCATATCACTGTCTACAGACATACATTTTGTCAATATTTATTAATTTTTTCATTGCACTGTAGACATTTCTGCTCACACCAACAAAGGTTAGCTGGTAGACAATGCCAAAGGCAAGCTCGCCTATGTACGATTTATGTGTGCAATAAAGTGTTTTTTATTTATTTATTTATTTATTACAGACATTTTTCTGTGATAGCAGTTGTTCTGCTCATAGACTGCACGCACGTTAACATCAGACGTGAACAATTCACGTGTCGGGCTACATGAAAAAGATTTTTAAATTGAGCGTGGCATCTATATTTGCTTAAATATTTATTAAGTAGTACCAATAAATTAATTACACATAATTTATGATAATAAATTGAACTTTGGATGCGGCATATTGCTTCTTTTGATCTGAGAGTTCAGATAGTATCATTATGCGCCGGCGCCGTATTTGTGAAAGAAATTACGAATACATACTAGCCGCACAACAGAGTAGGATACTATGATATTACTCGGATTATACATTAATATTTTAAGTTTTTTTTTTATTTAATTCAAAAATAATATATTATAAATACACGACCTTATTTTCATAACATTAAAGCTCGGATATACGAAGCTTTTTTTTTTCAAAGTATAATAGCAAGATACAGGCTTTGTGTCATACAGAACTACCTTCACTTACGTAGCATTCACATAGCAAGTTATACAAAGCCAGGGCTTAAGCCCGGAATACAAGAAGCTAGTTTTCAAGCTAAGATAGCAAACTAATTAATATTCTAGCAGTAACCCAGGATTCTTGTGTAGAAAACTGACTTGCTAAAAATTTTCGCGATCGTAAATGAAAGTCAACAATGAATCATTCGAACTTGAATCCCGTAAATCGATCAAAGGTTCATGGTAGGCCCTCAGCAAGGTCGCAAGTGCAGTGTGCTATCATGGACAGCCGATGTGAGGCACCAATCAATGTGCCAGTTGTCAGGTTGTCAGCAATTACTGCCTACGAGCATTCTCAAAATAGATATATTTATATGGGCATGTTTTATTTCCATCAGTTTATTTATTTTATACTATATATAGGTATGTGTAGAACTCGTGTTTTATTTGTAACTTTGTTTAAAATATTGTTCAGGAAGAAATTAAAAAGCAATTTAATTTGAAGTGTTTAAACGCAGCTATTAAGGAAAATTAGACAAAATTTGATACAATTTGAAGTATTGTCAAAAATAGGTAGTTCAGAGTTGGTTTAACGTTTTTTATTGCTAAAGTTTTTTGAAAAAGCACCTTCTTAGGCATAGTAATGGCGATTGGAGCCACCGAGTAAGCGGTCGCCAGTGCTCATGAACCTCCACTGTGCTTACCACCAGGCCAGTAGAGATCACATATCGTGTTATAATAAAAAAAACTATTTATATTTAATGTTTAAGCTATGATGGGACTTACATACCCAAGTTGGGTTAATAGACCCTCAATCAATATGAAAGGAGAATGTCCATTTGCCTAAGAGAAATGGGCCCACAATTTTCTCGAATTTGTCGATGATTTTTAGTTAATTTTGTACAAAAATAAATCTACATTCCTTATCATCAATCACTTTTAATTTTTTCACCTGCGTTATTGAGTAATTAGACTTATCTGATGCAATATTTGAGGTTATTATTATATTAAATGCTTTAATAATTGATAATATCTGTTTTTTATGTAATTAAACATTGTATATTAATTTGTTAACAATGTGTTGATATAATTAAAGTGAATTAATAAAAAATAAGATATTATTTTAGAATGTCGTTTCGTTTAAACTATTAGAAATCAAGTGGGCCCAATAATGGGCATTCTCCTTTAAAAAAAGCTCACCTCTAAAATATGAATTTCTGTTTCAAATATCAATTAAATTTTTTTTGTACATTTTCTGTTAAAATGATCCACAATGTATTTCCAACTCCGGTTGACGTACAGGAAAAAATGCCAGCAAACTGAGCTGACCAGAGTTTAATGTTAATTACTGAGGATTAGTTAACGCTTAAATAAATAAGGATTACCGGTTTAGGGCCCCACACGTACGATTATTAATTATTATGTACTTTTTTAACCAAAGACTAAATTAGTAAATACTTATCTAAAAAAATTAACTCTATTAATGCTCTTGCGCATGTTGTTTGCTAGTGCTTTCATCACAGGTACTGAGTGACTGAAGTAAAATAGCTACATAGGTACCAGTCAGAATTTAGTGAGGTTTGAACACGGGTCTCATCGATTGTGAGGTCCGTCCTCTATCGCTAGACCGCGGCCGCTCAAACTCTCCTATTTAACTATTGGGTACAAAGAAACTTAAACACTGTATAGTTTAACTTAAGAGTAAAATTCGCGTGTACATTTCAATGCATGTATGTATATTATTGTTGTATCTCGTCAACCCACATTATCGGAATAACATGAAGCTCTGTACCGTGAACGATATACATTATTCATGTAATATCAATCAATAGTTTGTGTTGATTTGCCGACAGACAGGGATCACGATAAAAGTTGTCGCCGTCACTTTGTAAAACATGATTTATTGTACTTGCGTCCGTCGGTAGCCTCTCTAATACAATTTTGTTCTGTTACTCTAAGATTTTGTTCAGATTAAAAAAATGTTTAGAATGGATAAAAATACAGTAACACCTCGCATTACGCGACCCCGTTATGCGCGGTTTCGAATTTACGCGAAATTTCGCGCTAAAATGGCTCTTTCAAAGATTTATTCAGGTTTGAACATATTTCAGAGCATAGACAGTGATGATGGCCGTGTTTTTTCCGTAAAAAAATGCATAATGTAATGCTACACAATGTGTTTTTAGAATTAAAGTATGTAATGATTTGCATTTTGTACTGACTGATTTAAACGTGAACCTCTGATACGCGAATTTAACTTAACGCGAGTTTTTGCGGAACGTATCCCTCGCGTAAAGCGTGGTATTACTGTATTCTTTTTGTAAGGGTGGTTTGCACCAGAGATGGCCGGTTAAAGTAACTTTGACTGTTACTTTAACTTTAACTTTGACAGTTACCTTTACTTTTACTCCACACGCGTTGCACCATCGTTTAAATTAATTCGTTATAGTTAAAAGGGTTGCTGGTGTAAATGAATTCTCTCAATACAAACAAGAGCGGCTTTTCAAAGATTTGACGTTAGCGACATTGATTTAACTATTACTTTAACTTTGACCGGCCGAAATTCGCCAGTAACGGTTAAGGTTAAAGTAATCGTCAAATGTGACAGATTTTTTTTGAAGCAAACCAATTTTAACTTTAACCATTACTTTAACGTGTCAGTAATAGTTAAGTCATATGGTGCAAATGGACATAAGAATTATTTATTCGAACATTGAAGAGCAATGCAATCGAATTCGAAAAACTTCTAGTAAAATCCATGCAGTAATCTACCCCTGTCCCCAATCACTATCATTCACCATAACTTTATTTGGTGTGACGTCATTCCTTTCAATATGTCATGAACCTGCGTCTAAACGTGCGTAGACTACACTCTACCTTATTATACTTGCAACATTATAACTAGGGAGCGTTATTCTTGAAATTGTTTTGAAGACGATTAAATAAAAAATAAAAAATAATAATCTAATATTAGCGCAATAGTCGTCTTCTTGTAACTAAAATTTAATTAATTTATTCAAAGTCAAGTCAAGTCTTCTACTTTATTTTTTTAAACAACATAAATAAAAGTCTTAGAAATATAGGTAGAAGTTTTTTAGATGTACTCAACCTCAATTAAATCTGATTGGAATATGATTGAGAGTAGAACTCTAAGGCAGCCCTAAATACGAAGGGCTATGAAAACGATCTTCCCCATAAAATGGTCCACATGTTACCGCGTTTATAACTTATAGCTAAAAAAGCTGTTACATCCAATAACTACTATAAATAATATGCAATCTATTTTTACTCAATTTTGTGTATTTATTTTCGTATTTTTATTATTATTCAAAGCAACACAGACGGTTATCCAACGATTTGCACGCAGACCGCACAAATATATTTTTAGTAACAATGCAATTCCCGCGCGGAAATATTAATTTTAATATTAAGTATAATAATTCGATTGGTAATTGATTAATTTAATAAAAATATACCAATAATTGTAAATTATCACTAAAATAGAAAAGGTAAATACTAAAGTTTTTTTTTGTTGTAAGATTTACTATCGTCAGTATTCATAAAGGATCGTAATTTTTTTAGTACTTTTTACAATTAATAAAACGATACTTCAAGTTATTAATTACGTTTACTTCTGGGAGGTCTATTAACTCAATATTATGACTATAAATCTGTTTTTATTGCTCGTAAATTGAATTATATTACAACTCTGCAGGTCTAATTTGAAAATTTATTATTTTAAATTGTAGTTACTTATCTTTTTTGTTTTTTACTTTTATTTTCTATTTATTGATTGATTCCGAACAGGGAGCATATTAACCAATTAAAATAACTGGTTATTTGTTTCTCCATAATCTCAAAAGATTGTCGAAAGCTGCGGTTAACCGCTTTGACGAATTCTACCTCCAATGTATTTTTTTTAAAATTTTCTATTTATCGAATGATCTCAAAGGGATAGCGCAATAATAACAAGTACTGTTTATTTGTATAATAATTGAGCGGGCGAAGTCTAGCGGTAAAGGATCTCAAGATCGATGAGACCAGTGTTCAAACCTCGCTAAATTCCGACCGGTATCAATGTAACTGTGTTATATGTACTTTGGTCGCTCAGTGCCTACAAGTACCTTACTAGTACAGGCATTTTTTTAAAAAGTAATAAAAAATATACCAGCATTGGCGAATCGTTTAGTCCTAATGTAAAATTAATGAATTTACGAAATAATTAAAAGTTTTTTAAATAATTTAAATATAACTCAAATATTATATTCGTGAAGGGTGGATCAAGAACTCGGTCCCCTGCGAATTTGGTGTTTCATCTTCACTTTTTAGGGGAGTTTTTTGAAGTGGAGACGGGGAGAAGTGATTTTTAAGCTTTATTTACATCCGAAAGAGTCTATTAGCTTATCCACTTGTCTGTTCAATAACGTTCGCTTGGGTTATGTTAACCGCTTTAGGCAGTGGTTCCCAAACTTTTTCAGTTCACGAAACACTTACTTTTTGATTACGATTTGATATTTTTTCACAGTGTTCTTTTAACAACACTCTTATTTCTACAAACTTTTAATTCACATAATCAGAGATATAATCTTGGATTACTGAATATCTTGCAAGAGATCAGACGCTCCTGCTTGTGGCACACACCTTGGGAACCCCGGGCGTGATTTTTTAAAAAAGTTTTTTAGTATTTTCTATGTACGATTCCTAGTTATATGTTTTTTAATATTTACTTTTATGATACCTTTTGACTATTATAATTTTATTTACTTCTTTTTTGTGCCCACGTTAATTAAAAAATAAAATAAAAAGCTTAAAAAAAATTAATGTTCTATCGCGATGCACTATGCGATGAGTGAAACCCCATGGTTTTGTGGGTATGTCAATGCTAGGCTGGTGAGCCCGACATAACCCTGGCACCTTCCCCAAGGGCCAGGGCATCCGTAATTGGGATTTCCTCACGTAAAAAAAAGGTTAGGTAAGGACAATACCAATCTTTTGCAGTATATATATGTAATATATTTCAAATTAAACCCTAAGAATATTGTAATTCACCCTTCAAAATAACAAAAAAGAAGGGAGTCCTCTCTCCCATTATGCAGTATCACAGAATATATAAATTTCAATCAATAAAATGTAATCGTAATAGGTACGAGGCAAGTCGATTCTATACGTGAACTCTTGTTTGATAGATTGTTTTGAGTACAAAACAGGCATGCCATAAATCAACATTTTGTTTACTTTAATCGGAATTTACATACCTACGCGTAAAGTAACCTGAAGTAAAATTTTTTATTACATAGATTCAAACGACATTTGCCCCAGTAAAGTTAGTTGTTGAAAAAATTGTGTTGTAATTTTTTTTGTTGTAGCTCGGCTTTAACAACACTCCGCCTGATGTAAAGCTAGAGTGCGGTCCATGAACGGAAAGAACTGCTACTAAAGAGAAATCTCTACGGGCGGCAGTCGTCTCCGCTATGCCGGCCGGCCTAGATTGCACCATCTAGATTGACAGTGCACACTCCTCTCGCTATACCTGGCTACTTTCGAACTGCTCCCGAAATGTGACAAGGTCACGTCACGGGTGTTACATTCGAATGTGATGGTACTACCCCAGGACGGCAGACTGAGCTATTAACCATCATCAGTCTGCCTACCACTCTTTAAAAATTCTAAAGCCTCTAAAGTAGAAGTCTCTAAAAGCAGTAGCAATTTTATATTAGCCGTACAATTTTTTTTTATTTTTTTTTTTATTGTAGCTCGGCATGTGACAACACTCCGCCTGATGTAAAGCTAGAGTGCGGTCCATGAATGGAAACAACTGCTACTACAGAGAAACCCGTGCGGGTAGCAGTCGCCTCCACTATGCCGGCTTGAGGAGACGAGCATGTACCATCTTAGATTGACAGTGCACACTCCTCTCGTTATATCTGGCTACTTTCAAACTATTCCCGAAACGCGACAAAGTCGCTTCACGGGTGTTACATTCGAAAGTTTTGTTAAGAAACTAAAAACGCGGTTGCATTCAAATTTTACCGAGACGTTTTATCTTGGAGATTTTAATATCATTATTCACTCCGCTTCCGTGAATGTTTGAACAAAGCGTTTTTCCTTTTTAAGAAAATTATATCAGATGGGATTTTGAGATGTTACTTCATAATTAATATATGTTTACGGAAAACTTTTACCATACTTATTTAATTAAGATTTATGTAATGTTATTTTTTATTCTTTGTTAAAATATCTGGTGCAAGTCGACCTTAATTAGCATCTCGTACATCAATCAAATACTCAGTAGCGGTCTAAGGCTAAAGCGGGCCCTAGGCAACATCGTAATTCCGGGCCTATTTTTCAGTCATGATACATACTTTGCGTTTCGTAAAAACCTAATTTTTGGGCCCCAAAAATTACGGGCCCTAGACACGTGCCTAGGTTGCCTAGGCCTTAGTCCGCCGATGCAAATACTAAATTATACTCCAAATATCTTTATCGATATTAAATACGAATTTAAATCCGAACTTGTGACCGTGACTATGATTCAGTTTTTTATAGTAGTCCGGCGTGTGGTAATTATGTCTGTAACTAGATTGCAGTCTATGGGCGTGGTTAACTACCACAAAGAAATATCTGTCGTCTCCTCTAGGTTGACAGGATACATTCTTCTTGTTAAAAATGATCCCAGTTTGACAGTATTTTTTTTTAATTAAAAATTATTTTAATGGAACCTACTTTATTTTCATTTATAATGTAGGTTAGTAGAGATAAAAGATGCCTCCATGTAATGTAAGCATTAGAATTTTCTACAGCTTTCTTCCTAATTAATATCCGTGATCCAGCAACAAAAATAATTGGGTGAGCTTCTTTTATTTATGTGTCGGATGGGTTGATTACAAAGGAGTCATTACCTCGACACATAGACAAAGGAAGAAAGTAATTCGAGCATGAGCTTAACATGGTGTTTACACGTGATGGATAGAATATAACCAGGAGGCCTACTTTCAAGTTACGTTAAACAAAGTTTCGGTTTTTATGACTTTTCCTGCACAGAACTGTATTATGAAATTTCGTTCCAGATTAAATCTCATCAAAGAGTGATAATGGTTATTAGCCCAGTCACCGTCCTGGGGTAGTACCCCCATTTTCGTAACACCCGTGAAGTAAGCATGTCGCGTTTCGGGGACAGTTTGAAAGTAGCCAGGTATAACGAGAGGGTGTCAATTTAGATGGTGCATACTCGTCTCCTTAAGCCGGCATAGTGGAGGCGACTGCTGCCTGTAGAAATCTCTATTGTTAATCTGCAGTTGTTTCCGTTCGTGGATCGCACTCTAGCTTTAGATCAGGCGGAGTATTGTCAAATGTCGAGCAATAATAAAAAAAAACATTGTACACCATAATGTGCGTATTCATCAGCAAACATTTCACTAGTTTCAAAAACCACCAATTTCACGTATCCGATTGAACAAAAAAACGTAATTTCGGTTCTTTAAAGTAGCCCCCCTGACAGAGAGCTTTTAAATCACTGTCGACGTGGGATTGAGTTTTATTATTCTTTAAATTTTTGTTTTGTTTATTGGTAGATTGCCTTGTTAGGTTTTATTTTGAAATTTATTTACTTTTTAGGGACTTTATTGGGTTTATTGTATTGTAATCCTTGCCAATAATTTGGGTAGCTTTGAAACACGAAATTAGGCCGACTGGGGACGAATAATCCATTTTAAAACAAATCCTTTTTATTGTTTTATACGCCTTTTTTGTAAGATACTAGATGTACTGGGAATCTTTTATAGAGAAACTAGTAAAATAGCTTTGGCGCTTTATTGAAATGAAATTCTATTGCGTGAAACATGGTGTGTTAAATGAATTACAATTTGGAAAAAAATGTTTAGCATGTAATAAACAATATTATTAAATTACATTGAAAATTATATATATACTTTTATTATAATATTTAATTTTAAAAATTAAATTATATTTGTCTTTTTTACATTATATTTGTAATTTATTTATATATTTATATTTACAAAATCCCCTTAATTGCTTCTCGGCTTTAAGTCCACCTTTCGCTAGTCAAGTCAAAGTATGTATATATCATGTTATAAATAAAATAATTTGTTTTGAAAAAAAAAAAATTGATTCAATTTACATAAAACCTTAATTCTAAAACTTTTCTAACGTAGAAATGAGGAAAAAGTGTCGCGACGAGGGTTGTGGAGGCTTAAAGTACTCTTCTGAGGAGACATTTGCAACTTTTGCAAAAGAGTTACGAGGGAGTTCGGGCTCTTACCCGACGCATTCAATGACATCCTGATAGTCAAGCTTTTCGTCAAAAATAAAAAAGGGGGAATGAATGTTTTGTAAAGTTATCTATATACGGCATCATAGATATACGCAAATGTCATACTGATAGCTGGCATTGAATCGAATCGCAAAAATTCGCTTACGTATACGCATCTATCAGGAGCAGAGTAGTGGCGAATCGAATCGCATCGAGCATCGCTCCGTCACACGAATTTCTGACTTACTACTACATGACAATCCGTTTCGTTTATAATGGACTCCATACGGAAGAAATGCGATTTATTACTTTGGTCTCTTAAATAAATAAATAAAATAATAAATGTTTGTCTAGACTCAACTTTAATGTTTGAGAAGATTCGATTAGACTAGGCTAGACTCTTGGGGCGCATCATGCATACATAATCCACTCAGTCTAGCGTGCCTCCTCCGTAGCTCCGTCTCTCCAATGCCTTTATAATCTCTTGTCAATTATTCAAATTTATTTTATAGCTGTTACTGCAACTTTTTATTATTATTTTTAGGTTATTTAATATATATTTAATAGGTTATTAGCCCAGTCCGCCGTCCTGGGGTAGTACCAGTTTCGAATATAACACCCGTGAGGTGGCCATGTCGCGTTTGAAATTAGTTTGGTAGTAGCCGTAGTCGTCATCTCAAACCGGCATAGCGGAGGCAATTTTGACTGCAGAAAATTCTGTGGTAGCAGTTGTTTAAGCAGAGTCTTGTAATATGTCGAACTACAATAAAAAAAATTCTCACCATTGATTTATGATTTTAACACAAAAAAAAGATCGCAGAAGCTACTTTAGTATCAATACGTGTATATAGGGGTTTGGATGTGAGAGTTGCAGAACTTGCAGATGAACTTTAATCAGGAAACATCCTCTTGAATGCAACAACGTCGAAATTGTTTGAAGTAGTCTTGAGCACTCTGCAGCTTGAGCTGTTACTAACCGAAGTTCAATAGTAAATTTTGGAATTACGCCAACTTTTTTTATAAAAAATACTTCAATGTAGATTGGAGGCATCTTATAAGCCGGCACGGCGGATGCGACTTCTATGAAATAGATTTCTACAAAATTAATAGGGCTGACATTGCGACAGTTGTGAGCGTATAACCCAAAACAATAAAAAAAGTTACTTACATAAAATGTATATACTTACATTTTGAAAGAATAGGAGATTACGGTGGGTTATTTTTGCAATTCCCAAAATTGCCCATATGGGATATTTTTCGTGGAATATTGTGGGAATAAACGCTAGATCTCTTTCTACGGATGTAATCGCTTCTGCTCAAAATTTGAGCTCTAGGTTAACATAAGGAAAAAAATAGATAACCCTTTGGAGGATTTTATTAAAAAGGAATTCTTAGAAACTATATTATTAAGAAAATATAAGCTTTCTCATCGCCTACACGTATCCCAAATAAGTCACTATCAACGCAATAAAGTTGTAATTTTTTTATCGTAAAACCCATATAAAAAATTTATAAAAATATCAATACTTTCTCTAACTTATTGTTTTGCTTATTTCTATATTTAATATTATCTTTGTTATGATAAATGATATCTTTAATATAATTTGATAAAGAATTGAAGGACGTCCTCTTGTGAAAGAAATATATTATAATATTATTCGTAATGTAAGTATTAAATATTCAGTGTTTTTTGATTTGTACATTATTTTTGCTTTTGACACAAATATTATACATGAATAATAGAATAAATTTATTTTACATATTTTCAATTACGTAATTTAAATAATAAAATCCCAGTAAACATATAATTTAATAAAATGTTAGGAATCGAACACGTGTCCCGTTTCTTGCGCATCTACTTCGATCGCTAAACTACAGGTAATATTTAATAATATTTTAAAATGTAATATCGTAGTGTAGTATGTAATAATAAAAGTAATAAATATTCGTTTCGACCGGGAATCGAGCGCGTAACTTATACGTAAGAGCAGAGGGCCAAGTATGAGTTTACATTTACTCTTTCACGGCGTAAAGTGAAAACTCCACCAGCCAGACAATATTATATCGATCGCAGAGGATAAGAAGTTTCAAATGAAGCGATCCTATTGGTGGATAGAACTCACTTTGCGCCGTGACAACGTTAGTGTGAACTCATACTTGACTCGCTGATTGGCGCACGCTAAACATTGCGACACAAAGACCGTCAAAAATTTCGTTTTAACAAAACATAATGTTCACAAGACTGTACATCTTGTCCATCAGAATAAATCTCCATACCAAAGTATGTTCGTACGAGTTCTATTGTAACATAGCACGTAGAAGTTTTTGGAGGTTTGCCAGTGTAAGCTACAAGTGTCTCCTGTCAAGTACCCAATGTTACTATTCAAGTGACAAATTATAAAGAATGAGGTTACTATACTTATGGTTTTGTTGTAACTAATTTCAAAAGAATTTCTAATAAAACGAGAAGATATTATACTTTTGTAAGAGTGGTAAGCAGACTGATAATGATTGTTAGCCCAGTCTGCCGTCCTGGACTATTACCACTGGAGTATTCCTTGAAGTCACTTAGTCAGGATTCGGGATCAACTTCAAAGTAGTCGGCTATAATAAGAGGAGTATGCCATGTTAACGGTCCAAATTTGTTTCCTTAGGCTGGTATAGCGGAGGCGAACTAGGCGGCTGCTGCCTGCGACTTTTCTCTGCTCTCTAGTCTAAACATTGATGAGGAGGAATATGGTCATCTTTTTTTAATGCCTGTACTAAGATTGTGCTGGTATCAGAAACACTGAACGACCAAAGTACATATACCATAGTTACATTGATTCCGGTGAGAATTTAGCGAGGTATGACACGGGTCTCATCGATCGTGAGGTCCATTTTATACCGCTTGACTAGCTTGTATTAAAAATATTGATACAGTAATTTAGACAGTTGATTTAGCACAATGAAAGAGCCTAGCTCACCGCTAACGAGGAAAACAAATAATGTGGTCAATAAGCAAATAAAAAATGTACGTTTCTCACAATTTTCAAGATCGTCAATATAAATATTCATATGGGAATAATATACGAGCTAATAAATGTGTGGGTGTACTTTAATGAGGCATCTACATGGCGTCCTGCAAGCGCGGGCAAGTAAGCATTCTGAAACAAAATTAAATATCGTTCTAAAATTTTCCTCAGATTTAGAACGGCTGCAATGACACCTCACCGCAATAAGGGCTATTTTTGCTTGTACTTACTTTTCTTTAACTTATTACGTACTCGGCCGCTTTCATATCAAATTACGAATAGAATGTCTGTCTTATTATGAATAAGTACGTATAGGACCCAAGTTTGCATCCCTAATTCGCTGATAATAAAGTGCTCCTGAACGCTCTGGTGAATATTTCGTAGTGTTGTATAGTTAATCTGATTGATGGAGTCTTCGATTCGTTTACAAGAATACCCCTCTTATTTTATCGATTATAAATTATTGATCAATGACCATATTTACGTGTACATTACAAACTCTAATATTAGGTGTTAATACTACCGCTGTGTATAAAGTGCATAAAAAAGCTTTTATTAACTATTTTAAGTGTTGACATCAAAAGTTAAAAATATGAGTAATATATTTTTAAATATTTTTATTTTGTTATTGTGGTTTATGTTCCTTTTTTTGTAAATTTATTGCGGTTTTAAGTATTTCCAAAGAACATGATAAATTATGTTTTATATGATTTAATATTTACTGTTTTGTAATTAAATCAAACGACTACGATGACTGCGAAACTTTCGAACCGTTCGGATTAAAATAATCAAAATAAACGCAATACCTTTTCCTAGGTACTACATTTTTAAAAAGCATCAAGATTTTTTTATTAATATGAACTTTTAAGATTCTTGTCTCTTGTAGTGCTTAAGTAGTTGCGGTGGCAGCCACTTAGCAAAGTGCAGAGCAGAGATAATATGCAGTTATTATGCACATGTTTGTAGAACGAACTCCATTTGATTCCTTTTAACGATTCGATATTGACATTTCCCGAATGCCGTTACCAGATATAGCTGAGATGTTTTTATCAAATTGTTTATTTATAACATTTTTAGTACTAGTTTAAGGCATTTTTAAATGTCAATCCGATATGATTTTTTTTTTCAGTTTTGTGTAAAGGTTTCATTTTGACGGTAATAGGTATAAAACGGTAAAATAAGCTCGTCCTACGCCATTCCGAAGCTATGGTAGAGTCTGACGATGAGAAACTGCATACTAAGCCCTTGCTAATATGTTCATTTACTTTTTATTTCATTTAAGATTACGACTTAATTTAATTTGGCTTAATTTTTAGTCAATTTTGTTATGAAAATATATTTAATTTTTATTTTCTCTCCAATTTATTTTTAATTCCTTCTATTAGTGTTATATTATTATAATTAATATATTATTGTTATAATAATGTATATGAATATTAGTAATAATTATTTCTAAAAATTTCTTCGTCCACATTGAGAGAGTGACTAAAAAATAAGATTTATTTAGTTACAAAACAAAATATCTGTTAAAAAAAAAGAAATGCAATATTTTCTTAGCGACGTGTAATTTTAAAACGCAACATAACCTCAACTAAATCTAAAAAGTAAAGCTCGTCCCTTTGTCTATTTAAATAAAAGCTATTCTTGTACAAACATTTTGTAGTTATGTATAACGTAGTCGGAATTAAAATTTCAGTTTTACTACTCTTTTTATTGCGGACCCATTCATTTGTCAGTCAGCCTGGGACCGTTCGCAGGAATGTGAAATGTGGAACGCTTTTCAGTTTCTCTTTAGTTATTGTGAAAGGGAATAGTGGGTACTATTTTAATTAGCAAACTTAACATTCTGTTACAAGAAATGGTTTTTGTTATTAGTACCTGCGAGTACCTACGTTTTACAATATTTTTATTGGTTTTTACATTACTTTTCTTCATACTTTGTCTTGTAGATATATAGTTTTTTTTTATTTAAAAAAGTTAGTTATCTGTTATGCGTCCAGTACGCGTTGGAGAGGCATTAGGTTTTGGTGAACGAATACTGTATGGTATGAAGTAACTCCGCGTTCCGGCCACTACAAATACTCTCTCTCTTTTAATTTATTTAATCTATTTATTCATAGTGGCAACTACTTTCAAATTGATCCCGAAACTCGACAATATCACTTTAAGGGAGTATATAAAAATAAGTAATATTTTGTTGCTTTTGCGATCGCCTTGAACGTGCAATGGCGCCAGATCGATAGCCTGTCTGTCTGAGAATTGTAAGTTTATGAAGAAAACAAGATATAGACCGGTTTAATTAATACAGATATTTAATCTTAAGTCAACTGGACATAAAATTTATAAAAATAAGTTAGTTGTTTAATTTATTATTTGACAAGGTTCACTGTAAAATCGTCATTTTTAGTACAGTAGTACCCCGCTTTACGCGAGGGATACGTTCCGCAAAAACTCGCGTTAAGTGAAATTCGCGTATAAGGGGATCACGTTTAAGCATAACCAAAAGTAAAAAATGCAAATCAATCCATACTTTAATTCTAAAAACACATTATTTAGCGTTACATTATGCATTATTTTAACGGAAAAATGTACCTATATATTGTTTTCTGGGCTGCTTTTCGTTTACGGTCTTGTAAAATATTTTCATAACACGCAACACTGTTTTTTTACTGATTGACACACGGTTAAAACACGGTCATCATCACTGTGTATGTTCTGCAATATTTTCAAACCTGAATAAATCTTTGAAAGAGCCATTTTAACGCGAAATTTGAAATTTGCGTAAAACCGAAACCGCGGAAAACGGGGTCGCGTAAAGCGGGGTGTTACTGTAATTCTACTTTTTCAAAACTACAGTTTTTTATATAAATTAATCTTATAGAAAAAGAGGTACGTAAAGTGATGATGGTTATTAGCTCAGCCTGTCGTCCTTGGCTACCCCAGGTGCCACTTTCAGGCGTACATCCGCAAGCTGGTCCAGTTTCGCTATTAGTCTGAAAGTACATAATCGAATATAACGAGAGGGGTGTGCACTGTCACCGGGAATACTCTGTCGTTTATAGCAAAATAATTATTGCCATTAATTTTACCAGGATGCGAATTACTTAAATTTCCATTATTTCATAAGAAAAAGAAAAAATAAACATTAAAAATGGTACAATAGTAATAATAATGTTATAAGTAAATAGAATAATACAATAATAATAAGAACATACAATCAGATTTTTTTGTTCTTAAAAAAAAAACACGCATGCGTATTAGACAGTTCCGTACTACGAACCCCTAACCTTCCGGAGGTCGCCGCCCCGCACCATTCAACCCTCGTGGACGCTACTTTTAGCTCATTGATTTTCGTGAGCGTCATATGGCAAGATCTAGTTACTCGACCGCGAAAATGTGCCTTTGCATCCATCGGCACGTGCACTTAGTGATTAGCTATTGAATTTTTGCACATTTGGTTTGACGTAGTTTGCATTCATTATAGCGATACGCAAAGGGGTGCTAAAACGAGTTGTGAGTTAACCGGAAGGAGAGTTCGTGTATTGAAATATTTTTGTACAATAACGTGGTAAGTTTTGCTTTTTTTTCGTCTAAATATTCTGTTTACTTGTATGGTAAATTAATTTGCAATTTATTGTACTATTTTCGTCATTATTGAAAATAATAATATCATTTGAAAATACCGTAACATCGGTAAATTGCTTTATCAAATTAATAGTACACTTTAAAACAAACAGAAAACATTGTTGTAAATATTTGGGGATGAGTCTCGGCTAGACCAGCGAACACGACAGCACGCGCCTCGTCCACAATACGCGACATCGATACCATTTTTGTACCTAAGAAAAGTTCGTTTTGTCTATTGTGAACGAGCCTAATATTTATTGGACCCTTCGGAGCTCGGGGACCCGATCCTCATCGCCAAAAATATTGCAATAGACAAACTGAATAAAAACAAAAAGCAATAACTAAAAAATGTTTAAAATTCGAACGCATTGTTGATTTTTTTAAACAATATTTTACGGCCATGGGTGCTTGCCTTCTTGAACCATATTGGTGTTGTTAAATTTTTTTCTAAGGCTTAGTTAATCCAACAGAAAATAGTAAATTAAAATTAAAATGGAATATAATTTAGTATTATTATAAACCTTGTTGTTCACGGAGTAAGTAATATTCAGGCCTTCGCCTTGTAAAAGGTCAGTAGGTAGTACTTTTTGGTAAAGTAGGAAATGTTCCCGGAGGCATAAGGTACATTTCATTTTTATAAACTGTGTTAATAAAGAAAACATTTATTTACATATTTAATAAAGTTCGTAGTTTCGGTATTTTTAAATTACTTTTTGGTTTATATTTTTGCACGTTTCGGATCGTTCAGAAACCGTAATTCATTTATTTATTTAATAGAGAAAAAACAAATAAGTACATGCAGTAAATAGATACACATAGAAAAGAAGTAAAATAAAAGATATAAAAATTATACCCGCCACCAAAGATATTTCCCACTATGAACATAAAGGCCGGAACTAAAGTCACGGGGATAAACTATGAAACTATGATGCAAATTGAATAGAAAACGTGACTCGTGGTTGATCACCATACCACAGCCTATTGTGCGCGTGTTAATTTTTTTCTATTAAATATTCAATATAATTTAATAATAAACAAATTCAGCACTTTAATATGCTACAACCATTGATATATACAACTAGATGTGCAATAACGCTCCCAATGTGACGAGAGAGAAAAGATGACCGAAGTCACCTTTAGGTTCTCTATCAGTTAGTATTTGACTTGACGGCAACATTGCCAAATCGTTTGATGCGTTTTTTTCTTGTCTAATAAAAAATACGATAACTTATTTATTATCAATATATACACAATTACATATGTAGGTATATTTATTAATCGGCCAAAAGGTGTTGTAAGGTCAAAGACTGTGACCTCGTCAGAGTTACGTGTTGCACGCAGAACATCAACGTCCATTCCACGAAACGAAACGAAAGCAAGACGCCTGAGTCATATGCGGTCACGACCATTACAGCATCCTTATTTCTGTAATGACCTTATTCAATTACTCATTCTTTTGCGATTATTATTTGGTTACATTTTTGTTTTAAATTGTAATGAAGCATGCCGTAGAAATGAGTTCATTAAGGTCTGAATCTGGAGTTCTGGAATCACAATAGCGAATAGAATGAGGAATAATTAGGCACGCGATAGATGTGGTTTGAAAGAAGAAAGTGACAAGGATTGAGAAAGGAACGCTTCGATGGTTTGGGCACATGGTAAGGGTTTAGTGCTGGGTTGCCTAGTGCACATAACCGTGGAGCTTGTATGAAGATAATTGTGGATGTGAGGGATGCGAGGGAGTTGTGTCAGGATCTCAGCCTATCCCTGTGGGGTAAAGACGTACTCATCAACCTAGCAAGAACTTTAACGCGGTCATCTGAAGCGTCAACGGCTGTGTAGCTCAGTGGTCAGATCATTCTCGACGAGTGTTCGATTCGTGTTAATTTTTCATTTAATATTGTGATAGCAATTAATACCACAGTCGCGGCTTCGTTTCCCGTCTCAAAATTAGCACTAGTGTAGTCAGTAAACAAGATAACGTTTCTCTTAAAAATATATATTTATAGTAAGTACTTCGCAATCGTATTGTATCTTATCTATTTTTGATTCCAAAATGACTTTAAAGCAAATAGTAGTAGATATTTACAAAAAAGTGATAAAAGAATTATCAGCACCGAACATAGCAGTCAGTATTGATACAGATGCCATAAATGTTTACGAACGATTTTTATCCATAAACACTTCGATGTAAGCGCGCTTTTCGTGTAGCAATTTTGTATTATGTTATTGCAATTATTTTGTATTGAATTTGTTGAATAGGTATTAGTCATTATTGATTGGGTCGGTCTCTAGCGTTCGTTATTGTAACATCAGTATTTCGCAAGTCTGCTAAAGGAAAACACAAAAATTCGCGCAAAAGAATTTTACTTAATTATCTTTTTATTAGAATACCGCGGTCAATAATTATAAATTAAATAAATTATGTTTTCGAAATAAAAATTTTAAACGAATATTATCATAAATTAAGTTTTGAATTTAGAATTTTATAACGAATTATTTAAAAACGCGTTTCATTAAATTAGAATTCGGTTTACAATTTTAGAACGAGCAATTTGGAAATTATTTATGTTTTTTTTAACTTCTGTGTTTACTATCAGACAACCAATAATGTGTTACTGTAAAGGACATGGTTACCATAAGACGAATTGTGGAAAACATGTGATGGAAATTTTAAATAAAAAGGTCAGTGACTGCTTTATTAGTTTTTTATTATCAATAAAATACATCGAGTGGCATGTGTTTTATACACAATGAATTATTTAGATTGCATTCCAGCAGGCGTTTAATAATAAAAATATATATATCTTTCAAAATTACTGGTGTACATAATAATGAGTGAGTGGTCAATGGACCTAATATTTTAAAGTAACCATCGGAAGTATAGGTACCGGACATGGCCTGTCTCAATGCAGTTTGCAATCGCCCACTGCATTCGCTTGCACAATGCAATACATCATTATCTTCTGATTTAGGACGCGCCTATTCCGGCCGTGCGCGAATGCAGCTGCGACAATGCCTACGATTTCACACATGGCACTATTATAATATGTAGGAGGGTGTCGAATTATTAATTTCTGAACGTAAATTATGATGACATTTGGGTATTTTATGATAGCGTACGGCTTGTAAGAGTTTTGGTGGGTATCTGGAGATAGTAGGTAGGAGACCGTTATCTTAAATATTTCGAGTTTTAATGTTTTTTTTTTACCACTCCACCTGATTTGAAGCTTTAGTACCTACTGACAATAACCGGAGACGACTGCTACCACAGAAATGTCTGCAAGAAGCAGCGGTGTCCGCTATGTCGTCTTACGAATATATACCCTCTTCTCGTTATACAGGGTGACAGACTGGGCTAATAACTATCAACAGCTTTTCTTTATGCCAGCCTTCGATCAGAAAAGGGCGGGAAATAGCTGAGCGGAACTGAGTTCGCGGAAAGCGGTTCTCGCTTTCCATTGCCCGAGACAATGTGGAGTGTTTACAGAGCCGCTCGCAGTGGAAGGCGCACCAAGCGTAGTTTTCTTACGTGACATAATGTCAGACGACGCACGGACTCTTTTTAAATTGTTCAAGCCGCACCGCTCACTCGTTTACGGTCGAAGGACTCCGTTGGAAATCCGCTAAACTCCCCGACCACTTTTCTAACTTTGTGTACTCGCTTAGTCCGCTCCGCTCACTCTTTCAGAGCACTTCTATGAAGCTTACAATTGCGAGTTCAACGGAATCATTATGGAGTCCGCTCCGCTCGCAGTGGAAGGCCTCAATTAATATGTGTCTTCTTGGTGGATATATTAAAAGTCTTCGTGAACGTGCGCATGTGTGCGTGAATGATTTAAAATAGGCAGTGGCGGACTAAGGCTAAAGCGGACCCTAGGCAACATTGTAATTCCGGGCGTATTTTCATCATGATACATTCTTTGCGTTTCGTAAAAACCTAATTTTCGGGCCCTATGCACGTGCCTAGGTTGCCTAGGCCTTAGTCCGCCCATGCAAATAGGAGTTTGTGAATAATTTAATGTACTATGTGTACGGTTCATAACAAGTAAATTCAAAAGCATACATTATTATTTTAATGCAATTTGAAAAACTTTTTCCATTTATCAAGAGACAAGAACATTTTTAGTAATATAAAACGAACCCATTATTAAAGGGTCAAGGGTTACCAAGTTTTAGACCCAGAGTAGGTATTGCGGCTTGAGAAGGGTTGACAGATGGAATTTATGCCAATTTCAGACTTTTATTTTGTTACATGTTTCCTGAAGAAAATATTTGAATAAATGTTCATGAAAACGTTTTATTTTGACTACGTTTAATTAAGTATTAAATTAGAGTATATATAAAGAGTGGTAGGCAGACTGCTGAAGGTTATTATCCCAGTCTACCGTCCTGGGGTAGTACCACCACTTTCGAATGGAACACTCGTGAAGTAAACTTATCGCGTACCGGGAGCAGTTTGGAAGTAGCCAGGTTACGAGAGGAGTGTACACTGTCAATCTAGATGGTGCACATTGTTCTTCTCAAGCTGGCATAGCGGAGGCGACTGTTGCCTGTAGAGATTTATCTGTAGTAGCAGTTGTTCATGTACGCTAGCTTTACATTAGGCGGAGTGTTGTCATTTGCCAAGCTATAATAAAAATTTTTTTGCTCGTTTTAATTAGATGATAGCTGTTCCTTATTGATTGGGTTTATTCCTTATTTTTCAATTAATACAACATTTCCTCTCTTTTTTTACAGTGCATGGCGCGGGCACTATATGACAACATAGCAGAATCACCCGATGAGTTGGCATTCCGTCGTGGTGACTTGCTGACTGTTCTGGAACAAAACACTGGGGGCAACGAAGGATGGTGGTTATGCTCATTGAGAGGAAGACAGGTATGGAGTTATTCTAAAAGCTATAGGTAGATTAAAGACAAGAAAACTGCTAACAAAAAAACTGTGTGTTTTATAGTAGCTCTGTTAGTGGAAATAATTGCTACTACAGAGAAATAGGTGCAGATAGCAGTCGCCTCCACTATGCTGGTGTACTATTTGAGGATCTAAATGTGCATTTTTTTCGTTATATCAATTATATTTTTATTAATTTGAATGCTAAATCCCGAAGAACAGTCTGTCGTCCTGGGGTAGTACCACCACTTTCGAATGTAACACCCGTTGAGTGACCTTGTCGCGTTTCGGGAATAGTTTGAAAGTAGCCAGGTATAACGAGAGGAGTGTGCACTGTCAATCTAGATGGTACATGCTCGTCTCTTCAAGCCGGCATAGTAGAGGCGACTGCTGTCTGTAGAAAAATCTCTGTAGTAGCAGTTGTTTCCATTCATGGACCGCACTTTAGCTTTACATCAGGCAGAGTGTTGTCACACGCCGAGCTACAATAAAAAAAACATCTTATCTTTTTATTTTTAAACTTAATTTGTATGTATAACAAATTATTACTTAATAATTTACTGCATCGATAAAAAAGTACACAACTCGACTCAGTTTCCGTTAAATTGAAACTTGATAAAAGTCCATTACATAATTAATTATGTTTGTTATTTTATATTATTTTCAGGGAATATGTCCCGGGAACAGATTAAGAATTGTAGCCGGAGTCTACGATACAAACCCAGCTTTACATAGACGAAATCCTCGACCACAGCCGCTTGTTAACTCACAGCCGTTACCTGGGCAACACAATCCAGCATTTACTAAGGTATCTACACATATTCTGCCTAAAGCGAAGCTAGGGTGCAGCTATGAGTGGAACAGCACCGGATTTAGACTTCGGCAGCCTATAGGCAGTGCATGTTGTGGAGGCCCTCAAATCGTTTGTGGTTAACTGTTGAAAGTTTATATTATGGTCAAGGTAAAGAAGAGAGTAACTAAATAAGTTGGCTAACACAAAATTTAAAACAAAACTCAGTATTTTTTTGTTTTTACTGAGCCTTTATCAATTTTTTTTTTGTTTTTGTGGTCTGGTGGCGGCCCATAGCCAACTGCCTATGTTTTCTATGCTTAAATCCGGCACTGGAGTGGAAACAACTGCTACTACAGATAAGGTGGCAGTCGCTTCCGCTATACCAACGAATGTGCATTGCTAAGTTTGACACGGCATACACATTGCATCTCTCTATTATCTAAAGCAAAAAAGTACATATTTTTTGTCAACTTTATTGGTTTTAAAGACTAGTAGGCTGACTGATGATGGTTATTAGCCCAGTCTGCCATCCTAGGGAAGGCCGAAGGACCACCACTTTCAAATATGAAGTGACCTTGATGTGTTTTGGAATCAGTTTGAAAGTAGCTAAGTAAAAGAGAGAAATGTCCACTTTTTGGATGGTGCACATTCTTCTCAAGCTGGCACAGCGGAGGCGACTGCTGCCTGTAGAAATTTATCTGTAGTAGCAGTTGTTTGTCAGGTGGAGTAATGTCATATACCGAGCTACAATAATAAAAAAGATTCATTCAATCGCGCTGTGAGCACTATGTAAACTTTTAAGCACAATTAAAAATATAATTGTCAATTTTTAACAGATAGAAGAATGTGCAGATTACGACGTACCTCGTACACCAATGCCAGTACAAAGATTAGGGTTATACGATGCCCCACGTTCAGTAACAGACTGGTATGACTCGCCGAGAGCACCCCGACCAGCCAGCGCTGATTCCGCTTGCAGTGGGACCGGTTCCTTCACATCCGCTACATCAAGCGCCTCAGGCAATTCCGGTAGCTCAGTGCACTCGGGTACCTCGAGTACTTATGATGTTCCAAGATCACGTGCTCTTCCTCTACCATGTGATGCTGCGCTTGAAGCGCTAGAAAGGTTACAGGTAAGTGCACCAATAAAAATCTTCGCAAAACAAAAGTTGTATATATCATTCCGATGCGTAAAAAGCATTTCGTTGTTATTAAAAAAAAAAAATTTTCTTTGACATTTATTGGTCCAATATCAACTACAAGTATCATTTGTTAAAAAAAACACAAAACATCATCAAAATATCTCAAACAAGCAATGAATGCGAGGATTGATATACGGCTGCATGCACGAGGTCATTTAACTCACACCTGATAGACGGCCGAGTGCGCTTGCCTTAGTGATGTTACATTGCAGCTTAATTTACTTAAAAAACTTTTTAAAATCTAATAATAAAGCTGAAGTTATTTTCATCCTTTTATACACACACCCTGTATATTAACCATGCGTTATAATAGTGCAGATAATACTCTATAACACACCCTGTTCAATTCCCAAGCGGAATCAGTCAACTTTATGTTGATGGAACCCTTTATTTTGTCTTACGGTTTATTAGGGGTCGGTTATTTCTAAACACACTAAATACGACTGCTCTAATTGATTGTGGTTAATTTGCTTTGTAGGACGAAGCATCTGCAGCAGTCTCAAGACTTCTGTCATACGTCACTCCAGGCTGGAGACGACGAGGGGCTTTAAGGCCTAAAGTCTTGGATGTACGTGTAGCTGGAGCTAGGTTAAGGGCAGCGCTCCACGACCTCGCAATTTTCGCTGATGCAACACTGGCTAATGCTGCCGATGCTCAAGATAAAGGTATTTTTGATAGATTAGTTCAGAAAAAAAAATCTGAAAAATTTTAATATTTACTTTGCCTGATGTTACCACAGATAAATATCAATGCATCAGTAACCTCTACTTTTTTTATTTTTTTATTGTAGCTCGGCATGTGACAACACTCCGCCTGATGTAAAGCTAGAGTGCGGTCCATGAATGGAAACAACTGCTACTACTATGCCGGCTTGAGGAATTAAATGTACACCATTTAGATTTGACAGTGCACACTCCTCGTTTTTATCCCTGGCATAATAACAATCATGCCTAGATACCATAGGCACTGAGTTGCCAAAGTTCATATAACATAGTTACATTGTTCGTTTTAGTGAGATTTGAACACGGGTCTCATCGATAGTGAGTTCACGCGTCGTACCATTAATGGCCGTACTGAGGAACGATTAAGAAAGATTTTTTTGTCACAGGTATCGCTGTTAAACTGCGACCTCTAGTAAAAGCGCTAAAAGACGCCGAGCGTATAACGCATGAGGCGACTTCCGCGTTAGACGCTGGTGATTGGGCACCTGAACGACTCGAAAGAGACAGGGATCCATTGGACGGGACACAAGATGCACTCGACCAATTAGTAGCATGCGCCAGATCTCTAACTGAAGATGTAAGAAGAGCTGCCTCATTTATACATGGCAATGCTTCTTTGTTATTTAGGTAAGTGACTAAAAAGCAACTGCCTGAGATGAGCTGATCGAACCGACGTCCTCATCTATGCCCGTGGATGCCCAGAGGAGCTATTGCGGACGCGAGCTCACCGTGAGTCACGGTGACTATCTGGTTTCCTTCCGGCATTATTTGTTATGTAATTGGACGAGCCACGATGGGCGTTCCCTGTTGACAGTGGCTCGTCCAATCACATTACAAATAGTGCCGGAAGGAAACCAGATAGTCACCGTGACTCACGGTGAGCTCGCGTCCGCAATAGCCCCCCTGACCACTACACTATAGAGGCATTGGCTTTAGACGTGACCGTGTTGATATTGTTACGTGCATCTAGGGTGCGAAAGAGACAGCATGCGTCGAAGTTTGTGGAAAGGTCTCGTATAAGCGGCGTAGCGTAAACATCTCGGCCACGCCCACGCGAGTGGCGTGACCTGTGACCTTGTTTACATTATAATTAGTAAACAACTGCTACGAGATTTTTGTCGAAGCTTCCTCCTCCTATTTGAGTATAAATACCGACACCCGAGTGTTCCAAAGAGCAGTCCTATTTTGGATGCGATACAAGCGACTCCTGCGATAACAAGTGATACTGAAGGCTATCCAGCGACTGTCGTACCAGTCCTGCTTCTACTTTATTGTGTGTCGTGTGCAATAAATTGGTGTGAAGACCGAAGTCGTGTATTTGAGTACCCCCCACGAACGTAACAATATTCATCTATCTTTCTATCGACGGTTTCGAACTTCAGGCTTCAAGCCTTATTGGTTTGTTGTTTCACAGGCGATCGGGTGATCCACCTCAACATCAATGGACAGAAGAATATGATTACGTGAGATTAGAGTGCAGAGCCTCAGTGGACAGAAGGCATGCAGAAATTCGCGCAGCATTACCAGACAAGTTAAGAGCTTCCTTCGACGCTCTAGTCAGAGATGCTGATCAAGCAGAGGTAAATGATAATGAAGAATACATTTTCGGTTTTAGGTAATCTTACAGATGTACTCTAATAATGATATTTGTTTTGCAGGCCTTTGCAGCAGCAGAGACAAAACTACCAC
This sequence comes from Tinea pellionella, assembly GCA_948150575.1. NCBI lineage: Eukaryota > Metazoa > Arthropoda > Insecta > Lepidoptera > Tineidae > Tinea > Tinea pellionella. The sequence continues at coordinate 5,729,766 of OX411256.1, forward strand.
AAGACGACAGGAAGATAGCTGCATACTACGCCATTCAAACGGGAACCTACGCCAATCACCTCAAAACTGCAGTGGAAGCGTTCCTACGGACCATAGAAATGGGGGAACCCCCTGATGTGTTTTTAGCACACGGAAAATTCGTAGTACTCAGTGCGCATAAATTAATTTTTGTCGGTGATGTTGTACACAGGACGGCTCATCACGCGACATTTAAAACTAGTATATTAAGATGTTCAGACGCGATGTCCGATGCGTTAGCTCGTACTGTAGCGAAGACTAAAAATGCTGCACAAAAGTTTCCATGTGCATCAGCGGTACACGACATGGGAGAAGCGGTTAAAGTATTAGCAGAGCGTGCGTTGGACTTGCGTAGGTGTTTAATACGAGCGGCGGATCCTCTATCTGCAGACACAGTTTCCACACCGGGGACAACAGTGCCACATTCACTAGCTACCACTCCTATAACGCCTGTTACACCACTTACACCAGGTACTCTTTCATTAACAAGTCTTTGAAGAGACTTAATAGTATTTATCGAGAGTGCTAAAATTGGTAAATGTGAATATCCACGCTCTATACTCTATGCCAAATGGACGAAAGCTTTACAAATAACATGACTTCAAATTGAATTATATTCAGCGTAGTAACTTTATTGCTTATTAGCTTCAATAAATAGAAGTAGAAGACGCATATTTACGGTTATGTCATTTACAAAGTTACTATCGGGTGAACCTAAAGGCATATAGCATCAAAATATATTTTTTTTATTTTTAAGTCGCGAGTCCTGAAAAATTGTAATATCGTGGTCATCAGGGTGCCGATTACGAACCGAGCTCACCGTGAGTTACGGTGACAAGCTCCTTCGAGCTTGTTTTGTAATGTAATGGCTCGTCATTACAAAGCAAGCTCGAAGGAAGTCAGCTAGTCACCGTAACTCATGGTGAGCTCGGTTCGTAATCGGTACCCACTTTAGCCCCAAATTACATAATGGATGAAAAATGGTTGAACGTGCCTGCGAATTACATGATGCAAGCAACAAGCCATCAAAGGGGGTCCCGACTGGTCAGCCAACGCGCCTAATTTACTTAAAATTTGAACGTCAATAACCCCTAAATCTTAAAACGCATTATCTACCTTTACGTCACGTCCACTACTCCTCCGTTTGATGAGCATATTTTATGATAATTTTCGGGACACCGTAAATTTGTAATTGTAATTATTTTGATGCTAGATTTCTTTTTGATCACTCAATATTTATTTGGCATGGAGTATTTCTGTTTGGGCATTACAAATTGTAAAATTAAAAGGTAATAAGTGCAATAACAAAGTATATAACCTGTTGGACAATTTACCAAAGAAATTTTATACATTGTTTTTATTAGGTTTGTACTACACAAATGATGACTGCCAATTTAGACAAATACATATTATTCCTAGTGTAAAACTTACTACAAGGCTGCTATTTCTTTTGAAAGAGTTTGTTAGCGTTATGCTATTTTGCATTGACTTTCGATTGCAGTAATCGGCAAATGCCTTACTAAAGTCACCTTTATTTTCTCTAAGTTACGTTATAAATTTCTATACACAGTCAGACCTCAAAACTTGACGCCAAACCTCAAAGTTAGACCAGCCCTTGACTTGAATTTGGTTCCCTTCTGAGCCCTCAGACATTTCTACTATATTTCATACAGTACCACTGCCAATAGAATGTTATCAGTAAAACGACCATTGTTTTCCACATGACTTCTTATAAAACTATTATTTTTTTTAAAATAATAAGAAACAACATTAAAAAACATGTCACATGTTTATTAAGACTTAACACGTACTACATTCGCCAACATTAAAACAATAAAAACAATCATGTGTTGAGAGTACGGAATGTGGAGCGCTCAGATGGGCAAATTTTTGTTAGTTTAAACAACAGTGGACGTGCGTGGTTGATATCACGCACAAAACTGTTGTAGATGTTAACCGAACTCTACTTCTAAAAGTGGTCGACGTTGTAATTCCGGGCCTTTTTCAGCCATACTTTGCGTTTCGTAAAAACTTAATTTTCGGGCCCCAAAAATTACGGGCCCTAGGCACGTGCCTAGGTTGCCTAGGCCTTAGTCCGCCCATAGATACGGTCGACACTTCAATCACATTACACCGTTTTGTGGTTAGAAAGTGAGTTAAACCTAATAACTTGAAAAAACTAGGATTTAATAAGTTGGTTTATCTCGCATTTACGGCTCGGTTCTGCTATTCTGGTTACAATATATATTTATAGATTATTCTTAATATTTATTTTCAATTATCTTACACTTTTTGTCGATTACTGTATTTTGTGAATTGCTGGATGCTCATTCAAACAATGAGTTAAGCCGTCCAATTTTTTACATGTTTGCAACTATCATAGTTCGTTTAGAATTATTATAAGACGCGTTTATTATTACAAAATTGACTTTAAACCATATAGGTACAATCAGTATCAGCTGCTGCTTGTGCTGTTCGACAAGCTCATTCTCGCCCGCTTGGACATCGACCATTGTAAAAGTCAATTTTGTAATTAAAAAATTTAATAATTTAGAATCGATGTTGTCTCAAAGTTAGATGTTAAAATATTACAACGACCTATTTTGCAAGACTTGCTAAAGTTACTCTATAAGACTAAGTATAGTACCGTTGAATATAGTTCAGGCCCCCAACTAGCCAGAAAAAAAATCCTAGTCTGAACTCTATTTAATCATACTATAACTAAATATAAATTGGGAAATTTTTAAAACTATTTTTTACAGTTTTTGCTAACAACAAATACGAGTAATTTAAGTTTTTATGAAGGTTTTAAAAATATTACTAATTTGACAAACTTTTTAATGATATTTGAATTCATTCATGATCGGAGTTTTAACTGTAGAGAAAAGACGTTAGTTTGCATCCGATCGTAGCGCTGTTTCTAGTTAGAAATTAATATTAAATATCGGATTAACACTGCCATTAAAATGGACCAATATAAAAATAACAATCGTCATATAGATTCTGAATTTTAAGATTAAATTTTAGAGAGCTAGAAGAAAAAACTAAGCGCTGGTTCCTATATCAAAAGACGACGCTCAGATATTATTGAAAATAATTTCCTTAATTTCGACAATAATTAAAAAAAAACCTGTTAATGGAATTGCTCATAACATTTTAGACAAATTGTATAATTTGTTTGTATGAATTTGTCACACGAACGAGGACTGGTTCGATCAACATACTTACATGCCTGGGGCTTTTTTAAGGTGACGTAAGTCGAAGGTTCGATTACTTCAGAATTGTTTATGAAGTCACATTTCCGATCGAATCTTGTACATAATAATGTAACATCAGCAAACAATTCACTCTATTTAAATTTCCGAAACAACGAATATTCACGCATCCGTTCAAAACTGCAGCACATTTTTATACTACTGAGTACTGAATGTCAAACGGTGTGTTTACACACCGCAGACGCACGCGTTGGTCTCCTCAAGACACGCAAGAACTTTCAAATATTAAAACAGGCTGTAACTATTAAAAAAGTACCTAATAAAAGTATTTTATACAATGTATACTGTATTCTTTCTTAGTTTACTCATTATGTGAAAAAAAAAACATTTACTAAAATTTAGTTATCAAACAAAATGAAATCGACTGGCTGTCTAAGGCTTAATGGATACGCACCACTTTCCGCCCACAATAAATTACAAGTTTTTTTTTTAAATTTAAATTAGGGACTTTTAACCCGACAGGTTACGCCAGTCCTACAAAAAAGTTGAGAGTACTAAATTAGTACGGAAGGTCGTGATAACGCTTGGAAGGTCGATTTCAACAACAGCCGTCGTGCGTGGTTGATGACTGATACTAACCAAATCCTACTCACAAAAGTGGTCGATATTTCAGATTGGTTGAACCACATTACAACCACTGTTTTGTGGTTGGAAAGTGGTGCGTATGAGTTAAGCTTTAGTAATGTGTCTGGGTTTGTACTTATACTGTTGTGTGTATAGATTTTTTTATACAACTTTTATAATGATCAAAGATAAACATATCTAGCATTTAATATGCAAAAATTACTAAAAATAACCGATAATCAATATTTATTTATATAATAAGTTAACTAAGAAAAATAATGTATAAATAGACGATAATGCTGTGTGTAAAAAGCATGTGAATAAATAGTTAGTTATACGTAAAAGTAATGTAATTTATAAATGTAGAGGTTTTTATTATTTAGTTAGGTATAGAATGAAATTGTACAAATCATTATATTGTAATAAATTTTAATATTTTAATTAAATATTAATCAATGTGTAAAAACGAGTAAAATATACAGAAATTTTGCTACGTAATTTTTTTCTTGTTTTATTTCTCATACAAAACATTTTGCCAAAATTAATTTTAAATTAATGTTTAGGAGATAAACTATAATAGCGTCATTCTATTTAATAAAACTTTACTTATAAAGACGCTGGGAATGGCTCCTTTTTTCTTCATAACTTCTTAATTTCATATTAAAAGTAAATCAAAACACTTCCAGACCCATAAACATACCCTACAGCAGTGTTTCCCAACCTTTTTTTTTTAAATTTAATTGTTCACTTAAAAAACTCAAATTTATATAGGATAGGTTTTAGGAAGAAATCACTAGGAAATTGTTAACCAAACACAGCCGTCTGCCGCAGAGAAGTTTACTTGACGTCGCCAAATACCCAGTTGATGTTTTGGTCTCGTCTAACGAAATTATACCTAATAATTGTTTACCGCAATTATTTAAGAACTTGCTTTTTTAGTTAATTTGGCACCGAAATCTAGCATTGGATTTAAATGGCCCAGAGCGAAAGGGTTAAACTCTTGTCGAGTCCATTTTCGACTTAACAATCAAATTACCCACTGTGGGGCGTGGGCCTCACGTTGGGAAACACTGCGCTGCAGTATCAAAGAGCCCTAAGCTATATTCAGCAGAGTAGACCTAGTCCTAGTCCTCCGGAAGACTCAGGTATTTCGGCCGTCTAAGTAATAAATCCAAATGGAAGACTTGGGTATCTCAGCCAAGTCTTAGTAATGAATCCATGAAGGTGAACCCGTGAAAGTAAAAATTCACTTCAACTGAGAGTTAGACCACGGACTAGTATCTCTTCATTCGTATATTCAAGCGCTGGATGACCTTGCGGTAGTTTCTTTTCAGCTGCGACGAGCTCAAGTCTCGCAGCACGAAGCCGTAAAGCCGTTTCTAAAGATCTACTTTCCCGTTCTGATCTTTCAGCGGAAAGTGCTTCTTCTATTCTTTGGCGTTCTAACTGTAATTTAACAATATAATCTTATAATTTATCAAATTAAGATGAAAATTTAAGGAAAAACAGCTCAAACATGCAGGCGAAGGTGGAATCGAGCCCATATGTCCACTTTAGGTCCTCTGTCCCTACCTAAATGCGCCACGATTATTATGCTCAATTTTCGTCATAATTTAATAATAACAATCCCAGCATTTTAATGAATATATTGCGGTTTATGAGCAGATGCAACTGCTACCATGGAGAATTACCATAGCCACCGCCTCCACTATGCCGGTTTGAGACGACGAGCACATATCATCTAGATTGACAGCGCCCACTCTTCTTGTTATACTTGACTACTTTCAAACTATTCTCGAAACGCGACAAGGTCACTTCACGGGTGTGTGTGAAAGTGGTGGTACTACCCCAGGACGGCAGAATGGACAAATAACCATCATCAGCCTGCCTACCACTCTTCAATAGTGCCTATAGGCACTGAGCGACCGAAGTTCATATAACAAAGTTCCATTGGTGCCAGTCATAATTAGTGAGGTTCAAACACGGGCCTTATCGATTGTGAGTTCACACGTCTTACCGCTAGACCACGGCCGCTCATAAATAAATGTGATGGTTTTGAACAGATATACCACTTCTCATTATACTATTTCAAAAGCTCATCAACAAAAGCTAATTAAAGTAAACCCACCTTGGCAGTCTCCATTTTATAATTCAATAATTCCATCTTTAATTTAGAAATTTCACTATTCTCCGTTTGCATGCTGTTATTGTTGTAAAACATGTCATCTGTAAACATTCAATCACTCTATCAAGCACAAAACAATGACTGGAGCATTCTGTCAACACATCTTTCACCTCAGGCCGGCATATTGGAGGTGACAGCTTCCCACAGATATTTCTCTGTAATTAATTCCACTCATGAACAGCACTCTAGCTTAACATCAAGTGGAATGTGATCACTTGCTGAGCTACCATAAAAACAGTCCACAAGTGAACTATGAGGTCCATTTGCATAGATACCAATGGACGTAACCTTTAAACATTTACATATGGATTATACACGTATGGAGTATACACGTTGCAATATTGTGTAAATTCATATTGTTATTGTCCAACAAAGACGAATTGTGCCATATTGCCAAGGAGTAAGTCAGAAATTCGCCTGACGAGCAACGCCTGTAGTAATTACTCACCATCATTTCCATTAAGTACAGTACTAAGAGGATCTGATACAGAATAACCATTGCTTTTGCCATCAACAGAGTCATCATCATGAGATTCATCATCCATTTCGGAGTTATCAAATGGTTCTTCTTTGATTTGCTAAAATTATCATAAAAAAGCAAAAAAAAAAACATAATCTACAAACAGTGTAATAAATAAATCTTTATTGACTGTGTTTTTTTACATGGTTTGAGGATCAGTTACATGGGTCGAGGACCCCATACTAGACTATAGTCTGTACTACGAGTGTCTTCACTCTTTATTTTTTTTTTATTGTAGCTCGGCATGTGACAACATTCCGTGTGATGTAAAGCTAGAGTGCGGTCCATGAACAGAAACAACTGCTACTACAGATAAATCTCTATGGGCAGCAGTCTCCTCCGCTATACCGGCGTGAGGAGACGAGTATGCACCTCTACATTGACTGGCTACTTTCAAACTGCTCCCGAAACGCAACAAGGTCACTTCATGGGTACTACATTCGAAAGTGGTGGTACTACCCTAGGACGGCAGACTGGGCTATTAAAACAATTTCAAACACTGAATAACACACGCGTGTATATGTGTGCACTGTGCATGTATGCGTGTGTGCGCTTAATCAGTTTCAGATAAATAAATTATAAATTATTAGATTAAAGAGTATAATAAAATAATAACATATTAGATAATTTAATAAGAACAATTCAAATATGTGAGAAACTAGCAATAAAAATAGCAAAAATCAATATTATTTTTATTTTATTTTATTTATATTATATTAATTATATTTATATAGTACCTGTTTAATTGTAACACTATTTTCTTTGACTGGTGTAAAATTAGTTTTAGTATCACATTTGTTCTCATCAACTTTCTTTGTTGATTTTCTTATATTATAAAATTTAGTTTGTAAAGTCTTCGTTGATCTTTGACGTGAATTTCTTTTATTGAAGTTTTCCGTAATCTATAAATAAATAATTTTAAAATAAAATGCATATAAGCGCTCTCAGAATTCAGCTTAGGTTTATGGAGGTTAATGGGGGCAGTTAATGAAGAGATAATGAAAGAAGACTAAGTTACGGTGACGGTGATGATCATGTTTCCTCCCAAAGTACATTTAACATGTGCTATACTAGGGACAAAACATTACCACTCTCTTCAATTCTTCACTTAAATACAAGAACTAAGAAAAGTGGAATATGAACCAAATCCCTGGTGCATCTCTAATGAAATGTATACATACCCTTTCCCAAGCTAAATTTTTCAAAGTATTACTCCTAGTCGTAGTTTTCTTGCAAAATAAATATTTCTTTTCAACTCTAGCGCATTGTAATAACAGACTACATTCATCTGGCATAAAATTACTATCTCTGTAAGATAATAGGTTAATAATGTAGGTGTGCAGGAACTGTGACGTCTCCTGGCCTTCCTGGGAGATATCAGGTGGCTGCAGTGACGCGGATCACCTCATGCACATTTACAATAAATTAATGATTATACAAATTATGAGAATTTAACTAAGCTGTCTCGAAATAGTGCCTTTTTATTAAGGTAAGTATTAGGTTTAGTTTTTTAAATTAATATGCATAAAAACATAGAGTACAGTTATCTTAACCTATCTCCATATTGCCCTGGGGATGGAACAGGAACATTAAACACCTAATACTAATAATATGAATACAAAACTAGTATTATTAGGAATTAATACCTTTTTCTATGGGACGATGCACCTGCAAACAAAACATATTTTTTTAAAATAAAAATATTAAATAATTAAAAATATAATTAATATTAAATAATAATCTTACTTTCTTCATCAGTGTTCGTTAATTTTGCATCAATATTCTCTGTAAAAGAAAACTAGATTTTAACTACAGAAAACACTTAAAAAATAATAAATTGCAAAAATATTATTACATACCATCTAAATATTCTTCTGGCAACTCAAATACGCCGGTTTCAGCTTCTGTTAACATTTGTATAACTTTTGCTGTAACTACATTAGCATCACAATCAGGTTTATTATCAAACACATCCTTAGATATTTTTCGAGCATTTTTCTTAACATTATCCCATTTTATTTTACAACATTCCGCAGTTCTATCAGTATTATGCATTCGATTAAAATCTTGTGCGATTCTTCTCCAAGCTACAGCTTTGGCTTTCGTTGTCGTTAAATTAAGTGATTTATTATAAATAACATTCTTATATTGTTCTATTATATTTAATAATGAAATAACTTCTGTAGTCGTAAATGAAGGGTTTCTTTGCCTGAAATATTGTATTGTACGTGAAAGTTTAGTGCACGAGATCCTAACTTTAATTATTCGTCTTATGATAACTTACGATCGTGGAGTTACATCCATGTCGTCATTCTCAGCCATTATAATTTACTTAACTACTCACAAAGGTTATAAAAACCATTACCAAAATGTAAAACAAGCCCACAAATAAAAAAAATAGAAATAAACCTCAGTGAATTTACAGTTTACCATTGAGCAGTTTACACAACTTTTTTGACGTTTTGGATATTTAGCTGCGTTCATTTGAATTACTTTGAGTGCGTTTGAATGAGTACCAAGTATAAGGTTATGTTTTGAGTTCTCTTCACGGAATATATTTGAGAAGGTTGATTTTATAAAGATAACTAACTATAACAAGGCTTTTTTTTTCTGAACGCAACTATATATAGGTAGCGTTTACACGGATCTTTTATTATTGCGTTATTTTATACGCTAAATTTTAGCAAAAGTTAAAGTTTATGATTTTCGAATATATTTCAATAAGTACAATATTATCATAATGTTATAAACATTAGTATTTTTTTATAAAGAATAAATAACGCAGCTGAAAAACGTCCGTGTAAACACTTTCTGAGAGGTAAGATAAACGTCAAAAAAATTTATAAAATGTATTTAATTTTGTAAATTTAGATAAGTTTTGCCGTAAAGAAGCATAGTGAAAATATTGATTCTTTGTTATAATTATTTTTGTATATTGATTGGAACGTAAAACAGCCTTGACCTAGGTTTTGTAAAACTGGGACTTCAAAATCACATTGTTCACGATACAAGGTCTAGAATGGCGATGTAATATTTTTCATTGACTCGAAGCCGATCCAGTAATAATAATATTATTGCGTTACTTTCGATTTCATATTTATGTTTGTATTCCTATGAATTATGTTCATGTTAATAAATAATAACCTCTAAAATTATGCAGGAAGTGGTTTTAGCTATTATTACATTTTTGTGTAGTGTATTTGTAGTTTGTTTATTCGCGGTAATTTGTAAGTAGTGTTTTGCCTTTGTAATGTAACTTGTAAACTGCTTAGAACTTACATTTGGGTCAATTGATGGTTGTACATATCAATTTTCTTTGTCTTTAGGCTGGTACGTCGTTTGGAAGTGCTGTTTGTCCAAATTTCGATTCGTTCGCGAGCTCCTCGGGGGTATGACAGAAACCCCTCCTGCTTCAGAAACAAGACAACCTCAGAGGACTAAGAAAACAAGAAAAGATTAATATAAATAATATAAAAAAGTGAGATACAGTTTACACAACTGTTACATTAATTTTTTTTACATTATATTTACAAATTTTTTAAATTTATTATAGTCACCATTAAAAATGAACATCCGCTGTGCTCGGCCTAATGACCTGATGAATATGCAACACTGCAACCTGCTGTGTCTGCCGGAGAATTATCAAATGAAATATTACTTCTACCATGGATTATCATGGCCACAATTAAGTTATGTTGCTGAAGATGAAAAGGGACATATTGTTGGTATGTTACCCACATTTTTGTTTCAACATCGTTATCACATCTTTTTCCCACAGAGATAGGAAGATTCACTTCCACTTTCTTTTCCACTTTCCAGGAAGACAGATGTACTTCACTTGCTAAGGTTCGTGAGGGAATTCCCTCACTTCCCTTATATCTACAATTCTCTTCATACAAGCTTGGTGGTTATGGGCACTAGGCTGCCTGTTTGGTCAGAAAACACCTTCTTAAGTCTACCCTGTTTCCGTTCACCAATCTACTTTCACCCATCCTTTCCATATGCCCAAACCGTTCCTCCGTATGGCATTCCTTTCCCAACCCTCGTCACTACATCTGTTTATCCTTGTAAAAATAATTTGAGGATGTGTAAATGAGTTTGCTAATTAAATATTTAAATTATGTTTAAAGGTTATGTGCTAGCAAAGATGGAGGAAGATGGTGAAGAAAATAGACATGGCCATATTACATCACTTGCTGTGAAAAGATCACACCGTAGACTTGGTTTAGCTCAAAAACTTATGAACCAAGCTTCACATGCTATGGTTGAATGCTTTCAGGTAATACAATCATTATAAACCAGCCTGGTCAATACGCGGCTCGCCATGTGCTATTGTATGAAATTAACATGTATTTCGAAGTCGGAAACTCACTATATGGAATCAAAGCACAATATTAAAGTATTTGTTTTGTATTTATATTACATTTTTAAAGATTATGTTTATCTAACATTGCACTTACACAAAGTAGCCCATGAGACGACTTGTGTTGACTAAATATTGTCTAAATATACCTCATCTAGTTATTTGTCCTCTTTGACAATTTCAATTTGTACCTACAATTTTCGCAGTCCCCAAGGCTAGGTGCTAGTCCAAAGCCCTTATCAAAACCAAGCTAGGCTGTAGAGCTACCTCCATTAAAAAAATGAAATTGTGCAAAAAAAAAAAAGATAATGCATTTTATATATTTTTACAGGCAAAATATGTGTCTCTCCACGTAAGAAAAAGTAACAGGGCAGCTCTTAACTTATACACAAACTCGTTAGGTTTCAAAATATTAGAAATTGAACCTAAATACTACGCTGACGGTGAAGATGCTTACTCTATGATGAGAGACCTCAGTGCATTTACTCAAGAAAAGACAGAAAATCCCAAGACGGAAAATTTAGAAATAAAATCAGAATCTGCAATAATTTCACAATGCTAATCGTAAGACTGTAATATTTCTTGTGTAATAAAGAATTATTTTGAATATTGCATTATTATTTTGTACATATGTAATTTTAATTGCGCGTCGTTCAGTCGCGCCGCATGATTCCCTTTGAAATAAAAATAATCTCCCAGGTTGTTTTCGATTCTATTTTCATCATAAATAGTATTTTAATTATAAAAAGGAAACGGTATTTGTTTCAGGAGTGGGTGTTGTATATTTTTGTTATCCTGATACCCAATATACTCTTTATTATTTGTCAAAAAAGGTTACCAATCATGCTGCAGATTTATGTATTATGCATTTGTTTTCCCATTCCATCCTTCAGGAATTTTATAGGAAGAAAAATTTCCATACCTAGGGTACCTACCCGAGGGTAAAACAGACAATAATTTTTAAGTCAGGATACACAATATTAGGAACACTCGATTTTATGAGTTATTGAAATTATGCTATGGGAAAATTAAACATTCTGGGATGGGAATATACATTTTTCCCAAAAACTTCAAAAACATAATGATATTAAACAGAACTGATATGGGACAATTAAACACTTATACAATGAAGATAAATACAAAGCGAGGTATAAAAATATATTTACAACAAACAACTTATTCTACAAAAATGTAATTAAATATTTAATGTCACTAATCCTCTTCATCATAAAGATGTTGGAGTTTCAATTCAGTTTTATTATCTTTATCAATCGTCTCTTTTGGAATGATCTTCTTTTGCGGTTTATTTTTTTTCTTATTTTCTGATGCACCAACAACATACTCAGGCATTATAACTTTACTGCTTTTAAACGTTGCTTTATCTTTGATCAGTGTTTGTTTTTTAAATACAGCCGATAAATGGAACTTAGGCTTTTTAAATATAGCATCATCATCTACGTCCATTGACTTGGAAGCAATTTTATCTTCATTCGCCTTCATGGAAGCCATTGCTGTCGCCCTGTTAGTGGCATCTGACATTTGATCTTCAGTAACATCAGCGAGTGAGTAATGGACCCACTTCTGTGGATTCCTTATGTAATCAGGTACAGTTCTAGCCTTTAAACAACGCCCTATCGGTGCCTGAGGCCTCTTAAATATACTCTCTTGCCCTCTCAAATATTTCATTTCACTTTTTACTTTTCTGTAGGTCTGCCGGTCGATCACTCCATCGTCGGCTTTGGTTTCATCGGATTTATCTTTTATAATATTGTGTTGCTTTTCAGCTTCATTTAACTGATCAAATAAAGACTTTTGTCTTTCTTCAAATGTAGACATGGTGAATTTTGTCTTGATGGAGTCAAATAAAAACTATTTGTTTGCGTTCAAAGGTGGCTGCACATTTTATTAAGGGTTAGTGTCCTATTGTGTACGATTTTATATACTCATTTAGAATTCACCAATTTAATCTCGATAAATATTTCAAAAACTCCAGAAGCGAGGCGATAAAAACAAAAAGTGACACATAAGTAATGTTATCAAAATAAAAAAATAATCAAATAATAAAGAAAATGTGACCAACTAAAAAATATTTAATAATTTCACGTGTTTATCGCATGTCTGTAGTGAAAATGAGTTACTGCTACAAACTGTTTTACTAAAAAACATATCAATATATTAAAATATAACTCAGATAAACTAGCACTATATTTCTCTATATAGTAAGGTATTTTTTATTGGCAACACATACAATTTTTCGAAAAAGTTTCGCCTGCCCATTTTAACTTTTAATATAACGCATAATTTTAAAGAAAATATACTGCAAATTGAACGTGCATAAAGAAGCTTAATTTATTTACCCAAACCGGGCCTGGATTAAAAATATCCTTGAATGAGCTACTACTATCTGGGAATTGTATAAAATGACTCATAATAAGTCTTAGATAGCGAAACCAGTATCTAAATATTTAATTTTGTTCAGATTTAACTTATTGTTCATATTCTTTAATTCGTTAAAAATGAAGAACACGAGGCTATTTGAGTAAAGTTTTTTTTTAAATTGTAAGTCGGCATATGACAACACTCCGCTTAATTTAAAGCCTGTGTGTGGTCCACGATCGGAAACGACTGTTACTATAGATAAATTTCTGGATGATACATGCTCATCTCTTCAAGCCGGCATAGTGGAGGCGACTGCTGCCTGTAGAGATTTCTCTGTAGTCATATTTACATCAGGCGGAGTATTATTACATGCCGAGCAACAATATTTAAGTTTCTACAGACAGCAGAGACGAATGTGCAGAATTGACAGTGCACATCTCGTTATTACTTTGTAATTGCTTGTAATATTATTGTTTATATTGGAAATGTATAGACCGGAACTGTAAGTAAGGTCACCATCACCCTGCTTCACTCAAAGGCATTAACTAAATAAATGTCTTATTAAAACCTCGAACGAACGATTCTTTTGTTATAATTTTATACTATACGCACGTGACTAATTTTTAACAGGAAACAAACGCTGTTTTCATATAATTTCTTACGTGCCCGATTTATCACTACAGCTTTACCTACACAGGAATGGAATATTTATGGAATATTTATTATTCCTATATTTTATTAATTTAATTAATAATAAAATTATGAATAAGTAATTGGGGTACTAATTAATGAATTTTAAATTCATTGTTGTGTTTTGTGAAATGAAATCTGTGACATAGAGTCGAAAAAAGTGATTCAAATCAAAATAGTTAGTTTAAGTGAGATATTGTATGTACTTTGGTCACTTAGTGTTTACTATTAAACAGTGGTAGGCAGGCGAATGATGACTGCCGTCCTGAGGTTACCACCAGTTTAGAATGTACCTAACACCCGTGAAGTGACTTCGCGGTTCGGGATTAGTTTGGAAGTAGCCAGGTATGACGAGAGGAGTGTGCACTGTCAATTCGGATAGTGCATATTCGTCTCATCATGCCGGCATAGCGGAGGTGACTGCTGCCTGTGGAAATCAATTGCACATTCTAGCTTAATACTAAAAAAAACACTAAAAATTTAAAAATCAGGTTAAAAAGAGACAATTAAAACAATTATAAGAGGAACTGTTACAATGTCATTCAAAATGTTTCATAGTAAAGTGAATCATAGATTTTAGTATTTTTCGAGATCTAGCTAATAATTAGGTTCATGGAAGTTGAAAATTAAGTTCTAATTAATACGTTATGTGTGAAATGTGAATAGACCATAAAATCACGTCAATATTGTTTTTATTCATTCAGGTATACGAGAGGAGTGTGCACTGTCAATCTGGTTGATGCTGTCGGCTTGAGGAGACAAATATGCACCATTTCCCGGCTTCTTCTAAGCTGATCTTGGAACACGACTAGGTCACTTCACAAGCATTCAGACATTACTTGAGAGTGATGGTACTGCCCCACAACAGCAGACTGTAATAACAATCATCAGCCTCTTATAAATAATTATCATAAAGGCACATCCAGAAGGAATTTGCTGCATAGCTCTTTTTAATGTTCTGCCTATCCTTGATGATATAATAATCTATATATATAAAAATCAATCGCTGTTCGTTAGTCTCGCTAAAACTCGAGAGCGGCTGGACTGATTTGGCTAATTTTGGTTTTAAATTATTTGTGCAAGTCCAGGGAAGGTTTAAAAGGTGAGTAAATATGAAAAAATGCTTGGAATATAGTAAAAACAACAATTTCGCTTTTCCTTAGAAACTATTTCTTTGGTTTTGAATGTCAAACATTTGATGTTCGTCCCGTCGTTTAGAAATCAATTAAATTTAAAAGTCGTTCAGAAATCTAATTCTGAGGCTGTACGAAGTTTGCCGTGTCAGCTAGTATAATATATAAACATAAAAAAATTAAATGTAGAGTACTAATGCAACGGTTGTAAAGGCCGGTAGGTGACGCGCATGCTTGGTTAGTACACGGTCACAGCAACACGGCGGCATCAACTTGTAAACATATCATATCAATGCAGGCTGATCTTGCGCGCGCAGCCCAGCAAAATCAACACCTATAAATAGTTCGCAGGAAAGCATGAGTCGTTTCACGAGTTTGCGCAGATGGGTTCGCGCAGCTCTCGGAGCCGCTTTCAGTGCCTGAAGTTCGGGAATTTCCGCGGGTGGGAATCGAGCCGCTCATCAATACTACCTCGGGACGTTCCGACCTCTAATGTTAATTCAATTGCAACGGCACTTGGACGTGTTCATTATTTAAAAATATATGTTATTGAATTTCTAAATTTTAATACTTAGTGTCAAATATTGTGTGTTATTTATTAGTTTCAAATAAAAATCGGTTTTCTTTCACGCGAGGTGACAAATATGAAAAATCTATTGCAGACAAATTAGTGAGTATTTCTTTTCTTCTAATAAACACAGAATATATTTTTACGAAGGACCTGTTGACAATTTGGAACAATTGTGTCAACAATTGAACTGTTAAATAATTGCTAGTTATCTTTAACATAGTTTACCTTGATGTTATTTAGTTTTAAAAAACAATGGATATTATATTACTAAACTATCTTTCCATGAAAACGTGGATCTACAACTGAAAATAATAATATCCGTATAACGGTGTAACAAATGAGTTCTTGAATAGAAGACGAGTTCAGTCTGAGTGCTTACCGATGTATTAAACTTTAATTGTATTTATTTTTCTTGATCTTACAATAATATAATAAAATATATTATGTAGGTACTTAGATTAATTGTCAAATATAAAGATGAAATTCTATTTACTTATTTTGCTAAAATTTATTTAATTTAAAAATGAAGAATCGTAATCTGGGAATCTTGTGACAACAATAAAAAATAAATCTAAAATTTAATATTCAATCTCCGTTCGTGTTAGATGTTTATTGATTTTTTTTATAGTTTCATCTTTAAAAAAGTGGGGGGAGGTGGGTGAACCCTGTCTTCCCCCCTACTCGTCGACTAAGATTGTCCGTAACTCAAAATTATCCATATACTAAATAAAATATTACGAAAACGATCAACTGTTTTTTTAGTTTTAAATATTCTGAAAATATATAGAATTTGCGAATTATATAAATACGTAAATAAATAATTGGAAAATAAGCTAAATATTGTAAAAAATACACATTGTAACATCAGCGCATATACCTAAATAAAAAACAAAAAATTAATATTTAAATGCAATCTGTTCTTATCACTACATTGCAATTTCTTTTAGACAATCAAACACCATACGTTTAATATTTTAACAATAAATAAGTTATTACCTTTAATTTTTAAAATAATTAAACAAAATAATCTTCAGAAATATTTCACTACTTATTATAAAGTGTAACCTAAAATCATATTGGCATTCATCCAGAAAACCTGATCCACAACTGGAATTATGAATCAAGAGTATTTTGAATGTTGTTGAAATTTCGCATAAGTGTGGTACAATCTTTAAAAAAATTGGCGAAAATCCATAATAAAAAACTTCAAAGAAATACTATGACACGTTATGATGAATCAATATTATCTTGGAACGTGGTCCTAACCATCGATCTAAATCGATTTTTCTCTATCCAAGATTAGATGATATATTCAATAAAGTAATGACGGAAATTATTCCATTTCCGTATATACAAGGTGTCCCAAAACTCAATGATAAGCGGGCACCAGAGGGTGGTCCTGCTCATGACTACTCGAGAAAAAAATATAAGAAAAAATAATCTCCTATTTAAAAAAAAATACAACAAAAAATTAAAATCTTTCGAAAATTGACAACCCTTATGGTATTTTTAAATACCATGACCACAATTTTCCAAATATTTATAATTTTTTTTTTGTATCGGCAACCTAAGTAGCACTGCTATCCATCACAACCCTTAAAAATCCCAGATTACCTGTAGTTTTTACACAAAAATCAATCAAAACTACTTTTTACATTAAAATTTCAAAAGATTTTTACTTACAGTCCATTTTAACACATCGTTGTGCAAAAAAAAGTATGGACACTACTATGGCAAGTTTTTTTAAAAATTGATGCAACTAACCAAGATTCTAAAATGGTATAATACTCTAGGAAAACTAGCCACAAAAAAAAAACATGCGTACTATTTCTAAACAAGAACCAACTTTCATAAATCGTTGTTTGTTGATAGTAAACGCTTTTACCTACCAAAAATTGGTTTTTTGTTGCAACTTCTTGGAATTTGCATGAAAACGTGCGTAGGCAATAAAATTTAGAAGTTAAATAGTAGATATTCGTTGTTGAATAACAATAGGTCCCTTTGAATTAGAAGGAAACTTAGATGGCAATAGTTATTTAAACTTTTTACAAAATGACTTGCCAGAATTATTGGAAGACGTGCCCATAATAGATTTACAAAACATGTGGTTTAAAAATGATGGTTGCCCTGCTCACTATGCCCGTCCTGTGCGAGAATACTTAAATCAAGAGTATCCAGGGCGTTGGATTGGGCGACTTGGTCATATCCTATCTCTGGACTTCTTCTATTGGGGTTGTCTCAAAGACAGGGTCCACTCAAAATCAATTGCAACATTGGACGAGCTCTCGCCAAAAAAATACTCAGGCTGCGGAACATATCAATGGTAGAAGATATGCACGACAAATAAAACGATCTTTTTTAAGACGATGTTGTGCCTGTATTATTGCCGGTAGCGAATAATTCGAATATTTGCTGTAATATTAATAAAATTATAAATTGATTTTTTTAATGCTTAATAAGCAAGCGTTTGACCACACCTTGCCTGGTGTTAAGCAGTGATGCGGTCAGTTTTCCTAGAGTATTATACCATTTTAGAATCCTGGTTACTTGCGTCAATTTTTAAAAAGACTTGCTATAGTAGTGTCCATACTCTTTTTTTACACAACGATGTGTTAAAATGGACTGTAAGTAAAAATCCTTTGAAATTTTAAAGTAAAAAGTAGTTTTGATTGATTTTTGTGTAAAAACTACAGGTAATCTGGGATTTTTAAGGGTTGTGGTGGATAGCAGTGCTACTTAGGTTGCCGATACAAAAAAAAAATTATAAATATTTGGAAAATTGTGGTCATGGTAGTTAAAAATATCATAAGGGTTGTCAATTTTCGAAAGATTTAAATTTTTTGTTGTATTTTTTAAAAATAGGAGATTATTTTTTCTTATATTTTTTTCTCGAGTAATCATGAGCAGGACCACCCTCTGGTGCCCGCTTATCGTTGAGTTTTGGGACACCTTGTATATATATAAAATATAGGCAAAAGTTCAAAGAAATATTGAACAGTTCCAATTTTCCAAACGATTTTTTTTTTTTCAGAATTTATTTGTTTGTGTCTTCGTAGCCATAGTACAGGCTGTACATGGTATTAGGCCATTGAATTTATTATTATTTGTAATTCATTAATAAAGTCCGATTGTTGAAAGTTGATATTAGATAACGCGGTAAATCTCTGTTTACATTTATGGTAAAATAAATGTGAAATTACACGTGTTCTGGTATTGATAATTTCTATGTAAGCGTACAAAATAATAACGAAACGAGTTATTCATATTTCCCATCTAATATGATGTCATGAGAAAATAAACATTTTGGTTCTGGCGCTGTGTTTAAAAAGTTATCATTTCTTAATTTTTGCCATTAAAGTAATAATTAATAAAGTAATTGGAACGTAAACATTAACCTAATACATTGTAAAATTGCACTGATTAAATTAATATTATAATAGTAGGGATAAGCAATTTGCACGAATAAAAGGCAAAAAAATTGTTTTAATACCATAATCATCAGATAAACAAACTTTTATTTAAATTATTATACTTTTAATTTTTCTTATAAAAATTTTAACTAAAGTTCACACTGAGGTAGGCAGATACTATAGACGCTCCATTTTGCGAATTTCTCTCTCTACATACCACTTTTGCTAGGACCGCATTCATTACTCTTATTTTACCAAAATTATTTTAAAACTGCTCACCGTTATATTTTGTTATTTTTTATGTCGTATACAAACAATTCGTCGTAATTGATATGTTTGCATTAATTGTTAAAAAATAAAGACAGCTCGGACAAGAGACAGGACAGCGATAGGCAAGGCGATAGTGTCCTAATTAGATAGTAACTTACATTTAATTACATGCAAATAATGTTTTTAAATTAGTAACATCGACCCACTGACTACACACTACGAAAGCGTTCCTATAGAGAAATATTGCTTGCAAACGTACAAATCAATTAAGAATATGCTACGCTAAATA
Source organism: Tinea pellionella (assembly GCA_948150575.1). Taxonomy (NCBI): domain Eukaryota; kingdom Metazoa; phylum Arthropoda; class Insecta; order Lepidoptera; family Tineidae; genus Tinea; species Tinea pellionella. The sequence goes on from OX411256.1 coordinate 5,749,433, forward strand.
TCTATCGCTAAGTATCTGCGTAGCCAAAAAAAGAGCGGCCGTGGTCTAGCGGTAAGACGCATGAACTCACGATCGATGAGACCCGTGTTCGAACCTCGCCTATTCTGACCGGTACCAATGTAACTTGTCGCTCAGTGCCTATAGGCACTATTAAAGAGTGGTAGGCAGACTGATGATGGTTATTTGTCCAGTCTGCCGTCCTGGGGTAGTACCACCACTTTCGAATGTAACACCCGTGAAGTGACTTTGTCGCGTTTCGAGAATAGTTTGAAAGTAGCCAGGTATAACAAGAGTAGTGTGCACTGTCAATCTAAGATGATACATGCTCGTCTCCTCAAGCCGGCATGTGGAGGCGACTGCTACCCGCACAGGTTTCTCTTTAGTAGCAGTTGTTTCCATTCATGGACCGCACACTAGCTTTACATCAGGCGGAGTGTTGACACATGCCGAGCGGCAATAATAATAAAAAAAGCACCCATAAAGTGACCTAGTCGCGTTTCGAGGAAGAAGGTCTTCAAGTCAATGTGACCTCAAGAGATTTCTCCGTGGTCGCAGCTGTCTCCACTGGAAAGCAATTTAGCTAAAATATCAGGCGGAGTGTAGTCAGAGATATACTAAGTTCACACTACTATAAATATTCAAAATGGATAACCTACTGAACTTGGCAGATATCCGCCAAAACTCGCTATTAAATTATGATACTTTGATCATCACATTCGGAAATTCCCACCCCTTCCCAAGTTAAAACAAAGATATTAAAACTAATAAATTATAATTATCAGGGAAATTAATAATTGGGAAATTCCCAAGTAAAATGTCGCCCCGATTCCCTTATGGAAAAATTCTATCTATTGAAAATATATCTGCTGTAGGTCGATGCGTCATGTACGAGTAACATGTCTACCTACCACATTGTGAATTCATTTAAAACAATTTCGGTAGTAAAGTATCGACTTAGACAATGACCTCGGAGTTTATTACTATTAAAATTATTTTAACACCGTTCATTTTATTAAGTATAATGTATTACAATTCATATACACTACAACCATTTTATAAGTATTGTAAATAAAAATGTATTTACAAAAAAAAAATCTCTATTTTGCGCGAACTAAAAAAAAACACGCGTTAATAAGCAGCATAAAACTTTTTATTTTGTTTTAAGCGGCATATGACAACACAGCAGTCGCCTCCACTATGCCGACCTGAGAAGACGAGTATGCACCATCTAAAGTAAAAGTGCACACTCCTCTCGCTATACCTAGCTACTTTCAAATTGTTCCCGAAACGCGATAAGGTCACTTCATGGGTGTTCCATTCGAAAGTGGTAGTACTACCTCAGGACGGCAAACTGGGTTAATAACTATCATCAGTCTGCCTACCTCTCTTTAATAGTGCCTATAGGCCAAAATACATAACAAAGTTGCATTGATACCGGTCAGATTTAGCGAGGTTCGAACACGCGTCTTACCACTAGACCACAGCCGCTCTCAAAAGCATCCCTTACCTTCTGTTATTAGTGCTTATAACGGCTAATTAGCTCACAGTATCACATATCAAGAACATCCATGATCTAGTAGCGGATTTGCATTGTAGAAAAGACTTTGCAGAAACTTTGCTTTATCCTCTAGGACCGAACTCTAGCTAATATCAAGCGGAGTGCTGTCACATGACGGATTACTATTTAAAAAAAAAAAGAAACATAAATCAATCACTTTAGAACAATATTTATTTAATTTATTTTTTGTGCGGTTGAATCGAGTCCCTTATTTGAATCCCGTTTATTGTTTAAGATTATGAAGGAAGTACATTTATTAATGTTTAACAGTTAACACAATAAAATACTGTTTCATTTGTTTGTATTATAAACATTAGCCATTGGGTTTGGTTTTTTTAGCTACCTAATCAAAATATATGCGTTTAAATATGTACACATCGAAAAGTTTTAAAACATTTATATAGAGCTGTTTTTTGTTCTTTTTTTTTTTGCAAGCCCATAGTTTCTTGTTGTTGCTTTTAATAAAGCGTAGGTTTAATGCCCATGCAGCCTGGTTTTCGGTAATATTTTAATTTTTTAAGCATTCATTGGCTTGTCTTCAGTTTCTTTTTAAAGTTATTATTGCTTATCCCGTTCCATCCATTATTACACATAACTTTATATCTAACCTATCTTAAAATGCTCGTAATGTACATCGTATATTGAACTTTTTAATTTTTTTTTCTTTTTAATTTTCATCATAATAACAAATTGATCTATTGGATATTCTAAAATGAATAACTATCAAATCAACACTTACCAAAAGAAAAAAAATTAAGTTTTTTTAATTAAAAGGTAAGTTGTATATTTAATAACTTGTTTTAACATATTATTATATTTTTATTGCAAAATATATTTTGAAATGTTACTTGAAAGCTAAATATTGTATTTCACACATCCTTATATCACCCAAAGTTATTTCACAAGTTGAAATCGATCTCAAAAATTTATAAAAAAGGACATCTGTAGCCAAAAATGGAAAGAAACAATATTTAGATACGTCAAAGTTAAATCCATAAATGTCTACGATTTTCAATATACAAAGAGGTGTTAAATATTGTAATTTATTGACAATATAAATATAGGTACCTCTGAACAGTATTGTGACATTTTAAACTATTAAAAGTTTTTTTTAAGTGCAACAAGTTAATAAAATATCATGTTATTATTATTTATTTAAACCTATTATTTAGCGGACTCTTCGACTGCCAATGGAAAAAGAAAACCTATATATGCCAAACTAAATTATGAACAAAAAAACATTTTTTTTTCAGTATTATAGAGGCCAGAAAAGAAGCGTCAAACTGAAGGTGAAAGATAGACCAGCTCACAACTAAATTATTCACAAAATTTTAGCTTATAACTATATTCTTGTTCTTGGCGCGTCAATGTCTAGTTTGCTCGAATATCCAGGGCTGCTACAGAGTCCTACTTATTTGACCCAGTTCTTTGTATAGAATGTAGGGCAGAGGACGATCCATTGCGGCCTTGCCTTTTAAGCCTTGGTCCGCATTTCATATTTTATTTCAGTAAATAAATCAGAAAAATTATAAAAATATCCATGAATCTCTTTAGTATACTATACCTAAGAATGGTAGGCAGAGTGATGATGGTTATTATGCTAGTAATAGTAAGGTCCAATTGCACCAAAAGGCCGGTTAAACTGTTACATTTTACGATGACTGCTTTACTCTTTTACTCCACACGCGTTGGACTGTCGCGTAAACTCATATTGTTATCGTTAAAAGGGTGGTACATTCCCGAAAAAAATAAATGAAAACCATTATGTGGCTTCTTTTTATACATTTGACGTTAGTGACATTGGTTTAATTATTACTTTAACTTTGACCAGCCAAAATTCGCTGGTTACGGTTATTGTTAAGGTAAGCGTCAAAAGTGACATGCGCGACAATGATGGTGCAACGCGTGTGTATTAAATGTAAACGTAACCGTTAAAGTTACCGTAAAACGTGACAGTCAAAGTAACTTTAACCGGCCTTTTGGTGCAAATGGTAGGGTCCTTTGTAACTGGTGTCACAGTTTACTTTCCGTCAACTATCACAGTGCACATTCGTCTCCTCAAGCGAATGTCGTGACATCGCGGAGGCGACTGCTGCCTGCGGACCTTTGTGGTAGCACTCCAGCTAAACATCACGCTGTGGGGATTCAATTTTAAAAACAATTTCTCTAGTTATTCTCATCATGCATCATTAAAATTATCTATTACTATAGATTGTTTGTGTAACAAACAACCAAATATTTGTACATTTTGAATAATAATATTATTAGGGTAGAGGTAATTTATCAGAGTAAGATGAATCTTTTATTTTTTTTTCTTGCTATACTTACTTGCTATATTACTTCCGCATGTCGCGTGCCATTCTATTTCAGAGAAGAGCCGGGAGCATGATCAAACCATTAATAGTGATTTAGCAATACTCATGCCAACTTTATTATAATTTAACCAAGTTCATTAATATGCTACTAATGTAAGTATTTATTTTAAAGTCTGTAAGAGACATAGGCGTTTTTAGAAGAGGTTATTTGTCCAGTCTGCCGTCCTGGGGCAGTACCATTTATTTCGAATGTAACACCAGTGAATTGACCTTATCGTGTTTCGGGAGCAGTTTGAAAGTAGCCAGGTATAACGAGAGGAGTGTGTACTGTCAATCTAGATGGTGTATACTCGTCTCCTCAGGCCGGCATAGCGGAGGCGACTGCTGCCCGTAGAGATTTCTCTGTAGTAGCAGTTGTTTCCGTTCATATGTCGAGCTACAATGAAAAAAAAGTCATGCGAACTCTAAAAAAACATTGCGGTGCAGCCCTGGTCTAGCCTAGCCTAGTACAAGCACTAGCTTTGTATATGCACATTATATATATATATCTAGTTTTAAATACTGAAAAATAATTTGTAACTAACTCCATGCTTCTATTGTTCATTTTTTCTGATTATTCCAGTTTCCATCTACTTCATCTTTTAATGCATCAACATCAAAATTGATTCCTTTCGATGCATATTGTATTGAAAATTAATTTTTAAATACATATGAAGCAATAATAATTTAATAGGATCCACGCATGGTTTCTAAAAGATTTACGGAGTTACGGAGCGTGAATACAGAAAACCAATCTAAGTTTATATTCTGCCCATCCTCACTGACACTAGTAAAATAGTTATTAAATCAAGGTTAAGTTAGTGGAAGTAAAAACACTATTATATAATATGTACCAAAATTTAAAAGAATAACTCATCGGAATGAGCGACTTGCCGACTTTTCTGAGATAAAGCTGTGAAATATACGGACACCAAATGGTCAACCTTTCGATGACACACACTTCCCCTTAAATAATGACTATTAATAATATAATAATAATTGATCGGGTTATCATAGACGACGCGACGACGAGACGCCGACGCCGACATTTCAGTCTGTCGTAATACCGCCATTTTCAAGAGAAACGCACTTTCAACCTGCGGACACGACTGCTGTCTGCAGAAATTTCTTTATAATAGCAATTGTTTCCGTTCATGGACCGCACTCTAGCTTTAGCAGGTGGTGTGTATTATATGCCGAGCTATTAAAAAAAACTTTATCGCCGAAAGACACACAAGTGTTTGAGCGATGCCGTCCGTCTCCGTTTAGCCTAATCGCGTCCAATACCTATGTAAGATTATTTACTTTTATAAAACAAAATCAAACTTTCTTCATTTCATCTTTCTTTATAAAAATATAAGCAGCTATCTACTGAGGCGTCTCGTCTTATGAACGTACAATTTACTGACGTTATTTACGTAACAAAAGTTATGTTTAATTTATTATAATATTTATAGACAAGAACAACAGTCTCTACATAAAAAAATACTTTATTATAAATATTACCTAGTTAACAAGCAATTTAACAAAATTCAATTTGCAGTTAAACAAGAACACATGTTTAAATGAAATATTAAAAGATTAATAATGATTTTATTCTATTGAATTAATGATTATATCGTTATCTGATTGTAAATTGGTGTCCGGTAGTTAAAATTAACACTAGGATTAACTTAGCGGGCGGCGTATTCTTTTAAAACGTTTTTATTCGAGTATTTTAAGTATAGAGTACGATCCATGAGCGGAAACAATTGCTATCTACAGAGAAATGCCTGCAGACAGAGAGGACGGCCTCTCCGCCATGCTGGCTTGACCATTCATTGATAGGACTCCAAATCTACTTCCAAGGTGATCTCGAAATACTTTAAGGGTGTTAATTATCATCGTCTTGCAATTTCAATTTATGAGATATCCTCTACTAAGGATCAGTATTTTAAATGAGTCGATTGCCTATTGACAGCTTTTTTTTTTATTATTTCGAGGCTCTGCATATGACGACACTCCGCCTGATGTAAAGCTAGTGTGTGGTCCATGAACGGAAGCAACCGTTACTACAGATTTCCTGCAGTCGCCACCGCTATGCCGGCTTGTGGAGACAAATATGCACCAAACAGATTAACGTACAGCACAGTGCACACTTTTCTTGTTGAGGTAGGTTATTTCCAATCTGATCCTGAAACGCGACAAGGTCACTTCACGGGTATTACACTCGAATGGGTGATGGTACTATCCTAAGACGGCAGACCGGGCTAATAACCATCATCAGTCTGCCTCTGCATCATGATGGGCACAGTGTTACATTGTAACTAGTCATAATTTAAGATTTGAACACGGGACTACCGCTAGACCACGGCCGCTCTAAATTGTACAATTTAAAAAAATTGTATCTAGGAACTCTTTGTTCGTTAAACTAGGACAACCTGTATCTCAAAGAATAGAAGTAATCCTAAAGTTAATATTGAGTTGTTAATGAAGGCCGAACGTTATTCTAATATTTCGTAAGACACGAACGGATTACCGGAGACGTTATAAATAGAACAATTCCAGTCCTAAGCTATGCAAATGTAATGTGGGCCACGGGGAAATCATCGCATACCTTTTGATATATTTTTGGGACACACGGAAATTCACAATATGGCGGATTAAAGGGATATTATCATTTTAAAATTAATTACGACGCAGATGTAGATATTTTAAATTTAAAAATTATAAAGAGAGGAGTGTGCACATTCGTCTTCTCAAGCCGGCATAGCGGAGGCGACTACTGCCTGCAGAAATTTAGTTATAGTAGCATTTGTTTCCGTTGATGAACAGCACTCTATCTAGCTTTACAGCAGGCGGAGTGTTATCATATGCCGAGCTACAATAAAAACAACTTTAGGTGGTCAAAGATAATTTATTGTTGAAGCTTTTGTTTACTTGCTAAGAATATGCACTGACGCATAAATTGCATTGACGCACATCGATCTTCCATTCTGTGCAAAATGCACTCCTTCCTGTGTTATTAAATATCAAGGAATGTAAGAAATTTGTTTATTTGCGTACGTTTTTCTTGGACGACGTTATTACGCGCATCGTACACCATTAACAGACAATTAAAAATAATGGTATTTAAGTTTCGTTTTTCAATTGGCGTTCAAGGAAATAGCGTTTGCCATTCTTGTTGTTTTAGGCAAAGAAATTGCCTATGCAGCCTAATATTTTATTTTCTCAAGAAGCGTTGCTTAGGTTTTTTTAAAAAATGAAATATATAAATGAGATGAAATCTCTACTAAAACTCTATCTCTAATAAAGATCCCAAAACCATCCTTGAGAAAAGAGCTAACACGAATAAAAAAAACAACATAAAAAAAATATATATAAACAGTTACGGAACGCATACTTTACAGACAAAGAAATATTAAATTTTATATATCTATACTTGCAGACCTATTACATGGAAAAAAACCTATATACTTTATTCGTGTATTTATAAAAGGCTTAAAGGCAATTTCGCGGTTCATTAAAGGCGTTGTTCATTCTCACATTACTAACGGGTTTCCAGTTTGTGGTGTATGGGGGTGAACTGGGGTGAACGGGGGTGAAATAGGATGCGCCCTATGTCACTGGGTTGCTTACAGTTGATTGAATTCAGAAGGTCAAGCAGGCAATTAGTGTTAGGTTCATGTGCACTTATTTTGAAATATTAAGTCATTTAATAAAAAATTATTTTGTGTAACAATTTAACTCATATTCATCTTTGCAAGAATTATAAATTAACTATTCTAGATAATCTTATTTTATTTTTTATTTTATTTATTTTGGAGAAAATACAGCGACAGGCAGAAGCTATTACTAGGATGCAGTTTGGTCATTCAATTAGACATTGTGCGGCAGCCCCCGGAGCATAACCAGCATAATCATTTTAGAAAAAAAAACTAAGTGTAAACAAATGAAAATTTTATCATAAAAACTGTATTGTACGATTACGTCTTTAATTATTTTACTTTTACTCCCTGAATGCTCCTTGAATTGCTTGAAATGCAGTACTCATAATAAACGACAGTTTAATTTCTCGAAAATATATTGATTTTAGGTATAGTGTTCAAGTATGAACAGCAATTATTTTTCGTTAATAAGCAGTCATTTAATTTTCACAAAGACAATGAGTTAAGTACTCTTTTATTAAAATAAGGAAACCAGATTAGTCACTAAGTAGCTAGTTCTAAACAATTTTGTCCTTGGTATAATATTTATCGTCTGCGATTTGTAACAAAATTCTAATAATGATTCTTTATACGGCGTTGATTCTCTTTTGTAGCTACAATAAGTACTCTAATTGTTCTCATTAACGCATTCTACGGACCTAGGACGATGTAACATCGGTGCTTTACGTTAGGCCAAAGGCAAGGCCGTGCCTCTGTTCTAATTTGTTGCATCAAGAACATAAATAATGAACTTTTACTATTATTTATTGTCCCTCAGCATTTCATTAAAATTGCTTTACTTTAATTTCAGGTACTATTTGTCTGAACGCACACAGCCGCAATGACGATCGTGACGAACCCAGCGCGCCCTAACTCTGACGATAATTCGGATAGTACGCCTACTGAAAACATTGTTCCAATTATCGCGTCAAACGTTTCCAGTCGTACCATCACGCCGGAAGGCACAGTCTTGCTTTCCCATTGTCATCGTTTATATAACAATGAGGAACAAAGTGACGTCGTATTCGTGGCAGGCGTCAACGGAGACACTTGGCGTTATCCCGGTCACCGTCGCGTTTTAACGGCAACGAACCCGATTTTCGCTACGCTTCTCAATGGCAAAAGCGACATCATCGTCGTCGATCATGTCGACCGTCGCGGCTTCGAACAACTGTTGCGTTACCACTACTGCGAACCGACGCTGCTCAACTCGGTCGCGACGGCTAGATGTACATTAGATGCCGCATACAAGTTTCTTTGTCCCCAACTTGCCGAAAAATGCGCTCGTCGTCTCGATGAAATGCTCAATGCGGGCGTAGCTCTGGAAATATTGAGAGACTTGAGGTTCCTATGTGCCCGAATACCTGGCGCCGCTTCAGCGCCGCCCTTGACGGCCCTTCAAGACGACATGGCTGCCAGATACCTGGGAATGTGTTCGCATTGGTGCGATGCTCTGGCTCATAACGCCTTGTTAGTTTTAGACGACGCCGCTGATGAGGCGTTGGCAGACGAGCGTTTGGAAGACCTTACCTACGAGGATTTGGCATTAATAGTCAAACGAGACACGTTCAGAGTTTCAAGTGAGCTGATTCTGGTTGACGCACTCTCACGCTGGGCTACCGCAACTTGCAAGAAGTATAAACGTGAAATAACACCGATCAATCGACGAGCTGCATTAGGAGAGCTCGCGTATTGTCCGAGGTACCTGTTATTACAAGGAGAGGATTTGAAGAATGCATTAGCGATGGAATTGTTAGAGCCCGTGGAACGCGCATTGGTCATTGGTCGTTCGCGAAAGTCGGCTGCTCCGATACCCGTAGGAGCAGAACAGGAGGGGCTACTTCGGCGTTGGGCTCGTCCGCGACCTTCGGAACCTGCGGCATTGGCGGTCGAATTGAGTCCCCGATCTAAACCTCCTCCCGAAGAACCTCCGAGTGGATTATGCGTGCGCAGACCTAAACGTCCTAAACCACCATCATTCATGGACAAGCCCAAAAAAGAAGGTTGCTGTTCGTGTTCTTGTTTTGGAGATGGTTTGTTAAGGGCACTTATATGTCTGTTTGACTGAGGGTCTCACTCCCACTATGCATAAACCCACTTGAAATAGAATATTTTCAGGAGAAACATTTTTGAAATTAAAAAAGGGCGGGTATTGTGGAAATTCTATTGATTTGTATATGATTCATAGGGCCAAGTACGACGTTCATCCTATTGGTGGCAATATCTCGCGTTACGTTGTCGCGGTGTAAATGCAATCTCGTACTTTGCCCTCTGAGGGCTGTCAATGTGAAATGGTATACGTGAAAGTTATTTAAAACTATCTGTCTTCGAATTTACAACTTTCATGCAACTTTTATTAATAAGATATAGTTTTATTCAAAAGTCTCGTAGTCGTTTACATCTACTATATACTTATGTAAAACTATCAATTATTCTTGTAACAAAAACAATTTTTCCAGTATATTAGACTATAAATGTATGTTCAGTGTTGTAGTTTTCTAATTACTGGTCACATTTTATAATGCTGGACACTATTCTTGTAGTTATATTATACAGTTATTAATTACTTTGTTTAATCAGAAATATTTATTTCAATTAGCATAATATTCGTAAACAAAAACTATGGAAAAAGAGAATGACAATTAAAGAACCTTTAACGCCCGAGTCAAACTCGAACTTGACCGGCTTTTTTTTCTTAAATAGTTGTTTTAATATGTTGTGATATTTATTATATAATAAGATGTGATTCAATCAATTCACGGTGCATTTATTTATAATTTTTATTTAATTATTCCATGTTAATTTAGTTTTAATTTAGATTTGTTGTTTAAAACAGTATATTTTAAACGTAGTCCCAAATATCTTAAATTAATTTTGCAACATATCGATTTAATTTTTTTTGCAAATATATTTGCTGCTAATTATAATCAATTAATTTATTAGATGATGGTTAGGTGTTATATTATATTTTTACATGACAAATAGCCGGTATTATTCAGAAAAAAAAAATTATTAAAAGCTACCTAGTATTGGAGCGATTATTTAGTTTTTTCTTAACTTTGGGAACCATTGGTTTATTTGTTAACCAAAAAAACTAGGTTCCCAGAATGAGATAAATATTAGATTAATATTATTAGCATCAATTTTGCATTTTAATTGTGTTCTTTATAAAAAATTAGCTTATTAATTTTTTTAGGTTATACAAATATTCCTAGTCTTTATAATTAAAAGCTTTCGGAAAATCTCCAAAAGCGGTGCCATTAAGTTAATTTTCTTAGTAAATTATTGTTTTTTATTCCAGTATATTCGATTTATATAATAAATAGTACATAGGTAGGTCATTTATTCACGATTATTTGCTTAAATAACGCGCAAAAGGTTGCACTAAATAACAATAAATTAAATTATGCTTTTCTATTTTTAATTTATTAATCGGACGTCCTTTCTCCAGTGTTTACAAACATTTTCGGTCAAACGCGACTTTAAAAAAAATATTGCTTTTACTCATGGTGTAATTAGGAATAATGAATCTCTTATAAGCTGTAGTGCATATAGCCTATGAGGAAAGACATCCACAGACAGGGGTTGCCAGATGTGTTGAAAAACTGGACAAAGTTTGTAGCCCAGTAACAATAACATGATGTTAAAAATTACACACAGTTGTCCAAAGAAACTGGACATGTCTGGCAACCTATGACAATACTATCACTTTTTATTTTGATATCGGAATTAAAATCTAATTGAAATTTAAATAAATAAATTATTTATGAAATTATATTTAAAACCACATAGGTTTTATTAGGTGTTTTCTTCTTATTAAATTAATTATTAATATAGATTAATTAATTAATGAATTTCGTGTTTAAATGTATTATGTATTATTGATGTTTTAGACGTAGAAATGTCGCCTCTTTATAAAAAAACTTTGATAATCACGTTGGTTTAGTTAAATTATTAACATTTTTGCATTATGTTTTTAAAATGAGTAAATCTTATGTAATAAACAAAACACTAGATTATCACTGAAATAGTTAAATTTTAACGAATGCGTTGTAAACGAATTTGTTATCTACATTATGTTACATTTATAATTAAACAAAAAATATCTTGTAAAATTAACAGCTGTGAGCTGCAACTAAAATTATTGAATTAAATAAATACTGGAAATTTGTGTTTTATTTATTTGGTCGTAAAGAATCCAATCTTAGTCTGAAAATCCGAACTCGATCACTGTCCCATAGTTCGGGTTAACTAGTTTAATAGGTTTTTTGAGACGCCCTCTAGTATTCTTCAATATAACTAAAATGAAAACTATATGTCAACGTTTGTAATGATACTACACTAGATGACGCTTAATTTTCACATATGTAAATTTTATAGTTACATCATTGTTCACTAGATGGCGCCACATATTGCTGAAAATTGAATAATAGTTTTTTATTAGTTTCTTGTGGACAATCGTTTGCCTTTATTTGTGTTCATTTTCTTTACTCTTGGTACTTTATGGTTATTTAAAAAATCGTTAATAACCATTAGTTATATACGATAAAAAGCCGCCTACCTCGTAAAGTACTTATTTCATTTATGAACCTTTTATATCAAACAATATTGGGGTTATTTTCCATTATGTACTTAGGTACTTATGGCTAATATTATTCATTGATTCACTATACAAAACATGAACACTTCAATTTGTGATTCAGAATAGCAAACATTTGCCATTTTTGTAGATTGTGTCGTATACATGTATGTTTACTACAACATTATGTTTATTTTTTGGGTCGTTATAACAAAAGGATTATAGGTTACTTCCAATCCCGAAACACGGTTAGGTTACTTCACGCGGCCTTGGTCTAGCGGTACAAGGCGTGAAATCACAATCGGAGACCCGGGTTCAAATGTTATATGTATTTAGGAACGCTGAAAAAAGAAATAAATTTCATTTCTTCTACTTACCAATATCCATTAAATATTTATTAGTGTGATTCATTTGTTAAAATAAGAAAAAGGATCTCCCAACGAGGTCTGGCATACATTTTAAAATTCAATAGAAAAACGTCCCTAAAAACAATAATTCACAGATTGTATTTAACTTGTCAAAGGCAAAAAAAGGTTTACTATACTTTTTTTTTTACCCGAAAACCTTTGTTAGAGTTATCTGACAAAAGGGTCCGGCAGGTTGGGTACATTATTTTGGGATAAATTTATTTTTGATGAAGTGCAAAGTCGGTGGAATCTTTTGACAGTTTCTTTAGTGGAATTAGTTGACTGTACACAATATGCGGACAATCGTCCATGAAAAGCGTCTTTACACATGGCCCCAACATATCCTTTTGTGTCTCTGAGTAATGAATGTTTCGTGTGGGAACTTCTATCGATGTGTTGATTTTTTTATCGATAAATATATTCCAAAAGTTGTGAATAAAATCGATATAATTCTGTTTTTGCTCTAATGCTCTATTTTTTTTTATTGTAGCTCGACATGTGACAACACTCCGCCTGATGTAAAGCTAGAGCGCGATCCTTGAGCGGAAACAACTAGAGAAATCTCTACGGGCCGAAGTCGCCACCGCAATACCGGCCAGAGGAGACGAGTATGCACCATCTAGATTAACAGTGCTCGAGTCGAGTGCGTGAGTCTCGCTATACCTGGCTACTTTCAAACTGTTCCCGAAACACGACAAGGTCACTTCACGGGTGTTACATTCGAAGGTGGTGGTACTAGCCCAGGACGGCAGACTGGGCTAATAACCATATTTTTTTAATGACTAAAATAAATAAGCTTCAAATATTAGTAAACGTAGAAAATGTTAACAAAATTTGTAAGAATAAAATAGAGAATATATGATCCTACCTATTCTTAAACATGGCAATATTATATACAGGGTGTCCCGTAAGTAGTGGTGTCAACGGTATTTTACAGATAGAGGGGTTCAATATCTAGAATATAATTTGGTAATTTTTTTTTATACCTTCTGGTTTAAAAGTTATGACATTTTTAAAGAATTATCATTTTTTCCCCCGTTTTATCACAAAATAATGTTATAAAAACTTGTTTACAATTATTTTCACTGATATTTTTATTTAAGTGGGTTGAGAAAACACAGGGCTTTCCAATTAAAATATTATTTGTAACCAATTAACAACCATGATTAAATAAAAAATTAAAATCTAAACAAGATTTAATTTATCAAATTTTAAGCAAAATATTTAAACGAAGCTGGTGTAAAAAAATTGTATGTAAGGTTACGGGACCATTATTTTAAAAATATCTACAATTCACACGGATTCTAAAAACGTATAATAATGATCACTATCATTTTAATTACAATGTTTTTTCGACATAAATACAACAAATGGGTGTCGATTTTTAATAATGCATTCCGATAATAGGACGGATTTTAAGAATTCTTACAGTCGGAAATTTGCACTTTTTCACGTCTTAACCTACTGTAAGATACTAACTGCTTGTAGTTCCAATCTTATTTTCATTTCGGTTCCTTAATTTGACTTTAGGGATGTTCAAAGAAGGGTAGGCAGAATGACGCCTGTTTCCACTCATACTTCATTCAGAGATTACGTACCTTAAGCACATTAGGCAGAGTGTAATCACATGCCGAACTACTATTAAAACAAAGATTATTAAGTAAATTATAGTGTTTTTTTTTATTGTAGCTCGGCATGTGACAACACTCCGCCTGATGTAAAGCTAGAGTGCGGTCCATGAATGGAAACAACTGCTACTACAGAAAATCTTGTCCGGGTAGCAGTCGCCTCCACTATGCCGGCTTGAGGAGACGAGCATATACCATCTTAGATTGACAGCGCACACTCCTCTCGTTATACCTGGCTACTTTTAAACTATTCCCGAAACGCGACAAAGTCACTTCACGGGTGTTACATTCGAAAGTGGTGGTACTACCCCAAGACGGCAGACTGGACAAATAATCATCTTCAGTCTGCTGTTGTTAACTTTAAAGAAACTGTTTATGAGACATGTAATAATAATTAATATGAACTACGCCAAAAATTTAATATCGTGTCCGAAAGAATTAAAAATAATCAAAGAGCCCTAGGAAATATCAGGAGAATCTTTATTAGAAGATTTCGGTTATGCATTAGAGTTAGAGGGAGACATTTTGAGCATTTACTTTAATAAATTGTTTTCTTATCCGTATCTATTTACATTGGTTTTATTGGAATTCGCATAAGGTAATAATCGACAAATAGTACTTTGTTGCTTGTTTAACTTTGAAAAATAACTTTAATTAAAATGACAGTGAATATTATTATACGTTTTTAGAGTCCGTGTGAATTGTAGATATTTTTAAAATAATGGTCCCGTAACCTTACATAAAATTTTTTTTACTCCAGCTTCGTTTAAATATTTTGCTTAAAATTTGATAAATTAAATCTTGTTTAGATTTTAAATTTTTATTTAATCATGGTTGTTAATTGGTTACAAATAATATTTCAATTAGAAAGCCCTGTATTTTCTCAACCCATTTAAATAAAAATATCAGTGAAAATAATTGTAAACAAATTTTTATAACATTATTTTGTGTTAAAACGGGGGAAAAAATGATAATTCTTTAAAAATGTCATAACTTTTAAACCAGAAGCTATAAAAAAAAATCACCAAATTATATTCTAGATATTGAACCCCTCTATCTGTAAAATACCGTTGACACCACTACTTACGGGACACCCTGTATATTATAGTAATATGTTCTATCTATAAAGAAGCACTGCCCTAACGTACACTGTATGTATGTACTGTCAATATAGTTTAACACCAGGAGTGTTGTCATATGACGTAGGTACTACTGTAAAAAACAAATATCGGAACCCTTTTATATTGTTAAATGATTCTATAACTACGAGAGAGCTTAAAAAAACAATACCAATAAGTTCGCTGATAACTACATTACATTTGGTTTCAGAAACGCTCTAGCAAGACTCCAAGACCACAAGAACCTCAATGTCATTATGTAGAATGATACAGGTACTGCAGAAATTGAAGTAGGTTTTGTTTGAGATTTTTCGGCACAATTGTTCATTCTTTTACACTTTTGTTGTAACTAAGCGCCACCGTAGAGGTTTGAAGTTTTTTTTTCGGTAAACGTAAAATTTTGTAGTAATTTTTTTGGTAGACAGGTATTGCACCGTTTGACTCCTTTTCACAGGTATCAGGTAGGTACTTGAGTTTTTCTGTCAGGTTCCAGTATTGTGATTTTAAATGCTTGTATTGTTAATTTTTTTTTTGTATTCTCTGAAAGGCACCAATTAACTGTAATGCCTCCAGTACATGTTGGGCTAAGACTTTGGCTCAATGCCTCAGTTCAGACGTATACAGTTCCTAACAAATGACCACGGCATGGCATCGGAACTTGGTCAGAATCTTGGCCCAACGTATAATTGAGCCCATTATGTATCGGTAAATCTTTGCTACATTTCAAATGAAAATTATGCATATGTAAAAGAATTTACGTAAGTAATTACTTTTTTAAATAATTTAATTAATACAAAATATTAGATAATAATAATTTATATATTATATTAAATGTCTATTAAAAGCTTAGAAGTAGCCAGATTAATAACGAGAGGAGTGTGCGCTGTCGATATGGATGGTACTTATTCGTCTCCATCTCCGTCAACAGTTGATTCCATTCATTCATAGCTTAACATCAAGCGGAGTTTGTAATATGCCGAGCTACTATAAAAACGACCTACCTACCTTAAGGCTAAACTAGTTTTTATTTATTTTTGGCATATTAAAGTATTATATCATTTATTATTAAATTATTATGAAAGTTGAATAGAAATAGAAAAAAAATCAACACGCACACGTCTGAGCTATTTATTTATTATATTCTTTTCAATTTATTCAATTCAATATTCATAATACATTTAGAATACGTAGGTACTATTTATGGGCACAAAGGGCGAAATACTTTTGTTTATTAAGCATTTTTGATATGTGATACATATGGTTCGTAATTAGCTTGGGAGTAGTCGGATATAACTAGGTTGTGCACATTTGTCTCCTCAGGTTGTCAGAGCGGAGGTGACTGTAGACATTTCTCTGTGGTACTAATTGCATTCGCCCATGGACTGCAATTTGGCCTAATATCAGTGTGCCTGTCTATACAGGGTGTAAAAGATAGTAAATCCCTGAACTTGAAGTCTTTAACCAACATACAGATATTGTATAAATTCATTTTTAATTTTTGAGATCATATTTGTTAAAAAAAAAACAAAACACAAAATATCAAAAACAAGCAATGTTATTGCAACTATTGATATACCTGTACTTATTGCTGGCGTCCAGTCATACACACACAGCTGATGGGTGCGTCTGTGATAGCGATTTTACGCGAGCATTGCCGTTTTTTTTTTACGTGAAAATCTTTAAAAATATAGTCTAAGGTAGTCACCTGTTTTACCTCCTGTTAATTTTAATTTTAGTTTTGATTTTGAGTTAAATTTTCATTTTAATCCAATCTTAGCTTTGTTTTTAATTATAATTTTGACTTGTTTTTGATTAGGTATATTTTAACTTTAGATTTTAATTTTAATTGTGATTTAATTTTAAATTTAATTCTAACTTTGATTTCAATTTCTCACGATGGGCAATTTCTAAAGATGGATCATATACCAAAAAATTGATCAATCACTGTAAAGCATAATTAAATGATTAAAGAAATATATATTGGGATTGCTTTATTATGTATATATATTTTTATTGCTTAAAAATATATGTGGAACGACAACTATTCCTTCTGAGATAGTATGTAATTCGACACCAGACGAACGGGAATGAGAAAAAAATTTAGGTAATGTCGGCGCACCAGGAGTTCGCTTTTTGGAATTCTCGACATCGTGTTGATCAGTTTTATTGGGGCTTCGTGGACGACCCACAGACACGCTTAAGTATACACTTAACTAAATACAATAATAAACTTTACGAATTTAATAATAAGGAATTAATTCGTGTATTGGGTAGCTGGTTATGTTGTTAATATTATATAAAAGTGCTTGTTTTATTTTTACAATCCTCTGTTACATTGTCCGACGAGTAGGCTCTGAGATTAAAGGCGAATGCATGATGGTTCCCTAATAAAAATAGTTTTTTGTGTGAACATTTATTTCTATGAAACTTTATCTAATTGATGTTTTTTATTGCTCACATGAGAGCACTATTTTATCTGTTTCTTTTGTAATTGAGTGTTTCTACCTATTCTATATATATCAAGACTTTTAAGAGTGGCTATGTCTTCTTATGCCGGCACAGTGGAGGTCATTGTTGCATGCAGACATTTCGCTGTGGTAGCAGGGTATTTTGGTAATCAAAAGTCGCTAACTTAAAAACTCTGTGGCGCGACTTTCTCTTCGCAAAGGTCTCGGGTTCGATTCCCGGTTGAAATAAATTTTATTATGTTATTTATTAATATAGATTATAAGGATTATAAATGTGATATTATGTACGAGTATATTTGTCGAAACATATAACGGTGTGGGTATTGTCGATGTCGATGCTCCGATACCCATAGTGCAGGGTATTCTTGTCTAGAGTCGCCGCTTGGAGTTACGTATATTTTACTTATTATTATGTTTTAATTAAAAAAAAGAAACACATTAAAATTTTGAATACAGATTACTTCGCTTTAATGAACAGACCGAGCTGAAGGAGATACTTTTGTTTTCTTTATCTTTCATTGTCAATAACGTAATCTTTTAAAGAAACTTAACTGTCTCGGAATGACAAGAGCATGATTTATACAATATCGCATTGAAAAGTTCTCGGATACTGAATAAGCAACAATCAGTTGGAAATGCCCCAATGGCGCCACTCGATATTACTACATTGTCTGCTGAACCGGTCTATGTCGCACCGAATGGAGCTAAATACATGTTTCAAGTGTACCTTCGGACAATTTTGGACTGTCAATTTAGCTAAAGTGGGCGCTTCATTCACTTTGGTTTATTTTCGCGTTTTTCGTTGTTTTTGGTAGCTGTGTGATCTCTAATTGGTTTTGGGAAAGTGTTTTAAGGTGTTTTGGTGTTTGGAAAAGGTAAGGTAATGCTCAAACATGGATATAACAAACCTTAGCCCCGATCCGCCTCCTGACTGTTCCTACATGGACATCGGTGACTTTACTCCTGCTGTCGGAGCGAATGTTACGTTAATTTCCGAGCAGAAAACAAAGGATACTAAGCACAAAGAACTTAAAATTAACCTAAAAAATAAACCTGTAAATTCTATTGTTCTAAAAAAAGCTATTTCATCTTTTGTTGCGAACCCCGCGAACCGCGGCGAACCTCGTCCTAACCTTAGTGTTGTTAGCAACACTACTCCTATGTCTTCCACACCAAGCCCATCTCAGACGAGAATAAACTATAATGTATCAGATATTGGTCCATTTTTGATTCATATAGAACTAATCCAAACTTCTCCGGCATCTGGCGCCGCACTCCACCCAATCAAATTTGGTGCATACTTGGCCAAAAATAATCTTGCTAAAATTTTGGAAGATGGAATAAAAAGAATAGGCAGAAATAAGCTCTCAGTACAATTCAAAAATTATATAGATGCTAACGAATTTATTAACAATCCAATTTGGAGTAATAGCACATATAAATTATTCATTCCATCTTACAATATTCTTCGCATGGGTCTTGTTAGGGGTCTCCCAGTTGAATGGTCTCATGATGATATTGTTGCCAACGTTAGGGTCCCAGATGGCATTGGCAATATAATTAAAACTCGCCGTCTTAGCCGCAAAGTTATTTCAGAGGAGGGTAGCAGTTGGGTTCCAACTCAATCTGTTGTCCTTTCTTTTGATGGACAAAGACTGCCTGAAAGAGTATTTTCGTATTTTACAGCCTTGCCCGTTGAAAAATATATTTTCCCTACAATACAATGTTTCCAGTGCTCGCGATTTGGGCATACTAGGGCCATGTGTAGGTCACCACCCCGTTGCTTCAAATGCTCAAAGGATCATGACGGCCGGGGTTGTGATGTATCCAGTGATTTCTATCTTTGTGTGTCATGTTCTGGTAAACACATCGCAATTAGTAAATCGTGCCCAGAATTTGTAAGGCAAAAAGAAATTAAAACTATAATGGCCAAAGAAAACATTTCCTATCAGGATGCTCAGAGACAGGTTCCTTCTACTAGAAAATCTTATGCCGAAGTCACTCTTTCCCAAAAATCACCATCACATACCTCATCTCAGCCTACTTCTTATAAAAAAACAGTATTTCTAAAAACAAAATCACGCCCTCCCCTAGCTCAAGGGTATGATAAGGCGGCTCATGACAAAATTTTAAACGAGTATGCCATTCCTCCACCCAAAGACGGGTGTGGATATTTTAATGAAACCTCTTACCAGAACTCCTCCACACCTCTTAATACTTCTTCCTCACTACCTACCTACTCCTCTACCTTCCAACCTCAATCGCAAAACATTAACATTCAACTCTTCATTCAAAACATTATTGAAATCATCAATAATACTCAAAATATACCGCAAGACGCTGCCATATCCATTATACAGAAACTATCTATAGCCTTATATAATCATCTTCGCGTTCCAAATAATACAGTGGAACTGTAGAAGCATCATCCAAAAAAAGTCTGATCTTATCTATCTTAGCAATAAGTATAAAGTTAATGTATTCGCTATTTCTGAGACATGGCTTAAACCAACTAGTCGCTTTGGCATCCCTGGGTTTATATGCCTTAGGGATGACAGGAGCGATGGTTGGGGTGGCTCTTGTCTTCTCATCAAAAACACTTCTTCATACTCAATCATTCCCATCTCCATCAATCACCCTAGTTTTAATATTGTTGCAGCAAGAATCAATAATGTTTCATTCATCTCTTTGTACATCCCAAAGAGGGATATTTCAATCATTCCAATTCTAAAATCAATTCTTCATTCTGTTCCTCAACCCATTGTAATACTGGGCGACTTTAACTGTCACCACCCACTATGGGGAGCTCCTAACACCCACCCCTTTAGCACCGACCTAGTCGATCAGATAATAGACCACTATGGGCTCTGCCTCCTTAACGATGGATCTCCTACACGCAGAACAGCTCCTGGATGTAACAAAAGTTACCTGGATCTGTCTATTTGTTCCCCGTCTCTGGCCTCCTTTTTCTCTTGGTATCCTCTTAATATATCTCACGGAAGTGATCATTACCCTATTTTTCTAACTACCCCTACTAAGCCTTCTGAACCGATGCTGCCCCCATTATGCCCATATAATATCCATAAGTTTAATGATTGGGATATTTATGGTTCTGAACTGGATAAAGCTATCACTTCTCTTAATTATTCTTCAGATAACATACAAATCACTTATAATGATTTTATCCAGGCGATTAAAAGTACAGCTGAAAAATATATCCCCAGAAAGAAAATTTGCCTCCAAAGAACACTGTCTTCTCCCCCCTGGTGGGATGAGGAGTGTTCTGCGGCGGTTAAGGTAAGAAAAGAGGCTGAGGAGAGATGTAGACGCTCCTTGGACCGTGACAGTTACACTGACCTACGAAATATACAAGCCGCTACTAAAAGGTTATTGAAAAAAAAGAAGCTACAAGGGTGGCGTCGATTCTGCACATCTGTGTCCCCTGACACTCCTTCTACTCTAGTGTGGGAAAAGATTAGGAGATTCAGAGGCTCATTTAGAGACCAATCTCCATCTTCTAACACTCTGGACTGGATTGAGGGCTTTGTGGACAGTTTAGCTCCATCTTTTGTTCCTAGACGCTTCTCTTATTTAACCCCTTCATCGCCGCTTGACCGTCTGGAATGTTCTTTTAATGAGAATGAACTTGCCTTTGTTCTAGATAGCTTAAAATTAAAGTCAGCTCCTGGACCAGACGAGATTCCTTATGTGTTTTTAGCTAAATCTAAATCTATTACTCGTAGATACCTTTTAAAAATCATTAATCACATTTTCAGTACTGGGTCTCTTCCACCTTCCTGGAAAGAATATACTATCATTCCCATCCTTAAACCTCTCAAGGATCCCAGGCTCTCATCCTCTTATAGACCGATCGCCCTGTCATCCTGCGTTGCCAAAATTGTTGAACATCTTATAAAGAACAGGTTGGAATGGTACACTGAAAACAAAGGCCTTCTTTCTAACAAACAATACGGATTTAGGAAAGGACGGAGTACCCATGATAATCTCTGCATCTTCTCCACTGATATTCTCCTTTCATTTTCCAGAGATGAATATCTGGTTGCTGCATTTTTGGACATCTCAGCAGCGTATGATAATGTCGATCTCCATATTCTGAGGCAGACTATGGTCGAGCTCAAAATACCTGGAAGATTGATAGATTTTTTATTTAACTTGTATGCAGAAAGACATATTAAACTCCGAATCAAGGGTGCTACAGTTCCACCTAGAACAGTCTGGAGGGGTCTGCCACAGGGATCTGTGCTCAGTCCACTTCTATATGACATCTACACCGCTAATCTGGATCAGGATTTATCACCCAATTGCTCCGTACTACAGTATGCTGACGACGTCTTGATTTATACTCAACACTCTAGTGTCCAGAAAGCTACAGAGCATCTCAATGAATGTCTGGCTCAAGTTCATCGTTGGCTAATGTCTCATGGTTTAACCCTGTCTCCTTCTAAGAGCTCCGTTGTAATTTTCTCTAAAAAAAGAAAAGTTCCTAATGTTGAAATTAAATTTAATAATGAAATTATCCCTATCTACAAGGAAGCAAAATTTTTGGGTAAAATTTTTGATTCTAAGTTGTCTGGCAATTCCCATATAACCAACATAGTATCTAAATGTGAAAAAAATATAAACATCCTTCGCGCTCTTAGGGGAGTTTGGTGGGGATCTCACCCTCGTACTCTCCGCATCTTACATAACTCTTTAGTCAGAAGTGTTATGGATTATGCCTCCTTCCTCCTGGAACCATGTAATAAACAAGCTCTCCGCTCGTTGGATGTTGTTCAACACAAGAGTCATAGAGTGGTACTAGGTGCCATGAATAGCTCTCCCACTAATGCCCTGGAGATTGAGTGTGCTGATCCGCCTTTAAAATTCCGACGCCAATATTTATCCGATAGATATTTATTCAGAACTTACCTTTTCTCAAACCATCCCATTTTTCATAAATTAGAACAGCTATCACGTGCCACTCTATCCCTCTCATTTTGGAAAAATAAAACCAAACCATGCCTTATCACTAGTTATAAAAAATTAAGCCCTGTTAAAGATATCATTAAAAGATTCTCCTGTCATCCACTTTTTCACTACGACTACAATTCCTTAATTTATTCTCCCAAAATAGCCTCTCTAAATATTGATAAAGATTCAGTTAATCCTGACTGCAAACTCAAGGAAACTATTAAGAAAAACTGGGCTAAGTGTGATATCTTTTTCACTGACGCCTCAAAATTTAATGAATTAGATTCTGTAGGTACGGCTTTCTTCCATCAAAATTCTGGTCTGATTAAGATGTTTAGATATCCTTGTGTCTCCTCGGTTTTCTCTGGCGAAAACATGGCCATCGTTGAATGTATTAAATTTATATATGAAAATCAGATTGATAGATCTCTCATATTGACCGACTCCCTAAGCTCCATACAATCACTTAAATCAAATCCCTTTAAAAAAAACTCTTTGTGTCCTATCTCCCTGGAAATTAAACATCTTCTAAATCAATGTCATGGTGATAATCTGTCCATATCTCTGGGCTGGATACCTAGTCATGTGGGAATATCCGGTAATGAGATAGTTGACAAAATGGCAAAGCAAGCGACCACCTCTGGCCGAGGAAATGACGTTTGCCACAGCTATGATCTCTTGAGCATTCCTTTGAGAGATCTCAAAGAATCGTGGAATTCGCTCTGGGAAAGCTCCAGTAAAGTTAAAGGAAAGCACTTATTCCAAATTCAATCTAAAATACAGCTGAAACCCTGGTTCTCACAGCTTCACCTCAGTAAATCTCTGACAAGTACAATTGTTAGAATGCGTATAGGCCACTGTTCATCATCTTCTCATCTGGCTAGAATAAAAGTAAGAAATTCTGATATGTGTGAGTGCGGTACAGGTGCCGGAGACCTGGAACACATACTTTTTCAGTGTCCTTTATATAATTCCTCCCCTCTGTATTCCTTCCTAGTTGCCTACAACATCCCTCTTCCCATTAACCTCGACTGTGTATTATCATTACATAATAAAAAAATAACAAAAGCCTTGGTCAAATTTTTAATAATTAATAAAATTAAATTATAGTCATCTCACCTCCCATGTAGACAGTCACCTTTTATCATAATTTTAATACCCATTATGTTAATTTGTAGTTAGTAGTCTAATTTACAATTAGTAATATTTATCATACATTCTAGTTTTAAGTAGCATTAGTTTAATTATAAGTAGCTCTAACAATAGTGTGTGTGCTCTAACATTTTTGTTTTTTTTTTTTCTAACCATGCAGATATCCGCAGCGTTGGTAATTTTTTTAATCTCTACACAAAACATGAAGTGCTCTACCACGCGACATTGGCAGTAGTTCCCTCTCGACGTTGGAAGGGAGATTGCCATGCAACCCAAATAAGAAGAAGAAGAAGAAGTGTACCTACCTGCTTTGCCAATTGACTTTTAAACCAACCATTCATTACACTATTGTATAATTATTATGTACATGTTTTGAGAATATTACTAAAGAAAATATGATTTAGATATTTATTATTGTTAAAATGAAAATGATCACGTAATAGGTAATATATCATCGATACATGTGCTACGTCCTATAGTTGTTATTGATTTATTCACAACTGATGTATTTTTCTTCTTTCGTTAAATGGCCTCAGATGTCATAACAACGATAATTCTGCCAATGTCGTATAGTAAATTCTTGATGTTTTTGCATCAAATTGCAATGGTGTTTTACAATTTGACGCTTTCTTAGAGTATTTGGCGGCATTTCACCCGGTCACGTCGCGATATGAGTGTTTTCACGGTGTGGGATAACTACAAAAAAAAACCGTTTCCGCACAACTGATCGACAAATCTGCAGCTATCCTTCGAAACTATACTAATAAATATACAAGGCCATACTCAACCTTTGCAGAATTGGATGGATTATCATCATGGTAAATCATAACACACGTCGCTTATACGACTGGCTGCAGGCCACGAATGCCCCTGAAAATATAAATTGTGCCCCTCCTAGGATTTTTTTCTAGGAAATTAGTATCATGTTCTAACTTTGTGCGTTAGAGGCCCGTAGGATGTGGGTCTGCAATGTGTGTTACCCTGGCAACAGCCCCCCTGGCCAGTCCCTGTTACGACGCCGACTGTCGCTACAAGCCGAGAAGAATGAATGTAAATATTATAATAAAATATATTACAGTTAAATAATAATAAAAATAATTCTTATTTGCCCAATAAAAAAATATATAGGCAAGCTTATCAGCTAACCTAAGCTAATGGTATACAGGCTGTAATGACAATAAAAAAACGAATAAATACAAAAATACGTACTTACGTAAAATTAAATAATTAAGCGTTGTTCTGTTTAAAGAAAAAGAGTTTTTAAAAAGGAATCCAGATTCCTGACCAATATATTTGACAAGTACCCAATCTTTCCAAAAAGTAAATAATTATAAAGTTATCGCAAGAGTATAGATCGAATTCGTGCGGCAAGTCATCAATAAATAGTAAAAGATAAAAGCTTGTAAGTGTTAAACTTGTGTATACATATCGGACAATGGACGACTTTAATTCCGTCGCCCGCCCGTAAAAGATCTAATTGGTTGTTTTTCCCCTGAGAGGACGTCGGACGTCGGACGCCAGAGAGCAAAAAGTGGAGCCGTCTCGGAATGCGGCCGGTTGAATAACCAGGCGTATACCGTCCAGCGACATTGCTATGACTATAAACAAAGAGTCTGTTGCGTAAAAATACGATATCACATGATTTATTTTTTCGTGCCACCGTGCGCTCTCAAACATCACAGTTTATATTTACATTACTCGTTTATTTTTTCACAGATTATCGGAGCCACGCCAAGAATGTTGTAATCATTCAGACTAGTAAGTGGGTAGAGGAATTTGCCATTCATTCGACTATTTAGTCGTTTAACGACAAAGATTACGTCGGGACAGCGAGACGTGGGCGTTATAATATGAAATAAAATTAAAAAACAACGACAAAGTTTAAAACAAAAACTGTCATTCATACACAATATGGTGCAATAGCTGTATTCGCTAACAACATAACTTGTTTAAACATGACGTGACCTTCTGGGAGTTTGTCCAACGAACGACAACGATAACGATATGATAATCCGATGTCGGTGAACGATGTCGGATCACGTTTTTCCACCTTACTGGTAAATAAACAATATGAAAACGAAGAAGAAGGCACGATACGAGTGTTATCGACTATCGCGGACAAGTCTGACGTGCTTTCTATTCCAAATTCATACCGATCTAGGCGAATAATCGGTGTAGGATCATGTGTAGTTGTAGACACGCCATTGAAATTTATCGAATCGTCCCATTATGTCTGTTTTGTCTTTCCAAAATACATTTTTTTTTATTATACAAAGATTAATTCCAAAGTATAGTGTTATTGCGATCGAGGGTGATGTATGGAAATCCATACCTGTGATGAGGCCAATGTAAATCGTTACAGAACTCAGAACTATCAAAAGGTCTACTGATCAAAAATTCAGCATATCCTTGACTCAGTTATTGTAATCATAATTGCAACAAAAAATAATTTACTTTACTCACAGACATTGAAGGGAAAGAGACAAATATAACCGTAAATTTTCTCTCTCATACTTACCTATGTACCTATGTAGATATATGCATACAGAGCTCGCACAAAGATCTCTGTTGTACGCATCAGACTTCACAATCGT
The DNA here is from genome assembly GCA_948150575.1 of Tinea pellionella. Classification (NCBI taxonomy): domain Eukaryota; kingdom Metazoa; phylum Arthropoda; class Insecta; order Lepidoptera; family Tineidae; genus Tinea; species Tinea pellionella. The sequence continues at coordinate 5,775,948 of OX411256.1, forward strand.
ACGCAAGGAGGTACACCGGGTCATTATCCTGAGTCTGTAGTAATAATTGTAAGTCGAGTGTTGCGCGTGAGTCGATATCGATGAAGCGAATCGAATCGCTCGAGATGAAAAACATAATAAGATCAATTTTACATGGTAACGCGTTTTAGATGCAATCTTGATTGGATACTTTCTACTTGTTAAAAGGAATTCGAGTTTGTTGTAAATTAATTTGTTAAATAGATGAGTGACGAAGCGACAAGCTTGCTTATACTAAATATAAATCTTAAACATACCATATATATTAAATACTAGCTGTTGCCCGCAAATATGCATGCATATTATGCATTTAACTTGAAAAAATTATGAGTTCCTCATACAAACTTTCATCCCCTATTTTACTTTCTTTTTTTTTTTTTTTTTGGAGATAATATCTAGTCTATGTACTTCACCATCATATACTCAGAAGTTAAACAGAAATAGTAACAAACAGAGTTACTTTCAAAGGAGAATGCCCATTTTTGGGTCCACTTGATATCTAATAGTTTGTTAACAATAATAAAATAAAAATATTCTAAAATAATTCCTTATTTTTTCCTTAATTCATTTCAATTATATCAACACACCAATGAATAGAATTAATTACATAAAAAACAGATATCAACAATTATTAAAGCATTTAAAATAATAATAACCTCAAATATTGCATCAGAAAACATCTAAATACTTAATAACTCGGGTGAAAAAATTAAAACTGATTGGTAATAAGTAATGTACACTTAATTTTCTACAAAATTAACTAAACATCTTAGACAAACTCAAAAAAAAAATTGTGGGCCAATTTTTCTTAGGCGAATAGGCGAACTATACGTTAGTATAGAAGTATAGATACAGATTGAAGTTTTGGCGGCCATCTTGAGACGTCAGGTTGTCTGTCTTGAATTATTTTCCTAAACTTGTGTTTCTTCGAGTAATGGTAGATTATTAACCATTAAGTGTTCGTTAATGTGTGGGAGTGTGGGCAAACAATTCAAAAGAAGGGAACCTGTGTTTCCATTTTCCCTTCAAAACTCCGTAGGAAGTTTCAGTAAAGATTCTACCATTTTACTGAAGCAATTTTTGACTTGACTGAGACTTGACCTGACTGTTTAGTGTGATGAATGAATGACTCGTGATGTACAATATTATTAACTTGGCGCAAAAAATATGTACTTTGACACTGGCAAATTGTTATACGCCATATAAAACAAAAAAAAGATATAGATTGCGAAATATTTTAATAAGAAAAGGCTTTGATAGCTTCATAGGGAACCTTTTAATATAAGTTCCCAATATAAAATCTTACTTACTCGTAAATGAAGGCTGTAGGGGTCATCGTCCTTGTTGTATAGCCTTGTTGTTTCCTTTATAAAATAAAAGGTCACGGTTTTATCTAAAAATAGTCAATAAATATAAATACGTATGTCTATTCTAGTGTTTTCGGCTAAGCTATCCATTATTTTATACAAAAAGAATGAGGATCCTGTATTTATAGTTATAAGAAGTGAATCGGTCGTGCCAATCGTACAGTATGTACTCGTATAAGGGAGGTGATAGAGGTCAGATAATCTGCCTATCGTTGTAAGATTGGAGGTGTAACAGTCGTTGTTGAAGAATTTTTTACTTTAACTATCTTACAGAACTTGAAATGGGTGTTTTCGAATATTGTCTTTTTTTTATTGCTACTCGGCATGTGACAATACTCCGCCTGATGTATAGCTAGAATGCGGTCCATGACACAACTGCTACTACAGAGAAATCTCTACTGGCAGCAGTCGGCTCTACTTTGCCGGCTTGAGGAGACGAGCATATTATGCCTGGCTACTTTCAAACTATTCCCGAAACGCGACAAGGTCACTTCACGGGTGTTACATTCGAAAGTGGTGATACTACCCTTGGATGGTAGTCTGGACAAATAACCATCGTCAGTCTGCCTACCACTCTTTAATAGTGCCTATAGGCACTGAGCAACCAAAGTGCATATAACAAAGTTACATTGTCTATCTTCAAAGTGAAATTGAATTATATTAAAATAGAATTAAAGCTTGTTTATAAGTATCATATTTGTCTCTACATAACTAAAACAACCGATAGTGTGTAACAGGATTTTTTAAATAGTAGCTCAACATAACAGTATTTCATCTGATTTTAAGTCAGAGTGCAGTTTTACTACTACCACAGAGAAATCTCTGCAGGCTGCAGTCGCCTCCGATATGCATGTTTAAGAAGACGAATACACTATCCACGTGGGCAATGCACGCTCCTCTCGTTATAACTGACTACTTCCAAATAGATCCCGAAACGCGACATAGTCACTTTACATCTTACAGGCTGTAAAAAGAAACGGGGCATCCCCGCAAACCAGAAGTTGTATAGATCTGATGGGGTATTAGTATATATTATATTTAGTTTAGTTAGTATGTATTATATATTTTTGAGACCATGTTTTTTATGAACAAAACATCATCGAAATATTAAAAGCAAGCGATATGAATGCAAGGAATAATTTTATACGATTGATGTCGTCGTTGACAACACGCGCGGCAAAGTTGAGAATTTTTTTTTTATTGTAGCTCGGCATGTGACAACACTCCGCCTGATGTAAAACTAGAGTGCGGTCCATGAATGTAAACAACTGCTACTACAGAGAAATCTCTACAGGCAGCAGTCACCTCTACTATGCCGGCTTGAAGAGACGAGCATGTACCATCTACATTGACAGTGCACACTCCTCTCGCTATACCTGGCTACTTTCAAACTATTCCCGAAACGCGATAAGATCACTTCACGAGTGTTACATTCAAAAGTGGTGGTACTGCCCCAGGACGGCAGACTGGATCATCAGTTTGCCTACCACTCATATTGGAATTGGAAGATGTGTTAAAAAGTTTAATAAAAATATATCGATAAGTTTGGTAACGTAACTAGTGACCCGACTACTGCACTACGCAGTGCTTTTCGTTTTGCAGCTCACTACAACTCTGGCCAATTATTATTATTGTAATAATTACTCCTTTATGCGAGTGTATAAAATGTAGTGTCTATTTTAAGTCTGGTTTCCAGTTTGACCTACATAGTTTTGACCCTACATTGTACGTCGAAATGTTGATAAGAAATTATTATGTTTGTTATTATAATCTACATTTTTATCAATATAGAGTATTTTAATTATTATTGCGAGGTTTTTTTTTAATTACAAGGTATAAATTTTGGCCGTTAATTTTGTTATGTGGTAGGTATTAAAACCAGTTACCTATCAAAAATAGTTTTTTTTTATATTTACGAAGATGTAAAACTGACAATTAAAAAAAAGTTATTAATTAATTAATACGTAGGCATATTTTTAAAACATAGATGTTTTATTTATTTTTATTTTTGATAATTTTTTACCTAATGTGGTATCATATAATCGAAGAAGATATGTAAATGTCTTCAAAAAATAACCCATGTTAGATCGAAAGCTTTTCGAGATATCACTTCAATTAGATGTATTTTTTATTCTCGTCTGAAAAAACTTTAAAATCGCGGAGATATTTGAAAAACTGTAATAACACGCGATCAATCTTTTTCGGGCGGACCATAGACATTGGTGTAGAAAAAGAGGTGATGTAAAGCTTAACAATTTTATGATATTTTTATTGTCTAAAGTTGTTACCAAACGCCGATATCTTTTCTTTGTGTTTCCTTACGATAACAGTATTTAATACAAATAACCGCTGCAGTGTAATAAACAAAATAGTATACTATAAACACCACTTTTTAATTAAAATAAATCTTTTAAATTTGAAAGTTTAGTCGAATAATTTATTTATTTATTAATAGGTATATACAATTTGACAAGGATCTAGTTTTTATGTTTCCTTGCAATTACAATCTCAATTTTTAAAAATTAATAAAAAATTAACAAAGCAATTATAAAAGTTTTCCAGAAATTTAGTCGACACTAAGTTAATCTATATTATCAAAAAAATATGTAAAAAAAAATCTGTCACGAGATTTACCTTCCCAATTGAGTAAAGTCGACTATTCACTAAAGCGTCTAAAACGTTTAGACGTGTACGTTTCATAGAAAAATTGATATAAGTTGCAGTGGAGTACCTACATACACAATAGATATTTAGTTTTAGAAAGAGGTACAATTGGCAGTTTTGCAGAGCATTGTCTCTTCCACTCCATACCTCAGTGCTTCGTGCGAGTGACGATATGCTCTACGAAAGGTAAGCTGCCGAAAAAAAAAAATTAAATAATAAAAAAGTCATTACAGTTTTTCAAATATCTCCGCGATTTAAAAGTTTTCTCAGACGAGAATCAAAAATAACATCTAATTGAAGTGATATCTCGAAATGTTTTCGATTTAACATGGATTATTTTTTGAAGATATGTAGGTAGATGTAGATAAATTTCAATTAGATAGTTCTATAAAAAAAATAATATTATATTATTTTTTATATTCTTATGACAACACAAATAAAATATCTTACTTAACTATTGAAAAGTAATTTTGATACTTACATCAAGGTCAAAAAATATCGAGTTAAAAATAACGAACCTTGTAAGATCTGACATCGATTTAAGATAAACAAATAATTATAAAAATTGTCCAAGTTAGGTAGGTATTTTTGTTTCCCACGAATATTCACTGCCCACGCCAATAATATCGAATGGTGAACATGATTGCGTGATATTGGCCAATATGGTCACTTGTTCACAGATTGGAAAAAAAACTTTTTTATAGTAGCTCTGAATATTAAGTTAAAGAGACTACAGAGATATGCCTGAAGGCAGCAGTCGCCTCCGCTATGTCGGATTGAGGAGACAAACGTGCACTGTCCAAAAGCAACTCAGCAAAAAAAAATCTGTAAATCTCCTACATTTGAATTACTTTATTTTCATAGATTTAATTTAATTATGAAATTATTAAAAACCTACATTTAAGCGGGGCCCTTAGAAAGGACAAATGCAGCAAAAAAAAAAAAAAGGAACCGCGCATCGCAAACTACGATGACGAGGAATGCTTTTATAAACATCGCCGCGTTTTCTTTTTAATTTTAATGAAAACTCTTACACTTAAAAACTTACATTCCATACAACGATTAAGGGCTGCCACACATTAAGTAAAGATAATTTATAAAAAGCAGAGGATATCAGTCCCGGGGAAGTATCACCACTTTCAAGAGTAACAAGAGAACGTGGTAATTACGATCTACACCAGGTCCTTGAAAAGCGATAGGAGCCCCAAAATTTTTTCTTTTTTTTTTATTGTAGCTCGGCATGTGACAACACTCCGCCTGATGTAAAGCTAGAGTGCGGTCCATGAATGGAAACAACTGCTACTGCCTCCACTATGCCGGCTTGAGGAGACGAAGAAAGTTTGCAATATGTGCTGCATTTAGGCCGATCTTAATATTTAAATTATTTTTAAGTGATACAGAACACAGCAAAACAACCAATTCAACTTTCATTCAACAACAAAATTCATTACAAAATTATATTCTATTTTGTATTAAAATGTGAAAATATTTTCAGGGCCCATAGTGCTGCACCGGAGTCGGAGACGGACCGGACTAGGAGACGGACCGGACTAATATTTAACTCAACGAAACATCGAACAGGAAATTTTTTCTATAACTAACTTAGTTTATAAGATATAAGTTTTAATTTTACTGTCAATGAACCATATTAAAGGAAATATGTTTCGGTAACTTTGTAACTCGTTCTCGGCGTGCATGCAAAGGTGAAGAAGAAATAATGATGAAGGTCAGAAGAAGAAAGTTTGTTCGTAGTATTTATTAAGTAAATGTATTAATATGAATTATGTTTAAATGTATGGCGGGCTTAAAGGGGTGTGTGAACGGCTGTAAGGAATGTGGCATATTGTGACTTTTAAAAAACAAAAATCTATAAATACTGCGTGCGTAAAATAATGAACATTTATTATTTCACCTTCTTTTTTTTATTGTAGCTCGACATGTGACAACACTCCGCCTGATGTAAAGCTAGAGTGCAGTCCATGAACGGAAACAACTGCTACAGAGAATTCTCTACGAGCAGCGGTCACCTTCGCTATGGCGGCCTGAGGAGACAAGTATGCACCATCCAGTTTGGCAGTGCACACTCCTCCCATTATACCTGGCTACTTTCAAACTGCTCCCGAAACGCGAGCAAGACACTTCACGAGTGTTACATTCGAAAGTGGTGGTACTACCCAGGACGGCAGACTGGGAAAATATTTTAATATAATACATATTTTACGCAATCTAGATGGTGCACATTCGTCTCCTCAAGCTGGCATAGCGGAGGCGATTGTTGCCTCTAGAAATTTATCTGTAGGAGCAGTTGTTGCCGCTCATGGACTGCACTCTAGCTTTACATCAGGCGGAATTTTGTCATATGCCGAGCTATAAAAAAAAATCGTTTTAGTATAGACTGCTATAGACTAAGGATACATCTTTCATCGGAGCGCAAAGGAATGCGCATCATGACCGGTCAGACGTTAGCTCCCACGAACTCGCACTAGGTTTTTTTCTTATCCCACTATTATCGAAAATAACGTGTCTTGCAACCCATAAAAGCATGTAAGCGAATATCTCTTGTATTTTCTATTTCATTTATTATTAATAATTGGTGGATCTCAGGTCTCAGAAGATGGAGAGAATATTATATTGATTTTTAGTAAAAAAGATGTTCGGAAGAAATGTTCCATTAAATTTTATGTTACTATAAATTATTCCTAACAATTTACACTTCCAGAACTGTTACTAGGTACTACAGATCCAGCATTCTCATGTAGTCCGAAAAAGTACCAAGTGTCACTCTTGGTCACATTTTGAGATCAGTTTAGAAGTAACCAGGTATAAAGAGATGCGTGTGAACTGTCCATATTCGTCGCCTCAAGCCGGCATAGCGGAGCTGACTGCTTGTAAATATTTCCGCTTATTGCCCACATTCTAGCTTAACCTAAAATCCAATTAAAAAATGGTCGGATTACACGCCTCAAACTGCCGTATATTATGAAATATGTCATTAGAATATTAGAATCTTGTATAGTAGTGCAACAGTACAAGGTGCATGTAAACAGTAAGCATGCGAAAAAGAATAAAACTCCTCAATGCGTCGTGGACTTTATGTGGAATGTTTTTGATCACATTGCCAATCTAGCGATCGAGTCGAGTTACATTTTCAAATAGTTTTTTTCGAAGTTTTCCTTTCTTGGCTTATTGCCACATGTTTTATTGATGGCCAGTTCATTGATATTACTCGCTCGTTCAGTACCTGGGTGACTGGCCACTTAGACACACCTTACAAGGAATACTGTTTGCCATATCGGGAAGCACGCACGGTGTATGTATGCATTCATGCGCACGCTGCTGTAATCTGATTGGCAACTATTTACACAATAATATAAGTAAAAAGTTGTAGGAAAAACTAAACAATTGTAAGCACTATTAACAAGATTGGAAAAGTAGAAAAACATGGAAGGATTTAAATATCTCAACATTACTCGGAATAAAAGGAAATAAGAAGGATATAAAAAAAGGATACTGTATTAATTAGAAAAGTATAATGTTCCTTAAAAATAAAACGTAGTTGAATAAGTAACAAAACAAGTGAATGTTTAAACTTTTAAAACAAAAATCACGCATCAAAATTCAAAGTTCAAGAATGATAGGCAGATAGATGGTGGTTATTAGCTAACTATTTTCAAGTGCAACCTTGAAAGTACCCGGGCTTTACGAACGGAGTGTGCCCTGACAATGGACGATGCACATTCGTCTTCTCAAGCTGGCATAGCGGAGGCTACTACTGCCTGCAAACATTTCTCTATGGTAGCAGTTGTTTCCGTTCGACTACATTTTAGCCTAACATCAGACAAGAGTCTATCCAAATAAAAAAAAAGTAGGTGCAAGCAAACTGCTATAACAGAAAAAATGTACAGGCAGCAGTCGTTATCACTATACCGGCTTAATAAGACGAGAGAGTACCTATAAACTATGTGTTTAAAGTCAGAAGCAACTACAAGGCACTTAAATTGAAAATTATGTTAAAAAACGGTATCAAGCAAAACATTTGTGGGATATTGCGTAAGCAGTGGCGACTGGCGGGCATACAGTGGCGCTACCAACCGGTTCCATGATTTGATGCAGCCCGCAGCCCGACGACTCAACGATTGGAAATATACCACTTATGTAGCTATAAGACTGTTTTCTTAAAAACCTGTAACAGATCGATTCTCAAAACTGTCGGTATTGTATACCTATATACTCACTGAATACAATCATAAGTTGATTTAAGTAATTGAACCGACCGATGATAGTTGTTCAGATAATTTATTATATTTATAAAATATTTGTGATGAAAAAAAGGCAGTAAATTAACGTCAATAAAGCAATTAGAAAAGCTGTTGGTGGAAACATAGAATTTTGAGGAATTTTGACACGACCATTTTAAAGCGCCAATGCGGAATAGCTCAATGCACATTCGTCTCCTCAAACCGGCATAGTGGAGGTGAATGCTGCCTGCAGACATTTCTCTGTGGTAGCGGTCGTTTCAACTCGCGGACCGTACGGTAGCATAGCATCATTTAGCTACTATTTAAAACAAAGATGTTTTATTAGGTTAATTTGCTAAGCTCCGTCATTTTGAAATTATAATTTATTAATTTATTTATTTTGTGGAAAAGACAGCGACAGGCAGAAGCAGAAACAAAGAAGAATTACCGCGAATTAAGTTCATTTGTTGTATTTAGTAACATTAATGTATGGTTAAAACAATTTCACCAATTTCAGGGAGTGTTGCTTAGATCTCATTTAGTTGTGAACTGTGTCATGCCTTTGCTTAGGGCGTTACCTTTAACGTCAACACAATCCATATATCACAAAAAAAGGGTTAGACGTATGTATTTATACATAATAAAAAATATTATAATATAACATTTTAATTAGAAAGCCCTGTATTTTTTCAACCCACTTAAATAAGAATATCAGTGAAAATAATTCTAAACAAATTTTTATAACATTATTTTGTGATAAAACGGGGGGAAAAATAATAATTCTTTAAAAATGTCATAACTTTTAAACCAGAAGGTATAAAAAAAATCACCAAATTATATTCTAGATATTGAACCCCTCTATCTGTAAAATACCGTTGACACCACTACTTACGGGACACCCTGTATAATATAAATAACTTATCGTGAATTTTTTTATTATTAAATATTATTATTTGTAATCCTCAATTTGTTATAATTAAATTATGATAAAAATTTAATAGAAAACAATTTAACACGCATAACATTTCTTTTTATTAATATATTAAAATATTCTTAGCGACTAAAGTACATATACTCGTAACATAGTTACATTGGTATCAGTCGGAGCGAGGTATGAACACGGGTCTTATCGAGCATGAGATCCGCCCTCCACCGCTAGGCCACGGTCGCTCAATGCTAACGTTATCATTTAAATACTTTTATTACAACATAGTCCTAAAAGATTTCTAATCTAAGATGCAAAACTCAGGTTAATGTACCGGGTATAAAGTTTAATTGAAGTAAACGAACCGTAGACAAGCAACAGCCGCTGTTTATGTCTTGTTCAGACAATTAATTTTATTAAAAGTACAGGCTTCTTGGCATTGAAGATACTTCATGTTGCAATGTTGGTTGTCAATTCATTATTACGTGCTAAAAATTTACATAATACAATAAAACTGACCGCCTGATGTTAAGGGCTATCCATGAAAACTGTTACCACAAAGAAATATCTGCACTACCCTCCGCTATGCCGGCTCGAGAAGAATAATGCGCAGTATCCATTGACAGGCAGGTCATATTCTACGTGATCCGTGAAGTCGTGAAATTTCCACGCAGACGTAGCAAATAATACTTTCTTAATTAGAATGAAAACCTTTAAACACTAATTAAATTAAAAATAAAACAAAGAAATCACTTTTAAAAGATCCATTATTTACTTTAAAAAATGGGAGCAAAGGGATCGGTGTTCATTTGTACTTTTACTACACTAGACAGAAGTAGTATAATATGCTTTGCACGTGTCCGTCAGCTGATGGAAAGAGACACTACGAGGAGGTAAAGGGAGGCACTCCCAAACTCCTACTCACTCAACGACAGGGATGCTATGTGCTATATATCGATAGTATATTTTGGAAATTAATCTGTCGATAAATGCTACTGTCGAATTTTCTATTATTGAATTATGATGACGTACAAACAGCTTGACCCGAAATGGGATTTCTTTTCTGTTAAATTTTCATCATAATAAAATAAAATATCTAATAGCAATATAGATTAATGACGAATTATTTAAAATAATTTCAAATAGATGTGATATTTAATTTTTATAAGGTCGACTGGCAGATAAAGCCTCACTCACGGCTTTAAGTCCACCTTTTGTAAATTTACAATAAAGAATATAAATAAATAAAATAAATATTTCTAAAAATTCTCTTGTAAAAAAAGACCTAACTTTGGTATGATAATAAAAATATACAAACTCGACATTTCCGTCAACGTTTTTGGAAATTTACTAAAGCATTAACTTATTAATAATGATAAGATACTCATTCGGAGGAGAAATAAACAAAATGCAGATTTAAAAACTTCATCGATGGTTGCGTTAAGGGCACTGCCCTAATGACGCACGTGTCTCGGCCAAGGCTGCGCTGTGAAAGCTTTGTGTACGCGAACGCCCACGCTCACTGGATTTCACACACAGACACACAGTTTGGTGTTTGAACGGCCAGCCTAGCTCTGTGCATGTGTTGAAGCCTTTATAGTGAGCTGTTTGTTGCCAGGCGTGTATGAAGTGATGAACTTTACTGCACAGATCAAATGACAATGTGTGCGTGATACGTATATCAGCGCTTGTTAAAGAAATGCATATGTGTTTGTTAAAACCTAACACATAGTTGTTTGGTGAACAAATTCTCGGAACCACGATAATGTAGATACACGTTTATACGTACATATAATTTTATGTACCTATAGATATATTTTTCGTCAACTTCACGGCTGTACAGCATGGTCCGTCCATGGTTCACCGCTCGGCTATGCGTAATATGTAGTAATACTTATTATAGTTAATGTGTTAATGAATAACTAAACTAACAATGTTCAAGGTTTTTATTACAAATATTTACTTTACAATTTCATAATAATTTCAGTTTATATTGTACATTATTATTCATAACAACTAACAACAATGTGCTAGATAAAATTTTTGCGATGATAAAACAAAAGAACAACCATTTTCTAAGAATTTACTACAAAACTTTATATTTTGTATTTTCTTTATAATATTTTGGAATAATACTTACGTACGTGGGTAGTTGTTTTATATTATTATGTTGTCAAAAGGGTTATAAATCAAATCCTTATTTATATAAAGATAGTCAAGAAACAACGAAATTATGAGATAATTATGTTTTTCTTGGATTTCCCATAAATAAATACTCACTTAGAAACCAGTTATTACTGAAATAACATAAGAATTTCGGTAATAAACATCATAATAATATTTGCTAATAACTCAGAAATAGGATATGGAAAATTTTTCTTTTATCTGAGAGATTTGTTTGATGGAAATTTAAATATTTATTACTTATAAAGATTTTGTTTCAAGTTTATATAAATCATAATTGATAAAATTTACTTGTAAAATAAGCTATCTAATACATTTTTTTATTAGATTTATTATTATATTTTTTTCTGAAAAGATTGAAAACAAATTATTTATTAGATGGATTAGTTATTATTAAAATTTTGTTGAAGAATTTTGAACCTGCCTGAAGCCAAAGTGGCGAATTGAACCCGCGTCCACCGCTTCATATTTTCCGTTTTATTTTTTGTTTTCATCGTAGATTAATAACAAAAATAGTTTCACAAGTTTTTGAAAAGCAGTAGTAAAATATATAATTTTTTAACAGACATTTTCTTTCTCGTAACTAAAGTTTGGTATATATGTAACCAACGTTAACCAAATAAGGAACTCATCAAGCTCATGCAATCAAGTGATTAAAGCGAACATCAAATGACTGTTTTTGTTAATTAAACTTAAAATTCTTACTCAGTAAACAATTTAGTAGATAAATAACAATTAAGGGTAGCCGCGTAATTATTCCTTTAACGAATTACGCAGTTGGAAAGTTTATTAAGGAAGTAAAAGCTCTTTTTGTGGTAGACTTTTTCGTTTTTTTTGTTGTAGCTCGGCATGTGACAACACTCCCCCTAATGTAAAGCTAAAGTTCAGTCCATGAACGGAAACGACTGCTATTACAGATAAATTTCAGACACCAGCCGCCTCCGCTATGCTGGCTTGAGCAGACGAATGTGCACCATCTAGATGACAGTGTATATACTCTTCTCGCTATACCTTTTTTTTTTCTCTACGTCATATGGTGAGGTCACGGGCACGCTTTCGCATTCATCGGCGACCCCACCGACGCTTGGCCGTTAGGCCCCACCTCATCGGGAAGAAACACCATTCCAGCCAAGGAAATGAGCGGCAGTCCAACCCCGGGACTACCGCTCTTGGCTCGGGGCGAAGGAGATAACGCTTGGTACCCCGCTACCGCCTCCGCCCACGCGATGAAGGGTGGTCTCTCACTCAGGTCTTCTTTGAAAGCAGAGTGTGACCCGAGGAGAGACCCCACCTTGCTGGTTTTGGTTCGCGCCGGGGTACCTCAGGGAGGTATGCCGGGACCCTCTATCCACCACCTGAGGACGCGTCCGATGGGAGACCAGCAACTCCAACAGTGCCTCCCATATGACACTGTCACTCACGGTCAAAGGACCGCGAGCCACGGGTTCTCGCTATACCTGGCTACTTTCAAAGTGTTCCCGAAACGTGACTAGATCACTTCACAGTTGTAACGTTCGAAAGTGGTGGTACCTGCCTGGTAAATCCCAGAACGGCAGATTGATCTAATAACCATCATCACAGCCTGCCTACCACTTTTTAATATCGAGTATCCGTCAATAATTTGTTGATATAAATGTAATTAAATTCATACGTACTCATTACTAACTTGTTTAATAATTATTAATTCCCCAATAAAATTCTTATTAAAAACGATTTACGAGCGCTGATACGTTTGACGAATATTAAAACTGGGTATAAATTAAACAAAAATATGCAACAAGCAATTTAAATCATGACATAGCTACGTTTATGGACTGCAATAGAGATAGAGCCAACCCCACACACAGGCACGCGCTGAGAGGGTGGGGAAACGTGGAGTTGTGAAAGTAGGCTGCCCTTGTCTGTTCAACTGGGTTACCGGGTCATCCCGGTGCATAGTCACCCCGCGGGATTCAGGCCAGCAATACAGGCAGGCCTTAGAGGTCCTAGCATGATATCTCTGGTTCTTAAAAAAAATGAGCCAAGATTAAGGAATTAAATTATTAAGAGATTGATAATAATTAGAAAGAGCAGTAGTTACAATGGCGAATGTAACACCCGTGAAGTGACCTTGTCGCGTTTTGGGAAGAGGAGTGTGCATTGTCAACCTGCATGGTGCACATTGGTGAAATGCCTGTGGAAATTTGTCAGTAGTAGCAGTTGTTTCCGCTCAAGGACCGCACTCTAGCTTTACATCGGGCGAGGTGTTGTCATATAAGTGCGGCGTAATTACTTAATTAGGATATATACAAGAAACAATACTTATAAATTCAGACTGTGTAGTATAAAATATATTAAATTATGAAGCATATTGTGTTCCCAGGTTACGTACTGCGTACTTTACAACATAAATGTAATTATATTTCTAAACAAGCGTACAAAATAATAAAGACTACTTCGTGGTTAAGTGATCTCTAAATGAGGTACAAAATAAAGAAATAAAGAAAAAAAAGCAGTAAATAAACGAAACATTGTTCGTGAACAGTGAAACGTCCGTCTGTGCTAAACTTTCCAAGGTCAGAAAAATGTAAATAAAGCTTGTTACTCCATTTTATTTCTTTGAACAATACTTTTTATTAATAGAATTTTAATTTGAACTGACATCATGGTCATCGCTGATGAATAAACAAATAGATATACCCAAACTAGGATACCCTGTACTATGGGTATCAGGACGAAGGCAACACAAGTATAATAACAGTTAATACCCAAACTCCAAATAGGTACTTACTTTTTTATTTCAATAACATAATAATTACTTATAAGATTTTACTAAATATTACAAATAAATATTTGTTTCAGACAGAATCGATTAGGACGCTACAACTACTTCGCTACAGTGGCCATCGAATGAGAAGAGTAAGCAATGTCAAATGCATATTCGTCTCCTGAAACCGGCATAGAGGAGGCGATTGCTGCCTGCAAAGATTTCTCTGTGATAGCAGCTATTTTCGTTCATAAACCGGACCCTAGCTTAACATTAAGCGAAATGTTGTCATATGCAAAGCTACAACACCCTCTTCTATCCCGCAGCACCACAGTATCTAAAATCCCGGTTCCAATTCATAACTAACACTCACGGCTGCAGTCTTCGCTCCTCTCAAACTCTAACCCTACTAACACCCACCCATACATCCACTACTTACTCAAAATCCTTTACTGTCCATGCTGTCCAACTCTGGAACTCTTTACCGGTCACTATCAGAAGAGCCGAATCACTACTGCCGAAATACTACCTATCTACTTGTCCCTAATATTCTCATCTCCTCAATTACTTCTTCCTTCTAAATACAAATATCTTATAAGTATTTTATTATTTTATAAATATATACTCTATTTATTATCTATTGTGCACACTTTGTTTCTTTCTCTTATACTATTCTCCATCCTCTATAGGTTGCCTGGAAGAAATTGCTCGCTCAGTAATAAGGCCGCCTATTGTGTTACCTAATTTTCGATAAATGTATGAATGTTCTGTTTTTTTGTTTGCCCAATAAAGAGTTTTATTATTATTATAATTATTACATTAAAAAAAATAGTGGTACTACACCAGCACGGCTGATTAGGATAAGAGTCATAGGTAGAGTGATGTTCAAAATATAATGGCATCCAAAATAACTTTACAACAAAACGCAAACCCACACAGCTTTAGAAATAGCATTCGTTGCCCATTAGCAAAGATATTAGTTTGTTTACGACGACCTGTTACAATTCAACCGATACTGCCAATTGACGTTTCAACTGCCAACATTAATTAAATATACGTAAGGTTTATTTAGATTAGATTTTACTTCAATATTCGATATTAAGTATTTTTAGAGAAAGTACAGTCTGCCTTTAGCACAACATAAGTGATTTAGTTGGGTGTATAACGACTGCAGTGTGCACTTAACCGGGATGGTGCAGATTTGTCACCTCAAGTTGGCAAAGTACCCGGGTGGTATAGAAGCCTATCGTGATATTGTATAGTTTCCTTTTTTAGTGTGGTCGGGCCCGATGACGATCTCAAAACGTACGAAGAAATTCCTGTCAAATCGAAAGATTCTACGTCAAATCACTATGGTATTTGGACGACTTCGTTTTCGGCCATTTGAAAGTAGGCCCTCAGATTACATATTTTACTAATTCATTTTATTCCTTGCCAGAAACTCTGTGTTGAGGAAAGGGAGGCATTTGCCCAGCGATGGAAGATCAAACAGATCGAAATAATAATAATCATTATTTTATTGTCTGTCGTATGATTAATTTTCAGTATTCTCTTTGAGTTTATAATTTTAGTGAAATATAGGTAATTATTTTGTTTTGTACATTAAAATTGAAAACATTTTGTGATGTTTATTCTTTATAACAATAAGGCTTTATGAAAGTGGCTTCAAATAATAAATGTTACCTGTATACTTAGTTAAAAAAATAGGTATTATAGTAATGAACAAACGTTTTTGTATAAATATATATAATGTATTATATAAGTTTGGAGTAGTACCACCACTTTCAAGTGAAATGACTTAATTATGTTTCAAGATCAGCCTCGAGTGTTTGGTACAAATTCGTCTCCTCAAGAAGAGGCTAGTACTGCAGCCATTTTCTGTGACAGTTGTCTTTATCCATGGACCACACATCTTAACATCGGACATCGAATTAACATGCTGAGCTACTATTTAAAAAATATGAAGTATTTTTATAAGGTTATTCTCAACGTTCTTGCAAAAGAACTTATGCGGCTGAAAGATCTCGCTGGTCAGGCCGGCATAATAATGGCGACTAGGGCCACGCTTTAAGTGGTTCTTGAGCGTCAGTGTTCATGGACCTCCACTGTTTGTCGAGGTCGCATGTCGTGGTATCATAAAAAAAATCTTTTAATTTAATATAATTATAGATATAATAGAATTTTACGTGTGCGAAGTATTAAATAACATTGCTACATGCGTCTGAGCAACGGTATCTGAATAAATTTTGGCATCAATTTCAAGCAGACGATTCTCATTAGTGGCAAACAATAATGTAATTAATTCAGACTAGAGTCTTCTCAAATATTATTTAGGTAATTAATGTTAATATTATTCTATGAATTGCGACTAGGCTTATAAAGTTTAATAAGTATAAAAATTTTAGCAACTGTTTTATTTATGAATATTTCTTTGTTGTTATGGAAACGTAAGTATTACTTAAAAATATATTTTTGCGTTAGATTATAGCAAGAGGAATGTGCACTGGTCAGTCTAGATAGTGCATACTCGTCTCCTCAGGCCGGCATAACAGAGGCGACTACTGCTCGTAAAGCAGCTCTAGCTTTACATCGCGCTGTGTGTTGTCATATCCCGAACTAGAAAAAACAGATCCGGGTTACGTGAAATCGTGCTGCCTGGCGACAATTATCATTATGAGTTTTGTTCTTATTTCGCTTGATATTTTTATTCAGCGCTATAATCAAACGGAAAGAATTGAGAAACTGATTATATTATTATTACCTTAGCACATCAAAATAAGTTTATTAAAGGACAATGCCCACTTTTGGGCCCACTTTTTTTTTATATTGACGCGACATGTGACGTCGATTGGCCTGGTGGTAAGCACAATGGAGGTCCATGAGCGTCGACGACTGGATGACCGCGGTACACGGTGCCCCCAGTCGCCGTCACTATGCCGGCCCAAGAAGGTGCTTTTTACGCTCCGCTTGAATGATCCAAGGTTGAAGGATTGGGAGAATTATAGTTAACAAATCAATATTCTAAAATATCTTATGTTTTTTATTAACTTATTTAAATTATATCAACACATCGTTTGCTAATTAATAGACAACGTATAGCTACCTAAAAACATATATCATCATTTATTAAAGCGTTTAATGTAATAATAGAAGAGAGGAGTGTGCACTGTCAATCTAGATGGTACATGCTCGTCTCCTCAAGCCGGCATAGTGGAGGCGACTGCAGCCCGTAGAGATTTCTCTGTGGTAGCAGTTGTCTACATTCATGGACCGCACTCTAGCTTTACATCAGGCGGAGTGTTGTCACATGTCGAGCTACAATAAAAAAAAAAATCCTCATGAAAGCTAGGCTGCCTAGTGCCCATAACCGTCGCGCGTTGGGCGTGCATGAAAAGAATTGTGGATGTGAAGGAAGCGAGGGTGTTGTGTCAGGATCGTGGTAAGTGGCGTTCCGTTGTCCCTGCCTATCCCTGTGGGAAAAAGGCGTGACAATTGTATTGTATTTAAATATTGCATCAGAAAAAATCTAATTACTTAATAACCCAAGTGAAAAAATTAAGATTGGTTGGTAATTAGGAATACAGATTTATTTTTATACAAAATGGATGGTAAAAAATTGTGGGCCTATTTCTTGATAAACGTGTAGTGCTTGTTACTTATAGTTGTTAATTTATACACAATTACTTGTATCTCTTTTTTAACCAATTAAATAAATAATAATATAAATAGCAATGTTTTATTATTTTTTTGTCAGTGTTACATTTTTTGTAATACAAACATTTTAGCATGTTTACCTAAAGTAGCCCGCTGTAACATTATGCTCATACAATGTTGCCCGCGAGACCATTTAGGTTGGCCAAATGTTAGTTTATTAACAAACATTTAGCTACCTATTTAACTTTTTTTTAATTGACGGCTATTTTTTGACTATAAAAAGTTTTTCGGGATTAAAAGGAGAACGGGGCGGAAACATTAAACGTATAATACTAAATATACGTGTACGAAGTTGCGGACAATAGATAGTTAGGAAAACTATCCCAATTCACAATAAAATTAGTCACATTTTTTGCGTAAGTAATAGTGATTGTTATTTAAAGATATTTACGATTTCATTCTGGTGTTTTGTTTACGAAAAAAAAATGCGGAAAATATGTGGTTGTACCTAGAAATAATTCTACTGAACTGTTGCCAAGAAATACCTACTGTTTTTGTTTAAATGTTGCTAGCTTCCTGGCGCCCAGTTTCGATAATTACCAAGTTGTTTATCTGAAATTTGTAACGTAAAACCTTTTTAAAAAGCTAGTTTTATGTTTCACTATCACGGTAATGTTCATCGTCTATTGTTGCTAGCTATTTTTACGATGCGATGTAAATATTTATCATGTTAATATTGTTCATCACGCATAATTTAAAGTTTAATCATGCAAAATGATCAGATCGAGTTTCAGTCAAGTCAGAATCTTTATTAAAATGTCCGTTGAAGTTTTAGAGGGAAAACGAGAATATACTGTTTTCTATTTTGAATTATTTTATAAACATTAATTTAATAATAATTTCAACAATTATTACACATTAACGCTAAAATAATCAAGATCGCCATCGCCATAACTGATCAACTAAATAAAGTACATTATTACAACTACAAAATATTTAAAAAAAACTACGAATAAAATGGTAACCAAATAAAATTATTCACGCAGTCATTTTCAGGAATTCCATCGTATTTTTCATTTAAAGTTATCGTTGCCAATATTAAAACTTCAAAGCGTTCAATTATAATGCTTATTGAATCTGTCTAGTCTAAAAATAAACTGCAGATCTGACTATTATTTCTGTCTATCTGACTGCAACTACGTTACTGCAATTAAAATAGCGATGAGACATTGTAGACACTAAATCAGTACATGTGAGTGATGGTCGCCAATCGCCATAGACTAGATACAATTTTTATTTATTTATTTATTAGGAAACTAACAATTACATTAAACGATATAGTAGGTAAAAAAGGCAATTAAATTATTCCACTTATTATAATTTTAATCATTAAGGTTTTTATAGTAGTACAGATTTTATAATAGTAACCAAATTCCGTCTGCGTTAAGCCAGAGTTTGGTTGTAGCAGTCACCTCGCTAATGCCGGCTTGATGAGACAGGATATACTCATAAAATATTAATCCAAAATAATAACAGTAAAGATAGGTAAATTGAAATAGTACTCGTAGTAAAAATGGTTGATGTTTGCAGTTGGCAATGAACGCATACAATGCGGTTTTGTTGTTTTGAGAAATATGTTTACTTCTCACGACCGAGTCCGTTCCTGGTATCTATAAAGATTGAATAATAAAATTATGATGAATAATATTTTCTTATTATATTCCAGCTACTTCCAAGCTGAGACTAGGTAAGTAGATCAAGATGGAAGATTTAACTAAAAACTACAAAAACGATCTCCAAACATTATTAAAAGCTTTGCATTTTTTTAAAGTTTAAAGGGAAGAATGGAGACAACTTAACCTTTGAACTTATACAATAACACTCAATTGTATTTAGAAATAATACAAATTATCCTAATTAGAGATAATATAACATGATTAAAATTTTGTAATGATTAACAGTTGAAGAGATACATAGTATCATAGACAATATTAACCATTGTAAATGCACAACCCTATATTTTAATCGTCATATATTAAATCTGATAGTAACCTCTATATATCTAGATAGGACCTAGCCAGACGTAGGCTAAGACCTAATTTAAGAACAGCGAACCGTCCAGATTAGCCCAATCAAAACAAAAATATTACGAACATAGAAATCATAGGTGCTACTGCTTTTTACGTCTTTTGTTTATTAAAAATATTACATTTAACAGGATTTAAAACGTATCACTTTCCATTTCTGCGATTTTTAACCACTAGGAAATCGTTATATTAAAAGCGAGAATTATCCCCCCGATGCTGTGTGTGTAGATTTTTTTTTCTATTTTTTTATCATAATTAAGTAAATAATTAAACCAGCATTTGTTATATTCTTTATTTTAAGGCTACTATGCATTGGAGCATTTGAAACGTATCGTCATAGACGCGTACAATTTATTCATTTGCTACTAATGATTGTGATATGACGCTTTTAATTATAAAAGTTATAATAAAAAATCTCATGTTTCAGAAAATACTTGCTACTTAAAATATAATTTTTCATTTCGTATTTATAAAATACTTGTTAAGTTATTAATAATGAGATTCAGCGATAATAATCTTCATTACCTTTGCATTATTTTGCGGGGCAATGACATTTAATTACAAAGCTTGCAGAAAACTTTTAAATACATTGTTATAAATATATCATACAATAGCACATTTTTACGAACCGTATTGTACTGAACAAACAATTTATTTAAAAAATTTACACATGGGCTGGATGAACGCTACCTCAGCACTTTGGTGGCTGTGAAGGAACACCGTAAGTTTTTAGTCGATAAACCTTACGGTCGTTCAGCACCTCGTATGTCCCTTATACCCGACTTAACACTGGTGCCTTCCCTGAGGCTTCATGTGTAACAACCGTGAAGTGACCTAGAACCAACACAAAGGTGCCATATTACAGTACGTAAGCCAGCATAGCGGAGGCGACTGCTATATGTGATTGCAGTTTTCTTTACGAATGAACCGCAGTCTAGCTTAACATCAAGCGGAATATGGTTAAAAAAAACACTTTATAAGATCTCGCGACTTCTAGACGTTTTTATTACGAAATAGGATTCAAGGATGTGAACCGAAAATAATAATAAAATTGAAAAGCGGAGTACAAAGCCGACGACGCCGACGCGACGCCTCCACAATATTGGCTTATGGAAAACCATTTCCACGCTTCAATCATATCATAAAACCATTTTGAATTTATCTTCAAAATGCGTAATTGTTATTTCGAAATAATATAAAATAACAAAGCTTTTAATAATAAATTTATTTATTTATTTGACACGTTGACTGCCAACTGCAAGATAACTCGTAGATTGCGTTCTTTTCTAGGACGCCAACTTATCTCGTCCTGTGTTTACTTGCCATTTTTGTGCAATTACGATTAAACTCTGAATATATTAGTGCTAATATCGATAGGATGGCTTCTGGGAAAAGAACAAAAAATCAAAGCTGGCTTTTACGAACAGAAAAACCCATTTTTTATGATTTTTGATGATAACTATGTATTAGAATTTCTAATAATGTAAAGTGATTAAATCAAATTGTCATTTTTGGCTAGATTACGGAAAATTGCCGTAGCAGTCAACGTGTTAGTTAGATGTTTACTACAAGTTGCAGCCGAAAAATCATATATGTACTTATATTTTAAAATTTAGTCAATAGAACTAGGGCTGCAACTCAAAGTGTGAACTGTGAACACTAAATACGTAATTATTATTAGTGAAATAGTTAAAGTAAAATGCTTAATAATAAATATTATCTAGATATTGTTATTATATTATATTGTTACGCAAATAAACCGAATTTGATAGCGGCCGTGGCAGAGTGGTCGAAAGTGAGTCCACACACGATTGTCTCAAAATTCCGACCGGTATAGCCTGAGTCTTGGCCTAATGTGTACTGGGAGGATAACGAAAGAAGTATATACGTTTTTAATATATACAAATATTTAAATAAAATTGAAAGATTAGTCCCATATAAGAGGCATTTAAGCTTCCCTTTAACAGAAGTTTTTTTCATAATGCACCTTAAAATGAGCTAATATTATTTTCGATCAATAAGTTGGATCCCGCTGTCTGCGTGGGATGCCAGACGTCTGTCTTCAGTGGGTGTTGACAGTCTGAAATTGCTTATAAACATGTATATAATAGTTAAATAAATAAAACGTGGCCTTCATCTAGCGGTAAAAGAAATCTCCTTAAAATTCTGACCGGTACCGATGTAACTACGTTAATGTACTTTGGTCGCTCAGTAGAATGACAATGGTTATTAGCCTGCCGTCTTGGCCCATCACCCACAACACCCGTGCCCTGTCAATGGATTAGGCATATTCGTCTCTTCAAACGACATACATTATATTAACTTAGGAAATGATGGGTTCCCCACAGAAACGTTCATCCCCTTTTTCAGTTCCTTCAGTTTATTTAAAGACAAAAGGTAACACCCAAACGTGAAAGGTAACAAACAAACAGAGTTATTTTCACATTTACAAGTATATGTATTTTATTACTGCATACTAATATTTGATTAGTTGGGGAATCAAACGCGCGATGGCACCACAACCACTGCGCTACAGAGGCTCTCAATTGTCAGTAACATAATTTGTTTGCTAGGAAAACTCATATAGGTAAGTATAAATTGAATTTTAAATTAGATAGATGTAGGTATACCTAACAGGTTATACTGAGGTACAACAGCAGGGTCGAGGGATACAACAATAACACGAGGCAGAGCCGGGCGTCACGCTCTACTGCTTGCACAACCATTGCCAGTGCCATTGGCTTCATACAACAAACAATACTAGTTAAACATCTACTCCTACAAACAATTTTAGACCATATGCCAATTGTTTTAAGTGGAAAAATAAATATGTATAGCCAGTTTTGTGAGTGCAGCATACCCGGGCCCAAGTTTTGAGCTTTTGTATGTTATTTCAAACGCATAAGTAGGTTTTCCTGTTATCCACATTTGCTTTGATGTTTAATTAA
Source organism: Tinea pellionella (assembly GCA_948150575.1). Classification (NCBI taxonomy): domain Eukaryota; kingdom Metazoa; phylum Arthropoda; class Insecta; order Lepidoptera; family Tineidae; genus Tinea; species Tinea pellionella. The sequence goes on from OX411256.1 coordinate 5,798,779, forward strand.
TGTATTGGCTTTGTCACGTGGTGTTAGATTAGTTTGCTTTAAGTGCAATTTCTCATTAAGGTAAATACCTTGGTAGTGAGTTGTAACCTATATTTTCCTTTGCATTAATTTCTAGCCAAATAATTCGTAGAATGCAATATTGAGGTAGTTAGGTTTGTTTCTGCTTTTATTAATAAATTCGTCCCAAATTTATTGATGTAATTCCATTGTGATTCCAAAAACAACAACTATTTCTTTAGGCTTATGGTATAATTTTTGGTCACGTATATTGTTGTGTATACCTATAAGCCATGTGACTTGTTTGAGGAAATGACCGAGCTCGCCAGGGCTACTTCCTTAAAGTTCTTGTGATGACTGTTAGATATTCAAGTTTCGGTGGCAACGCTCACTCAAGAATTCATGTTGCTTCAAGTGTCCGGTTTCAGTCTGGCACGCCGTGCCACCGCTGTACTGCATTAGTATTTATTTATGTATCGGGCCGGGGCGCAGGTTCTCGCGGCGCCGCGGGCCGACGGCAGGGGGGAGCACTTACTACGTGATTAATCCGGCCCCTCCTCGTCCCGCGGTGCGGCGTACTCGCCGGGTTTCCTCGTCCCCGCGCCTCACGGCCACTCACTACGCACGGTTCGTAGTGCCGTCACCAGTCAGTCGCGCCGCAACTCGCGCTGACGTTGAACGCGGTCACGCAGTTTCAGAATCTCTCTACTGCTACCGTATCATATCATTCATGCTAATCTCTACTCGTTGTTGATTTTCCTGCCGAGTGACCGGAGTGAAGTCGGTACTTTACCGCGAGTGTCGAATTTTAGTGGACGTCACGATCGTGTATTTTTCCGTCGGATCGCTATCTTACGAAAACCAGTTACCAGAACGGCCGGAGCCCGTTCGTGTGGATGAGATTCCGACGTATGATCCTCGGTTGTGAACCTGTGATGCTGTGCTTGTGAAACTCCTGCACCGGTGACATTAAACGTAAGGACCTATTAGTTTATTTTGGAGAACGGTTCGTGTATTCGCCTTCCTATTTGCATAGCGCATTCGAGTAGATTTTATTTTGGTCTTGTGGCGAGCATGTGGGTGTGCTATGGGCGCGGGTGTGTGCGTGTCGTCGGGTGTGTGCGTCGTTCCGCGTCCGACTCAGACACTCGCCTGCTCCCCGCTTTATTTAGGTTGTTTCTGTGCGGTGTTGCTGACTACCTAGCCCCCTTCCACATTCAGGCCGCCATCTCTACCTGCCCCGTCGCTCAAAATAACTATTTCGGTAATCACATGACCGTCTCGTTTATCAGCGTAGTTTTGACGGGTCAGTGCTAATTAATGTTTGTTTATACTCTACCTGAAAGTGTGTTCCAATTATCGTATACCAAATAAGATCGTGCCATAAAATTTCATTGAGTTTGCTTGCCAAAATTATGTTTATACTATTCGTTATAGAAAATTACTTTGAATTATTAGATAGTAGGTGTTCCGTGCAGTCTATGAATTAATTTAAAACGTTTATCTCTTCGGCGAGATACCACAACTTGAAGGTTTCAGTAATCGTTACCTAATCTTATGTTATTCATGCATGTACAGTAGATATATGGATATCTGCCCACGTTTTTATATTACGTCTGCCGTTATCTCGTTTAGATTGTAACATTAGCAATAAAATATAGTAATACACCTATTTGTTATTAAAAGTAACGTATCAGAGTAATGATACTTAAAAGCATGGATTTAGAGTTTATTTACTAATTTTATAACGTTATCAATATATTTAATTTTAAAGTTATAATTAGATTGTCGGAAAAGTACTGCGACGGCAGATGTGATGATAACCTTTAATATAACCTGAATAATGTTTATATTAATATGTTTATTATAATAGTAATATCTATTAAATGTTACCGAAAATATTCTTTTGCGAGTAGATACAAACATAATCATCTGAGTGATAAATTCTTTCCTCCATGGCCAGAATTTTACAAAGCGTAAACAAAAATCTTTTATCACTTCTTAACTATATTGTGATAAATGCTATTGATTATTCAAGATTACTGATAAAATAAGCACTCAATAACAAATATTTACATTGACTCAATTTCATATACACGTTATATAAAACCACGCTAACATAATAACGGTACTTTTCTAAGAAGTTGGGACCTAATTCGGGGGGTCAAGTTGGAATAACCCCTAAATCTGCGTGTTATAGTTTTATAACACACTTTTATGTAATATTATTAGATATTTTATAGTATTTAATTGTTTGTATTTGTTTTTCTTTTGTTTTAACTTCCATAGATTAAGTATTTTATATTTTGTAGAACTCATTATTATTATTTTCTTACTTAAACATTCGTATGACCTGAAATATATCACTAGCTGTTGTCCACTTGTTCATTTCTATATATATCGTCGTATATGAAAAAATAATCAAGTGGGACTGGTATTAATTCCGGAATTACGGTTGTCAGGTGCCCGGCTTCTGACCGCACGCATAGGGATTCTAAAAATCGCATCTAACCGGAAAATAATATGTAAAACTAATTTTTGAGGTTATGTATGTTATTTGGTTAACTTTGTCCGGTTATTTTTCTCAACACATCACAACCAGTAAACCAACTAACAAACATTCATCTTTACAGATTAGAATACATTTCATTCATTCAGGTTACAAAAGTAAAACTAAAACCGCTATAACAAAACAAATCGCCTGACAAAAGGAGACGTACGTCAAAATAGAAAACTAAAGCAATATTCTCAATTGTCGCCTTTAAAATTGTACGACAGAAACACTTGGAAGTAATAAGTCCCACCATTACGACGTTAAAATAATATGGAGGCCACAAACCGCAGATAAACCGGCATTTGCAAAGAAAACAAAGAAATATCGCAAACTTGTGTCATCGATAAAGATACACGACGCACACGCAAGCACTCCTAATACTATACAAACTCAACCGTATTATGACTAAACTCCAATTGGTCTTTGCTTACACGACCGCTTACAATGAACATGGGTACATATTACTATGTATGGGTATTTTGACATTTTATTTAACTTTTAATAGGTTTTTGTTTAAAAGTAACTTGACATATTGTAACAACACTCCGTCTGATGTTAAGATAGAGTGTGGTCCATGAACGGAAGCTTTCTGAAGGCGGCAGTTGCCTCTGCTTAACCGGCTTGAGGAGACGAATGTATATCATCCAGGTTGACAGTGCATACTCCTCACGCTTCTGATTTTATAACGTTATTTTAAAATTTATTAATGTAAATAGATGTGTTAAAATTTAAAGTTGCAATAAGTGGATATGAGGGAAGCGAGGGTGTTGTGGAGGAATGATGATCGTGGCAAGTGACGTTCCATCGTTCATTGTTTCGTTGTTGGAAAAACAAATTACTATTTAAAAAAACCTTTAAGATCAATTCAGCTAAAATATAAACATTAAATAAGAAATCGCTAGCAGAGTGAAGTTGAAACCAATCAAAAAATAATACCTAACCAATTAGTTTCACATTTCTGTAAAGCGATATAACTATGAAAAAATATTATCGAATAGAACAAGTTCTTAAATATGAAACTTAAATAATATTGAGACTTTGTTTATAAAATAATCCACCTCTCTGTCTAAACATTATAATTTTTTAACTACACTTTTTGCAAGATTTCTTTAAAAATCTATTTTTATTTAATTTTTAATTTACACCTGATAGACGACGCGACGTACGGGCGATCTTTTCGGTGAAAACTTATCAATTGAAATATTTTTTTTTATTATACATTATTCGCAAAATATTGATCTAGAGCTTTAACTGTTAATGCACTATCGAAGGCGAAGCAATCGCATGCTTACATTGCGGTAACTTAAGAAGTAACTTATGATCTCGTTCAAATCCCACAAAATTTTGACCGATACCAAAGTTGATCGCTCAGTGCCTATGGTACAAACACTAGCTTAGTACAGGCATAAAAAAACGTCCCAATACCAATTAAGAGTTTTAATTTGTAATCAAACTTGGCGTTCTAAAAACAGAAATGTTACAACAATGATGTCACAACAATTTACCTAATTGTTTATAAACATTATCCTTCTGAGAACAAATGTTTACCATTCATTTGTTTCTAGTTCACATTGAGATTAAGTGTGTATGTAATTCATTCATAGAGCTTCTCTTTTCTTCCATATAGACTACATAACAGTAAGATTAACAAAAGTATAATCCTGCTTCTAAACAATAATATCCTTAATTAGTGCAATTCCAAATTGGTATTAGAGACTTATTGTTCTTCTAAATCAGTATTACATTTAAACTAGCTGTTGCCCGCACCTTCGCATGTGTAAAACCTGAAAAAATATGAATTCCCCATACAAACTTTCGTCCTATATTTTACTTCCTATGAGGATGATTTTGCAAAACAGCAGAAGCACATAATTCTATATTTCGTACCAAAAGCCTAAATATGAATTTTCATATTCCCAACTTGTTTACCCCAAAAACTTCATCTCTTTTTTAGTTTTATATGGCATCATAACAATATGCCAGTGTCAAAGTAAATATTTTTGCATCAAGTTAATAATATTGTGCATCACGGGTCATTCATTCATCACACTAAACTATCAGGTCAAGTCTCAGTCAAGTCAAAGTTGCTTTAGTAAAATGGTAAAAACTTTACTGAAACTTCCTACGGAGTTTTGGAAGGAAAATGGAAACACATGTTCTCTTCTTTTGAATTGTTTGACTACGCTCCTGCACGTTCACGAACACTTAATCCACCATTATTACATATTAATACTCGAAGAAAATAATTCAAGACAGATAACCTAATGTCTCAAGATGGCCGCCAAAAACTCTTTCAACCTCTTCTGTATTTTTTGAGACAAAAAGTTGTCAAAGAAGACCATTTTCTTTGTATGAGAAATAGGCCCATCTAAATTATAACATCTATTAATTAAATATATGTCGATTTGTTCCTCATAATCTCTACATTATAGTTGTGATATAAATTTTATCATGAATAACCAGAATAATGACAAATATATCAATAATCATAATAACCTAAATGAATTCGTGACTCCGGTTCGATTTTATATAATCTATCGCCCATTTACTCTAATTTTGTTATTATTTTTATGTGTAATATAATCAATAGAGGTTAATGGTCCACAAACGAGAATCTCCTTTAATCAAAATCTGTTCACGCGGGATAAGGTATTTGTATAGAAATATCCTAGGATATGGTACAAGTTGGTATGGTACAAAACCCTTTTCTCTATTTAATCTCTATGTAATTAACTTGTAAAAAAACATTATGTAAGAGCGTTAAGGTCGAAGTGCAATGATCACGTAAGACATAGTTTTACATAACAAATAAATATTTAAACTAAGTCTAGATTAAAACTTCGAAAACATGATGACTTAAAGTAAAATTGGAGGCATGAGAATATGAATTATTAATAATCTCGCTCAGCTGTCATTGGACGAAGAGAAATTATCTCTGAAGTTAAAAAAAAAGAAGGATCAATAATGTAATAAAGTTATTATACATTTTCTAATGTTATTCGCAAACGTGTTTTAACTAAATTAAATTATTATTATGCGTCTTATTATCGCGTTATTTTAATCCACGACTTTCCACGACAAACGATCTTCCCAGTCACGTTTTTCCACCTTCCTATAACATGGGCACCTTCAAGCGCAGTGTGAAGAGGCATCTCATCAAACCGGCATAGCGGGCACGACCGCTGCCTGCAGATCCCCTGACAGCAGTCGCCTCCTCTGGCTTAACATCAGGCGGAGTACGGTCATATGACGTGCAAAAATAAAAAAAAATAAAAAAAAGTCGAAAGCTTTGCAGCTATCGTAGAAATAATTAAAATAAACGAGATAATAAACCACATAAATTCTTTTAATTTAGTAAAGTTAGCACTAATTTAATTCTACAAAGTGTAGTCAGGTTTTTATTTGCGTACTATAAAGTTGCATAAGTATATTTCGCAAGAGAGTGGTGCAGTGGAGCCGCGAAAGCTGTGACGTAACACGACGCAAGCGCAGCCCGGGTCCATTGATTAGTCTAGCAAATGTAACCGATTACTTCATACTTAGTTAAATATAATTAGGGAACCTGTATGTAACTAATTTAGAAATAGTTACATTGGTACAAAGTGTACTTACTGAATTAAGACAATTGGTAACTTTTAATTAATTATAATGCTTAGAATTTAATTTAGTTAATGGATTTGGCTAAAAAAGCAGTAAATGGTGTTTTAACAGCTAATGAAAATGGTGGACGAGAACTTAATTACTTTTAGTAAATCCGTATTGGATTTCCAAAAATTATTCAAAAAGTACCTTATATTGTTTAATTTTTTACTTAGTGGGCTATTTTGTAGTTATAAATAATGTTTATACTAAAATTTATGATATAACAAAAGCAAAGAATCTTTATTGTCAGGGATGTGTGAATTTCGTGTCTTCATAAAATGTTTTCAAATATTTCGCACTTTCAAAATAATGTTTTCTTTTTTCTACGACATTGCATCAATGTCGGTTTAAAACATGGTTTCAATTTCATGTGCGGAGACATAATATTTTCTTTTGATTTCATGGATTAATTGAAAATAAATTAGGTACTATTTTAATATTTGCGAGTATTTACAAAAATTAAAGTTAAATAAAAAATTATATTGTCACCCCATCATAGAGATCACACTCCGCCTGAAGTTAGGCTAGAATACAGTCCATGAACCACAGATAAATTTCTACAGGCAACAGTCGCCTCCGCTATGCCGGTTTGTAGTGACGAATCGCCTCAAGCAAAATTTTACTTATTTAATTCGGTCCCAAAAATCTTCAATGAGAAACATTATCGTTCTATGTTTATTTTAAAAAAATAAAATAAAATAACAAAAATATACCTAAATTACTAAATTAATATCGAATTCTCTTTATTTTACAAATTATTCATTAACGCCCACGTTATTTTAATACTTTAGATGGAATACAAAATTGGGATTCAACGTAATTATAACCCGGAAGTATTTTCGTCTAAGAACTTTTTTTAATTGAGAATAGATAATGTTATTATTTTTGCTATCTGATACTAAGAAGCCGTACATAATTGATATAAGGATGATTCTTAAGTTATAAACATTAAAACTATAAGAAATGTTAATAAAAATATCTTTAGTGCCTAGTATACTTACGTTACTTTCTCGTAGTAGATGTTTTTTGTTCACGCTTCGTTATCGACGTTAGTTGAAAATATTTGTAAATATTGTGTTGCAGTACGTGTCCAACTTTATAATTTTGAGCGGTCCTGGTCTAGCGGTAGAATGCGTGACTTCCAATCGATGAGACTCCTGTTCAGAAGCCTAAATATTTATTTTCATATGGCAACCTTGATAACGGATTCCTATATCCTATTTCACCCCCTTTAGTTTTGGAAACAAAAATGTAGCAAAATGTTTAGAATATAATTAGGTAGTATTTAAATTGTTCACCGATGTAGTAACTTTTAAAAAAGACAGTAACTTTCACGTTTATAATATTAGTATTTATTAAAATGCTGACAAAAGTTAGAATTAAAACTGTAAACTAAACCCTAACTTTAAATTCGAAACACAATTCCAAAAATAATCTAAAACATTAACCTATCAGTAAATATTGACACGTTCTGTCAATATTTCCATTTCAAATAGTGCTACATGAGCTACATTCATTCATAGATCATTAACAAAAACTAATTCTTGTCAATAGAAGTTAATTTTTGACGGAATTTCCATTTTGTGAAGGTTAGTCACGATGGCGTGAGCTAGACTCCGATAAAGACGACCTTGTATTGGAGACGGTAAAGTCAGTGCGTGTAGTACTTTACAAGCACGTGTAAGCGGCGCGGCGCTGTGACGTCACGTGCTAGCGGGCGCTCGCGGGGTCGCTCAGCGTTCAAGTTCAATGCTGGTTCTCATCAGGCAGGGGGAGGTTAGACTCGTGAAATAGTTATACCTAGCTCTAACACGAATAGGCACGGCTTCTCTTTTTTTACCTTAGTTCTTTTACTTATTGTAATTGGTGTCCTTCCATTTTTGTTCCTTTTTTCCTTCTGTTCCTTTTTTTTATGAATTATATGATAAAGTTTAAAAAGTCATAGGTATGTTTCTATATATGGAATCAGAATTACACTTTCTAAACGTGACTTTACTATAAATTGTTTATATGAATAAGTTTTGTGTGATAAGAAAATAAATTAGTTTTAATTAATGAAACAAACATGTTATTGTTTTATACCGATGGCGTGTGGTAGTCAGATGTTTTAATAAAAATAAAAACTGATTATATACAGATGATGGGCACGGATATTTACAAAGAATATAAAACTGAAGTTGATTATATGTATATTTATTGTATCCAAATAAATTTTGTTTACGTTCCGCGTTTGCAAGAATATTATCATTTCACTAAACGTTTCTCTTATCAATTTAAACAAATAACTTCATTTATATTGATATGGAAATATAAAAAAACAGTGAAGCGATAATTTCAAGGTCTTAACGTGTCGAATAAATTATAATTACGTTAAGTAAACATTAATATCAGCTGTTTTTTATTCAAGAATTACATAAGCATTCGTATATATTTACTATTTTAATTCAAATGTCACAAAGCTACGAAATAAATCTTTGTTTCTTTATACTATACTAAGCTACTGCTTGTAGGACACTTAACCAAAATACACATTAAGCGAGCTCTACACTCGCGCCGCGAACCACTGCGAAAACCGTGAAACACGAGTGAGGATTCGCGCCATTCCCCGATGGTGTCGATTTTCAGTCTCACGTCAAATGGTTCGTAGAAAGAAAGAAAAACAAACACTATACGTACAAACGTTCATTTAAACACATATAATTAAATCTGTGTACGTAATATATACAAATACATACACCCAAATAAATAATATATTTAAATATAAATCACACCAACTAAGGCTAGTTGGACTTGTTGAAAAATATTGATAATTATTATTATTACTTTATTATTTACTAGATCAATCTGGTTTATATTTTATGTTAATTAATGTTCTTATCATTAAATCTTTGTAATTGATGACGTATGAATAACAAATTGTAATTAGCGGACTATGTTCTTTTATTATGAATATATTGTTTACGCAACTGTCTGTTGCTTAAGATGATAGTGACACCTAGTCACGTTTCGAGATCGGTCTGAAAGCAGCCTTGCACATTTGTGTCTTCAAGCCAAATAACTGCGACTGCTGATGGAAAGGCATTTGTGGTATGTACTTATGTATCTTCACATCTGGCGGAGGCTTCCACAATAAAAATGGTTTAAAGACATACTTACATGGTTGAACGCTAAACGATGGGCACCTGTAAAAGTTTAAAATCTTGTTTACTCATACGTCTAAACTAATTCAAATTTAAAATTATATCTTCCTTATCTTGTCTGATAATAAAGGAATTTTATCACGATTATCAGGAATTAATCTAATTTTAATGAGCCCTTTAAGGCTCTTAAGCTGTATGTTACGTCAAAGAACGTATCTTTTCAAAAAATCGTTTGTAATGTCTTAAATCTATTGGCTTACGTTATATATACGTTAAAATGTATGTAAGACTTTTGGTCCTTCGAGCCGGATACTTTATAATATATTTTATACTTTTAATTTGCTGTAACGTTTGTTTGTAGACAGATAACATTATATTCTCTGCTGTGGGATAATAAATTAAATGTCGGATTAGTAGATTTAGCATGCATTTACAGGACGGCAGAATGGGTTAACAACCATTATCAGTATGCATACCACTCTTGTCTTCGGATAAAGAGACATAAATTCTTTGATTCCAGATTTTATTTTCAGAAGACAGTCTTGTTAGAGTAGATTTCTAGACACAAATCTGATTAACTATAAACAAATGACATTAGCTTATAGCAATCTTCTTTGTAATCAATGCACGTCAATTTCTCGAAAGACGAAACGAACAATCGAGTTTGAGAAATGTCATCCGGGCTTATTAGCGCGTGCGCAACTGTTGGTAACTTACCATGTAACATTACCTATATTATTTTGACATTGTCAACTTTCCTTTATGTTCCTTTGTTTATTTTTTTACTTTTTCTTGAGTTAGTTAACTTATGTAATTTTAAAATGAAGATGCGAAAGATACCTACCAATAAACTGGAAAATTTATTGAAATTAGTTTTTGTTCTTCATTCACATTTATTAATACGTCTTTTGTATATTAACACAGCTGATTATATACAATATTTCATCGTCCTTGATCGTGTATATGTATACGGTAACATGAATTAACATGATTTATACAATTAAAGCAATAATCAAATTTTCAACACATAATAATCTGTATTTACTATCAATTATATTGTTATTACAATTAATATTATTATTTTTGTTTTATTATTTTTATGATTGTTATTCCCAATTTTGTTATTTCTTTTTAAGATAATTTATCGTTGTGAGGCAAGCAAGATAGGAGCGTCTTTATGTCTGGTGGTCGAGAGGAGGCTATCAGCGAGGTCACTCTAGCTGTTACCAACACCTTTCGGATTATTCTCAACATTTTCAAACTAAAACCCACAAATCACACCGTTTCATCATTATTTTGTACAGTATAATATATATTTTTTTAAATATACTAGGCTAATACCATAAGAAGACGTCTCTATAACTTTTGTTCCGGCAGAATCGCCAGAACTCGTTCCGTTTTCGAGGTATCACAGTCGCTTCAGGAGCAGAGGGCCAAATAGTCTGCCGTCCTGGGGCAGTACCACCACTTTCGAATGTAATACCCGGGAAGTGACCTTGTCGCGTTTCGGGAGTAGTTTGAAAGTAGCCAGGTATAACAAGAGGAGTGTGCACTGTCAATCTATATGGTGCATACTCGTCACCTCACCCACTTTACCCCTTGACAGCATAACGTGAACTGAAACTTGGCCTTTAAAGTTTTGGAAAATGTTTCTTAGCTACTCTTAAAATTTCAGTTCGGCAGCTATTATAGTTTCAGCTGTACGTACGTTGATTATGAAAAAATATAAAAAAATCAGTCAGAACATGTTTTTTTCAGGATTTTTTTGTTATAAATAAGAATGGGATTCTGGCGCACTTACTTCTGTCTTGTTCACATAATATATTATATATTAATAGGTACACGTCTATCATGAAAATAATCAAAAAATAAGAATGATTCATAAGTAAGTTCTTGTATAATTTTGTAGTATTATAACCTTGCCTGTTTGCGTCCGGATACCTACGTATGGATAAAATATATAAATACTGACGGTTCTACCTACAATAATAGCAAAATAAGATGTGTCCATGGACAAAGTGCCTAAAAGTTATTTTTATTCGTGATATCATATAAAAGACAAGACCTGCAAATCTGCACTTAATTAATTGCATTCCTCGTACAAGTTTCATAATAGATGTTACATTATTGTTTTTCTTCGTCTATAAAACGTTATTATTTTATTATTCTGTTAGGTCATAGTTTATTTATAAGATTTACAAACTCCTTCAATGTTTTAATAAACACCGATTCGAATTTTGTTGGATCATTTGTTTTTTTTTTTGTAGCCCGGCATATGTCAACACTCTAAAATGAAGTAAAGCCAGATAGCGGTCAACTGCTACTACAGATACATTTCTACGGGCAGCAGTCGCCTCCGCTATGCCGGCTCTCCTTGATACCCCTGTACCATATAGACCAGATAGACAGTGCACACCCTCGTTATATTTGGTACTTAAGTATTTTTATTTGTACTTAATTTATTATTTAACAATCTATTGACTCGTTACCTATATACCTACATATTTTAGTAGTATAAACTGGTATCCCCACTTCGCGCATATCTTGATGTTCAATAATGAATTGCTAAACAGCTAAGCGCCAGTCGCCATACTTAGCATACAATTGTTCGGGCACAGTCGCTGGTAATTCCTGTAGTTTAAGACAGGTTAGTCACGCGGGGCCTATGATCTGTTTTTAGCATTCAACTCAGGGTCTTTGCAGCCTACGACGACTACCTACCTATAACTAACTGTTTGGACGAGGTCAGAATATTTTTTAAAAACTGTACGGAGCTTGCAATTGACAACACTCCGTTTAAAGCTGTGTGTTCTGCGGAAACAACTGCTATCATTAATTTGTCTGCATACAGTATTCACCTTCGCTGTGTCTGGTTTATGGAGACGACTGTGCATCATCCATTGACAGTCCGGTCTCCTTATACCGGCTACCTCGAAGATTAATCCCGATGTAAATGTTATATTAGGTTTATAATTTTATACACAGGTAATGATAAGGATTTGTATATATATATATTTGTAATATTAAACAGTTATTGCGTGTTAAAATATTGTATTGATTACAGATGAAATTTCAGATATCATTTACGTACATAATAACACGTAATAATCGGAAATTTTCGCAGTATGGAAGCACGAAAATATCTTGTAAGGCAAAATATTTTCCTAATTACGAGTATTATTGGGTCGAACAGGCGCCTGTGTTGCTATTTGGCACAAACACTAAGTAGACATAGAAGAAATAACTCGTTGGTTGCCAATCATTTGATACACACAATAGATTTATCGTGTACACCTTTATTTTATAAACCTATAGTTTTTTTTCACGCTTTCTATTATGATTATTATATTTTTTATTTTTTTAATAATATTGTAGCTCGGCATGTGACAACACTCCGCCTGATGTAAAGCTAGAGGGTCCATAAATGGAAACAACTGCTACTACAGAGAAACCTGTGCGGGCAGCAGTCGCCTCCACTTTGCCGGCTTGAGGAGATGTACATGCTCATGCTACTATTGGTTTAGTACCTTTATTAAAATAAAAATAGAAAATGATAGTTTCTTATCTTTAAAAAATGTTTATCATAGAAATGAATTGAAATATTGTGTTTGATATTAGGTAAATTTGCTATTAGTTTACATTGTCCAACTAACCTACCTAAATACCTACCTTGCAGGTGTACACACATTTGTCATAGTACCACCACTTTCGAATGTAACACCCGTGTAACTGTCGCGTTTCGGGAGCAGTTTGAAAGTAGCCAGGTATAGCGAGAGGAGTGTGCACTGTTGGTGCATATATTTTTTATTTCAATGACAGTTATAAAGCTTTCTATTTCTTTCAAAGTAAAATTATTGAAATAATATAATAATATTAACATTGTAAATATATTTGTAAGTATAAACTTATATTTTATTTGAGTGCATTGAAATTTTTCGATGAATTTCAATTAATATCGTTTATCTAATTGCATAGATTTATCAATGAATAGATAAACTTATCTATACACCCAAATAAATACAATGTATAATATATTTAAAACTTATTTACTTAAAAAAAGTTTCTATAGAATTTCTATAGGTAAGTTTAGATTGGTACACGAGGTACTCAATTACTTTACACAAATTAAATGGTGGTTTTTGAGAAAATGTGGTTAGTGCGGAGGTTCTAAGTTCGATTCTGTCGAAACAAATACTTGTTTTTAATATTTATCATTAGATAATTAAATATGCTATTATACAAAAGAGGTGGCTGTTCAAACTATAGTTTAGGAAATAATTTGAAAGTATAGCTATTGTTAAGGTTAATTAGGTTATAGGTATGGATAGACCATTGGCAAAAAAAAAAAGGGGAAATAGAAAGTCTGTTCCAGTTTCGACCCACTGTGCGGTCGCTAACGTGGATAACGCCTAGCGTCGATCCTGTTGAACTCAGAGCTATACGAACCAAACTTTATGACGGCTCTGAAGTTAGGTTAGATTAGGCTGCGCAGTCCACAAATTGAGGTAGGTCCACGATGAAGGTACACGCCCGCGCTACCCGTATGCAGCTTATTTTTATATGTTCTATTCATATTTAAAAATAACTCTTAATTTTATTATTGTAAACTTGACTGTACTGTACTCCACAAAGTAGCGCCCGCAGCTAACTTCCGAGACGTCATAAAGTTTGACGCGACCCATACAATGATAAGTATAATATAGTAGAATCCGTTGTACAATTTATCTTAAACGTATTATGGAATATTTTAAAAACAATTTAATATATCGTGACTCAATATTTTTAATTACAGTATCTTTTCCTGTATTTAAATTATTTAAAAAATTGATTATTAGGAACACGATAATGCTCGATTAAAAGTATTTATCCGTTTTTAATCTAAATTCATTAAAAAGTAAGTTTCTTCTTATCTCAGATAATGAATTACGTCAATTGTTAACAGATAGTATTACGAAAATATTTATTTGTACGAACATTTCAAAAATAAGATTATTCATTGATTTAATTTGATTAACGCATTGATTGCAGTCGTTTATTTTTGTTAACTTTGGAACGAATTAATTGTATTTTGTAACAAACATGTCCATCGTTATTGTTCTGGCCTAGACAGATACTATAGTGAGCCAAGGATTTCTTATAACAGTGGAGTGCTCCTCACTATTGCAGTTGACCTATCTGTTCATAAGAGATTTTGAATATAACGACCCAGATCGGTAGAATTCGCTGAATAATAGTAATAATGGGGTAGTACCACCACTTTTCACCACCACCACCCGTGAAGTGACCTTGTCGCGTTTCCGGATCAGTTTGGACGTAGCCAGGTATAACGAGAGGAGTGTGCACTGCCAATCTAGATGGTGCATGTTCGTCTCCTCAAGCTGGCATAGTGGAGGCGACTGCTGCTCGCACAGGTTTCTCTGTAGTAGCAGTTGTTTCCATTCATGGACCGCACTCTTGCTTTACATCAGGCGGAGCATGGCTTCCGTTGTGAGCACGGATGCTCTACTACTATTTTACACAGGCATGACGCATCACGTGACCGCGTCGAAACTCCTCTGTTATATTTTATCTTTCCAGAGCAGCTGTATTTTACTACTAACAAAAATTACCTAATACCAAACACGCAATAAAGATTTCATTTCAATTAATTTCATTTCATTACTTGTTTTTTGTTAATTTTTCATCATATTTAAATAATAATGTTTATTTATTGTTATGATACACAATACCTAAATTTTCGTGTTATTCAAACGAAAATCTAGTACTTAGGTGTTAAAATTATCTCGCTCGAATAAATTTATTTGAAACTGAAGGGTTTATTAGAAAATGAATTTTCATGCTCCATACGATATTTAGGTAGGTAACATATAATATTATAATATAATTTTTAAGACGCAAAACGAAACTCTTTGTTGTATAGGATTGAAATCGTCACAACAAAACCATTTATGTAAATAGATGCTTCTAAAATTACTTCTAAGGCCCAATTCATGTTAAAGTCAGTACTAAGTAACTATATGAATATATGAAAACGTCTTTATCTTATTTTACATATATCTATACCAAACCTAATAGTAATCACGTAAGAAAAGCACATAGAGCGGCCGTGGTCTAGCGGTAAGACGCGTGAACTCACGATCGATGAGACCCGTGTTCGAACCTCGTAAATTCTGACCGATACCAATGTAACTTTGTTATATGTACTCAGTACCTATAGGCATTATTAAAGAGACTGATGATGGTTATTTGTCTAGTCTGTTGTCCTGGGGTAGTACCACCACTTTCGAATGTAACACCCGTGAAGTGACCTTGCCGCGTTTCGGGAATAGTTTGAAAGTAGCCAGATATAAAAGAGGAGTGTGCACTGTCAATCTAGATGGTACATGCTCGTCTCCTCAAGCCTGCATAGTGGAGGCGACTGCTGCCCGTAGAGATTTCTCTGTAGTAGCAGTTGTTTCTATTCATGGACCGCGCTCTAGCTTTACATCAGGAGTGTTGTCACATGCCGAGCTACAATAAAAAAAAATATTTAAAAAAAATTTACCGGCCAAAGTAGCATTACGGATTCTTGTATAGCAACATCCTGAAAAAATTCGGATACAAAGCTCGTAAGGATGGCCACAACTTTTTTACGCTTTAGGTGAAAGATCAAGACGATATAGCCATCAACCTGTTTAATACTGGTACACAATCCTCTATCAGGGTTGGTAGAGACATCTAATCGAGCCACAATTCTCAGCAATAAGAAAACGATCAAAAGAGGGTAATAGTCGTAATAAGTGACAAGTTTTTTCATTTATGAGAATTTTTAACCGACTTCCAAAAAGGAGGAGGTTATTATATGTTCGTCGCGTATGTTTTTTTTTTTATGTATGTTCATCGATTTTTTCTAAACGGCTTAACCGATTTCAATAATTCAAATTGTACTGTGTGAAGCTGCATCCCATAGTGGTC
Source organism: Tinea pellionella (assembly GCA_948150575.1). Taxonomy (NCBI): domain Eukaryota; kingdom Metazoa; phylum Arthropoda; class Insecta; order Lepidoptera; family Tineidae; genus Tinea; species Tinea pellionella. The sequence goes on from OX411256.1 coordinate 5,815,066, forward strand.
CCATATATTTTTCTAAGATGCACAGTGTGCAGTTTTTTAGTAAAACGGGAAAAAAAGTCAGTTTGTAAAATTTTTTTGCTCCGATTTACTTAAAATGTGTCATACATACTTTACAAAATAAAGTATGAAACACGTGTTTCAGCATTTCTTAAAATTCAATCTCTAAGGGGGTGAAACGGGGCAAAATGGGTTGAATTGTTTTTTTAGTCAGAATTACTTGAAATTTGGCATACATACTTAACAACATAAATAATGAAACACGTGTATCAGCATTTCTTGAAATTCAACCCCTAAAGGGGTGAAACGGGGTAAAATTGTATGAATATTTTTAAATCGGATTTACTTGAAACAGCAGAAATGCTTTACCACATTAACAATGAAACTTGCGTTTCAACCCCGAAGGGGGTGAAACGAGGTGATATAATCAATATTTTTAGTGACAAAATATATAATAAATTATGCTCTTCAATATAAACAATTATATATTAACTTGCGTTTCACCCCGAAAGGGGTGAAACGGGATAAAATGGGTTGGATTTTTGCCAGATTTACTTAATTCTTAGTATATTTGGTCTACACACAGCAAAAAAAAAAAGAAACATGTATTTCAGCATTTCCTGAAATTCAATCTGAAAGGGGGTGAAAGGGGTAGTTTCTTTTTTATTAGATTTATTTAATTTGAATTACGATTAGTATTTGTACGTTTATTATGAAGTTTTTGCTGTTTTTGGTCCGCTACCCTAAAAATGGAAAAATAAAATACCTTTTCAAAAAAAAAGTTGAACCGACTTCAATAAACACAAAAAGCACTCAAAAGTGAAAAATAATTTTTCACAAGAGTATCTACACACAAAGTAATAAACATAAACACTAATAGGTGTTTATTATGTACAAATTAAATGTCTACATACCTACCATATTTTTGGAGTAGGTGCCAAGCTATACCAATTCAAAATTTCAGGATAGGAACACTTGGATATCTTCCTAGATATCACGTATATAAATGTTTCCTTGGCACCTACTCCAAAAATATGGCAGGTATGTGGACAATTAATTTGTACATAATAAACACCTATTAGTGTTTATGTTTATTACTTTGTGTGTAGATACTCTTGTGAAAAATTATTTTTCACTTTTGAGTGCTTTTTGTGTTTATTGAAGTCGGTTCAACTTTTTTTTTGAAAAGGTATTTTTAAAATATATTTTCACCAGCGTTTTTACTTTTTATCCTTAAAACGATGATTACACAAAAATATTTTATTTCGGGTATACGAGAATAATCCCTTGTTGACCTGGCATCGAAAGCCTTTTCATATATCATGTATTTTGGGAGCTTTATTAGTGAGATCTCAACGTCAGTGCACAACGGATTAAAAATAACACAATGATGGCCTTTCCATTTAACCGTACTATTTATAAAATGTCAGATAATTTTGCTCTTAGTTACCTTTTTTAAATATCAGTAATTAAACTTAGCCTGATGTAAAGCTAGAGTGCGGTCCATGAATGGAAACAACTGTTACTACAGAGATACCTGTACGGGCAGCAGTCGCCTCCACTATGCCGGCTTGAGGAGACGAGCATGTACCATCCAGATTGACAATGCACACTCGCTATACCTGGCTACTTTCAAACTATTCCCGAAGCGCGGCAAGGTCACTTCACGGGTGTTACATTCGAAAGCGGTGGTACTACCCCAGGACGGCAGACTGGGCTAATAACCATCATCAGTCTGCCTACCACTCTTTAATAGTGGCTATAGGCACTGAGCGACCAAAGTACATATAACAAAGTTACATTGGTACCGGTCTTTAGCGAGGTTCGAACACGGGTCTCATCGTGAGTTCACGGGTCTCACCGCTAGACCACGGCCGCTCATTATTTATATCTATGATATTATTTAATAGGTCAGATTGATCGTAGCCTTTAGTCGACTCTCATCTTCAAATCTTCCAATATTAACTCAGCGGTATTTCTGAACCTTTGGCCATTTACGGCCGAAATTAATAATCAATCTTGATCCCTTTTTCACTGACTCAGATAGAAAAATAATCCAGATTTTGAATACAGCGTGCCAATAACCTATCTGCCAATCAAAATTGAATCGAGATCTATCCGTCGGTATGTGTTAATCTAAGATTGATTTCAATATCGGATTGTGGATACATTATTAATTTCGGGCGTTAGTGACCATCATATAAGTAGAAATACTAACTTTGGCATTCAATATTATAAATGTATGTACCCTAAACACGCTCAAACGGTTCATCGGATCTTGATGGAATTAAGCATAGAAATAGAATTTTGGCTAAAATAGGTTATTGGATATTTCTTTGCGTTAGATAACTCGTTTATTGAGAAGTTTTCCGTATTTCTTTTTTTAAAGGCGAGTAAAAAGGCCATTTTAACCAATTTCAAAAGTTCCCTGTGAATGGAACGGGAATGCTAAACACATTAATTAATGCCTATATATATAATAGGTTTTTTTTATTTATTTTTTTATTTTAGCATGTCATATGACCGTACTCCGCCTGATGTTAAGCCAAAGTGTTTTAATGTGGAAACACTCTAAGGATAAGTAGGTATGAAATAATATTGTTTTTTGTTAAGTTTAGTTGTACCCACTAGGTACCTACTCAGAGCCAAGCGTGTAAATGTTACGTGAGCGGTCAATTACCACTAAGTGATACATTTGCAAATTAATGCAAAACAGACACATAATTGAAATATTTTCTTATATTTTGCTTAATGTAAATATGTATTAAATTAGACGTGGTTTGCGGTTTCGCTACAGTTTTTTTTTTTTAATAATTTCCTTTTTATGGCAATATAACAATCTTTTTCGTTTCAAGTTAACAATATTATGCATCACGGATCATTCATCGCACTACACAGGCAGCTCGAGTACCAGTCAAGTCAAAATAGCTTCAGTAAATTCGTAGGACCTTTACTAAAACTTCCAACTGAGTTTTGGAAGGAAAATGAAAACTTAAGACGATCTTAAGGAAGGTCATTTACGATCCTTAAAATATTCTAAGAAAATGGATAAAATTAAGTCACTTTATTAGCCTTACATTTAAAAAAAAGTACTCAATTACCGGCCTTTAGTAAGTAGTGTAAAGACTTTTAATTCCTAGATTTTTAGTGTAAACTTGATATAGATATATCTTGTAGAAAGATATTAAATATTAATGATAAAATTAAATTTATGATAGATTTCTGAAAAAATTACAATTTTTGATGGTTATTTTATTAATATGTTATAAATTATGTTATTAAATAATAAATAGTCTAAAGTGAATTAAGATAAAATGATTTCTGATAGGTCAAATACCTATTTAATTAATGTTAATTTGACTAGATTTTGTTTGTTAGGTATGTTGGAAGCCGTTGGATTAGATCATTACGCGTTCAATGATCCAGAACGGAATCATAAATAATTTTGATTTAATTTCATATAATTTAAACAAGTTAAACAATGATAATTCTTATTTGTATTTCTAAAAATACCAATCTATTTAATGTTAATTAATCAAGAGTTCATTCCAAGAGTGGTAGGCAGACTGATGATGGTTCTTAGCTCGGTTTATCTTCGGGTAGTACTTTGAAGCAACAAAATGTGTAACAAAACGTGTCGTATTTCGGGGTCAACTTGGAAGTAGCCAGGGTATAATGAGAGAAGTGTGTCCTGTCAATGGATGGTGCATATTCGTATCCCCAAGCCCAATTTACTTGTGGCAGCAAAAAACCTTTAAGAAAGCTGTATAAAAAAGATAAACAAATCTAAAGCTTTAGAAAGCAAAATTTCTAGAACTTTTATGATATTTTTAAATACCCAAAACCTAATATTTAAGTGAATAGCTTATAACACGCCCTCTGTTTTAACCTTGACTTGATTAACTCTAAATATAGAATATTATAGGCTCCCTACATTTTGTCCTAGGAGATTATTAACATATGACTACACCTATATCCACCCTACGCCATTTTGTTTTTTCACTTTTATTATTGTGGGGCGAATCAGAGAGAACCCAGTAAAAGGATAAGATAGCGTGAAAGCGTTGTAAAGTTGATTTTCTTTAATATAAATAATAAACATCTTAAGGCAATAATATCCTGGATTTTATGTAGCAGTTACTCTTGAGTTAGTCGCAAATAATGTAGGCGGGGTTGTTTGCCTCGACTTGCCTATTATATTGCGTGATAATCATAACAAAACTGTACTTGGTCGACGATATGAAATAAAATAACATTAATAACATCTTGGTATTTATTTTTATTCACGAATTCACGCCTTTCGATAAACTTTTTAAGGTCGGTAACTGTGAGATCTTAAATTAAGGTCATTTTACTGAAAATGGTACAGACTAAGAGGACCTCAGGAATACTCAGGAAGTTTATATACATATCCAATATCCTTAGAGCGACTTAATTCAATTTTTGAAACAAAAATTTTAGACAACGGTCGTCTTATAAAACTTGAGGTTCTAAGGTTAATAGATAGAATTTATTTATTTATTTAAATACAACACATAGTATCAAGCTGTTGACCAGCCAAGTCACTACGCGTCACATCAAATATTACACATTAATTACTAAAAATAAAAAGTTACATAAAAAATAATGACAATAGTGTCTTATTTATAATGTCAGTGTTTAAAACCCACTTGTTGCTATCGTCCTTTTTAAAGGACACCATTTTCCCAATTTCCTGAAAAGCGGAGAATTTTCTTTTTATTTTTCCCGTTAACTAGACCCATATATGACACCAATATCCAAAAATCATTGAATTCTGAAGACAAAAGTTGTTTCAGGAACAAGTGGGTTAAATATAAATATTATCATTAATATAAATGTTCTATTACTAAAAAAAAAACTGAAAATAGTGTGAATAAAGAGTGGTAGGCAGACTGATGATGGTTATTAGCCTAGTCTGCCGTTCTGGGGTAGTGCCACTACTTTCGAATATAACAACGAAGTGAAATAAGCTTCACTTTCGGGATCGGTTTCAAAGTAGTAAATAACGATAGGAGTGTGCACTGTCAATTTGCATTTTTTTATTGTAGCCGAGCTATAATCACTGCGCCTGATGTAAAGCTAGAGTGCGGTCCATGAATGGATACAACTGCTACTACAGATAAATCTCTACAGGCAGCAGTCGCCTCCACTATGCCAGCACGTTACATCTGGCGGAGTGTCGTCATAATGTCGAGCTACAATAAAAAAAGCTACCTAAACTGTACAAAAATAATATCAAGTCATAATTAAACCACATGTTTATAAGGAAAATATAATATTAGATATTTCAATAAGTTCTCATATTTATTTAAGTATTAATATGAACCGTATTTCCGTTCACGATTAAAATAATGTGAAAAACAATTTGTAATTAAATTAATGGTGCGATGTTTGTTTATTTTTCTAAATTGTTTTTGTTGAAGTTATTGGTTTTTATTATTGAGTCATATTTAGCTGATAATTCCGTAATTATGACGTCATATATTATCTTAATTTTAACTTTCACTAGTTTCATGCTGAATGCTAAACTTAATATATAAAACAGCATTTCACAAAATATGTTTTTATATGTTTTATTATAAATTTAATTCGCCTGGGAATATGCAACTCATTATGGTTTGAGCAGTGTTGAAAATATTGTTGTGATTTTACAACAAAAAAATTATTTTAAAGTATTTTGCATGCTACCTTAAATGTCATCTCGTAACAAAGCCACGGCTAAAGTGTAAAATATTTTTATATATTTTTATTTTTTTATTCTTTATTTTGTTTGGGGCTTGCGGTCATATTCGTGGCGATGTCAACCCCATTGAAGCCTAAACAACATTACAATCTATATACAGGATGTCCCGTAAGTAGACGGTATTCTACAAATAGAGGGATTCGATATCTACAATATAATTTGGTAAATTTTTTTTATATCTTCTGGTTTAAAAGTTTTGATATTTTTAAGAAATTACCATATTTTTCCGTTTTTACACAAAAACAATGTTTTAAGAATATGTTTACAATTATTTTTTAATTATGTTTTTATTTAAGTGCATTTAGAAACCAGAGCTTTCTAATTAAAATGTTATTTGGAACCAATTTTATAACCATGATTAAATAAAAAAATTAAATATAAACAGCATTTAATTTTTCAAATTTTTATTTTATCAATTGCTGTTAGTCTCGCTAAAACTCGAGAACGGCTGGACTGATTTCGCTAATTTTGGTTTTGAATTATTTGTGGAAGTCCAGGGAAGGTTTAAAATATGAGTAAATATGAAAAAATACTTGGAATATAGTAAAAACAACAATTTCGCTTTCCCTTAGAAACTATTCCTTTGGTTTTGAATGTCAAACATTTGATGTTCGTCCCGTCGTTTTGAAATCAATACAATTTTAAAGTCGTTCAGAAATCAAATTCTGAGGCGGTACGAAGTTTGCCGGGTCAGCTAGTAGTAACTAAAATTAGATCCTAAATAAAATTTTTAAAAAAAAACAAAAGAAAATACATCATTTATCTTTAAAAAAAAACTAACTTTATACAACTCCACAGCGGCTACAGACTCGGGCTGGGACAACATACAGATTGTCAATTGGCTTCGCTCCTGACACAATCCCTCAACATGTGATTTTTAAAGTTAATTCTGCAACAGTTATTGAGATAGGTTTTTTTGTGTAAAAGAACTGAAGGGGTTTGAGGTTTATAGGGAACTTCTCATTTCTGTTAAAGCATAATTTTAATTATATGCATACGACAACTAATAATAATTAAAGTATAGAACTTGTAAGTAGATTAAATCTTTCGAATTAATTTATTATCTAGTTACGTTATCATTACTTAATCATATAAACATGATATTTTCGCATATGTTATTCGAGTAAATCGTAAATACAGCGAAATTATCGGTTAATTCAACAAATAATTGCTTTTCAGTATAATTGTTGATAAATATTGTACATTAGATGACTTTCATATGTGTTATACTTATTCTAAGTATCGCACGTTGAAATTTTAGATTGTATTCAAAATCATAATAAAAAAAAACCTAATAAATTATTAATTAATATCGGATTAATTGATTTCGTCGATAATATTGTGTTCATATCTTTTAATTAATCAAAAAGTAACTTTTACTACATCCGGGCATCCCTGAAACGAGGCGACCAATTTGTAGAAATTTCCAGCTTCTATCCGCCGGCCCACCTAGTCCAGGGTGAAAGACGTGGGGTGGGTCGTAAGGGAGGCAAGACGGGCGCCGTGAATGGCGCTGGCAAGGTCAGGGGCGACGGAAGTGGGTTACGGGCGGCTTATTGAGCGCCCCCTACTTGCCCCGGCCAACCGAACGGGGGCGCCACGCGTCCTCACATAAATATACCTATTTAGTATATAATAACAACTCTGTTTTCGTTACGTTCGCGATGCTGCAAATTGGAGTAATGTGAGGTTAATTTGTTTACATCTTGAATTAAGACCTATTGATTCGAAGAGTTAGATACGATGTGCCTTTTACGTGTATTAGAATTTTATAATTTTCTTAAAAATAAATTATTATTTATTTAAATGTATTGACTGTTTTTTCTTTTATTGTAGCTCGGCATGTGACGACACTCCGCCTGATATAAAGCTAGAGTGCAGTCCATGAACGAAAGCAACTGTCACTACAGAGAAACTACAGGCAGTAGCTTTGAGGCCAGCATGAGGAGACGAGTATGCACCTTCTAGATTGACAGTGCACACTTCTTTCGCTATACCTGGCTACTTTCAAACTGCTCTCCCGAAACGCGACAAGGTCACGTCTCGAGTGTTAAGTTCAAAAGTAGTAGTACTACCCCAGGACGGCAGACTGGACAAATAACCATCATCAGTCTACCTACTACTCTTTAATAGTGTGTATAGGCACTGAGCGACCAAAGTACATATAACAAAGTTACATTGGTAACGGTCAGAATTAGCGAGGTTCGAACACAGGCCTCATCGATCGTGAGTTCACGCGTCTTACCGCTAGACCACGGCCGCCCAGGACGGCACACTGGGTTAAATTCTTCAGTTATTACATAGTTTTTAGGGAATAAAATTGGTCGGTTATTGTAATAGCGAACGTCTTAATTAAAGATTAATTAGTGTCGGCGTCTGGCTTCGGTTCATTGATTCGCCGCCATGTTGCGCGATGGCGTGATGTAAGAGTTTCCGCATGGGTCGTTGGCGAATTTTGTCCGCCATTCATTGCGAGGTTTTCACAGTGGGTACGGACGGCGAACCCGCGGCCTTGCCTCATGCGCCTACGCTGCGCCAATCAAACATCACCCAAACGAATAACGCCGGCCACCGCAAAATTAGACCAATCTATATTTAAAACATACACGTAGTATTGTGTTTGCGTACGATATTGTTCAATAAATATAATAAATGTACGTAAAATACTATTTTTTTAATGGATCAAGTTATAAACTCGACTGAACGTTCCTGAAGCCATTTATATAGTTGTAGAATCATGCGACAATTCAAAAGAGCCCAAGTAATCCTATTTGAAATAAATATTTTTGAATTTACCTTTTCCTTTTCGTACTTTTTTATTTATATTTCTGAAAAAATACTATAATCCGTGGAAAAACACCCACTTTCGAATGTAACACCCGTGAACTTTTTTCTCGGAGTCAGTTTGGAAGTAGCCAGCTACAGCGAGAGGAGTGTGAACTGTCAATCTGGATGGTGCACATTCGTCCCCCAAGCCGGCATAGCGGAGGCGACTATTGCCTGTACAAATTTCTCTTTTAGTAGCAGTTGTTGCCCTTCATGGACTGCAATCTAGCCTAACATGAGGTGGAGAGTTGTCATACGTCCTAGGTACAATAAAAAAAACCTAAGGATAGGTATATGGTGCATATTTTTAGTTTGAAGTCACAATTGGGGAATGGGGAATAACACTCCTCAGAATTTAGATTTTCCTAAATTTAGCAACAGCCATTAGGCGAGAAATTTAGGAATCCTTCATAATTTAGTAGGTAACCTTCTGCCTCAGGCCATTAAACCGCTAGAGATGGGGCCATTTAGCTAACCGATCCGAATTTACATTACTTAGATACTTACCACTTTTTATAGTAACTCAATCTGCCTGATTTTAAACTAGAATGCGATCCATGAGCAGAAGCAAAAGATATAGAGCCGTGGTCTAGCTAAATGAGACCCGTGTTCTAGCCTCGCTAATTCTGACCGGCAGACTGATGATGGTTATTAGTTCAGTCTGTCGTCTTGGGATAAGCGGCCGTGGTCTAGCGGTAAAACGCGTGAACTCACGATCGATGAGACCCGTGTTCGAACCTCGCTAATTCTGACCGGTACCAATGTAACTTTGTTATATGTACTTTGGTCGCTCAGCGCCTATAGGCACTATTGGTTATTTGTCCTGTCTGCCGTCCTGGGGTACTACCACCACTTTCGAATGTAACACCCGTGAAGTGACCTTGTCGCGTTTCGGGATTAGTTTGTAAGTACCCAGGTATAACGAGAGAAGTGTACTCTACGAACCCGAATAGGGAACATTCTTAGCCTCAAACTGACAAAATTCCTCGACTCAAAGTTCTTAGAAATAGTATTTGAAGCCCAAACGGTAAATAATTGTCGAAATTAATAAAGAAATAAAAAAAATATATTCTATTGTTTCATATTAAAGTAGATTGTTTTCACTTAGTTTAGGTTTCCTAGGTCGTCACAAAGTTTCTCTCGTGAATCACAGCTGCGAATACATTGAGATAAAATCTTTGTAACAGATCTGCGAACGGTAATTAATGACGCATGTTTTATGAAACTGCATTGTTGGTTAATGTTCTATATTATTAACTTATTTATAATAATTATTCGGAGTTTTGGCGGCCATCTTGAGACGTCAGCTTATCCGTCTTGAATTATATTTTTAAGATTCTACCATTTTACTGAAGCAATTTTTGACTTGACTGAGACTTGACCTGACTGTTTAGTGTGATGAATGAATGACTCGTAATGCACAATATTATTAACTTGATGCAAAAAATATGTACTTTGACACTGGAAAATTGTTATACGCCATATAAAACAAAATATTATTCGTATACATATAATATATAACCACTCCTGTACCCCTGGAGTCTCTAGTTCTATCCCTGATTGTTGCAAATGTAGGTACTAAATATTTCATATTATTAAAAATTAGACCACGGTTGCTCTACTTAACCTATTTGTATAAAAGAAACATTATTTTACTGCTAAATAAGATATTTTCTACAAATGTAAGTTGCTGGATGGTGTATGTTATTCTACTTAAGCCGGCATAGTGAAGGAGATATTTATGTGTAGCTCTCTAACTAAATACCGGGCGGAGTACTGTCATATGTCGAGCTCCAATAAAAAATATTATTACATCAGGTCTGTGAACAATTTCATGATAGCTGAAATCGGAGTGAAAATCAGGATAAGTTAGCGACAAAAATATGAATATTAATGTGCACGGAATTTCGTAACTGACAATCTATTTTATTATTAAAATCTTGTAAGAGAAAAACCTTGAACACTTAACGCAATCATTTTTGACAAAGTTTATTGAATCAAATGTTGATTTGTGGAAATTTGCATGTTTTTATACTTTGTGCGCTGAAATATCGTTTATTATCGATTTTCATTGATATTCAATAAATGTAATAAAAATAAGTAGCTATCTGATAAATTCATATCGCATAATACTTACCCAAGTATATATGTATGTTAATGAATGTGTTACAATTTACAGCTGAAGAGATATATTTAAAATTCATGTTATTCTTAGTGTTGGTGTTTCTATGAAAAGTAATCTTGCTAAGTGACTGCGAGCATTGTTTACACAGGTGCGTCGACGCATTCTTTGTTCTCAATATTATCGTCTGTACCGAAGCCCGCATCTCACAAAAAAAGACAGACAGAAATGCTTATTAAGAACATTCCTACCAACATGACTTGTCAATTAACACATTAAAAATATTATTATTCTATTTCGAGTAAAGTTTATCACAAAACTTTTCCAAACATAATCGACTTAAATTAAATGTTTATTATTAACAGCTATTATGTTTTAAACTAACTCACGGCGGCATTAAAACAGCGTAACCAACGTATCTACTTACTTTTACGAGCATAAATCTATTTATATCCATGATGTTGGACGGTCTACATTCTTATCTGAATGCACACGCTAACTACCACCCGAGAGCTACAAACATTTTAATTATAATAGGTACCTATTCAAATAATAGTAGTATTGATTCTTCTCCTAATCACACACGCTCGTATAACAAGATAGGAAACTTAAAAATAGTATGTGTGCACTGCTATGTACAGTTATCGCCGTTCATCACATATGTAATCTTTACGTCACACCCAAATGTGGTTATCCTGCGTCTTACTATTGCCAAATAACTAAACAATATAGTACTTATGTAAATTTAATGTTGTTTCAGAACGTCCGATGATCTCGGCGAGTCTGCCCGGCGAGCTCTGCCATCTGGGGCAGCTGGGCCACGCACCCCCGCCCCCGGGCATGACGCCCGAGTTTCTGGCGCCGCGCCCTTATGCGCGCTATCCACCACGGGCGCCACGCCCGAGAGACAACAATCCCGCGCCAGCCTTTTCCCAAGTCCCCGCGGCTTACAGATTCCTTCAACACCACACCTCCTACTCGCAGTTCCTTTACAGGCCGCCCGCGCCTGCACCTGTGCCACCGTCTAACTATCCCATAAGGCCGAGGCCTACTTCCGGATTCGTACCGCCCGCGCCCGCGCCCAGATCTCCCCCCGCTCCGGTGGCCCCTATAGCGGCACCGGAGCCCTGCGTCTCCCCCGAAAGGGCTGCCCCGGCGCCTTATTTCCGCCGCGGTGCGTTGATAAGACTGGAAGATGGAACTCTCAGAAGAGTGGAAGATATGCGGACAGAGGACTTCGTAGCGAGCGCGGACAAACGTTCTGATCTCACTCTGACACACTGCACTTTAGTGAGACTCGAAGAACGCGGAGAGCAACAACTCGCTCTCACCCTAGCTTATGACAGAAATCGATCTCAGGTGAGCGTGCTCATTTTAACATATCTTTCAAATAATTTATTTAAATTTAATTCAAAATTTAACTATGAATTTAAAATTTTCAGGTGGAATTAGAATCAACGGTGGACCATCCGTTCTTTGTGTATGGACGAGGTTGGGCGTCGTGGTGTCCGGATCACACGTTGCAGAGATACGGGTTGAGGGTGCGAAAGTTGGCGGTGGGTGATGTTTGCGTCTCAATGATGGAGCGACGTGTCACACCGCCACAACCGGCTTACCCCACACCCAACATACATCCCATAAGTCATGCACAACCAGTAACGTCGGTGCCGCCACAGACCTACCCGGAGAACCTCAGTGTCAAAGAAGACGCTCGAAAGAGGAGGTGGTCCGCTCCAGACGTATGCGACGATGATCGTCCGCCGGCGAAGAAACGCTAATGAACGACAAACACACGTCTCCCTATTCCAAGCACAACATATCGTCACTAATTCAAGGATATTTTTAATTAATATTCGTCGATGACGTTACAGTTCGTGTGACGCGCAATATTTTCATAAATTATGTTTAGAAACAAAATAATGTTACGCATTGGACATCGTGTGGATACTGATCTAGTAACTATAATGGTGTTAAAATAATTATACTTAAAGTAAATATAATAATGTTGATATTGAAATGCAACATAGTTAATGTTAATTGTGGCAATTTGTTGAATATTATTTCACTGTTATAGTCTGAACGTAGTTGGCCCAGTGAGTGTTTGTATTTACTTAGTCAGCATTAGTTGTTATTCTTTCTCGTGTGACATACGCTTGTGTATTCTATTCAGGAACCGTAGGTGCTTTTTACTGTCGGGTGCTTTATACGGGCGTACGTTGTAAATAATTAAGTAAATGTTGACCATTGCTGCACTCTTCATTGTGTGCGACGATTTATAATAAGCAAAGTTATTATTCAAGCAGATCTTAATATAGACTAGATATTATGTGATAATGCATGAGATTGTTGAACTCCGCGCGTCTCGAAGGCTCGTGGATCATTAATAGATATGGTACAATGAAGTATGATAATAGAGAAGGCAGAGTGCGATTTAATTTCAGTTAACCGACACATTTTCCTTGTTTTAATGTATAGCGTAAATACCAGAGTGGTTGTGATTCCTCACATATCTTTTGTTCTCCATAAATAAATGCAGAGAGTGTATGTAACCTCCATTCATAGATATATAGTGATCGATGCTTCCCTTCTACAGATATCTTGATCATAATCGGGGACGTTTAGGTTTCATCTATAATTTTATGTCGTCCATGTGTGATACATATAACTTTTCTATAAGAAAATGTATACAATATAAACACATAGTCTGTGATATTTCGTAGTTATTGGGCAGAGTATGATGAACGTTTGTTTGGATAACGAAAATATATGTTTAGGATGATAAGAAATTAATTGGTAAGGAAATTGTATAGTTAATGTTTACTCGAAAAACAAATAAAACAAATATTATGTAGAGACTGTGATTAAATAATATAAACTGTTATTGAATACAAATAATAATGGCCATATCGTGTTATTATAGGAGAATTAACTTTTTACCATAGAGCTATGACCGGCTCGATTTGTTTAGGTGAGATGACCCCGAACTGCATGATTGAAATGTGTTCATGGTATACCGGTAACTGCTTGTCACTTTCTTCATATTATAGACATTTGTTAGGAATTTGGTGTTGTAAAAATGATAAAATAATTTGTTGTATATTGTATGTAATTTTACTTTTAATTGTCTATATTTTATTATTAATTATAATGAAAGATCTCATTTTATTAATCGGTATTTTGTAACAAGGCGCTTCTTTAGATCATGACTATGCCTACCTCACAAAGCAGAAGACTAGTGGCGCCCTCTAGTGGCGAGAGACGACCTTGTATCGGCGTTAGGATCATTGGTGCTTTACATTTTTGACATAAATGAATTATAATAAAAATTGAGTTAACTTACAGTCACAACGGATGGTATCTCCTCGAGTCAACGCGGAGGTGATATTTTCTGTTCTCGGCTCATAAACCGCACTTTAGTTTAACGTCAGACAAAGTGCGGTTTGGCCGGGCTGATATAAATATATGAATATAGTTATACGTATTTATACATCTTATTTTATTGTTTAATCGTCAAAATTGTAGTAGCATTAAGTCTAGACAAGATCTCAATTTGCTGAAAAAAAAAACTTTTCGAAAAGACTGGGTCGCTTTATTGAACGTTGCTTGTTTCTTTGCAGATTTATGTTTTAGTATGGAAGTGATGACGTTCTGTTAGTTATTTATTTGTTTGAAAAAATTTACATTTATTGTAATAGTATTAAAATTAAAACATTTAATTGGCCGTAAAACAAACTTAATTTAACATTATTTCTAGATAATTATTTATTCTAGATAGATATTTTGGACTAAAAAAGATTACGTTAAAAAAATAACAGAACGGCATGGGGACTTACAGAGGGGCATGCTCGTACATTAGACAAGCTTTTAAAGTATATTTTACAAAAACAAAAAAAAAATGCCGTGTATCATTGAGTAACGTTGTCCATTAACTTGCAGTTACACTTCGTAATAACTTCTCAAAGATTAATTTCTGAGAGAAGAAAGAATGATTTATTTACGCAGGAATTAAAAGTACAAAAACATTACTGAAAGTATTATTTGCAAAATTTCACATTTCAAAGTATTAAAACTAAATAAATGCATTTGATTACTTTGGGGAATTATAGTATTATAGATTGACTTTTTTTAAATTAATTGTAATTTTTTAAATCGTGTATTATGTCTTATTATTACGGGTGGTTTAATTAATTTTTTAAATCAAGTAAATTAGAGACTTTTTAAGGGTGTAAAGCAAGTGTAATTTTTCTTAGCTGTTAAAATCCTAATGCTTCCATTTAGTACTTCCAAGTGGTAGTATGTCCAAATGAGTGAAAAATTTTGTAATTTCCGTAGAAGTCAATCTAGTGTATTTATTTATTGTAAAGCAGAATTTATTGGCAACAACAACTAGAACATTAATCTAAAATTATACACAAGTAATTTCTAAGCCTCAAGTTTAAATTTTATGTCGATGTGTTCTAGTTTCTTGCCGTCAATAATGCAAGTGCCCTCATTTTGAATTGAAATTAGTGAATTTTCATTACCATATAAAACTTACGATTTATTGTACTTTGTAAAGCATTTATATGTGTTACATTAATTCATAGCACAATATTCAGATATTGATATGACACTGGTGATAACGTTAAGACGACTATCTTTCCAGGCGTCTCTTTATAGACGCGTATAAATTATGGAAAACAGCGTTATGACGAAACGCCTCTGTGTGACATTTACGCTTTAAATATTCGTCTAAAAAGTCTGCAAGGCTGCTAAAGGCGCTGTCTTGACACGAATATTGTTTATAAATCGGTCAATGCAGTCGCAACAGTTACGCAGTTTGATTGCTATCCTGGGGTAGTACTATTACTTTCAAGTGTTTTTTTTTTATTATTGTAGCTCGACATGTGACATCACTCCGCCTGATGTAAAGCTAGAGTGCGGTCCATGAATGGAAACAACTGCTACCACAGAGAAATCTCTACAGGCTGCAGTCGCCTCCACTATGCCGGCTTGAGGAGACGAGCATGTACCATCTAGATTGACAGTGCACACTCCTCTCTTATACCCGGCTACTTTCAAACTATCCCCGAAACGCGACAAGGTCACTTCACGGGTGTTACATTCGAAAGTGGTGGTACTGCCCCAGGACGACAGACTGGACAAATAACCATCATCAGTCTGCCTACCACTCTTGAAGCGTTACGGGTTCAGTTCTGTCAATGAATAGTACACATTCATCTAACTGCAGGGTGGAGGGGACTGCTTGCTGCCTGCACCTATGTATGCCGACCTATGGAAAAAAATGTTTCGGGTTTGGAGGGACAGTAATTAAATTCTAACTTAATTCAGGAGGCAATATATTTTAAGAAATTATGGCTTAATAATAATTGAAGACTAGTTCGTTTAAACAAGGATTGAATTACCAGCCCCCAAAAAGCGTCGTTGAACGATCCTTAACTATCCGATGTGTAATATCAATACGAGGGTTCTGTAGCTAATGAATACTTTCGTTTTGTAGAATAGAAGCATAGAATCAGGGAAAATATTTTGTATTTTGGGTCTTAAAACTAAACATTAAGGTCCATAGTTGTGAAACGTTGTTAGTAGGCCAGTACGAGTGAGGTTTAACTGACACAAATTATTGTGCCATCCCTGATTTTTTTTTTAAACTTCGTTATAGCAAAGCGATCATCAAATAGTACTTCGAATTAATGAATTCAGCTTTGTATTGGCAAATATAAATTGATATTTTGCTATGAAATTTTACAAAATAAGTGATTATGAAAACAGATTCATTTTTTAAAAAAGTGGCTGTATGGGATTCGTTCCCTTTGCCTTGCCAGAATGGGAGAGGCGAACTAAAAAATGTAATATATTTTTTATAATTAAAATAGATATGACAAATCAATTTACTGTTTTCAAAACACATATAATTATTTTAGATAGCATGAAGAGTTGTGTCATTTAATTCGTAGTTAAATATAAATATTAAATTGTTATAATAATTATTATATATGACAAATCGCAGAATATATATTATATATTTTTTTTATTATAGAATGGAATGAATACTATTTCATATTATTTTTAAATGACAACAATGTTATAAATCGAGATATGTTAAAAATAAGTTAAGTCTTTGTTAAAAGAATGTTAAAAGAAGAGAAAATATAAATGAATATTTGATAAAATTGTTTAATTTTTACTTTTACCCACAATCGATACCACAAATCCAAAAGTAACAAGACCTACAACCCATAGAGGCGTTTTAATTTTTTTTATTGTAGCTCAGCATATGCCAACACCCCACCTGATGTAAAGCTAGAATGCGGACCTTGAACTGAAACAACTGCTACTACAGGAAAATCCCTACAGGCAGTAGCCGCCTCCACTATGCCGGCTTGAGGAGACGAGTATACACCATCTGGATGGACAACGTGCACTCCTCTCGTTATACCTGGCTACTTTCAAACTGTTTCTGAAACGCCACAAGCTCACTTCACGGGTGTTACATTCGAAAGTGGTGGTCCTACCCCAGGAAGGCAGACTGGGCTAATATCCATCATCAGTTTGCGACTAGACGTTCTAATTAACTAATGAAATCAAGGTCTCTGCCTAAAGCTAATTGGATACAAGCGAGTGTATAATGTAGTCATAATTAAAAAAAAAAAATCCACGCAAATATTTTTATTAGCAATTATTAATTCTTCTTTATATAGGGTAACAACATAAGCAGTAACAAAAAAATACTGTTCATATTTAAAAAAGATACATTGGTACAGAGAGACAAAATTGCACAGAACTACAACTTAAATATTATTTTCACCAATAAAAAAAACATACTTCCATTCATTTAGATTTATATCAGAATTTATATGTTATGATAACAATTTCATATCTAAACAAACATTTATATATCAGCCTCATTATCGAGGAGAATTTGTTCACCGGGCTTGAACGCTGGCATACCGAGATATGGGCACGTAGCACAACGGAATGCATCCCCCAAATAACACTGCAAATAAAACAATATTATTTTTATTTATGTGAAAATTGTATTGAAGTGTTGGTTACAGAAGTAGTAGACACTTTGAGTGACCCAATATTATACACAAGAGATAAAACCGACATATCTCCACCACACGTTGCAAGCTATACTAAGCCTAAAAACACAAAGGACCATTTGATATCCAATAACTTTTTAGCAACACAATATTTTAAAATAACATATTATTTTTAATTATATCAACACATCGTTTATCAATCCATAGTCAAAGGATTTAATTGTAAATCATTGTAATGATGTCAATCAATGTAATAATAAAGTCAAAGAAATAACCAGAAAAAGTCTAAGTAATTACGTACTTAATGCTTAAAAAAAATTAAAACTGATTGGCGATATTAACTGCAAACTTATTTTCTTTATAAGGAACTAAAAATCATCAACAAACACAAGAAAAAATATATGAGCCCATTGCTTTTAGGTGACATTCTCCTTTCAAGTTTGTACGAAAAACTGGAAGAGTTATTTAGAAACAAACAAAGTAAACACATGTGAAAGCTGTATAATATATTCTTGAAGCTGTATGTAAAAAAAACATCAGTACTCACACTGCCACAAGATGATTTTGGTGTCTCCTTGGTCTCTCCTCTCAGCTCCTCCGCTAAACCACAACTGCAGTCAGCACAAGCTTTCCTTTTCCCAGTTGTTGTACATACTAAAGCGTAAATAGGTATATTGAATACAGTGAGAGGTGTGTGCACTGTCACTGTGCATACTCGTCTCAGGCCGGCATAGCGAAGGCGACTGCTGCCCGTAGAGATTTCTCTGTAGTAGCAGTTATGTCACTCATGGACCGCACTCTAGCTTTACATCAGGCGGAACTTTGTCATATAGCGAGCTACAATAAAAAAAACTAGTTATACACACTGGTTTATTGTAGCTTGACATATGACAACAGTGACTGATGTTAAGGTAGAGTGCGGTTCATGAACTGAAACAATTGCTACCATATTGAAATTTCTACAAGAAACAGTCCCCTCCGCTATGTCAGCTCGAGGAGACGAGTGTGCAGTATCCAGGTTGACAGTGTACACTCGCTATCACTCATTATAGCTGACAACTTCCAAACTGATCCAAAAACATGACAAGGCCACTTCATGGGTGTTATATTGCAAAGTGGTGGTACTATACCAGAATGACTTTATCAGTACACCTTCATTGTAACTAAAATACAACAAAAAACCATTACCCCTGAGAGACTCCTTGTCAGGAATTTTCAAATCATCATCATCAAGCAACTGATTATCATCTATGATATCATCATCATTGTCAACTGTCCAAGCGGCTTCAATTGTATCTTCTAACTTCCATATCCAATTGTTACCAAGTTTAAGTGTGGCTTTCGACCCCACCTGAAAGCATAATTCAGTAAACAATTAAGTATCAATTTATAAACCTCCATGGAATGTAGAATCTAGGTAAAGACTGGCAAATAAATGACTAAGAACGATACCATCCTTTGTATCAGTGTCAGGGTCATTGGTGCTTTACATTTTTATAATAACAACTAGTTTTTTGTGACACGCTTTGCAAGCTCTGGGATAGTTTTGGAAAAGTGTCGATTCGAAATTGGAGGGCATTTCCTATAACCTTTGCTCCAGGACTTGGGCCTTATCTGGTTCCGTTCCGGAGATATCGCGTTTCGGAGCCGTACGGAACAGACTGCTGGAACATGTCGTGTTTTATCTGAGGTTGCATGGACCTCTTCTATACCTATCAGATAAAATTATCTCTCTAACTCCCCGGCAAGTGCCCATAATTGATGTCAGTCAGTCCGTCAATGAGTAAGCGGTAATCAAATATAATAATATGATAATAATTTGCTTGAGTGAATTTTATTTTGATAAATAAATTACAGGTTTAACAATAATAGCAATTGTCTCACTATGACAAACAGATAAAGGAAAACAAAACACTAACACTAACAGCCATAAAAACTTGAAAGTTGCAGATTCCTCATGGGCTTCCTTTCTGCAATTGAGGAGCTATGGCTGCTATATCTACTGTACATATCTACCTTTTTGTAGATAATATAAAAACCAACATACCTCAAAATTAGGTTTTTCAGCAACATAAACATTACTCTCACTCTTATTGATATTAACAAATCCATTTAATTTGAGCGCACTAGTCAAATCACTTCCATCTTTAAGTATAAGCTTTCCACATGGTCGTAATAACTTTAAAATGAATGCCAATACTTCATCAGTATGTTGGATAGAGTTTGGTGCTAACCAATTTGAAATAACAATGTTGAAAGATGATCGAGTTCTTGTAGCTGAAATATTTGTTAATCAACAAATGTTTAATAAAATTTAAGGTTACGGTTAGTTAAAGTTAAGGTTATCTCCAGATAAAAGGAGACCTTAGAAATTCGAGTAAATAATTATTGCATTAAATCAGACACAGTTAAAGCTTCAATTTAGTACCACTTTCATCTAAAGCAACACTCAATTTTAATACAAACCTAAATGTAACTAACCTATTCGTAATGGGTGGAAGGATTTCGGCATACAAACCTAAATCTAGCCTAACCTATTCGTAACGGGTGGAAGGATTCTGACAATTAAATGTAAATATGTATTAAAAGTGATTTTAAAATTAGTTTTAGGTGTCTGAGAACCTTTGGTACCGCGTTTGAACTCTAACTGGGACTGATTTAATCCAATAAATATCCACTGGAAGTATCACAAAGTTTTAAGGTCTGCTCTAATAGCTAAATTGGATGTGTAAAAACATTACTTTTAATTAAAGTTTACATTTTAACATATTTAAGTTCCCTTATCAGTTAAAAGTCAAAGATATGAATTCGTGCGTGTAAAAATAAAATGTCTTATTTGCATGATCATACATAAGTGATTACTATAAATACTAAAATAATGTTGTAATAACTTACATATTAAGAGCCTTTCAGAGTTTTCCAGACCTACTTCAACATCCGACATGTTTTTGACTTCATTAACAAAGTTTGGAATTCCTTCTTGACTGTCGTTATTCCATACGATTAAAATATTGTCAGAACTCTTTATATTATCCATTTTTAGGATATTTTGTTAATTGCTTTTTTCTTTTAGTTTAGAAAATCAATTACTCACCTCGCACCAAGCAACAATTGACGTTTATGACGTCACAAACGTCAATTCGAACTGTTCTGAAGTTTTGTAAATGTGATATTTTTATATTAAATATTTCTTTAAAAAAATATTTAAAATTTAATTTTAAAATCTTTACTAAAAATTTGTATATTTTTCTCACTAACCAGTACAAATCTATCTACAATAATTTATTTTTGTAACTTTGTTCGCAATGTTGTATTTCTATCGTTTAGAGCCATTGTTCGAACATTCAAAGTTTCAGATTGTATTATGAATAAAGAATTTCTCTATGGTACATTGATGAGATTTTGTCAGATTTTGTGCATTTGTGTAAATATTAAATAGTGTTTTTACAAATATTTGAGGATGTTACGGGAAGCATTTTCAGCAGGAATTTGGGCGTCAATAGGCAGCGCGTTAGGAAAATTATCAGGTTCATCAAATGTAGTGGTAATTGCTTTTATTTTGTTGTTTCATAGACAATATTTTATTATTTTAATATACTTTTATTCTGCTTAAGGCAAAGAGTTCTAGTTCGTGCAGCCTAATACTTTTAATTTATATAATAATAGATAAGGCACGCACGGCTTATTGTCTGCCGACAAATATATTCGACATAATACGAAGAATTTAAATGATCCTAATTATAATACAATAATTGTTATAGGGTGATAGTTATTTAATCTGGCTGGCTATACTTGCTTTGATGGTGGTTATTAATACATGGGGTTGCCGGTGTTATTTGAGATCTTTAGATGCGTGTGATAATTCTGTGACCCCAACTATTATTTCATCTGCATGTAACTATATATGTTCTGTAAGTATTTAAATTAATTTATTTAGTTATAGTTTGTTATATCGCACGTTAGACTTTTTAATATTTTATTTTTATAGGGTATCATTGGTATGCTGTTTTTTCAAGAGACTGCTAGTCTACGATGGTGGTCTGGAGCGACGTTTATAACAATAGGTCTCTCATTGGTAGCAAAGCCAGAAAAAGAACATAACTTATGATCTATGATACTCGTACTTTATAAAAATCAGCATTTATCAGAATTAGTATCGGCGATTTTGATGTAAAAACTTTATTTACTCGCAAGAGCTAATAAGATATGTGTGATGTTTTTTACCATAATAGAAAATACTTACTTAATCATTCCGAAAGTTACATATCATTCATTCTTCACAAATTTAACAGAAAAAAAATCAACGAGCACACGATGCTCTGCTGAGGTGAGAGTCGAACCCACGCTCTTCGCTTTGTGCGGAAGTTGTAGATATGCCGATGGAAGGGTAGAACTTTCAACGCGGTCATGTGAAGCGCCAACAGCTGAGTAACGTAGTTGTTAAAGGTTTTTTCTTAATTTCTTTCGTAATTTCATAATCTTTTCTTTTTCAAGTATTGAATGATTATTAAAAAAAACATTCCCAAATGTTATGATTTTACCGCCCTAAAAATTAAATAGAAAATGATGTGAAGTGAATCATAATCACATATTATGTGCGTATCGCTACAGTCAAAAAGGCTTAAGTAGATATTAAAAAGGGTGTTTGTAAAACTGTATGTACTTTTTAATTAAATACAAAAATCATTTCTATAAAAGAATTTATTTTCAATTTTCTATCATCGTATTATTAGCTTCAGTCTTCAGTTAGCGTTCTGCCTTGTTCAAATATGAACCTTGTTGACTTCACTCGTGCACATTCCGACGAAGCGAAGTAATGTTGTGATTATTTTTAAATTATTATTATAATCGATAAAACAATATTCTGCATATAAAAGTTGAAGTAAATACGATACTATCATCTCGAATTAGTTTTTAGTAGTGTGAATTGAATGATTAATATTTACAACATTGCATCATATTATATACAGCTCGATTACCACTCACTGACTGACTCACTGACATATATAATGAAGCACTTGCCGGGGGGTCTGAGGGGTGATTCTTTTTGGGGCGTGTAGAGGGCGGTCCCGGGACCTCGGGAAAACCTCGACTTTGACCGGAAGCGGACTCTGGACCGGAAGTGACGTCGATATCTCGGAAACGGAACAAGACGGGGCCAAAGTGCCGGAACAAACGTTGTAGGGAATGCCCTCTAATTTCGAAATCGACGCCTTTTTTTTTCAAAATTGCTCAAAAAAAATTTTTCCTCGATCGTATTTACATCCTTTTCCCGCCGGTACGCCAATATGAAACGGAGCATGGCGCTTGGGCGTGGCCTAACAGCGTGCGCGTCGATCGCTCGCCAGGGCTCGCGCTCTCTATGTTCCGCCCGTTCAGAGCGCGCAAGAAAATATAACGACCGTACCAGGGGCCGCCGATGCTTAGATATAGATTGTTTTATAGTTATGTATACGTAACCGTCGCGAATAAACGGCTATATCTCGATAAGTTGATGAGTTAGCGCGATCGTATAAAGAGCAATTTTGTTCGGTATGATGAGCGCTTTTTAGTCGAGAAAGTTTGTCCAGAAGCCCGAAACGGTCACGAATTCGCCCTCCGCGGGCCGCTTGCGCCCGCGGGAACACCCAAATCGCTAGTTATTATTATTATTATACTAATATATAGCTGCAATACCACTGACTGACTCACTCATTGACATCAATTATTTCGCACTTGCCGGTATAGTGGAGGGTAGCGGTTTTTTGAGTCGTATAGAGGGCGTTCCAAAACCGTCGAGAAAAATACGACTTTGACCGGAAGTCGATTCTGGACCGGAAGTGATAGCGATATCTCGGAAACGGGGCGAGTCGGGGCAGTCACCCCATAGAGAAAGTTGTAGAGAATGTCGTCTTATGGCGAAATCAAAAAAAAAATTTTCAAAATCGGGCAAAAAAAATTTTTCCTCGATCGTATTTATATCCTTTTCCCGCCGGTACGCCAATATGAAACGGAGCATGGCGGTGGGCGTGGCCTAACAGCATCCGCGACGAGGCATTTTCGGGACGAACGATCGAAACGGCTTTACCTCGGTCAGTCGGACGGTGAGCGCGGCCGCGTGAACATCGAATTTGCTCCGCGCGGCGGGCTTTCTTTTAAATATCTCAAGAAGTAGATACGTCAGAGTAACCATGTAAAGAACAATTTTGTTCAGTGTGACCAGCACTATTTTTTAAAATTTTTGTTTTAGTTTTTTTTTTAATTTTTTAAAATCTTCATATCTCGAAAAGTTGATACGTTAGCGTCACCGTGTAAAGACCAATTTTGTTCAGTATGACCAGCACTTTTTTTTTTAAATTTTTGTTTTTTTTTTTTTAATTTTTTAAAATCTTCATATCTCGAAAAGTAGATACGTTAGCGTCACCGTGTAAAGATCAATATTGTTCAGTATGACCAGCACTATTTGCTTTTTTTTTTTTTAATTTTCTAAAATAGCTATTACTCAAAAAGTACATACGTTAGCGTCACCGTGTAAAGACCAATATTGTTCAGTATGACCAGCACTACTTTTTTTTTAATTTTTTTTTTTTTTTTTATTTTTTAAAATCGCCATATCTCGAAAAGTTGATACGTTAGCGTCACCGTGTAAAGACCAATTTTGTTCAGTATGACCAGCACTTTTTTTTTTAAATTTTTTTTTTTTTTTTAATTTTTTAAAATCTTCATATCTCGAAAAGTAGATACGTTAGCGTCACCGTGTAAAGATCAATATTGTTCAGTATGACCAGCACTATTTGCTTTTTTTTTTTTAATTTTCTAAAATAGCTATTACTCAAAAAGTACATACGTTAGCGTCACCGTGTAAAGACCAATATTGTTCAGTATGACCAGCA
Organism: Tinea pellionella; assembly: GCA_948150575.1. Lineage (NCBI taxonomy): Eukaryota > Metazoa > Arthropoda > Insecta > Lepidoptera > Tineidae > Tinea > Tinea pellionella. Next base: position 5,839,693 of record OX411256.1, read on the forward strand.
CTACTTTTTTTTTAATTTTTTTTTTTTTAATTTTTTAAAATCGCCATATCTCGAAAAGTAGATACGTTAGCGTCACCGTGTAAAGACCAATTTTGTTCAGTATGACCAGCATAATTTTTTTTTAAATTTTGTTTTTTTTTAATTTTTTAAAATCGCCATATCTCGAAAAGTAGATACGTTAGCGTCACCGTGTAAAGACCAATTTTGTTCAGAAACGTAAACGCTTTTAGATGGCGAGCTAAATATTTTCAAAACTGCCTAAAATCTATTCGATCTAATACGTTTTACGACAAAAAGGGCCTCCGCGGGCCGCTTGCGCCCGCGGCTTTTACCCAACAGCTAGTACTAATATATAGCTGCAATACCACTGACTCACTCACTCACTGACTGACATCAATTATTTCGTACTTGCCGGTATAGTGGAGGGTAGCGGTTTTTTGAGTCGTATAGAGGGTGTTCCAAAACCGTCGAGAAAAATACGACTTTGACCGGAAGTCGATTCTGGACCGGAAGTGGTAGCGATATCTCGGAAACGGGGCGAGTCGGGGCAGTCACCCCGAAGAGAAAGTTGTAGGGAATGCCCTATAATTTCGAAAACGATACTTTTTTTTTCAAAATTGCTCGAAAAAAATTTTTCCTCGATCGTATTTTTATCCTTTTCCCGCCGGTACGCCAATATGAAACGGAGCATGGCGCTTGGGCGTGGCCTAACAGCATCCGCGACGAGGCATTTTCGGGACGAACGATCGAAACGGCTTTACCTCGGTCAGTCGGACGGTGAGCGCGGCCGCGTGAACATCGAATTTGCTCCGCGCGGCGGGCTTTCTTTTAAATATCTCAAGAAGTAGATACGTCAGAGTAACCATGTAAAGAACAATTTTGTTCAGTGTGACCAGCACTATTTTTTTAAATTTTTGTTTTAGTTTTTTTTTTAATTTTTTAAAATCTTCATATCTCGAAAAGTAGATACGTTAGCGTCACCGTGTAAAGACCAATATTGTTCAGTATGACCAGCACTATTTTTTTTTTTAATTTTTGTTTTTTTTTAATTTTTTAAAATCGCCATATCTCGAAAAGTAGATACGTTAGCGTCACCGTGTAAAGACCAATATTGTTCAGTATGACCAGCACTAATTTTTTTTTAAACTTTTGTTTTTTTTTTTTATTTTTTAAAATCGCCATATCTCGAAAAGTTGATACGTTAGCGTCACCGTGTAAAGACCAATATTGTTCAGTATGACCAGCACTACTTTTTTTTTTAATTTTGATTTTTTTTTTAATTTTCTATAATCGCTATTACTTAAAAAGTACATACGTTAACGTAACCGTGTAAAGACCAATATTGTTCAGTATGACCAGCACTTTTTTTTTTTTTTTTTTTTTTTTTTAATTTTTAAAAATCGCCATATCTCAAAAGCTACATTCGTTAGCGTAACCGTGTAAAGACTAATTTTGATCAGTGTGACCAGCACTATATTTTTTTAAAATTTTTGTTTTTTTTTTAAATTTTCTAAAATCGCTATTACTCAAAAAGTACACACGTTAGCGTAACCGTGTAAAGACCAATATTGTTCAGTATGACCAGCACTATTTGTTTTTCTTTTAATTTTTTAAAATCGCCATATCTCAAAAAGGACATACATTAGCGTAACCGTGTAAAGACCAATTTTGTTCAGAAACGTAAACGCTTTTAGATGGCGAGCTAAATATTTTCAAAACTGCCTAAAATCTATTCGATCTAATACGTTTTACGACAAAAAGGGCCTCCGCGGGCCGCTTGCGCCCGCGGCTTTTACCCAACAGCTAGTACTAATATATAGCTGCAATACCACTCACTCACTCACTCACTGACATATATTATTTCGCACTTGCCGGTATAGTGGAGGGTAGCGGTTTTTTGAGTCGTATAGAGGGCGTCCCAAAACCGTCGAGAAAAATACGACTTTGACCGGAAGTCGATTCTGGACCGGAAGTGGTAGCGATATCTCGGAAACGGGGCGAGTCGGGGCAGTCACCCCGTAGAGAAAGTTGTAGAGAATGTCGTCTTATGCCGAAATCAAAAAAAAAATTTTCAAAATCGAGCAAAAAAAATTTTTCCTCGATCGTATTTCTATCCTTTTCCCGCCGGTACGCCAATATGAAACGGAGCATGGCGGTGGGCGTGGCCTAACAGCATCCGCGACGAGGCATTTTCGGGACGAACGATCGAAACGGCTTTACCTCGGTCAGTCGGACGGTGAGCGCGGCCGCGTGAACATCGAATTTGCTCCGCGCGGCGGGCTTTCTTTTAAATATCTCAAGAAGTAGATACGTCAGAGTAACCATGTAAAGAACAATTTTGTTCAGTGTGACCAGCACTATTTTTTTAAATTTTTGTTTTAGTTTTTTTTTAATTTTTTAAAATCTTCATATCTCGAAAAGTAGATACGTTAGCGTCACCGTGTAAAGACCAATATTGTTCAGTATGACCAGCACTATTTTTTTTTTAAATTTTTGTTTTTTTTTTTAATTTTTTAAAATCGCCATATCTCGAAAAGTTGATACGTTAGCGTCACCGTGTAAAGACCAATTTTGTTCAGTATGACCAGCACTTTTTTTTTTTAATTTTTGTTTTTTTTTTTTAATTTTTTAAAATCTTCATATCTCGAAAAGTAGATACGTTAGCGTCACCGTGTAAAGATCAATATTGTTCAGTATGACCAGCACTATTTGCTTTTTTTTTTTTTAATTTTCTAAAATAGCTATTACTCAAAAAGTACATACGTTAGCGTCACCGTGTAAAGACCAATTTTGTTCAGTATGACCAGCACTAATTTTTTTTTAAATTTTGTTTTTTTTTAAATTTTTTAAAATCGCCATATCTCAAAAAGTAGATACGTTAGCGTCACCGTGTAAAGACCAATTTTGTTCAGAAACGTAAACGCTTTTAGATGGCGAGCTAAATATTTTCAAAACTGCCTAAAATCTATTCGATCTAATACGTTTTACGACAAAAAGGGCCTCCGCGGGCCGCTTGCGCCCGCGGCTTTTACCCAACAGCTAGTACTAATATATAGCTGCAATACCACTCACTGACTCACTCACTGACTGACATCAATTATTTCGTACTTGCCGGTATAGTGGAGGGTAGCGGTTTTTTGAGTCGTATAGAGGACGTCCCAAAACTGTCGAGAAAAATACGACTTTGACCGGAAGTCGATTCTGGACCGGAAGTAGTAGCGATATCTCGGAAACGGAAAGAGATGAGGCAAAAGTGCCGGAACAAACGTTGTAGGGAATGCCCTCTAATTTCGAAAACGATACTTTTTTTTTCAAAATTGCTCAAAAAAATTTTTTCCTCGATCGTATTTATATCCTTTTCCCGCCGGTACGCCAATATGAAACGGAGCATGGCGGTGGGCGTGGCCTAACAGCATCCGCGTCGATCGCTCGTCGGGGCTCGCGCTCTCTATGTTCCGCCCGTTCAGAGCGCGCAATGAAAATATAACGACGCATTTTCGGGACGAACGATCGAAACGGCTTTACCTCGGTCAGTCGGACGGTGAGCGCGGCCGCGTGAACATCAAATTTGCTCCGCGCGGCGGGCTTTTTTAAAATATCTCAAGAAGTAGATACGTCAGAGTAACCATGTAAAGAACAATTTTGTTCAGTATGACCAGCACTATTTGTTTTTTTATTTTTTTTTCAATTTTTTTTAAATCGCCGTATCTCAAAAAGTACATACGTTAGCGTCACTGTGTAAAGACCAATATTGTTCAGTATGACCAGCACTATTTGTTTTTTTTGAATTTTTTTTTTTAATTTTCTAAAATCGCTATTACTCAAAAAGTACATACGTTAACGTAACCGTGTAAAAACCAATATTGTTCAGTATGACCAGCACTATTCTTTTTTTAATTTTTTTTCAATCTTTTAAAATCATCATATCTCGAAAAGTAGATACGTTAGCGTCACCGTGTGAAGACCAATATAGTTCAGTATGACCAGCACTAATTTTTTTTTTATTATTTTTTTTTTAAATTTTTTAAAATCGCCATATCTCGAAAAGTAGATACGTTAGCGTCACCGTGTAAAGACCAATTTTGTTCAGTATGACCAGCACTATTTGTTTTTTAATTATTTTTTATTTTTATTTTTTAAAGTCGCCATATCTCGAAAAGTACATACATTAGCGTAACCGTTTAAAGACCAATTTTGTTCAGTATGACCAGCACTATTTGTTTTTTTTTTAATTTTTCTTTTTTTTTTAATTTTTTAAAATCGCCCTATCTCGAAAAGTAGATACGTTAGCGTAACCGTGTAAAGACCAATTTTGTTCAGAAACGTAAACGCTTTTAGATGGCGAGCTAAATATTTTCAAAACTGCCTAAAATCTATTCGATCTAATACGTTTTACGACAAAAAGGGCCTCCGCGGGCCGCTTGCGCCCGCGGCTTTTACCCAACAGCTAGTTATATTATATACAGCTCGATTACCACTCACTCACTGACTCACTGACATATATTATGAAGCACTTGCCGGGGGGTTAGGAGGATGATTCTTTTTGGGGCGTGTAGGGGGCGGTCCCGGGACCTCGGGAAAACCTCGACTTTGACCGGAAGCGGACTCTGGACCGGAAGCGATGCCGATATCTCGGAAACGAAACGAGGTAGGGCACAAGTGGCGAAACAAAAGTTGTAGGAAATGCCCTCTAATATTGAAATCCATAATTTGTTTTTTCAAAAAAATTTTTTTTTTTCAAAACTACCCGAAAAAAAACTTTTTCAGCGCCGCGAAGCGCGCCCAAAAAACTAGTTATATTATATACAGCTCGATTACCACTGACTGACTGACTGACTGACTGACATATATTATGAAGCACTTGCCGGGGGGTCAGAGAGATGATTCTTTTTGGGACGTGTAGAGGGCGTTCCCGGGACCTCGGGAAAACCTCGACTTTGACCGGAAGCGGACTCTGGACCGGAAGTGACGCCGATATCTCGGAAACGGAACGAGATAGGGCCGAACTCCCAAAACAAAGGTTGTAGGGAATGCCCTCTAATATCGAAATCCATAATTTGTTTTTTCAAAAAATTTTTTTTTTCAAAACTACCCGAAAAAAAACTTTTTCAGCGCCGCGAAGCGCGCCCAAAAAACTAGTTAATATATACAACTAGATATGCAATAACGCTCCCAATGTGACGCGAGCAAAAAGATGATCGCGGTCACTTTTATGTTTTCTGTCAGTTAGTATCTGACTTGGCGGCAACATTGTCAAATCGTTTGAAGCGGCTTACGTTTTTTTAATGCCCGATGTATGAAGTTTGCTCCTCTAGTATATATCTCTATGGATTAGAGTACGTAAAACCTAATCCGTTAGGCGTAAAGCAAGTCATAACTTTACCTAAAAAGGTAATGAACGCGTTTTCCTGAAGTATTAATTATTTAAGTTTTCAGATATTGTTGCAGTAATAGGTCCGAAATAAATAACTTTTAAATACACTTTTACTTAAATTGTATTGTATTTTATACTTAACTAGGAAATAATAATATCGATAAAACATAAGAGCATCACTAGATGGCTTACAGACGCAGCGTCGCCCGCCCCAGTCGGCAGTGCCGCGGTGGGTTTCTTCTTCGCTGTCCGTGTTTTCGGTACTCTTTCTTCACTATTCACGCACTTAAAACTTACACTCTTTATTTACATGTATTATAACTTAAAACTGTAACTATTTTATTAAATATAGAATTTACGAATTTGCTTTCTTTTGCAATAATTTTAAAGATACTTTTAATCCGGTTCGATATGGACTGAACTCACTCCCGCGTGTTCTCGGTTCCCGCGTCAACATAGTAGTCATAGAGACGCGTGTTGACAGAATTGTTTGTAATGCTATTAAAAACTTTTATTAAACTGTTACAATATTAGAAGTAATTTTTAAATTTGAATAAGTTGTTTTTGTGATTTTTATGATGACAATAATTTTTATGAAATCAAAGGCTGTGCTAAAGCTGTGAAAATGGGAAATGGAATGAATAAGGTAGGTATCTTTTTTGTATTTATTTTTTAATATAAGCATTTTTTTGTGACGAACAAGTGGTCGATTGCAAAAAGTGTTGCGATGCGCGAGTTTTGGAGGTTAGTTACGTAATCGCGGCGAGTCGTAGCAATTCGTAGATTTCGTAGCGCCGCGTGTAGTTACAAACCGTATTTACAGAGCTAGGTTCCCGCTAGAGGTTTATGTTCCTTATTACGTATTTTTTTAGTATTATTTTCACAATATTTTCGTATGTAACTGATAAAAAGAAAATTTTAAAATATTTGGGCATTATAAAAAAATACATGGTTTCAGTTTACAGAAATATAAAAATTGCTATATTAATATTTCGAGACGTACTTTTTTTTATTGTAGCCGGCATATGACAACACTTTGTTGATGTACGGCTTTAAGTCCACCTTTTGTAAACTTACAATAAAGAATATAAATAAATAAATAAAATGTAAAACTAGAGTGCGGTCCATGAACGGTCTACTACAGAGAAATCTCAACAGGCAGCAGTCGCCTCCGGTATTGCAGCCTGAGGAAACGAGTATGCACCATCTACATTGACAGTGTACACGGGTGTTACATTCGAAAGTGGTGGACCTACCCCAGGACGGCAGACTAGGTCGTCATAACCATCATCAGTCTGCCTACCACTCTTAAACGTACTTCTACCTACCTCAGACATATTCTTAAGTACGATAGACAAAAAAAATGGATTCGTATAGAAAAAGGCCGATATTATAAAGTTATATTGAATGCATGCCAAAAAAGCACTCAACCAAAAAGAGGAAAAACAAAACAGTATTTTACTCTCATATTTATTTCACGAGTACTTTACACTTTTAAAATAAACGAGTGGTAGACAGTGAAGTGACCTAGTCAGGTTTCGGGATCAGCTTGGAAGTAGCCAGATATAATGCTAAAAAACTGTTTTCTATCAACCAGGACAGTGCACGTTCAGCTTCTCAAGCTAGCATAGCTGAGGCCTCTGTAGACATTTCTATGTCCACGCAAGAAGGTCACAAATCTATTATTAGTAGCAGCCACCTGTAAGAATAAATAAACTACGCGGAGATGACCTTTTGTATTTAAGGTTGATCTTCAAAACCTTTTCTGGCCTATTTATAAAAACATATCACAACAAAGTTTACTACCTATATTTTTTTTAGTTTTATATGGAATTATAACAATTTGCCAGTGTCAAAGTAAATATTTTGCATCAAGTATTGTGCATCACGAGTCATTCATTGATCACACTTAACAGTCAGGTCGTCTCAGTGAAGTCAAAAATTGCTTCAGTAAAGTGGTAGAATCTTTGGTTTTGGAGGGAAAATGGAAACACTTCTTTTGAATTGTTTGCCCACACTCACGCACGTTCACGAACATTTAATGGTTAATAGTCCACTATTATTATTCATTAACACTCGAATAAACACAAGTTGAGAAAAATAATTCAAGACAGATAACCTAATGTCTCAAGATGGCCGCCAAAACTCTACTACCTATTTTAGTTATGTATAGAAAATACTAAGTATTTTTTCCATACACAATACGCCTTGTCTTTAAGGATAATCGTGGTCTGGCGATAAAATACGTGAACCCTGTGAAGATCGATGAGACCCGTGTTGACTCGCTGACCGGTACTAATGTACCTATATTATATGTACTTTGGTCGCTTAGTGCCTATGACAGCCTCCACTAGCTTACTTTAGGCATAAAAAATTGTAATAATAATATAATAATAATAAATGGCTTGTTCCTAATCAAATAATTCAAGACAGATAACCTAATGTCTCAACATGGCCGCCAAAACTCCCAGAGACTCGTTTGATTAATTATTCCTTATATTCCTTTCTGTGTGCTCAATAAATAATATTGTATAAACGTGAAATAAGTCTTGGATAAGAAGTCAACTGATTGTAGGCGAAAACAGAAAAATTATTGGAGATACTTTTTTTTATTTTTGGGTTACCAATTTAAAATTAATTTTAGTAATAGTAAAAAATAGTACTGACTTGGAGTTTTGGCGGCCATCTTGAGACGTCAGGTTATCTGTTTTGAATTATTTTCCTAAACTTGTGTTTCTTCGAGTGTTAATGTGGATGTGGTGGATTAATAACCATTAAGTGTACGTAAATGTGGGCAAAGAATCCAAAAGAAGAGAACCTGTGTTTCCATTTTCTCTCCAAAACTCCGCAGAAAGTTTCAGTAAAGATTCCACCACATTACTGGAGCAATTTTTGACTTGACTGAGTCTTGACCTGACTGTTTAGTGTGATGAATGAATGACTCTTGGTGCACAATATTATTAACTTGATGCAAAAATGTTTACTTTGACACTGGCAAATTGTTATAATGCCATATAAAAAAAAATAGTACTGACTTGAAACTTTGTATACGGACTGATATTAGATTATATTTATTTATTTATATTTACCCGCCCTCGTAGTAATTTTAAACTTAATTTGATAAGGGCCTAATTGTATTATTATAGCATCGTAGAATTTCCGTTCAAATGTTTTTTTTTTAATAACACGAGAGGAGAGATTATTAGATACTTGTACTAAGTGGTAATTAAATAATCATTGTTATTAATTAGACTTTGTACCAAGTTTTACAACTATATTTCACTTTAATGGTTTTATGCTACAAGGGAATCGAGGTCATATAAAAGTTATTATTACCCTACAAAATATTACATTATTTCTCTATTTTACGACAAGGAAGAGAGATACTTGAACCAAGAATAGTCGAGACCGAGATCTTTTTTTTATTGTAGCTCCGCATAAGACAACACTCCGTCTGATATAAAGCTAGAGTGCGGCCCATGAACGGAAACAAATGCTACTACAGATAATGTTCTACAGGCAGCAGTCGCCCCCTCTATGCCGGCTTATGGATACATGCACCATCAAAATTGACAGTGAACACTCCTCTCGTTATACCTGGCTACTTCTAAACTGTTACGCGACTTCACGGGTGTTACATCCGAAAGTAGTAGTACTACTCCAGGACGGCAGACTGCTCTAATAACCATCATCAGTCTGCCTATCACTCTTTAATAGTGCCTATAGACACTGTGCGACATTTAGCGAGGATTGAACATGGGTCTTATCGATCGTGAGTCCGTCCTCTACTGCTAGACCGCAGCCACCCTACACTTAATACATTTTTTTTTATTGTAGCTCGGCATGTGACCACACTCCGCCTGTTGTAAAGCTAGAGTGCTTTCCTTGAATGGAAACAACTGCTACTACAGAGAAACCTGTGCGAGCAGCAGTCGCCTTCACTATGCCGGCTTGAGGAGACGAGCATGTAGCATTTAGACAGTGCGCACTCTTCCCGTTATGTTTTTTCTCACATACCTTCTATCTACTACCTATCGGGGTACCCAGTAACACAGGTTCTAAGAACCTAGTACAGGGGTCCTTGCAACTTTTATTATTTTACTTTTTACAATAAATTATATTTAATTTATCTATTTTATATTAAAGGAAACGTGTAACATAAATTCTTCCAAGGAAAGATCTAAATAGAAATCTAAATACAATCAATTATTCAAAAACCAAGCCAAAAAAGTAAATTACAATAACAAAGAAAAGGATAATGTAATAAATATACTCGGCACCGAACCGTCTACCTTATGTAACCTAGTAAACAAACGCCACCCTTGTTTACACGATCGGGTCATTTAGGTACGAAAGTCAGGCGACCTAAAATTTATTTTTGGCAGTGGATACTTTTATGAACACCAAGTATAAACAGGAATATTGCAAAAGTTAATGAAAGGCTGATTTTGTCCTTTTTAGATAGGTAAATTGAATTCGATTTTGATCCGTTTTTTTTTTTGTGAATCTATATCTCATTCTGCCTATCCCGGTAAGGTTAGGGCGTGTAGTTCACGTAGTTAGTTCTAATGTTCGATTATTTTTCACCAAGGTTATCCAAACTCATAGGCGGCACGTATTTCGACGCGTCCATTGCTTGCGTGTCATTTCTAAAAAAGAATATTAAAAAAAAATATCTGAAAAAGAAACTAAAAAAATTTATTATTTCTTTATTTTTATTACAAGTTTTTGGAGAGAAAGAGCGGCCGTGGTCTAGTGGTAAGACGCGTGAACTCACGATCGATGATACCCGTGTTCAAACCTCGCTAATTCTGACCGGTACCAATGTAACTTTATTATATATACTTTGGTCGCTCAGTGTCTATAGGCACTATTAAAGAGTGGTAAGCGGACTGATGATGGTTATCAGCCCAGTCTGCCGTCCTGGGGTAGTACCACCACTTTCGAATGTGAGCACTTAGCGAGTGGAGTGTACACTGACAATCTAGATGGTATATACTCGTCTCCTCAAGCCAGCATAGTGGAGGCAACTGTTTCTCTGTAGTAGCAGTTGTTTCCATTCGAGGACCGCATTCTAGCTTTACATCGGGCGGAGTGTTGTCACATACCGAGCTACAATAAAAAAAAGGGAAAATATTTGTATATCTGTTGTAGCTATCATTTATAAATGTGTAGGTAGACGAATATGTCAATATGTCGCTACGACAAAAAAGTTATTTGCCAATAAAGTTGAATATGAAATATTGCGTGACAGACAGGCTCGCGTGTCGTATTAACTCCACATCATAACTTTGCCCTATTTCTATTTTGTTATACTAATCTACTAAAAGATAAAATCCAACGTGAATTCAATAACAAACAATGGATAGATAAACCTATGGATTGTCCCTTCATAAACATTCATTAGACAACATTGTGTTTTTATATTATTTTTTGTTTTTTTTTTTCATCTGACAATATCGATTAAAGTCGTTGCCAGTAACAATTTAAAGGATAAAATTAATATAAAAATAGAGTGCAGTCCATGAGCGTAAACAACCGCTATAACAGAGAAAATGTCTGCAGGCAGCAGTCACTAGTCACTACCGCTACGCCGGCTCGCCTCGTTACGCTCGGCTACTTCCATCTCGAAACGCATCTAGGTCACTTAACGACAGACTAGGCTAATAACCATCATCAGTCTGCCTACCACTATTTTAATTAGTACTTGTATTGTAACGTAGGTACTGAGCGACTACAGTATACATTTAAGATGGTTACATTAGTACCGGACGATATTTTTGCGAGATTTGAACGTGAGTTTCTCGATCATGAGTCCTCGGTTTCATCTGTTAGGCCATGGTTGCTCTTTAAACCGGTATGTCATATCAAAATATTCTTTATAAACGTTTTACACTCTTTTGTTTTCTATATATACGTAGTTTTATCAATATTTAAGCTTGCCAATTGCTGTGTAAGAAATCTGCGAGGGTCAAGCGGTCTCTAGGCGCTTCTCACAGGAATAGATGAAGAGGTTGAATTATTTACACATTTTGCCACGTACCTACACTATGTGATTATAGATATACTTACCCTACAAGTAAATTTTGTTTTGATGAAATTAGTTTATGTCAGACTATTGACTACCTACTTATATAAGATTTATTGAATCGTCAGTAACGCTAAAACGGTATGAATAAATACCATAAATTAATGATTGGTCTACGTACTCGTGCTACGAGTATCAGCTACTACATATTACAATAGTAAGCAGCAGTCGTCTCCGCCATGCCGGTTTGAGCCCAGCATGACCGTCCAGGTCAGTTTAAATATCCAGCTAGTTCCTCCCAAGTCCCTGTCTACCGGCCTAATATTTAACCATAACCTATCTTTAATTTACCTTTAATATTTATCTTTTTATATATTTTTTCTTGTTCCATAGGTCCTTCCCGGACTTTACGTGGGAAATTATCGTGACTCAAAGGATCCAGTGCAGTTAGAAAAATATAAGATATCACATATTCTGTCCATACACGATGCTGCCAGGAGATTACATTCGGTGAGAGACTTTACAATTTTTTTTATGAATTTTTAATGAAAAAACCTGAAAAAGGCCCGAAAACCTCGTTTATTTTTATAGCTGTAGCTTATTTTTAATCTTAAGTGCAGTCCATGAGCTGCTTATATGGTTTTTTTTATTAATACGAATATAAAATTTAATATAAAATTTTTTAAAATATTATTTTCTACAATGCTGAACAAATACGTTATTTAGTGTAAAATATAAGTAAGCATGTTTAATGACTTGCGTTATGTGAATTTGCAATCTTCATTTGTCATTCAGTCGTTCCTGAAATGGGGACGTGCGCTTCCCATTATACATTCAGATGTAATTTGACATCAGTGCTCGCTTGAGACCATAATTTAGTTTGTTCTGTTTCCAACAAGAGAGAGATGAAAGGTGACTAAGAATTACAAATTCTACATAATATTATTAAAAAGAAAACAATCGCTTACGTAAAGTATTTTCTACAGTTATTCGCGAATATGTTCTAACCCTTAAATGCATATTGTTGCCAATTGTCTACTTTCATTTTCATAAAAAAATTATTAAAAAACCTGAGTGTCTGCGTTTGCACAGGACTTTCACGTGCTGAGTGCATCAAATACTTTGTGTCATAACAAAAATCGTAATTGAATTTTTTAAATTATTATTTACGTAATTTTCCTATAATATTTTATTAATTTAAAACAAAAAATCATGCATTTAAGGGTTAAATGAATTAAAAGTTTATGTGCAGCTTATTTCTTTTTTTATTATTGTAGTTCAACACTCCGCCTGATGTTAAGCTAGAGTGCTGTCCATAAACGGAAACAACTGCTGCTACAAATACGTTTCTACAGGCAGCAGTCGCCTCCTCTGTGCCGGTTTGAGGAGACGAATGTGCAGATTGACAGTGAATACTCGTCTCGTTAAACCTGGCTACTTCCAAACTGTTCCCGAAACGCGACAACGTCACTACGGGTGTTACATGCGAAAGTGGTGGTACTACCTCAGGATGGCAGGCTGGGCTAATAACCATTATCAGCCTAAAAAAAAACCTCACAAAATCTTTTAATTATACTTACGCTTGTAAAACGCCGGTTCCCTAATTTTTATTGTAACCCTTCTAATAATAAAAATGAATGGTTTATTTGTTTGTCCCGTATACGTTTCAACTGCCAACCAATTCTCAAATGTTGTAATTTCCTCATTGGCTATCAAATTATATGACTCACCTCTTTATCGAGGAAGGTTTGAATTAAAAAAACCTAACTAGTCTAGAAAATATGTGGGTTAACTCATCGATTTTTTTAATACATTGTAGTGAGTCATGAATAATTTATGTGTTCAACCGCAATCATTTTTATTACATGCCCTTTATTTTATAAAGTTTTGAAGTAATTAAAATTATATGCATAAGGTAATTTTTTCAGTAGCTAGTTTACTTTTTTCTAGTATTTAACTCAAAATTTTAAGAGCCATTTGCTGATTATTTGAAATAGCTAAACGTCTTAGAAATATTTTTAGGCATACTTTCAATAAATTTCATCCAGGCGTACTAAATAATGACACTTGATAGTTTAAAACTATTAAGCTAGTATTTTATTTTTTATTTATTTTTTTATTTATTTTTTTTATTTAGTATTTTATTGTATAAGTATTGCGGTAGGCAAACTGATGATGTTTATCAACCTAGTCTGCCACCGCACCGTCCTGTAGATTAGTACCACCATTTACAGGTACAGCCTGTAATTGATTGTGTACAATTGTCTCCTCAAGCAGGGATAGGGGAAATGACCGCTTCCTTATTATTAAAGTATGATAAAAATTGAAAAGGATAGGTTTTTTTGGTATCAATTGTAGTGTTAAGCAATTTAATTGTTGCCTAGCAATTGAAAGAATGAAGAATAAAATAGAGAAATTTCGGCACGTTCATATAAGTACTCTGTGTAGCTTATTGCTAAGAATTACTGTTATATTTTGATTTATTTGCACATTGATTTCTCGTATATTGTGTGTATAATAGTTATTAAACGCGTAGGAGTTCGTGTAGGCGAAATATTCTTATTGATTTATTAAATAATACGATATTTTGTTAAAAGACTATCCATAATTTATAAGATAAATTCCACAAACAAGAAGCTTATTTCCTAGCGAGATTTAATTAAAATTTCAGTGGTATTCTCCTAGAGGATAATATCATTGAACATTTTCAAAGGCAGTGATAACCTGTATTAATGGAATTGTAAACTGTATTTACGTGATTTTATTTGTTTTCATATTGTGCTGATTTTATGCAATAATTACGCATTTTATATTAGTTTCAAGGCAGTAATCGCCCTTCCTATGCCGGACCGAGAAGTCGAATGTACACCATTCAGTTTTCCCTCTGCTTATGGACCGCAGTCTGGCTTATCGTCAGGTGCTATTGTAAAAAAAACTTATTTTATTTTCATTTTAACAAAGCACCTACCTATCCTGTTCATCAGTCTAAATCTTTATTTATCCTTTGTGAAAACCGCTGAAAACCCACCGAGAGTTTATATTTTATGAATGAAGCGAGCAGGGTTTCATAACCCTCGTATATCTTAGGGCATGCCACAAAAATTGGTCAGATAAAATCCCTCAGGAAATACAGGAATAAGAAAATAATATTTGCTCCGAATCTTATTTCGCGCCTTATTGAGTTTTAGAAATCATATATCGTTAAATTAGTAATATGGGTTTAACAAACGAAGGATTCGCCTCCGCTATGCATTATAATACCGAAACGCAACTAGATAATTTAATAAAATCTGTAAATTTTACGATATTGAAAAAATCGTGAAAAGTTCGATGAAAAAAATCGATTGAAAGAAAAATATTTAGGCTAAAAAGGCTTAAAATTCTTGTTATAAATATAATAAACCAAATCCGAGAAATTAAAACGAATATATTCGAATCATTAAAAACTGCTCGATTTTATAAAAAATATTCAGTAAGCTTGTTATTGATGAAGTTTTAGATATTTTAAAGATATAGTGTAATATTCTGCTTATCCCTTAATGATAGAATTATACTATTTATAATAAGTGAATACTATTTTATAAAGCTTTCAATAAAATAAATTAATTCGCAATTTCGAAGCAAAAAATATTTGTAACTTTATTTATTTCGTAGTTCATGTAAAACTATCACGTAAAGGTACTCAGAAAAAGGACATATTATTCGGAAATTGTCGTAAATGTCGCCTTTACCTTTGATATATTAAGGACATTTTTCGAGTAAAATTATTTGTTTTCTACCTACCTAAATAAATGTATTTGTAAATAACTTCATTTTGATGTAAATTATCAAACATTTTCAGTTTAATATATATGTATTTTTATTGTAGCTTGGCATGTGACAACACTCCGCCTGATGTAAAGCTAGAGTGCGGTCCATGAATGGAAACAACTGCTACTATAGAGAAACCTGTGTGGGCAGCAGTTGCCTCCACTATGCCGGCTTGAGGAGACGAGCATGTACCATCTTAGATTGACAGTGCACACTCCTCTCGTTATACCTGGCTACTTTCAAACTATTCCCGAAACGCGACAAAGTCACTTCACGGGTGTTACATTCGAAAGTGGTGGTACTACCCCAGGACGGCAGACTGGACAAATAACCATCATCAGCCTGCCTACCACTCTTTAATAGTGCCTATAGGCACTGAGCGACCAAAGTACATATAACAAAGTTACATTGGTACCGGTCAGAATTAGCGAGGTTCGAACACGGGTCTCATCGATCGTGAGTCCACGCGTCTTACCGCTAGACCACGGATTTCAACATACTTATTAATTTTATTTGTAAATCGCTTATTATAATCATAAACAAGAGAAGAAGATCTCATATTTATCCCTACCGCTTATAATAGAGACTTATAATAGATTAAAGTCTCATTTTTCTAATTTATCAAAAAAAACCTTTAATAGCGAACCAATCTCAACGCAAATTTCGCCTATCGTAATGGATTTAGAATTTCATAGCCATCAATCTTAGGTGCCTCCCATAAAATCTTGCAAGTCAGATAGAGTATATTTATACATACATATAGATATAATAATTATAATCTACGTATCTTGACGTCCTAAAGAAAATATGTTGACCAAAAAAAAATTAACAAAGCAGCCGTGGTTTAGCGGTAGTAGGCGTGAATTCACGATCGATGAGACCCGTGTTCATATCTCGCTGCTCGGTATGTTATATGTATGTACTTTGGTCGCTTAGTGCCTATGACACAATCACTATCTTAGTATCTATAGGCATCAAAATATAATGCTTACGTAGCTCAGTTTCACAGTTACACGTGCCAGCATTCGTAGCAAGCTGTCAGGTACAAAATTCATTGAATATTCATTTGTTCGGCGCTCATACCGGTTTAAATATTCAAAATCTAGTCTCTCACTTTGTCTAGAACCTAACTTGAATTCAGGTTTCCTGGGATAACGTATTTATGATTCAATCGCTTGTAAAATGTTGCACGTCTCTAGTTTTGTACATCACTGAAACACAGAGTCGTCTTTAGGCATAGGCTAGTTCCCAAAAATTGTACTAAAAAAAAACAAAACAAGCAGTAACAGAAAAAGCCAACACCAAAAACAGAAACTAGCCGGGACTATGCACTCAGGCTGAATGGTGCACATTCATCTTATCAAGCCGGCATAGCGGAGGTTTGATATCAGGTGGTTACATGCCGTTCTACTATAAAAATATGTTCGCATGTTCGTTTTCCTTCTATTTAGCTGTTTGCCAGTTTTTAAGAGCACTTATCTCTCTCTAAACGACTATTAAATAAAGTTTATTTATCTTTAAATTGCGTCTTGAAAAGGCCTTCATTATTTGCGGTCCATTCAGAGCTCCCCACGGACAATCGTTTAGACCACATCGGATTCATATTGTTAAGACCGTCGACCAGAATTCTATTGAGAATACTTTCGTTTATTGCTCTTGGTTAAATCGTTGTTCGTTTTTACGACATTATAGCAATTTGCCAGTATCAAAGTAAATATTTGCATCAAGTTAATACTATGCTTCACACGCCATTCATTCGTCACACAAAGTAGTCAGGTCGAGTCCCATTCAAGTCAAAAATAGCTTACAGTGATGAAATCTCTACTAAAAACAAGTACGTAAGACAAGACAAAATACTAGCTTTAACTAACTAGTCACAATTTAATTTGCAAAAACCATAGGTACATAGAAAACACTCTTCCAAACAATAATAGGTATGTAATAAACAAAAATATATATCAATCTGTTTTTAATCAATATACCTACCTTAATGTAGATACTTACGTAAGTAAGTTGTAAGCTGATTTGTATCTAACATATTTTTAGGTAAAACTGTTATTTTATCGAGTTTCAATCAAACTTAGGCGTGACCTAGTTTAATCGACCCTAGAGGTATTCATAGATAATTCACTTCACTTACAGGCTTAGCTTTTTTAACAAACGTGATCTGTATTTAAAAAAAAAATTTAGATGAATTTTACCGAGCTTTAAGTCCTTAAAAGTACCTACCTATACATTAAAATTAAGACACAAAGCGAAAAGTCTTAGTATAGCTTTTCGTACCTTATTCCTTATTCCTAAGGTCGTTTTGCGAGTTTATAAAAAGTAACAACGGATAAGCTGTAAAAGAAGATCGTTAATCTCAGTGCCCGGTATTTCAATTACTAATCTAGCTTTAATCTTTAATTTAATCTAAAAATGAAACACACCACACCTCGGCCGTAACAGACTTCTGGTGCCTTAACTACTACGCCGTATAAGCTGTCTATATTTTTATTTAAACGAAATGTTTATAAATTATAACATTTTCTTCAATAAAATATGTTAACATCGCGTAATAGGTTTTGAGTTTTTTATATTTAATCTGGGTTAAAGCGTGATTGATGTACCGGCCCTAAGATCTGTCTGAAAAGAGGTTGGCGAAAATAAATTGTCCTTTCAAACGACAATCACTTATTCATGGCTCTACTCTTGTTGGAAATTCACCGCTGCGATGCTACATGAAGCGTAAAAAAACTTGCTGAAATTGTTTATTAATAACTTAATGTCATAAATCACAATGAAAGCTTTTTGCAATATTTTATTCTAAAATAAACAATAAATGAAAGGGGCTGTGTTTTAGTTGTAAAATTAATTTAAACCCAAAATGCGTTTGGATAATGTCAAACTACTTATTATTAGGTATTATCTATTAATACCTTGGCTCTTCATGTTTAAGCACATTGAAAAATTACTGCTATTGTAATTAAGTTTTGCCTCATCTCTTTGGATTATTATTTAATAATTAATTGTTAACCCAACATTTTATCTATCCTAGTCCTTAATTATACTCCTTGGTATCTAAAACATTAAAAATAGTATTTAAAAAGCTTAAGAGACGTAGTGATTAAGATGTAATTCTCACGGCATTAAAAACAGTAATTGAGCAAGCTCTCTGTGCCCCGAGGCATTCCCGCGAAAAGGCACAGCTCAATTTTTCAACAATAAAAGTTTAACTTAAGTCATTATGGTGAAATGAACCCTGTAACGACTGTAATAAAACTCAGATTTCAAGGTCATTACTTACAGAAATGCTTAAATATTCCTTGTTACAAATAACGCTTTGTTTTTAAAAAATACTTTGGATTCTTTTATAAATTACATTTTTTATATATAGAGAATATTCTAACTCCTAACTAGGATACCCTGCATGGGCATGGGTATATTATGTATGGGCATCAGAACAACTTATTATAATTAAAATAAAATAAATAAATATGATACTTTTTCATAATATAATATCTGTTTCAACTGGGAATAGAATTCCGGACTTGCTCATTAACCTAGACGCATACAAATGAATACGTTTTTTAAATCTTAATTAACCCATTTTCGGTATTTGCTATCAATCGCGACGAATCTATGATAAGACTTAATTCCCTATTTTCCCTTTTCCAATTCCCATTTCGTTCGCTGTGTCCTGCGATTTTATCTAAAAAATGCCTAAAACCCTTCTTTATCGCAATGGTTATCTGACGCAAACGGGACAAACAAACATTTGAAGATTTATTACTATCATTGTTGCTTTTCTTCTTTAAATTTTTTGTTTTTTTTTTTATTGTAGCTCGGCATGTGACAACACTCCGCCTGATGTAAAGCTAGAGTGCGGTCCATGAATGGAAACAACTGCTACTACAGAGAAACCTGTGCCGGCGGCAGTCGCCTCCACTATGCCGACTTGAGGAGACGAGCGTGTACCATTTATTGACAGTGCACATTCCTCTCGCTATACCTGGCTACTTTCAAACTATTCCCGAAACGCGACAAAGTCACATTAATCAATCATAATCAATCTGCCTACCACTCTTTCTTTTATGTTTAAAATAAAAACATATATTTTTATTGCAGGATAAACATTATCTCTGCATAATGGCGTCGGATTCACCGGATCAAAATCTTACACAGTATTTCAGTTTATGCAACGATTTTATACACGCTGCTAGACTCAGAGATGGAAATGTACTTATACATTGGTAAGTATCGAACATTTTTGATAGAATTCATAAAGAATTTTGGAGAACTATTATGAAATATTTCTGTAGTAATACGCAATATTTTTGAAAGCTTATTTGGAGAAATATGCGACGCAATAATATGAAGACATATTTATAATAGCGATGTCCTTCGACCCGTATCTTAACGAACTAGTGTCGGGACTTATCGACATTAATGCGCTTTCTCCAGAGATGTTTGTGTAAGGGTGTTTGTATTAACTAGTTTAATACTTATGCTACTGCAAAAACATTAATAACAAACGCAATATTCTTACGAGTAAATTAAAAATATTGGTTCAATCTTTCTCTAGTTCCAGTTTTCAGTAGTGGACGCTAGGCTTTGGCGGCTGTTGTTCCATCACACACGGCAAACTGTTCTTAAAATCTTTCATAATTATTTTTCACTTTCATATTAATTAACTAAACAATAAATAGCGACCGTGGTCTAGCGGTAAGACGCGTGAACTCACGATCGATGAGACCCGTGTTCGCTAATGACCGGTACCAATGTAACTTTGTTATATGTACTTTGGTCGCTCAGTGCCTATAGGCACTATTAAAGAGTGGTAGGCAGACTGATGATGGTTATTTGTCCAGTCTGCCGTCCTGGGGTAGTACCACCACTTTCGAATGTAACACCCGTGAAGTGACTTTGTCGCGTTTCGGGAATAGTTTGAAAGTAGCCAGGTATAACGAGAGTAGTGTGCACTGTCAATCTAAGATGGTACATGCCGGCATAGTGGAGGCGACTGCTACCCGCACAGGTTTTCTCTGTAGTAGCAGTTGTTTCCATTCATGGACCGCACTCTAGCTTTACATCAGGCGGCATGTGACAACAATGCCGAGCTACAATTTAAAAAAAAAATAGTGCATAAATAACGCGTTAACTCATGTGAATAGTTTAATGCTTCATCAAGGATCGATTAAAGAATTATTTACACTCGATGCAGTCCTTGAATGATGTTTATTGAATCATGGAAGCACAAAGGATTACGTCGTTGTAGCTCGTAGCGTCAAATGCAGTACGACCTTGAATACTAACTGATACACTTATAATACAAATTATTAGGGCAACGATAATGCGGATTAATTTGAAATGGTATTTTAGAAGTTTAATAAATGGTGGTAAGAGCGGCCGTGGTCTAGCGGGAGTACGGGTGAACTTAGAATCGATGAGACCCGTGTTTAAATCTTGTTAAATTCTGATCGGTACCAATGTTACTATGTTATATGTACTTTGAACACTCAGTGCCTACAGGAACTGTTAAAGAGTGACAGGTGGACTGGTGATGGTTATTAGCCCAGTCTGCCGTCCTCGGGTAGTACTACCCGTAAAGTGACCTTGCTGCGTTTCAGGATCAATTTGGAAGTAGCCAGGTATGACGAGACGAGTGTGCACTGTCAACTTGATGATTCATCTCCTTAAGCCGGCATAGCGGAGGCGATTGCTGTCTACAAAACTTTTCTCTGTGGTAGCAGTTGTCTCCGTTCATGGATCGCATTCTAGTTTAACATCAGTGGATTGTGGTCAGTGCACATTACATAATAAACGTGGTTTTCTTTCTATATTTTAGTTTAGCGGGCATGTCTCGTAGTGTAACAGTGGCTGTAGCCTACATAATGTCGGTTACATCATTGAATTGGCGGGAAGCATTGAAAGTGGTGCGAGCTGGTCGCGCTGTTGCTAATCCGAATCAAGGCTTCCAAAGACAATTGCAGGAGTTTGAAACTTATAAATTAATTGAGGTATTAATAGCGTACAGAAGTTAACTCGGCACCTAAGCAGGAAACGAGGCACGTTCCTCGCGACAGGTCATGTGTGATTACACCGCATGCGACACAAAAAGGAGTACGCATTTCTCGCCAGTGCCTAGTTAACTTCTGTATTAAATAATCTATTTTCTTCTGGTTAGACTTATTTATTATTTATAATACTTATAAATAACAGGAACGTCGTCGTTTAAAGGAGCGTTATCCGTCGCTCGCATTAGCTGATTCAGATCTGAACGAATGTCGTAATAGTTTAAGTTCATATCAGACGATGCTTAGCGAGAAAACTATTTGCGAAGGAAAATGCTCCATGGGGAGACAATGTCCGACAGGTGAACACTATTATTTATTTATCTCTATGTTTTCCCCGCAATTTATTGGCACTGAAAGAAGCATAATAAATACAATAAGTTCTTTAAAGACTTAACCCAAAAATATTTCGAATGTAACACCCGTGAAGTGACCTTGTCGCGTTTCGGGAATAGTTTGAAAGTAGCCAGGTATAACGAGAGGAGTGTGCAATGTCAATCAATCTAAGATGGTACATGCTCGTCTCCTCAAGCCGGCATAGTGGAGGCGACTGCTGCCCGCACAGGTTTCTCCGTAGCAGCAATTGTTTCCATTCATGGACCACACTCTAGCTTTACATCAGGCGGAGTGTTGTCACATGCCGAGCTGCAATAAAAAAAAATCTAAGTCTAAGAAGTAAATTGAATTGAATAATTTACTAAATATCTGATTTAAATAAAAATGTTTTTTTATTCATGTTTCGTTTTTCTTAATTAAATGTGCCGGTACGAATTATATAATAAAAAAAACTTTATGTATTAAGGTGTATGTAGAACGGGTTCGAAGAGGCAACCGCGACAACGTCGCCCATCAACAGCAGCTGTTGCTAACATAGAAGTTGGACAGAACACACTGAAACGATCACCTTCAACTCTTTCCACCACTTCTACTGCCTCTGGTTACAGACCAAGATCTTCACCGGCTGGTCTTTATAGTTATACTGGAGGTTAGTTAATTGTATTTTTTCCGCCTAATTTAAAGCTATAGTGCGGTCCTTGAACGGAAACAACTGCTACTACGGATAAATTTCTACAGGTCAGTCCCAGTCAGCGGATACGAATGTGCACCATCCAGATTGACAGTACACACTCCTCTGGATACACTTCGCTACTCAGTGCCGGATTTAAGCATAGGCAACATAGGCAGTTGCCTATGGGCCGCCACCACACCACAAAAAAATTTAAATTAAATCGTTAAAGGCTTAGTAGAAACAAAAAAATACCGAGTTTTGTTTTAAATTTTGTGTTAGCCAGCTTATTTAGTTGCTCTCTTCTTTACCTTGACCCTAATAGAAACTTTCAACAGTTAACCACAAACGATTTGAGGGCCTCCACAACATGCTCTGCCTATAGGCCGCCGAAGTCTAAATCCGGCACTGTGGCTACTTCCAAACTAATCTCGAAATGCGACAAGGTCACTTCACGGGTGTTGCATTCGAAAGTGGTAGTATTACCCCATGACGACAGACTCGGCCAGAGTAATCGCAAAAATTACACTAACAAAGTTTTGAAACAAAAACTATATTAATCACTGCGCCACACAAGTTGTCAATATAACTTTGTCTTAGGTCCAACCCGTCCAACTAGATCAGCATCAGGTCTTAGTATGACAAAGATATTAGATGCCGGAGGATCTGGTATGGCAGTTGGTGGGACGGAATATTCGCGGCGTCGTGCAGCATCAGCTCCAGCGACACCGTCTTTATCTCCTGCTACGTCACCGCCTGGTTCTCCGCATCGTACACCACATAGGTAAAGTTACACTGCCTTTTCAAGTGGCATAATCGAAATCTGGCGTCCACTAGAGAAGAATTAAGGCGCGTTGAATCGAATGCCACGTATCACGATAGGCTATACTTGATGCGATTTGATTCGCCTCTGCTAGCTTCTTTCTAATGGACGCACCCTAGTACACTTATTACGCCAACCATTAACATTTCGCACACGTCATGCTCAATATATTCAATATTTTAATAATAAACATAACAAGATACATTCTTGGATATTGAATCATTTTCAATACTAAATATAAAATCCTTTAGTAACCCACCCCACCCACCAAGGACGGAAGAGGGCATAATTGGCACCATCATCTCACAGTTCGTTCGCTTCATCAACATGCATTCTTCGTTAAATGCATAGGTATTTATTTTTCAGAAGCCACGTTTGTCTAGATTTAAACATTGTTTGGACAAACGAGGCAATATATATTATTTTACATTACGCTTGTTTGCTTTTTGTCCTGAAATTAGGAAACCATGTGCATGGGTGATACCTAATATCAACTGGGATCCAGACTCCATGTAACAAATGAAAACTTTAAGGTTATAATTTATTTTTCTTTGTTTAATTTTAAGTTATTTCATTTGTTTCCATTTATTTTGCCATCATGTAATTGTTATTATTTTTTCATTATTTCGTTTATTTAGCGGGTGTAATCTTTTATTGTCTTAAAAAAACACGTGATTTTTTTATTTATTCCTGAAAATTTTTATTTTATTGTCGTCGAAAACGACTCTACTGTTGATTCTGGTCAAGTGATTTCTTTTTAAGACGATAAAGGATTTCACTCGGTACATATTTCATGGTAAATATTTATAGTAATTTTTAGGTCACGCGCTGCCCAAAGATGCTCGTAGCAGGCCTAAATAAAGGTCTAAAGTTACCTTCCGCCCAATGAAAGCTGAATCATGAGTGGTTAACCTAAAATGGCGTATGCCAAGTTGGATTGGAATTAAAACAATGTGTTTCGTGATCTCATATCTTTTGTAAAATTTGGTATTAAAAATACCTTATTAGAGATCAAAATGCAACGAAGAACGAAAAGTTTAGTTCTAGGTAGTTTCATCTTAATTTGCTTTTTATATTTTGACAACAAATTAAGTAGACGGATTGTAGATAAGTTGAGTGTAGATTTTAAAACATATTAGCTAAATTATAAAAAAAAAAACAAATTTTGTTTCGCTTATTAAAATTAGATGAAAAGGTTAAGCAGCATTTATTTCCAAAGAAAGGCAAAGATTTACGCCTAAAATCGTCGAATAGGTATAAAAAACTTGGAATTGATCCGGTAAAGGTACAAATTAGTAAGTTAAAATGTTTGAATTGTTAATAATATTTTTATAAATTTATAACTAAAACTCCTAATCCAGCGGTAGTCTAAAATCACTTATCTGCAATAATTAGCTGTTTCTAATCTTGTTATTTGGTTTTTGAAAGCGTTGAATTTAAAACTTCAGTGGTCGGCGTCAACAAAGCTCGCCGAATTGAATCGAATGGCATAAAGCACTACAATTACAGTGCGATTTGTCTATAATAAACTAACGCGGAATAAATGTGATTCGATACAACGTTTTCAGAAGCTATTAGACTTTCCTCTAAAAATTTGTTCTCCTGTGCTATCCTTCCTCATCTTAAATTTGAGTAAAATCTTCTTTACAATTTTATATAAGAAACAAGTTAACGATAAGCTCAAATCTATCCGATCCCTTTCTATTATAGTTAAATCTAAGTACTTAGTATGAACTAATTTGTAACGACTCTTAGAGGATATAGCTTCATTTTGTTTACCCGTTCAATTGGGCAATAATTATTAAGACTGTAAAGCTCGCTTGGTCAACACGCGGCGCTAAGATAAAAGGCCCCTAAGATTATTATATTAAATGCTTTAATAGTTAATGACATTTTGTACTAAACATTGTTGGTAAACGATGTGTCGATACAAATGAAATGAATTAACAATGAGCGTTGTTCTTTTGTTTCCATTTAGCTTGTAATCTTTGTATTCTCTCTGTAACTCATTATATCGAATTAAAGTATAATTTGTGGTCTCATTACGTTTTTTTCGCGCTTTGTGAAGTCTACAAGTGGTTCGTGGGACCATTTGGGTTGACCAAGCCTAAGGTAATATACCTTAGCAGTATTTTTTTAGTTTCTACTTATCACTTCCTATCTACTAGATAGATCTTTTCGCACTTATAATATATATCTAAAATTAAAACCCAAGCTACGCTCACTCTTTCAAAAATTTAGGGTAAAAGCACGTTGTGAACTTTTTGCATATCTTTTTTCTCTTTCGCTAGGGCTTAGCCTGGATTTAGGTAATGTGATTTAGATGCCTTTAGCACGGTGTCATCACTGTAGCGACTTAGCTATAATGTTAAAGTTAAAATTATACAAGACGCCTTCGAGGCTTTGTTAAAGTAGTCGATAATTGAATTAATAAAGCTCTTTTTCCACCGAGTACTCTGAGATAAAGAATAATGCGACCTAGGATGGTTTTAACTCTGTATTTTTTATTACTAACAATTAAAAAAACAAGATAGAAAAGCTGACGTGTGACTCTAAGTGTGAACTCTTCGGAAAAAATGTTGAGTTCAAATGAAGATTGTTATTTATATAATTTATATCGGAGTTAAATTTAACGGCGAGTAGCTTTATTTACTATAAATTATATAAATTGTGGTAAAAAAGTCTGTTAAGTTCTAAAAGATTTTAAGTCTAGTCATGATGAAAGAAACCTTGTTTTGTAAGGGTTTGTGAATAAAAACAGAATTTGTATTTTTCTATACAAATGAACGTATTTCAAATAAAATTGTAATATTTAAGTGCTGCAGTAAAGTTATATTTTTAAAAGATTTTTTCCAATATTTTTGAGCACGCGTGTTTAAGAAGTTGTTAAAATTGTTATGTTTAATACGTTTATAAGAAAAGCAATAAACAAACAAACATTTATATATTTAATTATGTAATTATATTTTTTCATTATAAATTAATATTTTGTATATTACTGTGTTTTATTTATCCTAAAAATTAAACAACTGCAATTATTTAAATAAGATTTATTTTAAAAACATGGGAGCTAAAACTTTTTATTTTTGTACATTATCTACAATTAATTTGGATAACTTTTTTTTATCACCATAACAAAATTGTTTTAACATAAATAGAAAATTATTTTAAAATTACAAATACTTAATAACAATTTGATGAAGTTTGACATAGTAATTGACATCTTTTAGTCAAGATATAATCATACTTCCCTTAGCGTATATAGGTACTTATAGGAAGTTACTAAATGATGAAAAATTGAACAGAAAAAAGTTGGAAAGGTGGAATATAGGAATTTCGATGCGATCACGTGCCTAATTTGCAAAAACAGAACCGTTGACGTCAGACGAAGCTGTGTTTTCGCATAACCAACCCATACGTGCACAAATTGAAGAAGGTTCTATTGCTACCTCGAGCTGTGTGTAGCGATTTTTCTGTTAAATATTCATCATAATTTAATAATTCTGACAATAATTAAATATTATTATAAACATTAAACAATTTATTTGATTTTTTTCTTCAAAAATATAAAAACCTATTCAATTTTGTTGTAGGCAGTGATAAAAAATATAACCACTGAGACACTTATTCTATTGTTTGTTAGCTAACAATAAAAATTAATTTATTAAACTCTACTAAGTAATAATTATTTAATAGAAAGCAATAAGCTACATTTTAAAAACATTGTAGTAAAAAAATACATTTTTTTTCTCATATAAACGCATTCGAAAGCTGTTATTTATAAGCCAGATTCTATTTTACAATTTTAATTTATATGCTCTATTTTATCTTGTAGGTTTCTCGAAATATTTCTAACTTAGTCTAAAGTCCTTTGGAGCGTATCGTCATAGACGCGCACAATTTGATAGAAAAATTACATACAAATTGCGTTATCGTGAAATGCTTCGAGAAACTTATATTCCCCTAAATTATTTAACATAGTTAACTAATTTAAAACGCACATTTACCATTATTTTATTGTTATATAATATATCTATTTATATTATAATACACTAAATACATACTTTTATGAGATTTTAGAATATAAGGAAAAAGAAAAATACTCAATTTCAAAGTTTTTTTTTAAATGAGGAAAAATTCGTATTTTTACTAAAAATATTTTATTAAAAATATTAATTAGGCATTTGGGGATTTTTCTAGGATAGATTCGGTCATTGGACTAATTGGACGGTGCAGCCTCTTGAGCAATTGTGCTTTAACCCTATTTTATCAAATTCATTATTTATTAACTTCAAGATATGAAGATAAATCATAATTACTTTGTACGCTTGGATAGACGAGGTATTCATTTATTGTTCCTTGATACCACATATCTCTTTAAGATGGCGCTAGATTCGTCAATAACAAGTCAAACTAAAATGCGCGTTTTTCTCATAAAGAAAAAAATGTAGGCAAGGATCACATGAATACAAATCCACTAACCTGTCAAATAAAGTGCTCTCACAACGCCCTCTACAGGCATCTAAAGTAATCCAGACATAGTTCAATCGACCAATAATAATAATAATAAAATACCTTATTGCACAACATAAAAATTGCAAAAGACGAACTTAATGCCTTGAGGCATTTTCTACCAGTTAATCTTTGGTGTGGTGGAAAAGTGTTTTCGGTGCAGAAACAAAAATATATGATGTCGATGATCTACTTCCGGCGTTACATTAAATTAGTGAGGTGAATATATTCGAAACCATCGAGTAGTAAGCGAACAATTGATTACCCTCTCTATGCGCCGTCGATCTTTTGAAGACGGGTTTTGTGTTATGAAAAACATATTATAAAACGAATCGACAGTATAATCAAAATGATGTTGATAATTAGGGCATTAAAAACATTGAGATATATACTAGAGGCGCAATGACGCTCCCAACGTGAGGCGAGTGAAGATCTGCCCACAGCCATAATTAAGCTTTCTGTCAGTTGGTATTTGACAGGACGTATATAAACTCATAATGGGCAAATATGTGGTGAAAACGTGCAATTCTCGATCCCAAATGCACAACAAAAAAAGCGGGATTACGTTTCACACGTAAATATATCCTTACAACATCTATATTGTCCTTAAACAACAAAAAACCAAATAAAATTAGGGATATTTTTTACATTTAGTGTTGCTAGTAAAACATCGTTTCCCATAACCCGTATTATAATATAAAAAAAAGAAATATTTTATTTTTAAGAAAGAAGATTTTCAACTTATATTAAACAATTAAAACATTGAACTTTATTTTATTTAGCTTAAAATGCATGCCTCTAGATATATTATAATCGACACTGAATAAAAATATCTAAACAAAAAAAAAATTAGTGTGGGGAAAATTTTTAATTATACCGGCAACACTAAGTTTGACATTGTCAAATCGTTTGAAACGTCCTACGGCTTTTTCATGTCAAATGTATGGGGTTTGCGCCTCTAGTTATATATCTCAACTAGCTGTTGGGTAAAAGCCGCGGGCGCAAGCGGCCCGCGGAGGCCCTTTTTGTCGTAAAACGTATTAGATCGAATAGATTTTAGGCAGTTTTGAAAATATTTAGCTCGCCATCTAAAAGCGTTTACGTTTCTGAGCGTTACGTTACGTCTTTACACGGTGACGCTAACGTATCTACTTTTCGAGATATGGCGATTTTAAAAAAATTAAAAAAAAACAAAATTTAAAAAAAAAAGTGCTGGTCATACTGAACAAAATTGGTCTTTACACGGTGACGCTAACGTATCTACTTTTCGAGATATGGCGATTTTAAAAAATTAAAAAAAAAAATTAAAAAAAAGTAGTGCTGGTCATACTGAACAATATTGGTCTTTACACGGTGACGCTAACTTTGTACTTTTTGAGTAATAGCTATTTTAGAAAATTAAAAAAAAAAAAAACAAATAGTGCTGGTCATACTGAACAATATTGATCTTTACACGGTGACGCTAACGTATCTACTTTTCGAGATATGAAGATTTTAAAAAATTAAAAAAAAAAAAACAAAAATTAAAAAAAAAAGTGCTGGTCATACTGAACAATATTGGTCTTTACACGGTGACGCTAACGTATCTACTTTTCGAGATATGGCGATTTTAAAAAATTAAAAAAAAAACAAAAATTAAAAAAAAATAATAGTGCTGGTCATACTGAACAATATTGGTCTTTACACGGTGACGCTAACGTATCTACTTTTTGAGATATGAAGATTTTAAAAAATTAAAAAAAAAACTAAAACAAAAATTTAAAAAAATAGTGCTGGTCACACTGAACAAAATTGTTCTTTACATGGTTACTCTGACGTATCTACTTCTTGAGATATTTAAAAGAAAGCCCGCCGCGCGGAGCAAATTCGATGTTCACGCGGCCGCGCTCACCGTCCGACTGACCGAGGTAAAGCCGTTTCGATCGTTCGTCCCGAAAATGCCTCGTCGCGGATGCTGTTAGGCCACGCCCACCGCCATGCTCCGTTTCATATTGGCGTACCGGCGGGAAAAGGATATAAATACGATCGAGGAAAAATTTTTTTTGAGCAATTTTGAAAAAAAAAGTATCGTTTTCGAAATTATAGGGCATTCCCTACAACTTTCTCTACGGGGTGATCGCCCCGAGTCGCCCCGTTTCCGAGATATCGATGTCACTTCCGGTCCAGAATCGACTTCCGGTCAAAGTCGTATTTTTCTCGACGGTTTTGGAACGCCCTCTATACGACTCAAAAAACCGCTACCCTCCACCATACCGGCAAGTACGAAATAATTGATGTCAGTCAGTGAGTCAGTGAGTGGTATTGCAGCTATATATTAGTACTAGCTGTTGGGTAAAAGCCGCGGGCGCAAGCGGCCCGCGGAGGCCCTTTTTGTCGTAAAACGTATTAGATCGAATAGATTTTAGGCAGTTTTGAAAATATTTAGCTCGCCATCTAAAAGCGTTTACGTTTCTGAACAAAATTGGTCTTTACACGGTGACGCTAACGTATCTACTTTTCGAGATATGGCGATTTTAAAAAATTTAAAAAAAAAACAAAATTTAAAAAAAAATTAGTGCTGGTCATACTGAACAAAATTGGTCTTTACACGGTGACGCTAACGTATCTACTTTTCGAGATATGGCGATTTTAAAAAATTAAAAAAAATATATTAAAAAAAAAGTAGTGCTGGTCATACTGAACAATATTGGTCTTTACACGGTGACGCTAACGTATGTACTTTTTGAGTAATAGCTATTTTAGAAAATTAAAAAAAAAAAAAGCAAATAGTGCTGGTCATACTGAACAATATTGATCTTTACACGGTGACGCTAACGTATCTACTTTTCGAGATATGAAGATTTTAAAAAATTAAAAAAAAAAAAAAAATTTAAAAAAAAAGTGCTGGTCATACTGAACAAAATTGGTCTTTACACGGTGACGCTAACGTATCAACTTTTCGAGATATGGCGATTTTAAAAAATTAAAAAAAAAAACAAAAATTTAAAAAAAAAATAGTGCTGGTCATACTGAACAATATTGGTCTTTACACGGTGACGCTAACGTATCTACTTTTCGAGATATGAAGATTTTAAAAAATTAAAAAAAAAACTAAAACAAAAATTTAAAAAAATAGTGCTGGTCACACTGAACAAAATTGTTCTTTACATGGTTACTCTGACGTATCTACTTCTTGAGATATTTAAAAGAAAGCCCGCCGCGCGGAGCAAATTCGATGTTCACGCGGCCGCGCTCACCGTCCGACTGACCGAGGTAAAGCCGTTTCGATCGTTCGTCCCGAAAATGCCTCGTCGCGGATGCTGTTAGGCCACGCCCACCGCCATGCTCCGTTTCATATTGGCGTACCGGCGGGAAAAGGATATAAATACGATCGAGGAAAAATTTTTTTTGCCCGATTTTGAAAATTTTTTTTTTGATTTCGCCATAAGACGACATTCTCTACAACTTTCTCTACGGGGTGACTGCCCCGACTCGCCCCGTTTCCGAGATATCGCTACCACTTCCGGTCCAGAATCGACTTCCGGTCAAAGTCGTATTTTTCTCGACGGTTTTGGAACACCCTCTATACGACTCAAAAAACCGCTACCCTCCACTATACCGGCAAGTGCGAAATAATTGATGTCAGTCAGTGAGTGAGTGAGTCAGTGGTATTGCAGCTATATATTAGTACTAGCTGTTGGGTAAAAGCCGCGGGCGCAAGCGGCCCGCGGAGGCCCTTTTTGTCGTAAAACGTATTAGATCGAATAGATTTTAGGCAGTTTTGAAAATATTTAGCTCGCCATCTAAAAGTGTTTACGTTTCTGAACAAAATTGGTCTTTACACGGTGACGCTAACGTATCTACTTTTCGAGATATGGCGATTTTAAAAAATTTAAAAAAAAACAAAATTTAAAAAAAAATTAGTGCTGGTCATACTGAACAAAATTGGTCTTTACACGGTGACGCTAACGTATCTACTTTTCGAGATATGGCGATTTTAAAAAATTAAAAAAAAAAAATTAAAAAAAAGTAGTGCTGGTCATACTGAACAATATTGGTCTTTACACGGTGACGCTAACGTATGTACTTTTTGAGTAATAGCTATTTTAGAAAATTAAAAAAAAAAAAAGCAAATAGTGCTGGTCATACTGAACAATATTGATCTTTACACGGTGACGCTAACGTATCTACTTTTCGAGATATGAAGATTTTAAAAAATTAAAAAAAAAACAAAAATTTAAAAAAAAAAGTGCTGGTCACACTGAACAAAATTGGTCTTTACACGGTGACGCTAACGTATCTACTTTTCGAGATATGGCGATTTTAAAAAATTAAAAAAAAAAACAAAAATTTAAAAAAAAAATAGTGCTGGTCATACTGAACAATATTGGTCTTTACACGGTGACGCTAACGTATCTACTTTTCGAGATATGAAGATTTTAAAAAATTAAAAAAAAAACTAAAACAAAAATTTAAAAAAATAGTGCTGGTCACACTGGACAAAATTGTTCTTTACATGGTTACTCTGACGTATCTACTTCTTGAGATATTTAAAAGAAAGCCCGCCGCGCGGAGCAAATTCGATGTTCACGCGGCCGCGCTCACCGTCCGACTGACCGAGGTAAAGCCGTTTCGATCGTTCGTCCCGAAAATGCCTCGTCGCGGATGCTGTTAGGCCACGCCCAAGCGCCATGCTCCGTTTCATATTGGCGTACCGGCGGGAAAAGGATAAAAATACGATCGAGGAAAAATTTTTTTCGAGCAATTTTGAAAAAAAAAGTATCGTTTTCGAAATTATAGGGCATTCCCTACAACTTTCTCTTCGGGGTGACTGCCCCGACTCGCCCCGTTTCCGAGATATCGCTATCACTTCCGGTCCAGAATCGACTTCCGGTCAAAGTCGTATTTTTCTCGACGGTTTTGGAACGCCCTCTATACGACTCAAAAAACCGCTACCCTCCACTATACCGGCAAGTGCGAAATAATTGATGTCAATGAGTGAGTCAGTCAGTGGTATTGCAGCTATATATTAGTATAATAATAATGATTAAAAAGACCTAATTGATGCACATAGAAGAAAGTAAAATCAGAGAAACATTGTAAGCAAAAATGGTTCTTATCCTATAATAATTTTCAATAATTATTGGGCAGTGAATGATCGACAATACCCAGCCCTTGATTACTTTTTTTGTAAAAAAACATCTTTTTTTTTTATTATTTAAAGTTATTTTAATATTATTAAATAGCATAAGGCCGTGCCTTTTTTAAAACTTATTCTTAACGTCAAAGAACATTAATAATAAAAATTAGTTAAAACGGCCAGTTAAGTGTAAACAAAACAAATAGATCCTTAATCCGGCACGAAGTTATACAATCATAATAAAAACTTAACTTCTACGAATTTCTAACTTCTGCTTATTCCATCCGAAAACAATGGCGTAGATCAGAACAACGAATTTTTTTCGACATAATATGACAACACTCCACCTGATGTAAAGTTGAGAGTGCGGTCCATGAACGGAAACAGCTAATACTACAGATAAATTTCTACAGACAGCAGTCGCCTCCGCTATACGGGCTTGAGGAGTGGAATGTGCACGATTCAGGTTGACAGCGCACACTCCTCTCGTTATACCTGGCTACTTTGCAAACTGATTCAGAAACGCGACAAGGTCACTTCACGGGTGTGTCATCCGAAAGTGGTGGTACTACCCCAGAACAGCAGACTGGACTGATAACCATCATCAGTCTGCCTACCACTCTTAAATATGTATTGTCTGAGACAACAAAATTACTGAAATTCATCATCAGAACTCAATAACGTAGTCTTTTCATGATAATTAGTGTTGTGACTTATCGTAGCAACTCTCTGTGGCTGAACTCGAGGCGCTAGTGCTGCACCTTCATGTCCCCGAGCGCTTCCATTAGCTCCGTTACCTGTGCACATCACTGATAGTACAAAACTTTTAACATTATTTTTTAAAACTATATTTTTAATTTATAACATTGACGAAAGGCGTGAGACGATTGATGATAAAGATATACGTCTGCAGTGGCCAGTTGCAGACCAAGACCTATGCTAAATCAGCTTAGCTAGCATAGTGGGAGTTACTTCCCATTTCCAGTAAAGTAAAACTTAGCTCTTTGTCTACAACCGGCTTAAAGGCATTTATGAAAAGAATTAAGGTCACTAGAGACGAATCGAGGCACGCTGAATCGAATCTCGTTTTGTTCATAGACGAATCGAACCGTAAAACAATTCATCGTAAAAATAAGTAAGCTAAACTTTGTGATTCGATTCTGTGAGCCTAGCGGATGCTATGTGGTGAAAATGAGTTTTTTTTCTTGTAGCTCAGCATGTGACAACACTCCGCCTGATGTAAAGCTAGAGTGCGGTCCATGAATGGAAACAACTGGTACTACAGAGAAATCCCTACGGGCAGCAGTAGTCTCCACTATGCCGGCTTGAGGAGATGAGCATGTACCATCTAGATTGACAGTGCACTTTCAAACTATTCCCGAAACGCGACAAGGTCACTTCACGGGTGTTACATTCGAAAGTGGTGGTACTACCCCAGGACGGCAAATAGGTCAAATAACCATCATCAGTCTGCCTACCACTCTTAAAATTATATTGATATTCATAGATATTTTTCTCTCTTGTTGCGGCCCTGATTACTAAACAAAAGCATGATAATGATAGTCGATAGTTATTCATTATCAATCAAGCAAAAAAAGCATCCACAATGCATATGAAAAATATAGACAGGCATAAGCACTTTTAAAAACATATTATATTTGCGTTGTCCTTGTGCAGTGGCATTCTCGTTTGGGGTCGGGGTAGGTATGTATCAACAATTTAAAAAAAAAGTATAAGAACACAATTTTTTTTAACTTACCTTAGCTTGAATAAATTTCATTACCAGAAAAGGAATATATAAAAAAAGAAACAAAAATAAAACTAAAACATTATTTATTAGTGAGAGGATCAAGTACAATGTGTTTAATATTATTTGAAAAAAAAAACGCAATTAATCTAACCTTGTTAATTAAATATTTAAATTAATGTATATTCTTAATAACCTCATTAAATTTCTATTATGTGTAACATATTGGTTGAATAAAATTCGGTTTTACAACAAACAAAAATTAATAATAATAGAAAACGAACTAAAATTATTGTTAATTTTTATAATTAAAGGGACAAAGGGAGAAAATGAAAAATGCCGCTCTTTGGTACACGGTGAACGGGATATATACAGGGTGAATTTTTCAAGTGGGCTTTCATGGCGAAATCCTAAACTCATCATAAATGTTGTCAATGTACCGGTAATGTATAAATACATGGAAATAAGAGACAATTTGTTAAAAATCAACACTTTTCTTTGGTTTGCCGTATATCATTACTTCCCAGAATTTGATCCTTATCAGGAACACTATCGGATGGTGCAATAATACAGAGTGTTTATTTTTTATCAAAATCAACCGGTTTGATTCCTGGCCGGGAAAATGGATTTATCAAAAATCTAATAATGCAGTTTTAGTTTTCATCAAAATCGGCATCGAGACTCCTTTCAGCATTTTTCGATATGTCTTATAGTTTAGGATTTGGCCATGAAAGCCCACTTGAAAAATTCACCTGTATAAACATAAACAATAATTAAATTAAATTCGTTTATAAAAAATAGAATTTAGAGAAAGAAAAAAAAAAAGCTTTAGTTTATGGTATAAATACTCATATACATAAATAAAAAGTACCTACGGCTTTATTGAACCTTAAAACTGTTTTCATAACGAATCCCCTATCGGAGAAATCTAGCACATTATAATCAGAATGGATTTAATCCCCTACAACTACAAACAAAAAGAAAATACAAAAAGAAAAATCACAGAAAATTATTTTTTAAAAATTATTAAAAAAAAAATACAACATCAATAAGCGATACACATTATGAATAATCAAAATTACAAACACAAAAAAAAACGCATGCAAGAATACTATTAAATACTGAACAAAATTGTCTTTTCACTGACTACCCTTCAAGCAACAAAGTCGACTTATGACTGACATTTGCTCAAATAAGCGAGTGATACCAGCCTATGTATGAATTTTATTAGCGTTTTTGAAAAACTTTTTGTACTGAGCTGATTGGCTATTTCACTGTTAATATTTCATGCTTTGACATTATTGGTTAAATTAAATTATTACCAAAGTTTGGTTCAACCATTAAACGAGAAATGATAAAAGACGAAATTACAATTTTCATCTATTATGTAGATAAATAGCATTCATATAAGTTTTATTTGTTAAAGAAGAACCGTTCAAAATCAATTAATAGTATTCGAGAAATAGTTTGAATGATCACTTAACCTCTGAATGAAATCATTAGTCATGTAAAAACAGCTCAAACTATTTCTCGAAAATAAACCTTATTATAGTTCGTTCATTTTATGTAAACAAAAAAAGGAAAAGCACAAAAAACATTCTGCAACCTGGGATAATAAAAAAGAAGTTCTGATCATAAACGCTATAAGAATTCTGATAGTATAAAATGATCAAACTATAATAGGTACATTCACAAACACACGGCTTCTCATGCAGTTTACAGCTATGGCAGTTTAAAGTTTCTCATAAGGCAGTTGAGAAGTTACATCTGAAATGAAAATAACTATAAAATGGGGTGATGATGGCTAGAAACAACTATTGGCATTCATTTGTGCAACCCTTAAATCCCGGACCAAAAAAGTCCGTCCCGGATTATTTATCTTTAACAAAAGTGCATCCTTAACTTTAAACCACAAACAAATCTCAATGATTTCATTAAAACATAGCAGGCAACTAAAATATTTACATGCAAAGTATTTTGTTTATAGCAATATAAAACAATGTCCGATGATAACAACTCATTCTTAACATTTTCGAGTGAAGTGACGCGGGAGCGACGATTTCAAATTTTAATTGAGGCACCTCGATTTGAAATGTCAAATCTTATACATAGGCCACACGCAACTCGAAAATACTAAGACTTCAGATCAAAATAAAAAAAAAAACAAATATGCAGAATCAAAATATTCCAAAATACTAGAGAGCTAGCAATCAATTCATATTATACAAAATTAAATAATGTATGAGTATACATGGTAGCCGGATCTTGCACTTGCCCGCTAATTGTAAACAAAATCACTTACCTGAACTGTACTGTGTATATTGCTGATATTGGGGATGGAAATTGTGGAATGCGTCCGTCATTATATCTTTAGGGTTCATTGTTTCCTAGAAAAATAAAAATTAAACGTAATTATATACATATTCAAAAACTCGAAAAAAAAACCTAATCAGTAATTGATTTAATAATAAAAAATAAATACTTGTTAAAAAATATTACCTTTAGGCTGCTAGATATAGATTGCATGGTGACAGAGCGATGAGGATCGCGATGAGAATGAACATAAACAGACGCGGGGAAAGCATAACGCAGAGCTATAGCTGCTGCCAACATCTGAAATAATAAATAATAATAATAAATTTAAAACAACAACAAAAATTATTAGTTAACAAAAATAATATAATTTTATTAGTTGTCGAATTATTGAAACGAATTTAATCGAATCGACAACATTTAATTGAATACAAAAGGCACAACACTACAAATGTCATTTGCGGCGTCGCGGTGTCGTGTGAGTAAAGTGGCAAATAAAATTGATCGAGGACCTGTATATATCGTATAAAAGATAATGAAAACAAATAAATCGACGCTTTATTCAATCGCGGCAACCGTGCTCTACTATGGTTGTTCGATTGTCATCTTTAACAAGGTTTACGAAGCGAGCGATAACGTTATTGACGAATTGTATCATGTGCCACAAGGGATAGCATACTGCAAACATGATTTTTCTTATTGGAACGACAAAATTACAACGCTACCGGGTTTGTACATCGTATCTAGCATAATCGGATTTTTTAACGACCTCTGCACGACATATAACTTGAGGCTTGTTAACTTTATCGCATCCGGTATAAATGTCTTGTTATTGTCGACAATTTTAAGAAATATCTATGGCCGTGACTCCAAAATTATATTACTTGCACTAAATTTAGCCCTACTACCACCGCTTTATTTCTTTTCACATTTATATTATACGGAAACATTATCTTTGCTGTTCGTCTTAGCCTGTTCACTATGTTCAATTTTTAAGCAGAATAATTTTTTAACATTCATTTTTGGTGCATGTAGCATTGTAATGAGACAGACTAATATAGTTTGGATATGTCTGGTATTTGGTCAAGTGATATTGAATTACCTTTTAAAGATATCAGTAGTGCGTCAAGGTGCAAGACCGAAGCGGTACTATGATTGGTATGATTTATTCAGTGCGTTCAACTATCATATCAAGACTGGCTTTGTGTCATTTTTTAGATTACTAAGATTCGATGATTGGTCGTTTATTCTTACACATTTATTATTGTTAGGATTATTTGCGGGTTTTGTTGTATGGAATGGGTCAATAGTTATAGGTGATAAAGATGCCCATGTCGCTACTATACATATTCCACAAATGTTTTATTTCCTTCTATTCTATGGTGTATTCAGTTTACCTCATGTGTTGAGTACCACTTTGTCAACAATAAAATTTATGTTTAATAATAAGTTAAAGGTTACTTTCTATATAATTTTGTTTTTAATTATTGTTCATTATAATACAGTTGTGCATCCATATTTGTTAGCTGATAACCGCCATTACACTTTTTATGTTTGGAATCGTTGGTTCGGAAAATATGACTACGCAATCTATGCCACTGTGCCGATCTATGTATTCCTTTTATTTAATATTTATAATAATGTAAAGCATATTAATAGTATTTCATTCCTCTTTTCATACACTTTGTTAACTTTTGTAGCTTTGTCATTGCAAAAAATGATTGAGGTTAGATATTTCTTGATTCCATACATAATATTGAGAATGCGTTTTCCAACCCCGACAATGAAATTGGTTGTAATTGAATTTCTATGGTATTTATTTTTGAATTCTGTTACTTTCTACATCTTCTTTAATAAACAATTTATGTGGAAAGACTTTGATTATCCACAAAGGATCATTTGGTAATTTTAATTTTTAATATCAGACATTGTAATTTTAAATTTAATTAATAATTTATGTAATCAATATCTAGTTGTTTGATCTCAATTTAATTATAATTCATTTGTAAGTAAAAATAATTTTAATAAATTATTTAAATTTTAATCTTTTTTTTATTACACATTGATAACATTGAGTTCCCAAGTAGTTTTACATTTGAAGTAGACAGGTATAACGAGAGGAATATGCCTGGTCAACCTAGATGGTGCACATTCGCTGGCGCAGCAGACATTCCTGTTACAACAGCTAACTCTATTCATGAAGAACTACACTACACTATGCCGGCTAGAGGAGACGAGCATGTACCATCTAGATTGACAGTGCACACTCTCTCGCTATACCTGGCTACTTTCAAACTATTCCCGAAACGCGACTAAGTCACTTCACGGGTGTTACATTCGAAAGTGGTGGTACTGCCCCAGGATGCCAGATAGGATAAATAACCATCATCAGTCTACCTACCACTTGTTATAAAGGTCTCATTGAGCCGCCTGGCCAACTCGTTTAGGTAACTAATTAATAGTAGCAAGGCGTATATAATAAAAGGAAAAAACATACCTGAATACAAATAAGGAAGTTCTGATATCCAGCTGAGACTGTACCAGCGGTCGTTGGGATTCCATGGGCATCCACAATAGGTGATATCACATCAGCTTTCTCGAGAATAGCCAGGGTAACACCTACATACATAAAAAATATAGATTGAACTATTAGTACAGTCTTTATTTTACAATCAGATTTAATATTATAGCTCGGCATTTGACAACCCCACCTGATGTTAAGCTAGAGTGTGGTCCACGAATGGAAACAACTTTAGGAGATGAATGTGCACCATCCACATTGACAGTGCACACTCCTCTCGTTGCTGTGATACCTCTAAACAGATGTAGAAAATAATTACTGCGTTCACAGTTTGACCTAATACAACCACTAATAAATTACTATAAAATCTAAAATATATATAAAAAACGAACCTTGCCAAAATGATAAGAAGATAACAGATTTCACTGTAAAGAACTTAAGGACTGGATCGAATGGTTTAAGCATTTCCCTCGTTGCTCCTAAGAAGAGGAAGAGGCCGTAGAGTGCCAAACTCACAGAGATATTGTATACAATAGTAATGTATATGTAACCGCCGTCTGGGCTCCAATCACCGTCATGGTAGTGTCCAGCAGCCTGTCAAAGATTTTAAAGTAATTTTTACTTATGATCAAATAACTTTTAACAGACAAATACAACACAGGGGATAAAGTCAAAAGTCAATTGATAATTGTCACTTGAACTGTCACCCAAGTGATAACGAAATGTCAAATACATCTTGTTGACGATTTGATCAAGTGACAACTTTTGACTATAGCCCCAGGTCTCTTTAAATTCAAGGTAAATAGGTACCTAATAGACCACCATGCTCAACCTTAGACCTTAGATCACTGCTTAACATCAGGCAGGATGTGGTCAAATGCTTGCTTATTAAGAATTAAAAGACTGGTGTTGATATTCGCAGTCTGCCATCCTGGGGCTACCACCACTTTCAAGCGTAATATCCGACCTAATGGCGTTTAAGCCTAAGTTCCTAATTAATTTGGAAGTATAGCAAGAGGAGTATGCACTGTTAACTTGGTCCTAGTCCAGCAGTGAACTGCAAAAGGGCCGAGGATGGTGATAATGATGATAGTAGATCTGTGTAGATTGGTGTCTACGTCTTAATTATGAATCATTATTATTATAATCAAAACAATAAAGAATATTTTGTAGATTAGATAAAGAAAATAGTTGAATGTGTACATAATGATAATAAATAACCTGATTAGGCTGGGCGCACGTCTTCAAAGCAAATAAGTTAGAGACTATCCTTATTCCTTAATACATAACAGGGCAGGGAAAATGGCGGTAAAAATACGCACATATTACATCCTTTAAGGGCCACTATCCACAGCTTAGAAACGTTGACTAATCCCTATCGCATAATATAATTTAGGAGCAAAACCATAAAAGCTAATATATTTTTTTTATAGCACAACATAAATTATGACCTTGATTTTATGAACAGTCAAACATAATGCGATTACACTCCATCTAATATTAAAACAAGAGTCCGATCTATGAGTGAAGACAAGTGCTACCACAGAGACATTTCTGCAGGCAACAGTCGCCTCCGCTATGCTGGTTTGCCGAGACAGAGTACATACTCCTCTCGTTAAAGATCTTGCAAAGACGACAGACTGGGCTAATAACCTTGTCTACCAATCGCTCTAGCATAGAACTCACTTTTATCTGTTAGATAACTAACGTTCATAGTTTAATTTTAACGCGTCATTTAAAAAGATAAGGAATGCTTGTTCATTGCTAATAAATAATAACTTTTTTTTATTGTAGCTCAGCATATGACACAACACTGCGCCTGATGTAAGGCTAGCGTACGGTCCAAGAACATAAACAATTGCTACTACAGATAATTCTCCAGACAATAGTTGTCTCCACTATGACGGCTTTTTAATTGACTACATTAGGCTAGCACCATCCAGATTAACACAATCCTGGCTACATTCGAAATGGGTGCTACATTCGAAAGTGGTTGTACTACCCCAGTACTGTTAATAACCATCATCAGTCTATCTACCACTCTTTAAAAACATTTTTTATATAATTCAAAATATTCAGTGATGTCACAAAGTATATTCATTAAATTATGTTAAGTAGAGAAATACTCACCTGCAAGAAAATAATAATAAATGCACACAACGGCTTCACCAGGCAAAACTGCAATGTCGCTTGCTTGCAGAATCGTAGAAAGCCGATAGTATAGGTTGCTCCGGCTAAACAACAAGTGCCTCCGACACATGATGCTCTCACTGGTCTACCGCGGAGTTCCGACATTATATTGCCCTCGCCACCAAGGTACTCATAGCAGAGAGATAGAAAACTATAAATTACGAAAGCTGCAGACAAAAGAAAGTTACTTGAATATGATAACTCGGTATATGACAACACTCCGTCTGATGTAAAGCTAGAGTGGGGTCCATAAACATAAACAACTGCTACTACAGATAAAGGAGAATGCCCATTTATGGACCCACTTGATACCTTATAGTTTGGTAACAAAATAGTATCTTATTTTTTCATTAATTAATTTTAATTAAATCAACACATCATTTACCAATCTATAGATGATGTTTAACTACATAAAAATATATATGATCAATTATTAAAGCATTTAATATAATAATAACAAACTCAAATATTGTATCAGAAAACATCTAATTACTCAATAATCTGGGTGAATAAATTAAAATTAATTGATAATAAGTAATGTAGATTTATTTTTCTACAAAATTAACTAAAAATCATCGATAAACTCGAAAAAAATATTGTGGGCCTATTTTTCTTAGGCGCATGGGGTTTCTCCTTTTTACAGGCAGCACTCGCCTCATGATTTGCAAGAGCTGGCTACATGCGCTGGGCTGTGCTGGCTAGATGGAGCATGTAAAAAAAATTATTACCTTCATAACAATCTCTGACAGTAAAGAAGTAGATGTAATAAGAGTCACTATTAAAGAACAATAGTGATATCCAACTGTATATGCCATATATCGGTACAATGAATAGGATGCGCACAATCCAACGCTGCTCCGATGGATTTGTGTACCAACGAAGGTGCTGGTAAATCTGCAATGGAAATGAAATTATTTAAAATTTTATAGATATTAGAAAAAACATAGTATACTAAAATACTGGCTCAATGATTACCCTTTAGCCCATTGTACAAGTATCTTATAGTAATTAGGATGCAGTCATGTTGATATGAAATGATAAAGAAACAACTGTGAGCTGTAAGTTGACTAAGTAAAATCGAAAATGGCTTGATAAAGTTTTTAATTTAAAACAAATGATTTTTAAATATTAAACACACATGTGCAGCAATAGGGAAGCAATGACAAAGGTCGGTTTAAATTATCTTATGCTTGTGTGGAGACAGTAAAAGCTAATTTACCTGTTGGCAAGTAATAAATAACGCAGTCCAGACAAAAATACCAGCAATCACTTGTGCTGTACGCGTTTGCAAGAACACCGGCTGCATACCTTCATGGCTTTGGACCGTGGGATGTGCTACCAGATCGATTAATGTAGAATTCATTCTGGAACAAAATAGATATGATATCACTCAAACCCATGTGCTCTCCATTGAATAGAGATCTATAGATCTACCTAGTGGTAGTGAATCCACTGTCACTAAACCAGCACCACTACCACTCAATAAATCTGATCACAGTCAATTGACAAATTGATACTAAATAGAAAAACAAATGCTATATCCTTTCAATTATTTTATTAGCTACAATTTATTCATTATTATTTTAACTAAATATCCTCAACTTAATGCAATTAGTCGAGATAAAACTGAAAATAGAGAGAACTACTATCGAATGTAACACCTGTGAAGTGACCTCGTCGCGTTTCGGGAACAGTTTGAAAGTAGCCAGGTATAGCGAGAGGAATGTGCACTGTTGGTGAATACTCATCTCCTCAGACCGGCATAGAGAAGGTGATTGCTGCCTGTAGAGATTTCTCTGTAATAGCAGTTGTAAAAAAAACCAAGTTTCTGGCACTCTATATCTAGTCCCTACCTATCCTACATGGGCGTGATGTGAGCTAAGCAGTAGTACTGTTATATATTTATATATAGCACATACTCGTATATATTTGTTTCGGCCGG
This sequence comes from Tinea pellionella, assembly GCA_948150575.1. Lineage (NCBI taxonomy): Eukaryota > Metazoa > Arthropoda > Insecta > Lepidoptera > Tineidae > Tinea > Tinea pellionella. Next base: position 5,883,131 of record OX411256.1, read on the forward strand.
ATTTCAAATCTGGAATCTTGCATAAAATAAATATAAAAATTTCAAATGGCAGTAAGTTCACCATAAAATGCCATTTTTTGCCAGTTAAAACCTTAGTAATTTCCGCGCAAAAACAAAAATAATACCTCATAGAGACTATCTGTCTGTATGCAATTTTTTTTACTAATAACAATTTAATAATGATTCGGTATTTTGTTCTAGTGGGCAAGCGCGCCGGCAGAAATAATTTCCAGGTGGTGCAGATTTTAGTTTTCTTACAATCTTCGCGTATATGATTGTTAATAAAAAAAATTGCCGGCTGCAGTTGCTTTTTAAATGAGAATTGTGTAATTACTGCCTACTAATTATTGTGAATAAAAAAATGATTTCCAACAGACGGCTTTTTATTTCAATAATTCCTGTTGATCCCGAGATTCCCAAGGGGTGCAAGTGCACCCCCTGGCACCCCCCTGCCGGCGCCCATGGGTATGATACAAAGAGATCAACATCTCATGTTTGCTTATTTCAATAAAGAAAAGGTGTTTGTTTAAGAAATAAATCACAAACTGAACCAGACTTCCAAAAATTTTCAATAAATAATTAATTACGAAATATACTATGTGAAATATTCATCATAAAGTTACAAAACACACTCATTGATTAGTCATTAATATTTTACCTTTTACACAATAATTCTGTTAAGCAATAAATAGGTATAGATAAGAATTCAATATTTGATTATAATTTTTATAAGGAAGAATTGTACATTGCAGCTCTCTGGTTTTAAATCCCGAATAGCGCAATATTAACATTTTAAAATATATACATATATATATATATTTCCAGGAATCTATTCCTACAATAAATTACAATATTTTTAACAACAAAATCAGCAACCAGTACTTAAAGCCAGGACTATCTCCATAAAAATTTTGCAGATTACAAAGGGTTATATTTAATTCAAGGTCAATTTAGAAACGAGACAATCGGAATAAATGAGTACATAAATACATAATTTTAACAAACAGTAACTTATCATTATAAAGTATACAACTGTGTCAACAAAGAAGATTATAGAAATTTATTCAAAACATCTTTGTGTGGATGTTGACTACATCTAACCAGCTATCTCAGTTTAGGAGCGGCCGTAGTCTAGTGATAGAGGATATAACTCACAATCGATGAGACCAGGATTCAAATCTCGCTAATTAAAAAAAAACAATTTTATTGTATTTCGGCATATAACAACACTCCGCCTGACGTAAAACCAGAGTGCAGTCCATATATGGAAACAACTGCTACTACAGAGAAACCTGTGCGGGCAACAGTCGCCTCCAGTATGCCGGCTTGAGGAGACGAGCACGCACTATCTAGATTGACAGTGCACATTCCTCTCGCTATACCTGACCAGTACCAATGTAACTATGATATATGTACTTTGGTCGCTCAGCACCTGTGATAAAAGCACTAACTAAATGGTGCATACTCGTCTCCTCAGGCCGGCGTTGCGGAGGCAACTGCTGCCCATGGACTATTCTTTGAGTTGCAGTTGTTTCCGTTCATGGATCGCATTTTAGCCTTACATCAGGCAGTGTTGTCATATGCCAAGCTACAATAATATATGTATATACGTACAGGCCATATGTACAGGAAAATATATGATAAAAATATGTGTCCTTGTTGAATAGCTTTATTTGATCTTCAAAGATTTATTCAGGTTTGGACTCATTGAAGAGCATAGACAGGGATGATGACCGTGTTTTAACCGTTTGTCAATCAGTAAAAAACTGCGTGTTATGAAAATATTTTACAAGACCGTAAACGAAACACAACCCAGACCATAGATAAATTTTTCCATTAAAAAAATTGCATAAAGTAACGATAAACAATGTTTTTTTAATTTGCATCTTGTACTGTTTTTTGGTTCTGCTTAAACGTGACCCCCTTATACGCGAATTTAATTTAACACAAGTTTTTGCAGAACGTATCCCTCACATAAAGCAGGGTACTACTGTATTCATATTTGATTTTAATTAACATTGATAGATGAAGATTGAATACGTTCTATTACATGCGATATAATTAAGATGCTCAATAAGCATTGAATTCCACCTACATACCAAACAGATTAGGTATATTGTTTGCTAAAAATATTTAAATCACAATAAGAAATATGGTCACGGCATGCAGAGTAATGTGCGAATATAATTTAAGAAAGGCAATAAACATCAATGTTTTGGAGGTCAGGCACGACTTGACATTTTCTTGTTATGCTCCATACAGTGAAAGGAAATCGAGACTGATTTAAAATTGCTATTTTTATTTAAATTTGATATGCATATATATCCATTATAGTAATCCGTAAGTACTAAAACACTTGTAAAATATAGAACTTACTTGCTTTACACTACAAAATATCTATAACAATTAATGTTTTCTTCCTAGTAGACGTCATTCGTATTTATCACTGCACATATTGTTCCTGCACGCCAATCCCAAATATTGAAATTTAAACACACTCTCTTATGTTAGATACACATCAAATCGTAATTTGCACCAAGTTTGAAATATTTCACATTTATTTACTTAGTGAGAGCGATTCTTTATTCGAACGTCTTCAAATCAAAAAAATCTCACTGACAAAAAATATCTCATTTCTATTCTACTCATAGACAAAATCGTAGAAAAGTTTTTTTTCTGTTCTCCCATTATAGGAAGACAAAGGGATCAAAGCCCGTACAGCTACATCTTCAGTGTTATAATTTCTTCTTTTTATACATTGAATTGTAGGTCTTTACGGTTTAAAGTGTTTGACAGCAGCATTTTGCTCGGAAACATCAACATATCAGTGTTTTTTCGGTGTGGGAAAAAAACAGAAAAATACCACATACACCACCATATAGAGCGACTTTTAACGTATTAACAAGTTTTTCACTATCAAGCATATCATTATATAAATTAACGAAAAACTTCCGCGTGAAATGAGTGTCACAGACTATATAGAAAATAACAACAAACATTTCGTATGTTCCTTGTAAATAGAAAGAGACAGTTCTCTGTCTTCTACGACACCTCTTTGGCTATAATGTACCATAGACAACTAACAAATCGAAATGAAAATGTCCGACGTAGAATTGTAATTTTATTTTATTGAATTGTGAAACAATAGTCTATTGCGATGTGTAATGGTTGACAGGACTAGTTTTGTTTAAGTGTAAATAATCTAAAATACCGAAAATGATTGTCCAAGACCCCGTGCAGGTGTGTAAAAGCTCAATAATTTGTACCCATCCATTCGTTAGTTCATTGCTCAAAAGGGCCGTTTCTCTTTTCAGGTGATTATTTGGGATTGCCTTAATAATTACGAGTATGAAAATGCTATATTTTTGGCAGAAAGATTGTATGCTGAAGGTAAGATTATAAATTATATCGTGTTGTATACCCTCTTCCTGTTAATGCACTTTGAAATAATTATGATTGATATATGCAAAATTTGTCACTTCTTTGTTTTGATCGTAAATATTGTAATTTGGCACTGTTTTTTGCAATTATTATTATATACTTCTCTGAACAATAGAAAAATAGTTACTATTTAGAGATTTTGATAGGAGTTCTGTTGTTAAATTATAATAAGTAACATGGGCATTACATTGAGACAGAAACAATGTTATTTAACAACCTTGGAGGTTAAATAGATATAAAATAAACTGCTATTGTTAGGTTTGTGGTTTATAATATCATTTTAACTATACCACTTATTTGTTTTAAAGTTCTAATGATAGTATTTGCTTATCATAATTAGGTTTTAATTATTAACATGGCTAATAGGAATAGTTTTTAAGTCTGTAATTGTTTTTTTTTTCAGTTCTCACAGAGGAAGCTGCCTTCTTACTGGGAACATGTTATTACAGAGCTAGTAGAGTTAATGAGGCACATTATTTACTACAAAATATTTCATTTACATTACCACAAGCCAAGTTTTTATTTGCCAAATGTGCTTTAACATTAAAAAAGTAAGTTTTAATAACATTTGATATGGTGTAGATACCTCGCAGGCTCCTTCTCCGCAATTGAGCAGCCATAGCCGCTTGTTGTGCGTGAATTTGATATGGTGGTAATCCTTTAGATGAATTGGTCTTGTGTTAATGTTGAAGCAAAGCATACACTAATTTTTAATTTTTTTTTTATGTAGTCAGTGTCCTCATCCTTTTTGAACACTTTACATATAAAGGTATCTCACATTTTTTCAATATTTACGAGATTTTTCAAATAAATTTACATTAGATGTCAGGTGAAAATACACCAATGAGACGCTAACCTAAGTTTTGATTTTTATTCTATTTTTATATTAAATTTTCAGTTATCAGGAAGTGGAGACTGTTTTGGGCACAATAGACTCTGTGTGTGCTGAATTTGGTGAACAAGCACCTTATGCATTGCTACTACTTGCTAAAGTATACACTGTCACTGAACGACGTACTAAAGCAATAGACGCATACAAAAGAGCACTTGCACTTAACCCTTTTATGTGGAAAGCTTTCACACAACTCTGCTATATGGGGGAAAAGGTTGAACCTCAGCAGGTCTTTCAAATGAATAATCTTGATTTCTCATTTGGTGTTTCAACAATGGTCAATCTAGTCAACAACTCTGAAAAGATATCATTTGTTAACAGTAATATTTCTAACACTTTGTCAACTAATGTTAATGTTACGCCAATGAATGTGACAACACGGACACCGACACCGATATCAAATAATATAACTCCAGAAATTCAAGCACCTATGAAGCGTTCGCATAGTGTGTTGAGTGGTATAGCTCCTATTCCATTATCACCTTCATTCGGTATGTTTCCAATGGATGAACCGAATACTGTTTTATATACACCAACACTCACAGATTCCAATGAGCAAAAAGCGTTACCTAAGATAGTAAATTCCTTGAGGGCACAAATGGGACAGCTGAAAGATGCAGTGTTCAGTCCCGCGCCGCGCTTGACTCTAGGGCCGGCACCGCGGCGGTCCTCTCGACTGTTTAGTAATAATAGCAGTTATTCTGTTAAAGAAAACAATAAATCGCCTAGTAGAAAATTTGCAACCCCAAAGAGCCCATCGCGTAAAAGTAAACAACGTACAGCTAAAAACAATATTAATAAAAACTCTGTAGAGACCACAGACAGAAGCAAACCTATGGAAACGACGCCAAATAACGTAACGCCAAAAAATTCTAATGGTATCGCTTTATTAAATTTAATGAGAGATTTGGGAGAAGCTTACAAAGCTCTGGCGTTTTTTGACTGTAAAAATGCAATCAGACTATTTCAAGAAATCTCCTTAAAACAGGTGATTTCACCTTGGGTACAGACAATGGTTGCTCGCGCGCATTATGAACTCTCCCAATATGAAGCTGCATCCAAGATATTTGCAGAGATAAGACGGCAGCATCCTAAACGAACTGAGGGTATGGATATATATAGCACCTGTCTGTGGCATCTCCAAAAGGAGGTGCAATTATCTGCTTTATCGCATGAACTCGTAGAACTGGATAGGTCTGACCCTGTCGCTTGGCTCGCTACAGGTAATTGTTTCTCATTAAACAAAGAGCGGGACACTGCACTCAAATTTTTCAAACGCGCCGTCCAATTAGACCCGGACTCTCCATATGCGCACGCATTATTAGGACACGAATATTCAGTGGCGGAGGAGACCGACAAAGCCCTCAATAGCTTCCGAAGCGCGATCAGTATCGACCCTCGTAACTACGTAGCGCTGTTCGGAATGGCGTCGGTGTACGCGCGGCAGGAGAGATGGAAGGCGTCAGAAGTACACATTCGTCGCGCGCTCACCATCCATCCGCAGTCTGGAGTGTTGTTATGTCAGTTGGGATTGGCGCAGGCGGCGCTTGGTAAGACTGATCGCGCGCTCGTCACGTTAGAGAAGGCAGTGAATGCAGACTCACAAAATCCCCTGTGTCGTTTTCACCGCGCCTCTGTGTTATTAAAAGTGGGGCGCGCGGAGAAAGCCTTGTCAGATTTGCATCATCTTAAGGACATAGCACCGAGAGAATCATTGGTGTATTACCTACTCGGTAAAGTGCACAGTAAATTAGGTAATCTGGATTTGGCCCTGATGCATTTTAGTTGGGCCACCGACCTCGATCCAAAAGGAAATAGCAATCATATGAAAGAAGGCTTCGAGCAGTCTAAACGAGAAGGTTCGACAGAGAGATCGACATAATGATATGTGGCTCTTGCGGTCTCATTGACTAAATTTGCTCCCACATCTCAAACACATATTCTTCCAAATACTAGCATAATATGGAGAATAGTGGGTGCTTATTAGGCATTTAGTTGCTGTAGAAAGTTTGTGAATTTCTTTATATAAATAGTTTAAGATGTGGATATTCCTAATATTATTCTAGATTAGAGGACATGTATAGCTAATTAATTCTAGAGAGGGGGAACTTTTAAGGGGTGACTTTACAAATTGATCAGTGAGCGCAGGGCCTTTGATCTCGTAGAATTTTTACAAATTTTAAATGATTAGAAGTTTTTCAATATAACAATGAAATGCCATATTTACAATTTTATTAAGTCTGACTTTCAAGGGTTAACACAGAAAGACAGTATGGGGTACATATGATTAACCAATAGGATGGCGTAATTCTATTATGTTGTAATAATAAAGTAATTTTATTGGTTAAATGACTTTTGTTGCAACATTGTGTCTGCAAGATGGTAAATTTTCATACTGGACAATTAACCGTACAAGCGATTACATGTTAAAGGCCGCTGGCGGTGTTTAGTTAGGATTATTTGCTGTAAATCATGTTAAATAGTGTGTGTTTATAGACAATGGTTATTAATCCATTTATAATTAATATTGTACATTATACACTTGTTTCTTTGACTTTTTGTTTAAACATTATTTAATTTTCAAGTATTGTTGAAAGTGCTAAGGGTTTTTTGTTGCATATCAAAATGGTTGACATTTGTGTAGATTTTGTTTTTCATAAATATGCAAATGCATGTATCAGTAGCCACTTTGTAAGGTTTAATCACAAAATGAATCATTTCACTGTATTTGAATTTTAAATAGAACAATAACAATGAATTATTATTTTATTTTACACCTATCTACAACCTATAAAACTATGACGAGCCAAAACTGTCTCGTCTGTCGAGACGCCATTTTGTTTAGCAATTCGCACGTATTTCATTAGTGATCTGGGGACCTATTTTGGACGCGAGCTCACCGTGAGTCACGGTGACTATCTGGTTTCCTTCCGGCACTATTTGTAATGTAATTGGACGAGCCACGATGGGCGTTCCCTGTTGACAGTGGCTCGTCCAATCACATTACAAATAGTGCCGGAAGGAAACCAGACAGTCACCGTGACTCACGGTGAGCTCGCGTCCGCAATAGCCTCCCTGTAAGGTGTATAAAAATACAAATATAAACATAACGCCTTGAAAAACACATTGAATATCATTGACATATACAACTAGATGTGCTATAACGCTCCTAATGTGACGCGAGAAAAGATGACCGCAGTCACCTTTAGGTTTCTGTCAGTATTTGACTTGACGGCAACATTCTCAAATCGTTTGAAGCGGCTTACGCTTTTTTCTTGTCAGATGTATGAAGTTTGCACCTCTAGTATGTAACTGTTTTTTTTTTTTTTATTTTTTTTTTTTTATTGTAGCTCGACATGTGACAACACTCCGCCTGATGTAAAGCTAGAGTGCGGTCCATGAATGGAAACAACTCTATAGTAAACAACAATATAGTAAAAACCTTTCGTGTCTAAAATCAAACGACAGGATTTTTTTGCTAGTAATTTGAGTCGTATTCTTAGTTTGCTTTCCTAGTACCTATAAATCTAGGTCTTTCTTGGGAAATATTAAAAATTGGTTTAAAATCATAAAAATTAAATGAAACAACAGTAAAAATTAACTACACTGTATTGTCAATAAGATCATGAAAACAAAATTAGTAGACCAATCAAATTAAGAATGACATAGAATAGAAGATTCACAATAAGCGACTACGTATAACAAAAAATTGTTTTTATCGTAATTAATAAATGCATTTTGTTTTTCCTATAATTGTTTTTACCTTGTCGAATAAAGAATGCACAGAATATGGGCGAAAAAAAGCTGCACCTATATTTCAATTAACTAAATAGTACTTAAATATTTAAACAATAACTAAAAGATTACACATAATATAATATATCAAATGATATTGATGTATCGTGGACCAAGAAAGCGTCTCGAATTTGAACGCCTACATAGAAATTACCAAATACAGTAATCGTCACCGTCACTGTTGACTTCTCCCTTATTCCATCGCTCTGTGGGGCATATTTTTATTGTTTTTTATTGATTAAGCTAGAGTTTTATCCAAATAAGTTTTATGAAAAATATCGCGTTTTTTTCTACCTAAAATGAAAATTTTATTTCTGACATCAATTGTTTTTAAATGTACTATTTCTGTGTAGCTGTAAAAGATGAAACGCATTCACGGGCAGGGGTCTAATATTAATATAATAAGGTTGTACATTCAATGATTCATCTAGATTCATTAATTAAAAAAAAGTTTGCTTTTTTTAACCAGACTGATTTGCAATAATGTATTTAAAGCGAGGCGACCGGAATCTTTACACAACACAGAAACAAGAGCGGCTACCTGTAACATCACAGTGTAGTTTATCACAGATTGTAAGGTCGTGTTCACATTAGGTCCACGTATGTCGGACTAGTTGTTAGCTTATTTACGACGCAAAATCAGCGGAACATAATGAGCTTAATTTGAACATGACCTAAATCGCGCAATTGTGCAGGGATGATTATGCCTCGCTGGAAACAAGCTTGCAAATACCTTGGGCCACTAAAAGACGACTGTCCACTGCCACACATGATTGCCACACCAAGAAGGCATAGACGTGGCAATGATTAAGACATATTTATGGCTCCAAAAAACTTAATTTAACATAAATAACCTTAATTAAAAAGAAAACTTATACATATTTCTGTAAAATATTATCTAAAGCGTCTCTAATTTTAGGATCATTTGCTAATTTTGTTGCATTTTGTGCAGGATCTGGTTTTTCCTTTTCGCCAATTTTCTTCTCGTTCAAGATACTCAATATGCGTTTTTGTAAATCTGATTCGTTGCCTTCCTCGGGCTGTTTGATTGGCTCTCCCACTTCTATTTTAACTTGCTGCTCGCGACGTTCCTAAAAACAAATTAACAAAGATATTAAAGTAAACCCATGAAGCGACCTAGTCGGGTTTTGAGATCAGTTTAGAAGTAGCCAGGTATACAGAGAGGTGTGAACTGTCAACTTGATTGGTGTATTTGCCTGCAGAAACTTCTGTGGCAGCAGTCGTGTCTGTTCATGGACCGCGTTCTAACTTAACATCAGGTGGAATACGATTTTCCCTGTATCTCCTGTGATTTAGGATTTCCCCATACATGGGACAGTATATTAAAAAAATTACCCTGTATAAGTATTACTTTACCTTAAGATACTGTATAACTTTATCGTATTGTAATACAGTTAGTGTTTTTCCATCAGCCAATTGTCCAAGTAACGCATAGACAGCCTCCCGGCCTGATGAACCACCGCGACGTACCTCCTCATAGTTACGCGATATCATTTTCAGTGCATCATCTATCGGCATATTTCTATGTTCTGTAAAGTAAGACAAAACTATTATATACTATTTTTTTAAAAATCTAATTAAATAATGTGCTAATCATGTTTATCCAGGTTTAAGAATGAAAAAAAGTTATGTCTTGAAAGTTGATATTGCAGCTAAATTATCATTATAATTCAATTTTGACTGCACCAATTTCTTTTGTTTGTTGTATCCACAACAAACAAGTCGGGAGGTCCTTCCACTCATACATATATATTTGTAAGTATAGTATACATACATACTGTGTGGGCCAACTAAGAATCTGCAATTCGCACAAACAAATGAATGTCATGAATACACACTAAATATAGTAAAAACTTCTCATGTGTAACTACTAAAATGTTATAATGACGAATTGAAGGCATTAACTACATTTTTATTTGCTAAATACAAAAAAAGCAATTGGATTATTGTTGTTTGACATCTGTCTGTGAAGTTAGCTGCAAGTCCAGTCCCTCGCATAGTATATACCGAATTCTCATAAACTGTCTGATGAAACATTCCTCTTAAGAGTAAAATCCTTACCTTGAGGCAATCCGTGCAATATTGTAAGTGTAAGGGATCGATACTTCAAATTATCTGGCATGACTAGTATCGCATACAATGTACCTCTCGATGCAATGTTACCCAGCATCATACCAATAGGCACATCTTCGTTAGGAAACATCAGGTCAACTACTATGCCGAGACGTTTCAATTTGTCTTCAATGTGTTCAGCATAATCACTGAAAAATTATATTCAATATAGTCTATATTTTGCCAAGTGTACGAATAATTTAGTAGTGAAAATATGACTTTGAACAGCCGTGGTCTAGCGGTAGAGAATGGATGTCATGATCAATGAGACCCCGTGTTCAAACCTCACTAAATTCTGACTGAATTCAGTGCCTGTGATACAAGCATTGGAGGCTAAAGATGATGATGATGATGGTAACATCCATAAAGAAGCTGCGTTTCACATCAACATGTAATGATAAGTATAATAGTGAACCAACTTACGTGAGTGCTTTAGATACAACAATAATTTCACAATCATTCCGGTCATTAACATTTGTAGGAACACGTGAATAATCCATTTGTGTTCTGTAAGGATCATAACCATGGTCTTTCCAATCTAAAATTAATTACAACTATTATTTAATTAATTTTTATTTTTTCATAATCAATCTTGAAAAGCATCTGTAGTAGTTTCATGGAGTGAGTGTGCACCATGTCCGAGTAAACAAGAACATTTAATGTCCTCCTAGTGACATAGTGCTGCCAACGAAAAGAGACTATACAAAAAACCACTTTATTATTAAATTATTATTTTAATAGAAATAAAATCAACCGATTGAGATTGATTGATTGATCTCACCCCACCTTTGGCTATTGTGTGCGTGTGTTCATTTTCTACTCAATTTTCATCATAATTAAATAGAAAATGAACATTTAAAATGACAAAAATTAAAAAAACGAGATACTTTACCCTATCTATTAATATCAACAATACTGCTAATAATTTAAACCAAAATTAAAATTATATTATTACCACTATAACCGCTGTCCATTCCTCTACCAGGCATTCTACCACCACGAATACGACCCCGGCCACCTCCACGGCCTCTATATGAGTCCGTATACTTTTCGCTGTATCCCTGATCAAAAGATTCATCATTAAATTGTGCCTCTTGAAATGGCCCTGGAATTAAAAACATTTCATTATTAAATGAACGCAATGATCAAATTCAAAATACCCTGACAGAAAGTGAAATAACATTATGGCATATACACAATCCAAAATAGTTCTGATTTATTTTATGTTTATTTGGAAGGAAATCTTATAAGTATATACATTTTAAATAATGACCTAATCACGAAGGTCCACTTGTACCAGAAGGCCCGTTAAAGTTAATCCAATCTTGGCTGGTTAAAGTTAAAATAATCATCAAACCAATGTCACTAATGTCAAATGTATGTCAAGAAGCCAAATATGTTTTTCTATTATTTTTTCAGGATCAACCACCCTTTTAACGATAACAATATGAATTTACATGATATTGCAACGCGTGTGGAGTAAATGTAGACGTTTAACGGTCACGTCGTCACCGTAAAAGTAATACTTAACATGGTGCATTACAGACCTAAAAAGCAATCTCTTCCGGTGGTTGCTTACCAACAAATCAACAATCTTAGTTCTTATTCATAAAATGTTTAATTAAAACTAAATTGCTTTAATATTTATAAAGGTATTAATTATACTTACGAGGCAAATATGCATTTTCATCCGCTGGTACGTCTGTTACACTGGTATCTGTTTGTGCTTGTTGCCTAAAAAAAATAACTATCAATTAGCATATTCAAAAGCAATCATTAAAATTGGTTTAAAAATAAAACATACTTAGTTTTATCAGGGTTGGACTGCGCAGCCTTGACAGCTATACTTCTCCCTTGAAGCTCAGTACCATGTCCCTGAAGAATCGCAGTCTGTACACTGGACTCATCCTCAAATTGAATAAATCCAAAATTTTTATTGATAATGATTCCATTAATCTGGCCAAAGCTGCTGAAATGATCATACAGGTCATCCACGGTTACTTGGTCAGTTAAATTACCGACATATATTCGTAAATGTGAAGTGGCTGGGTCTTTCATAGCGCCACGAGATAACGTTAGTTTATCTGAAATAAAATAATTTTGTAAATCTAGGCAAATTCCCAAATATTTTCGTTGATATAAGTTAACATGAGTTTTTAATACAGAACTAGCAAAATTAAATAGATTTTAGAAACCATATAAGTAAAACGTACCCATAACAATAAACACTAAGGTTATTAGTCAAATAGAGACTTCAATTTATGTAAAACTTACCACTCATTGTAATGTTGTTAGACTACCCAAAAATAATACAGAACGCCGCCGGCTTATCCTCAAGAACTCAGTGATAAATACTGAATATTATGGAAACAGACGAAGCCTCTCTCTGTGGCCTCTCTGAAAACCAGACCGTCCAGAGACAAGATGAAGATAATTCATTCTGCTCATTGGTGGAAACGCTTCACTTCACGCGGTGAATAACCCAGAGACAATAAAATAACAACTATAACAAGTGATGCGTGTGCATAAGTGGTGAATGAATTGAATGAATACTGACAAGCGTTTTTTTTAACCCGTGCTCTTATATCTTACTTAATTAAAAAATACTATGTATAATCTATGCAAATTGTGCAATGCACTTTATTATAACTATATATCTTTATTATTTATTATAACTTTGTTCTATTTCGATACCTATCATAAAGTTAAAAATGAAAACGCTCTTTTCCATAATCCGCGTCACGACTACGAAAAACTGTGAGTCGGTAGTGTTGTGATATTTTGTCAGTAAAAAATTAAATAAAATTAATTATTTGGTAAACGTGTTGAAGAATGTTTTAATTAACATGCATTCATAATAAAAATTATTATAATGAAACAAAAAATAATTATATTATATTTTCCTAAAATTGACATTTTTGACACATGTCACGCGTGAAATTTTTAAATTTTAAGGTTATTCCTATGACGATTGGGATGTGTGATAAATTAATATAATTATATTTTGTTATATAAGTATGTTATGTATCGTAATATGCAAATAAATACATAATAATTATATTAATATTATTATTATATGTTGTTATTATATACTGAAGAACTGAGTTTTATGATTCAGATTTGCTATTTATTTATTCCTGTAAGTATCTTGAATTATTTAGATTTTCCATATATTACATTTCACTTTCTATATCTCCCATTGGCGCATCAACTTTTCATTCCGTTCTAAAGCGTAACATTGGTATAAAACATAAATAATTCGCTATCTTTACCTGTTTGTTTTAGGTAGTGAAAACTAAAATATCTGAAATGTTTAAGAGTTATCTAACTAAGATTCATAAGATATATCGTCAAACATTAAGCACCGCCTTTAGCCGGAAATATTTACTGTATACCAATGTAATGCTTTCTGTGTCAATATCAACTGCAGGCGATATTTTTGAACAGAATTATGAAATACATACAAATCAGTTACATAAATACGATTTAGAACGTACAGCCCATATGGCATTCTCGGGAATGTCTGCCGGTATCATTTGTCATAACTGGTATAATTTCCTAGACAAAATAATAATTGGTAGAACTTTCGACATGGTCATCAAGAAATTACTTTTAGATCAATTTATTTGTTCACCAATGCTCATCACTTCATTTTTTGCTAGTGTTGCTATATTTGAAGAGTATCCTTTAGAAAGTTTTAATGAAGAAGTGAGGAGTAAATTTTGGACATTATATAAAGCTGAATGGGTTGTGTGGCCGCCTGCACAAATTATTAACTTTTATTTTCTCCCAACCAAATATCGAGTGGCGTATGACAATACTATATCACTTGGATATGACATCTATACTTCCAGAATTAAACACATGAAACCAAGTAAAGTTGAAGAAGTTGAAAAATTAAATAATAATAAAAAAAATTGAACTAATATGTTTTTATTTATTTGATATGTTTTCTTTGTTATTTAATGTATAATATATATAATGTATAAATATAATAATTATAAATGGTACTTAATTTGAGAATGTGTAAGCAGCTATCTATATTCAGTAATTTGGCCATGAGCTATTATTAAAAATATAAACAATGCAATTTTTGCCAAGTGTGCAATAATGATGTTTATGTTTCTATTTCAGGTGGCACCCTGACATGCGTACACTTGGTCTTGCTTGGAGAATCCTTTCGACACAAATTAATAAAACTAAAACTTCGTCACAGAAAATTATCAAAATCGCTTTTAGTGACAAATATTTATTCTATACAAATATAACTATATCGATCACCCTGTCGTCTGTCGGAGACACGCTTGAACAACAATATGAGATTTACAAAGCTGACTTGAAGAGCTATGATGGGAAAAGAACTGCTAACATGGCGTTCTCTGGGCTCGCTGTCGGAATTCTCTGCCATCATTGGTATAAAGTATTAGATAGATTTATAATAGGAAAATCATTACCAATGGTAACAAAGAAATTATTCTTAGATCAATTCATATTTTCACCAGTCATGATTGTTACATTTTTTGGAAGTTTAGCTTTATTAGAAAAGAATCCTTTGCAAAATTTTAAGACGGAGGTGAAAGATAAGTTTATTAGATTGTATAAGGCCGAGTGGATGGTTTGGCCTCCCGCTCAGATTATTAACTTTTATTTTTTACCAACTAAATATAGAGTATTGTATGACAATATTATATCTTTAGGGTATGATGTTTACACATCGCAAGTTAAGCATGACAAACCGCAAAATCTGGAACTGGCCGATTCAAAACATGAAAAGAAACATAATAAAATAAAATTAAGGGTTTGACAAGTATATCTTTTTTATAGTAGTGCTGCACTTCGTCTGAGTGTCAAACTCGTGTTCGTTTCATGTTGACAAGGCACCGGGCTACTTCTAAGCTGATCTTGAAGGGCAACCGGGCCACCTCACATGTTACACTTAAATGTGATGGCGCTACCCCGGATAGCTAACTCAGGGCCACCTTATATTTAGATAGTTAAAATTTACAAAGGAATATGGTTGTGATAATAATAAATGTAGGCTATTCTAATTTATTAGACTAATATAATTAAATTATGACGAAAATTGAAAGAAACAAATATTAATATTATTTAATTGTCAGCTCAGCAGTTGAAATTTCGACGCGTTCACGTAATCGCTGATTTAGTGATCAGAGGGCCAAGTATGAGTTTGCATTTACGCTGCCACGGCGTAAAGTGTTATCTCTACCAATCCAGAAATATTATTTTGGCCGTGGAGGTCAAATAATTTCAAATTAAGTGACCCTATGGTGGAGTGTATTCACTTTACTGTGAACTCAAGCCTCAGAGCATTCGTAAGCAAAGCAGAGCACAAGATTTTAATTCCCACCTCGGGCTTTTTCTGTTCAATTTTCATTATAATTTGCATATAACATAAAATAGTCATTAAGTAAAGAAATATTATTCTTTATTATGTTATTATTTGTGATAATGGCTTCACCTGGTGGTGTCTTAATTCGTTATTTGTATTGTATATTGTTAAATAATATGAAAACATGAATAATGTGGTAGGTACTTACCTAAAATACAATCAATTATTAATTGTAGCGATACATTGTCTAATTTCTGTTTAGCCAGTGTTGTTTATTTAAAAAAATAAATTAATTGTAACGATTTTATTAAAATACTTAACTACAATAATAATTAGTATTTATTTATTTATCTATAATATAAAAATGAATCGCTAAATGTGTCGCTAAGCGCAAATCTCGAGAGCAGCTGAACCGATTTCGCTAATTCTTTTTTTAGAATATTCCTTGAAGTACGAGGATGGTTCTTACGAAGAGAAAAATTTAAAAAATTTCCTAAATAAGTCTAAAAATAACACTTTTCTATACTCCCATCCAAAAGATTCGTAATAATACTTAAAAGTCAATTTGAACTTTAATGCCATACCATAAAGTTTAAGTGTTAGTGGAGAGGTTCCGGGAAGGAAAAACAATTGAGTGACGTTAGTATCGTTCGCCGGGTCAGCTATATCGCTGGTCAATTGTATGTTGCCTGTTCCCGTGTTGGAAAACCATCTGCTCTGTTCGTGTCCCGAATAGCAGAATAAGTATTTAAAAAAATCGACTGTTGGGCGGTACGAAGTTCGCCGGGTCAGCTAGTTGTTTATATATTTATACCCACTTGCATTCCCCTTTATAATAAAAACAGTGGTGGCGGTAGACAAGACCTGGGGCTAAAGTCAAAATCTAATCGACAGTTGTCACTTGAGCGAAGTCAAGTCATGTCAAGTGATAACGAAACGTAAAATCCCATACATTTTGGTTTCTCAAGTGACAACTGTTAATTGGTTTTTGACTGTAGCCCCTGGATGTGGGCGACCTAAGCTTTGCGAGACCTCTTTCATATTCCAGTCAATGAAACAAGCTTTTTTTAGCTTGGCATATTAAACATAAGCTATTTAATTCCCTATTTTAACCTTTGAATACGCGACCGGTCCAAAAGTGAAAAAATCTGAGAGCCCATAGTGAAACTGCATCAGTGATTTAATTTACTCTTTATTACTTACTATGGTTACAAAGCTTTCGTTGCATCGGACCGAAGCCGAATAAAATTAAATATGTCATTCCGTTCTAGTTATATGCCGACAATAATTTAAAAGCTTTCATTTTGGTGTTAAAAAAGGTTCTTCAGCAGACGAATTTTTTCTTTGTTTTAAGTTAGTTAAAACACTCTGCACAATTGTGTTTTCAAAGATCCTATCTGGCCAGGATTCCGATCGTCTGTTGTATCTCTCGTTAATGACAGGAAGATTACTGGTTCTCGGAGTACCACGATGAGATATAAAAGATCGTGTTCTTCTAGTCTGCGTTGCACCCAATAGTGAAGTCAGGAGTTTGTCTAAAGTGTCTATATCATCTGCATTTGTTTGTTTTGGTGGCACTAAACTGGAGTATGGGGTAGCTGCACCAGATGTGCTTTCACTGGGTCTAGTTGATGCTCTTGAATGTAATCCAATTGTTCTCATTACCTAGAAAGATGTAGCAATTTACACACCTTTTCTGAATAATGAGTGGAAAACAAGAGACGTGAAAAAAATCTTATCTTCAAAGTTCTGGGAATTCGTATTCTGCGAATCTATGTACTTAAAGATTGATAGACAGAATGATGATGGTTTTAGTCTAGCTTCGCCGGATTTAGACTTCGGCGGCCCATAGGCAGAGCATGTTGTGGAGGCCCTCAAATCGTTTGTGGGTAACTGTTGAAAGTTTCCTATTAAGGTCAAGATAAAGAAGAGAGCAACTAAATAAGTTGGCTAACACAAAATTTAAAACAAAACTCAGTAATTTTTTGTTTCTACTGAGCCTTTATCGATTTTTTTTTTTTTTTTGGGGTGTGGTGGCGGCCCATAGGCAACTGCCTATGCTTAAATCCGGCACTGTGCCCAGTACCGTCCTGGGGTAGTACCACCACTCTCAAGTATAACACCCGTGAAGTGACCTTGTGGCGTTTTGGGCTTAGTTTGGAAGTAACCAGGTATAATGAGAGGTGTGTGTACTGTCAGTCTGGATGGTGCACATAGCATTCAGCATAGCGGAGGTACATTTGTAGCAGCAGTTGTTTCCACTCATGGACCGCACTTAGCTTAACATCAGGTGGAGTGTTGTCATATGTCGAGTTACAATAGCCAAACTTAGCTGAATTTGCGTGCATGCAATTTCTATGTTTCTTTAAATTTCAATCTATCAGGGTAAGTTTATGTTAATGTACTAATATTATATAATACCTCGTCAGCATTATGACTTTGATAGCTCATCCTCTTAACTTTTCTGTAAGTTTCATCATCTAATGCTTCTTTTACCGCAGACTCAAGTTTTTCCTTCAACTCCTCATCGGCCCCTTCGTTTAGATCCTCCAAAACTAATCTGAAACACAAAAAGAAAATCAGTTTTAATTATGGTTTTTAAAAATATACTCGTATATATTGTAGCTCGGCATATGACAACACTCAGCTTTATCTTAATAAAGCGCGGTTCATGAACTGAAACAACAGCTACGACAGAGAAATTTCTACAGATAGCAATCGCCTCCGCTATGCCACCTTAAGGAGACGAGACTCTCCTCGTTATAGCTAGCTACTTTCAAACTAGATCACTACACGGGTGTTACACTTGAAAGTGGTGGTACTACCCCAGGTCTGCCTACCACTCTTTAATTAGTGCCTATAGTATACCACAAGCACTAAGTGTGGTAGGCAGACTGATGATGGTTATTAGCCCAGTCTACCGCTCTGGAGTAGTACCACCATTTTCAAATGCAACAATCACCTTGTCGCGTTTCGGGAGCAGTTTGAAAGTAGCCAGGTATAGTGAGAGAAGTGTGCACTATCAATTTAGATGGTGCATACTCGTCTCCTCAGGCCGGCATAGCGGAAGCGACTGCTGCCCGTAGATATTTCTCTGTAGTAGCAGTCGTTTCCGTTCATGGATCGCACTCTAGTTTTACATCAGGCGGAGTGTTATGTTATGCCGAGCTACATTTTAAAAAAGTACTTATTATAACGTAGTTGGCATTGGTACCGGCAGTGCCGGATTTAAGCATAGGCAACATAGGCAGTTGCCTATGGGCTGCCACCACGCCACAAAAAATAAAATAAAAATAATTATCGATTTATCTCAGTAGAAACAAAAAATACTGAGTTTTGTTTTAAATTTTGTGTTAGCCAACTTATTTAGTTGCTCTCTTCTTTACCTTGACCTTAATAGAAACTTTCAACAGTTAACCACAAACGATTTGAGGGCCTCCACAACATACTCTGCCTATAAGCCGCCGAAGTCTAAATCCGGCGCTGGGTACCGGTTAGAATTTAGTGATACTTACAATGGATAATAGTACCATCAGAATAATGAAATAAAGAACTACTAACTCTGCTCTTTCCTCCTCTTCACCTCGACGTAAATTAGCGCGATTAGCATCTCTAGTTACTTTAATATCAGTCTCCCAAAAGCGTCTAACATCAGGAGTTGAAGTGTATGGAGCGGCCACTTCCTTAATCTTTAGAAATATTAATGCAGTTATAAAAATGCAGATCACGTTCACAACGGTTAGACAGCAACTGACGATACCTGAGAAGAAAGTTTTTAGGTACCTATACTAAGTTAGTGCTGGTAACATAGGCATTGAGCGACTAACATAGTGGATTCGTCGATCATTAGGCCCAGTTCGAGATTATTATTATTATTATTATTGTAGCTCGACATAATATGACAACACTCCGCCTGATGTAAAGCCAGAGTGAGGTTCATGAACGGAAACAACTGCTACTACAGAGAAATCTCTACGGGCAGCAGTTGCCTTCGCTATGCCGGTCGAGGAGACGGTATGCACCATCTAAATTGACAGTGCACACTCCTCTCGCTATAGGTAATTTTATTTATTATATTTAGATATGAAAACGAGTGAAAAACATAAACGTACCATTAACAGCAAATTCAATAGGTAAATAATCATGATAAAGTGGCACGTAACTTGAATTTCCTTCATAAGCTTCGCCCTTTATATGAGGTATTTTAACACCTGGATAAAGAAGCCAAATACACGCCAATGCCCAATATAAACCCTTCAAAATAAAACCACAAACATTAGCTACTGGTCTAGGCTTTCACAGCAATAAGCAATTCATCCCCCCTTCTTTTTACGTGGAGGAAATCTTTTATTGATGCCTCTCCGTCTCGGGTTAGACGACGAGGTTATGTTGGACTCCCCGGCACTCCCCAATACCGAGTATACACGACTAAAAACCCTACGATGTCCCTCTCTACGTCATGTGGTGAGGTCACGAGCACGCTTTCGCATTCACCCGCGACCCCACCGACGCTTGGCCGTTAGGCCCCACCTCATCAGGGAAAAACACCACTCCAGCCAAGTAAATGCGCGGCAGTCTAACCCCGGCAGTAATGCTCCTGGCTCGGGGCGAAGGAGATACATATAGATAGATATAGATAGAAAAATAAAGTATTTTAAATGTTTGTGATTTTCTATGTTGAAAAAGTGTCGTTCGGTTGTAGTGTGTTGTGTCGACATCAATAAATAGTAAATACAAAATACATTCTTTATTTTTTTACCTAAAATATCTTATGAGTTTACATTTATAACAGCCATGAATTATGCACATGTGCTATAGCTATGCACATTGTAGTTAGTTCATTGATTAGCGGATATACGGCGCGGGGCGCTTTGTTTGTCCTAGTGTTAATTCTCCTCTATGGTATGTATGTAGAGTACTGTAGAGCAAAAACTTACACAATTGACAACAGGTGGTAGCAGAGATGCAGAAATAGCTATACCGATAAGCGGTCCAGCACTTCCTTGAAGCAAAGCCAGTGCTACTCCAGTCCCCGATGTAAGAGCCCAGAGTACACCCATCCATAACGATCTTACGTTACCTCTAAATTAAAGAAATAAGAAAGACTACTATTCATTCGTGTTAAGTTAATTAGAGCACCTCTTGTTTGCAAAGGGAACATAAAGAAAATATATATTGTTAAAAGCTTTAATATAAAAATAATTTCTCACCTAGATTTCATCTCCTCAGTAGGCCAATCACCAAAACCCCAAGGCATTTCAGTCGTCCCCAAAATGAGTCCAAATATAAACCCAAACAGCAATGAAAATAACATTCCTAAAACAAGACTTTCGATGCCATTTCTTACGAGAGTCCGATCCGCAATTATTGTCCCAAATGTTATCGACATAACTGGTCCCATGAGGGGTGAGACAAGCATAGCAGCGACGATGTTCGATGCATTGTTTTCTACAAGACCCAATGCCGCTAATGAGCTATGAGACAAAAGTAATGTAATATAAATTTTAAAACCTTTCTGCGTGGGAAAATCCAAAACAATGTGATAAAGAAACGTTGCAAACCTTTTTTTTTAATTGTAGCTCGGCATGTGACAACACTCCGCCTGATGTAAAGCTAGAGTGCTGTCCATGAATGGAAACAACTGCTACTACAGAGAAACCTGTGCGGGTAGCAGTTGCCTCCACTATGTCGGCTTGAGGAGACGAGCATATACCATCTTAGATTGACAGTGCACACTCCTCTCGTTATACCTTGCTACTTTCAAATTATTCCCGAAACGCGACAAGGTCAGTTCACGGGTGTTACATTCGAAAGTGGTGGTACTACCCCAGGACGGCAGACTGGAAAATAACCATCATCAGTCTGCCTACCACTCTTTAAAGGAATAGTACTACAACCTAAAGGAATAGTTAGGAAAAAATTAATGAAACAGATTTATTGAAGAAAGTGGACAGCAGTGTCGGAAGAAGACGGCTCACAGATTAATCAACTGCTCAATGATTAAAGATCAGGTGAGGAGCACCCTCAAGCGACACGCATGTCTTAGATATTTGTTTCGTTTTGCTTTTGTTAGTAGATGTTCGCTTAATATAATAAAATAGTTTTAATATTTATTTAAATACATTACGTACTCTGCTGTAATAATAAGCGTAAGGTAATCGAATGTGAATTCCCCTCCGCCTTTTACACCGTCAACTACTTGCTTTACCGTCAGTTTTGATCTCACCGACTCTACAAAATTTCGCCAACGTTTTGCGTCTTCAGTTTTTTTACTAGAAATCAAATATATTCATTTTTATGAGCTTCAATAGTTAAAAAAATATGCCAGCCGTTGGGCGGGCTACCGATATAGCTATAGAGAAATTTCGAGGCGATCACGTGAAGTGCGAACTGCTGTGTGGCTCCACTAACTGGTCAGAGCATTCTTCATCTTGGCTCAGCAGCAGCTGTGTGTTGATTATTTTTTGTTCAATTTTTATCATAATTCCATAATAAATATGCCTGTAATTAGTCTATCTATTTTCACCGTAAAACTATCAGTATAATATTTATAAAATTATTTACGAGCAATATTTAATAAATCTTATGAAGAATAACAACTTACAATAAATCTTCTTCCTCATCGTTATTTAAATCGATAGCCCAATGCGAAACATTACATGGAAGAATGCTGAAAAGAAAACACAAAATTAATTTTTATTGTGTGTAAAAAAGAATACAGGTATCTACAATCAAATAAAAAAATAAATAAACAGAATGAAAACAAAAAAAAAAAAATTAAAAAAAAACAAATTAAAACAAAACTGCCTAGTTCTCAACTTCTCACCCTATATCCGTAATGAAAATAAGTTAATTCCATCATACTTAACGATAGAACGGCAATGTACACCGATTCCAAGTTGTGTGAGGCAATGTAACATTGTTTCACATTGATCTCCAGCTGCCACAGGAAACAGGACCTCGAAATAATTACCACATTTATCGTTAATCCACACTACATGTTCCACTTTCAGTTTTGTTAACAGTTCTTCTAATATCTGTGTAATAAACATTTAATAACAGTTAATAAATAATTGTAAGAAAACTGATAAAGGCCCGGCTCTCGTCCTCAGGGTAGATAGTAGTCGTATATACTTTAACACACATGATATCGTAACTTGAAAGTACAACAAGATAGACTTTATGAGCGACCGTGGTCTAGCGGTAAGACGCATGAAGACCTGTGTTCGAACCTCGCTAATTCTGACCAGTACCAATGTAACTTTGTTATACGTACTTTGGTCTCTCAGTGCCTATAGGCACTATTAAAGAGTGGTAGGCAAACTGATGATGGTTATTTGTCCAGTCTGTCGTCCTGGGGCAGTACCATCACTTTCGAATGTAACACCCGTGAAGTGACCTTGTCGCGTTTCGGGAATAGTTTGAAAGTAGCCAGGTATAAGAGAGGAGTGTGCACTGTCGAACTAGATGGTACATGCTCGTCTCCTCAAGCCGGCATAGTGGAGGCGACTGCTGTCCGTAGAGATTTCTCTGTGGTAGCAGTTGTTTCCTTACATGGACCGCACTCTAGCTTTACATCAGACGGAGTGTTGTCACATGTCGAGCTACAATAAAAAAAAAGAGGAGTGTACCATCTGCAGACAATTTTTTGGTAACAGTGTCTCCATTTCCAGACCGCGCAAAGCTGGTACTTACATTTTCCATAGTAATAAATTCATAATTTTCATCAATATTTTCCAAAGACGGACTGAAGGCATCGTTGTAATAATGTATGGGAACAGAACTGCTGGGTTTCTTACTTCGCAATTCAACTTGTAATTTGTATATTCGTTCTTCATTAGGCTCTTCAAGTGTTATTATATCTTTTGGTTTACCATACTTTAATAAGTGTTCGTAATTGCTTGATGGAATACATACTAGGAATGTTACGCCAGAAGGCATGTTTATTTGTTTTAATAACTGCGATGTGACTGCGCAATTTAGCAATGTTAATATACTCGTAATAGTACATCTCGGTGACAAAGAATAATTGTGTTAATTAAACCTTGTCGAGTACTTTTTAGATTGTCACTGATAATTTAGTAGTAAGTTCCTGACTTAATCACTTTATATAAGTAATTAAACACGTTATTTTAACAAAAAAAAAAGTTATTATTAATTTTGAAGATTGGTAGACAGAGTAGGATTACCGGAAGTTCGCTTTTACTGTCCTGAGGCCGGTTTTTTTTTTTAAATTAGGGTATGTTTCTTACTGTTAAGATCGATGACAATTTAATGAAACATGAAAATGTACGAAGATTTTAAATTATAATGATAATAATAATAATAATAAATTCTTTATTGCATTTAACAGAGTTAAAGAAATACAGAATCATAAATAACTTACTGCAATTGGCGGTCTTATTACTAAAAGCAATTTCTTCCAGACAACCAATTGATATTTAATAAATTGTAAGGAAAAGAGAAAAGCTTAAGGAAAAAATATATATATGTATATATATATTCATATTCCATTAAAAATTCAATAATGTCGTGGTTCGAGAATCAATAATCAGGATTTTTTTATTTTCAACATTTAATGGGAGAGGGGGGATTGGTTGTGGAATCCGAAAAATGTATTATGTGGTAAAATAATTTTATTTTTTTAATTTTTAATTTGATTAGACAATTTTTTTATTTAATATTGATGAAAATTAAACCGAAAAAAGTGTACCCCGGTAATACTCGTAAGAAGAAAAAGGTCAAGCTGGAATGGAAAGATCACGTATCTTATCTAGTGCATTTTTTTCTGTTCAATTTTCATCATAATTAAATAAATATTGAATATGATAAAAAAATGTATTAAAAATAAAATTGTAATAAAGTTTGCGTTAAATAAATTATGTAAAAATAACACTTAATATTTTAGAATTAAACATGATAGGATCGGCTGTTTAAAACCAAACCTTTGTTACCCATACTGTTGTAATTAATACCAATATAACTATTGTTAAAATTAGCTTTGTCTGTTTTAGAAGTGACTTTAACAGTGCTATTAAAGTTTAAGCTTTGTTCTAATGAATCTGCACTATTTAACGACGAATTTACATATTCATTTGAGTAAATTAAACTATTATTTATGTTATGAAATTTAGTAGGAACTTCTTTAACATTGTCATCGATGTCTTTTCTTTCTATTATGTCATTAATCAGTCCACCTTTATGTTTATCTGGAGATATTGTCTGCGATTTATATGATGAACTCGTGTTAATTGATGTATCTTCAATTTTTCTGCAATTACAGATGTGTATTAAAAATATTGGTGGGTAATACCACGATTTTGAACTCTTTGAAGTGACATAATTCGAAATAGCCATGTATAACGAGAGGCTT
Source organism: Tinea pellionella (assembly GCA_948150575.1). NCBI lineage: Eukaryota > Metazoa > Arthropoda > Insecta > Lepidoptera > Tineidae > Tinea > Tinea pellionella. The sequence goes on from OX411256.1 coordinate 5,908,115, forward strand.
GTGCCCAGCTAATCTAGATGGTGCACATTCATCTTCTCAAGTCGGCATAGCGAAGACGAAATTTCTTTGCGATAACAGTCTTATGATCATCGGCTTAATATCAGACGGAGTGTAGCCACATGTCGGACTACGATATATATATTTTTTAATTGTAGCTCGGCATGTAAAGCTGTGCGGTTCATGAATGGAAACAACTGCTACTACAGAGAGAAACCTGTGCGGGCGGCAGTTGCCTCCACTATGCCGGCTTGAGGAGACGAGCATGCACCATCTATTGCCAGTGCACACTCCTCTCATTATACCTGGCTACTTTCAAACTATTCCCGAAACGCGACAAGGTCACTTATATAAAAATAACGTTTTACTAAAGTTCCTTTAGTATTTTTAAATTAGTTTATGCCTAGGGCCATTATCTACGGAGCCAACTCTTTGTGACTATACACTTCATAGCAACAATTCCTTGTATTTCTTTTTTTTAAATAATAAAAATAAATATCTTACATCTGCGTTTGTTGGAAGTAAGCAGGCTGGATATTGTGATGCCTAAATTCCGACACCGAAGAACAATTGGTAGGAGAATTTGATTCGTTGGATTTAAAGGATCTTTTACTTTGCGTTTTCATTTCTTCTGATCTTTGACACCATCTGCAATAATTATATAATGCGAGCTAATACAAATTAACGACCCTTGAGTATTCAAAATTCATATTTGCATCAGGCGAATATTAAAATCGTAGTTTCGGTGCTGGGGTACTCATCCCTGTCTCTGCCTGTCTCCAAGGGCGTGACAATAGCGGGAGCGGCCATTGTCTAGCGGTAGGGGACGGACTTCATGATCAATGAGACCCGTGTTCAAACCTCGCTAAATTATTCTGACCAGTACCAATATTACGTTATACTCATATGTACCTTAGCCGCTCAGTATCTGTGATGCTAGCTTAGTACAAGCATTAAAGAAATGTAATATATACCTATAAAACTCCCAAGCAGAATCGTCATCATTATGATGGTTTCGTGAACCAGTAATCTTTCTAGTAGATTCTCTTCCAGATCTCCACCAGGATAAGTCTCTAGGTTCCATCGGTGATACTTCTTTTACCTAGATTGACAAATAAAAATGCGACTCACTCGGCCTGATGTCAAGCTAGAGTGCGATCCATGAACGGAGGCGACTGTTGTTAGAGAAGGGGATCTGCAGACAGCAGTCGCGTCCGGCATGCCGGCTTTGTGAGATCTACTTCACACTACGCTTGAAGGATTCCATGTTATAGAAAGGAAGAAAGACGTGATTGGGAAGGTCGTTCAAATTTACTGGAACACAGAAATGGACTGCCCGGACCTTTTAGTCCGCAAGGGGATCGTTTCGACGGCGAGCCGGCGGCCCGCACGCGTCGGCTTAAGCGATGTGGGACAGGAGGGATTAAATCATAGATCTCTGGCATGGATCTGATGTTAAACTAGAGTGTGATCCATGCACGGAAACAACTGCTACTACAGAGAAATGTCTGCAAGCAGCAGTCGCTTCCTCTATCCAGGTTTGACAGTGCACACCTCTCTTGTTATACTTCCAAACTTAATAAAAAAATACAAACCTTATAGACAGCAACACCAGCTAAGAAAATGCATACAATGTTAACCAGAGTGAGACATAGCGATACTGCACCTAACGCAGCTAATTCGACAGCTTGGTTTTTACTGTAAATTGTTGTTTTAACTACCGCAGTCCATTTTGTATCATCATCCATGAATATTAGATGAACTAGAGACATTGCCCAGAGAAGACCCTGAAATTCAGTTTTTTTTCAGTCAAGTATCTTTGTAGATTTGTTTTTATTGTAGCTCAGGCATATGAATAAACGGAAAGAACTGCTGCCACATAGAAAGTTCTACAGGCATTAGTCGCCTCCGCTATATCGGCTTAAGGAGACGAATGTGCACCATCTAAATTGGCAGCGCACACTGCTCTCGCTATACCTGGTTATTTCCAAACAGATCGCGAAACGGGACATAGTCACTTCACGGGTGTTACATTAGAAATTGGTGGTAATGAAACGGTTAGTAATGAAAATTGGTAAGTATGCTTAATAATAAGAGCGGCCTTGGTGTAGCGGTAGAAGACGTGATCTCACGATTGATTAGACCCGTGTTCAAATCTCGCCGGTACCAAGGTAAAAAAAACTATTAATTTCAACTCACTCATTCAACTTTTGTTCTTTCTTTTTTTTTTTGGTAATTTTCTTTATGACCATTTGTTGCCAAAATAGAAATAAAAAACTTTATTGAAATGTATATAAAGACAGCTGTAAACTTACAGCATTAACAGCAGGTGGCAACAACGAAGCAGATATAGCGACACCCACTAAAGACGCAGTATATTCACCCAAAACCGCTAATGCTACTCCAGCACCACTCGGTATCGCTACTAATACACCAACCCATAGAGAACGAATCTCACATCTGTTTAGAAAAAGGTTCATGTATTAAAAAAAATATTTCATTCATTTGCAGTATTAAATTGTGGATACATCTATTAAATTGTGGAACGACCTTCCCAGTCACGTCTTTCCACCTTCCTATAACATGGGATCCTTCAAGCGCAATGTGAAGAGGCAGCTCATTAAGCCAGCATAGCGGGCGCGATCCCCTGCTCTGACAGCAGTCGCCTCCGGTCTCCGGTTGTGAAGTTTCACTGTCACCTAAGTGACTTTAGCCCCAGGTTTGGCGCCTCCCACTGCTTATTTATTCAGGCCCATTGCATCACATGACTTAACTATTACTCTCACGTTAAAGTAGTGGTTAAAATTAAAATTTGGTTGCTTCAAAAAAAAAAACCTGTCAGTTATGACGCTTACGTTAACACTAACCGTAACCAGCGAATTTTGGCTGGTCAAAGTTAAAGTAGGAAATAGGTAAACCCATGTCACTAAAGTCAAGTATATGAAGAGAGGCCAAATGTTTTTCTATAATATATTTTCGGAAATGTACTCCTAATTACATCAACCACCCTTTTATCGATAACGATATGAATTTACACCGATGGTGCAACGCGTGTGGTAAATGTAAACGTTTAACGGTCGTCGTCGCCGTAAAAGTAATAGTTAAAGTTACTTTAACCGGTCTTCTGGTGCAAACGACCCCAAGCGTCGTCACTGGCCTGAGAAACCATTCAGGTCCACCAGGCCTGATTTAATAAGGAGTGGTGGGCAGTGTCTGCTGTTCTGTGGTAGTAAGTAGTCGTCGTTACCTCGACATCATCTCATTAGTAGGCCAATCTCCAACACCATAGTGCTCATCTACAGCACAAATAGCAAGCCCAAAAACAAAGCCGATTATTAAAGATAGGAATAAACCGAGCACTTCATGTTGGAGACCCATTCGTTGGAGACAACGGTCTTTTAATGATGTACCAAGTGTTCCCGCTGTTATAGGGCCCTGGAAAAGAAATATAAATAAAGTGTAACACTCGTGAAGTGACCTTGTCGTGTTTTGGAAATAGCCAAGCATAACGAAAGAGGTGTGCACCGTCAACGTGGATGGTGCACATTCGTCTCGTTAAGTCAATAGCGGAGGCCAATTTTAACAGCTCTAGTTTAACAGCAGGCGGAGGGTTGTTATATAAAGATATCAATGTAAAAAATAAAATATAAATAATATTTTTTAAATATTGGTAACATAAAATATCTCGTGTCTAAAAATCGGCGATAATACGTGATTGTTTATAATTAGTTTTGTATATTATTTTAGATAAAATAAAAATACAGCGTGTAGTTAAAAATTTAAATGGAGATGTCCACACGTAAGTAATTAATCTTTCCATTTTTACACGGACCCGAGTGACTTGGGAAAATAAATTAATGTCTTTCAGAGTCTATATTTAACCCAGTATTTTTTTTTTGACATTCTATGAACATTCTATATAAAGATAAGTTTAAAATGTTATTTATATGAGTTGAAAGCTTTAGTGAGCAAAAAATAACCTTACTGCAACAAAAATTAAGGTTACAATTGCTTGAAAAATTGTTTTTTTTTTAGGTTTTTTAAAGACCTATACTAGGTTATTCCTTTTATCAATAAGTAGATTATAGCGCGGTCCATAAGCGAAAACAACTGCTACCACATATATATGTTAGTCACCTCCGCTATGCCGGCTTGAGTAGACGAATGTGCACCACCCATTGACATTATACACCTTTTTTGTTATACTCGACTGTCCAAATTGATCCCGATACGCGACCAAGTCACTTAACGGGTGGAACATTTGAACATTGTCACGGGACGGCAGACTGGGCTAATAACTATTATTCGTCTGCCTACCACTCTTTGGTAGAACGATTAAAGTTCTAGACAAATAGTTATCGATTGAGAGCCCACGTTTATTCGATCATTCTATTCTACAAGAGTTAGATAACCGATTAATTATATAAATAACCTAAAATAATAAAAAAAAACCTAAACCAACTATAATCACCTACTTTTCTTAAACGATAACATTTTATCAATAACAATTAAGAAAATATTACTTACCATTAAAGGAGATATCAGCATGCTAGCCACTAATATAACAGTAGAATTTTCCACTAAGCCAATCGCAGCAACGAAAGCGGCCACAATAAGTAGAAATAGCCAATCAAACGTGAGTGCTGCATCACTACGGACTTCATGAAGGACTTGCGCCAAGTTTGTCCTTGATCTTACTGATGATGTAAATTTTGACCACGAGCTAGAAAGTTGAGATGTAGTTAAATTATTGAGTTTGACATATTTTTACAATTATATTATTATATTACACATGTAACACTCAGTGACGTACGGATGCGCCCTGGACGCCATTCGGGGTAGGGCGAGTAAAAGCTAATTTTTATGCAATATTTAGTTTTAACTAGCAATTTAATAAATGTCAAACGATTTGAGTCTTCGCTGGTCATAACGTCACTTATAAATACGATGAACTAAATTGTGAGCAGAAAAAGGCCTCCTAATTTACTGAAACTACATTTGACGTAACCTTAGAGTAGACCCCCAGCAGTTTTAGTATTCGCGCGTTTACGACGATACACTTCAGTGAAAATTATGAACTGGACAATGGACTTTTGAAATGTTATTTTGAACACAAATCAAAAAATGTAGGTTAAACCGAACCTTGAGAAATCTTAGCAATATAAATAAAATTACCTTTCACAAAATTCGTCGTTCACATCTCCGATAATTTCTTTATTTTTCTTATAATATAAAGCACAAGGTATAATACTGACTGACGATTGGTATCTTGAACCAATACCAAATGTTCTTAAAACTTGCAGTATTTCTTCGCATAAATGGCCAGAGTTTAATGAAAATACTACCTAAAAGTAATTGTTAAATTATTCATATTGTAATGTACGGGTTAAATATTGTAATCAGTAAAGACGAAGTGATCCCGACGGGCATGCTCGACTTGTAACAAATATGGAATCGGGAAGAGTAATGTCGTGGTGATTCCATAGTCCCCAGAAGAACACAGATGTGGGTTAACAAGCGTAATAAATATATATAAATAAATAATAACATAGAAGTCACATTATAGAAGAAAAAACAGTGGAATTTTGTAGAAAAATGAATCTACTTCCTTATTACCGATCAGTTTTAATTTTTTCACCCGGGTTATTGTGTAATTATAATAGATGTTTTCTGATGCAATATTTGAGGTTATTATTATTTTAAATGTTTTAATAATTGATAATATCTGTTTTTTATGTAATTAAACATTGTCTATTGATTGGTAAATGATGTGTTGATATAATTAAAATGAATTAATAAATAAAAAACAATTTTGGAATATTGTTTTGTTAACTAACTATTAGGTATCAAGTGGGCCCAGAAATGGTCATTCTCCTTAATTCCTTGATAAAGTAATTTACAAAGAAAATTAATACAATGGTTGGTTTTAATTGTATACAGTACAGAATTATATACCCAATAATGGTAACCAATGGTACGTGTCGCGATGTGGATATCATGCGGGCTAACACCTAAACGAAAATAACTTCAGCTACAAATGAAAACAATAGAGTAACGACATCAAACGGTGCATTGTTCTTGGTCAAAACTATAAAATGTCACTATTGAAGAAAATTAAATAAAAATGAACTTTAATTCAGGATAATTAGGTTCAAAATTTTATTAAATACTTTTATTGGTATAACTAAAATTGTGTAGTCAAGGCACTTCATTAATTCCTCAATTAAAACTTCAATCACGTCTTCGTTGAAAAAATTAGAAATGTTAATAAAATTTTATGATTAAAAAGGGTTTTTTTTAAATTATTCTTAGATAACTTATGTACATACCTGATAGAAATTATTTTCTTTTGTCAAGCTCCATGACGCAGTTTGTATATGCAATCGTTTTAGAACATCACTTAAAATCTGGAAGTAGTGAATACCAATACAAATTGAGTTAGTATCTAGTTAGTTTCATACCAAAACGACTCTTTTGATGTAAGTTAAGGGGCCCATTTACAATCCTGCAGGACGCCGAAAGATATTGGATAATAAATGGGTTTGCAAGCCAATATGGCGTCCGGCAAAAGTAAGTCTGGATGGGCGGATGCTAGTTGTAGGAACTCGAGACCTGCAAATTCTTTATAGTATAGTAATAAGTATTACTGTTTGCAGGACTCATACTGCTTAATGGACTGCATTATAATTACTATTGGATTATGGATATACATTGAGAATATGAAACTTGGTTACACATCCTAGCCTTATCACCACAGAGTACTTTATACTGCTGGAGTAAAAACTGTTTGTGAACTATTTTAATTGATTTAGATTGTCCCATTAATTGCTCCACTATCATCGACAGCCGGATTATTATTGCTCAACAAATTGCCTTTGTTCAGTGGCGTAGTTACTAAGGTGCGAAGTGATACAAAGCACCAGGGCTCGCATAGATCGCTCACGAGACCAAAAACTCTTGAGACGAGTAGAAATATAACTATTTCGCCTAGAATATATCATTTTCTAGCAGTTTTGCTATTTTAATTTAGTCGCAGAGGAGATGGGATGATGCGTGGTCCAATTACTTCTTCGCACAAGGATCTTTGACTACGCCACTTCCCTTGCAAGCGCACCATAGGTCATGAACCATGAAATGATTAGGTATACCTAAGATACTCGTAATAGTAGTAAGTACGTAATGTATAATTAAATAATAATGTTTTATTTCTTTGTCATTAATTGTTACAGAAGAATTTCATTGTTTTAATTCGCTGTTATTACAAGCATAATTTCCAATGATCGACAATTATTATAGACATCGCTGAAGATAATTAAAAATAAAGAAAATATGTAATAATACTTGCTCTAGTAATTATATTAATAATGTTGTTAAAAACTTTACTATATTAATAAATGATATTATATTTAGGTTATTTTTACTCAATTAAATTTAAAAAATGAACCGTATTTCCACGTAGTAAGGCAGAAATTCGCTGGACGAGTGATGCTCGATACTGTTAATATAGATGAGCGAATTTTCGCGATTCGGTTAGCCAAAGCCAGTAAGAATAATAACATAGTAGAAATTAATCCTGCATACATAATACTATATACCTACATAATTATTATATCATAGATAGGTAGAGTACATATGTATTATCTCTGTGTGGCATGTTACCCAGAACGAAAATTACATTATATTTTCTTCTAATTCAATATACGAGTAAGAAAAATTGCAAAAACGAAATCGAGGACACGAGGACTTACATAAACATCATTGTTCATTCAGAAAATGATACGGTTATAATTATGCGGATCAAAATGTTTCGATATTTAACAAAAAAGTCTAACAATTAATTTTGCAATTACATTTCAAAAGTTTAAATTTCGTTTGTTTTTACGAATAGATGTTAAAGGGCCATTCTATACGGTCGCGTGGTCATTACTGCGAATCTATTACCTGCATTATCTATCTTTTTCTTGATTGTGGGCGCTAGACATTGATTTTATCGTTTTTTATGGACAACCTGGGATTCTACCAAGGGAGTGAAACCAAAAATAGCTTCATTAAAGTAGTTTAATGTTTACTAAAATTTCCAAAGAGTTTTGGAGGGTAAATGAAAACATACGTTCTCCTATTTTGAATAATTTAACCGCACTCATATGAATACGAATACCTAATGGATAATAAATAATCTATCATTTTTTTATTGTATCTCGACTTATAACAACACTTCCCTTTATGTTGACTAGAAACAAATTGCTATCACAGAAAAATCTCTGTAGGCAGTAGTCGCCTCCGCTGTGGCCGGCGTTAGGAGACGAATGTGACCCATTCATTGGTCACTCATCACACACATGGCACACTCCTCTCGTTACACCCGGCTACTTCCAAACTGATCCCAAAACTCGACTAGGTAAATAACCATCATCAGTCTGCCTACCACTTTAATTATTAAACATTGACGCTCAAATAAATATAAATTTAGGAAAATTTTTCAAAGACTACGCCCGTGAATATTCAATGATGGAGATAAATTATTATTCTTCTAACAATAACCGTCAAAGACAATTCTGCTCGATTTCAAATACATCCTTAAATTAATTAATTGAATAATTGATAACAAATTACATTTCATTATTCAATTGTAATTAAATTGATACAACAGTCATTATTTTGTTTGTCATCATTAAGGATCTGTCTAGATGTGAGATATAATTAATTGTTTCCGGTATAAATGCTAATTTAGATTTATTTACGTTTCTGAATTCGTGCTACAATGAGCTGTCAAAAGACTCCCCTGCCCAAGGTCATAGTTTCTTTTTTGACTCCATCATATTGGTGAATATTTTCACTATTTAACTACCATCAACTTAATAATAACATTCGTTATTTCAGAAAAGTAATCCAAGTAGGTTTTTCACTAACCTAACAATGTACAAGATTCGATTATGAACTACGCGACTACGCAATCCTCCTGCCCCGGTTCGATTTTCAAGATCTCTACTATTTATAAACTACTCTTCTACAAACCGTATTCTATAATTCTACCGATTATTATATAAAAACAGTTTATATAAAACAGGCAGTCGGGGCCTAGCAGCCGAAGGCATAGTCCCTAAGTATGGTATAACATAGGCGGTAATTAAAAGAGTCCTAGGTAGAGTAATGATTTTTTATTTATTTTTATTTTTTTATTTTATTGTAGCTCGGCATGTGACAACACTCCGCCTGATGTAGATCCGCCGCTAGAGTGTGGTCCATGAATAGAAACAACTGCTACTACAAAGAGACCTGTCCGGGCAGCATTCGCCTCCACTATGCCGGCTTGAGGAGACGAGCATATAACATCCACTTATTTTTTGTCCATTGATTGTTATTTATTAGCCGAGTTTGCAGTCCTGGGATATTACCACTACTTTCAGGGATCAACTTTGAAATATATTGGTATAAAGAGTTGTACTATTAACCAGTATGGTGTACAATCGTCTCCTCAAGCTGGGCATAGCGGGGGCGACCTGTGTGGTCATGTGCTATAAAAAAGCCTATGTTTTAAAGTAAAATTCATATAAGAAATATTCTAATGCTATTTAATTATAAGTTTACGATAACAAGAAAGGCATATCATGCAGTAATTTACCTTCAACCAATTAAGCACTACCGGTAATTAAGTATTTTATAGTACTTTGCAATAAATTACTTTATTAAACGAAATAAATTAATAACACAAATAAAATTCATATAATCTTCCAAAAATTCATCTAAAATTACTCTTTAAAAATTCATTATTGTTTCTACAAATTGGCGTTGATAGAAGAAATAATTGAGGAAAGTCTTTATAATATTTTGTACGCATTTATCTTCGATTCTCTTTGGTTTAATTTTTAATTGTAGCTGGCTGATTTGTAGCTCGGCATATGACAACACTAGAATGCAGTCAATGATCGAACACAACTGCTATCACCGAAAACTGTCTGCAGCAATCGCCTGCGCTATGACGCCTTGAAGATACGATTGTGCTCCATAGGTTATTTTTTTTTATTGTAGCTCGGCATATGACAACACTCCGCCTGTTGTAAAGCTAGAGTGCGGTCCATGAATGGAAACAACTGCTACTACAGAGAAACCTGTGCGGGCAGCAGTCGCCTCCACTATGCCGGCTTGAGGAGACGAGCATGTACCATCTACATTGGCAGTGCGCACTCCTCTCGCTATACCTGGCTACCTTCAGGAGTGTTATACTTAAAAATGTGGTCGTGGTATTCTAAGGCAACTCATAACTAATGCAATTAATAGAGAAGCAAACCATGAAAAAACCGCTTCAAACGTTTTGACAATGTTGCCGTCAAGTCAATACTGTCAGAAAACCTAAAAGTGACTGCAGTCATCTTTTTTCTCCCGCCACATTAGGAGAGTTGTTGCTTATCTAGTTCGTATATATCAATGCATATAATAACCATCGTCGATCTGTCTATCACACTTTTTATCTATATCCACATTTAATTGATTAATTAAAAACTTATTTTATTAAGAAAAAGTGATAAAATAATCATTTAGGATATGTAAACGAGTACTGATCGACACAATTATTTTATGTGAACATTTTGATACCGAAATGTTAATTGTACTGCGTAAAACTGGAATAATTAGTGAATAAACTTTTTTGTTCATTTGTTATATATCCTTAACCTAATTTCAAAATTGAAAAAGAAACTTACAGTTTCTAAAGCGGTGTCGCAATGGAAAGCGGCTAGATGGTCATGTTTAAGTCTACTCGTTATTTTTAATTTCTGTTTTGTTGGCTTTATTGTTTGCTTTATTTCTTCCCAAGACGTTTTGACATAGTTTTTATATTCAGTACCTAGAGACCGTTTTTCCACTTCGCATAACACAGTCTCGCTGTTAGATTTCTCTAATCGTTTTTCTTTTTCCGATGAGCGCAAACAATCTGTGGACTTGCATTTGGATAAAATTACACTGTTGTCATCTCGCGCGAAATATTCCCTGCTCGATTTCGATCTGAGCGTCGCGAACTTTCTATTCATTTTAATATCTTCATCTGTTTTATTGTAACTGTCGTATTTATCGCCTTCGACTAATATTTTTGACGATTTCTCCCATTTCCTTAATTCGAGCTCGTGTTCCGATCGCGGTACTATTATTAAAAATAATACACCGGCCATATTTTTTGCTTCCTTTTTCTTAACATTACTTTTTTGATAACGGTTTTCTGTTGCCCTTTTTTGAAATTTTACGGCGACGTTTGCGCACGGAAGCGCGACGCGTACTGACTGACCGATTGTCAACTTTTCAACAATAACAGAAAAAAATTAAAACAAGGCACATCCGCGACAATTTCATAGTGATTTTGGTTTAAAGTGGACGAAGTTAAGTAATTTTTAAATTTTGTTGTAAATTGTTTAAGAACTATTCTGAGGTTAAGTGACCAATTGCGGAATTGTTTTGCATTATAATTAGAACATTTTCTCACAAGAAAATAAGTAAATTCCGCGGAAACTGACGATTTGACTTCTATAGTGAACTAGAACAATAATGTATTCTCAGATGCCTTAAAATATACAAAACTACTCGTATTTTAAACATTAGTGATAGGTTTAGTATACTCTGAATTCAGTAATATATAAAGCAATGTATAAGTAGGTCAATTTCCTGAAAAAACTATATCAAAATATGTTTCATATGTTATTTAAGACATCTATAAATTAGTTTTATCGTTTGAATGCATGCAGCTATGAGTCCAGTGGGCCCCGAGCCTATTACGTTTGGTCGGAAACATTGGATTACTTAGAATGAACGATAAAATTCCTGTCGTATCGAAATATCAGGTAGTTTGTAAATACAATCCGAGTAGAATTTTTAATAATTTCAACGTTAAATTACTATGTAGAAGTCGGTATCAAAACTTCGTAAAAAGTTTCGTTTTTGGTCATTTGAATGTAGGCCCCATATTGTTAGATTGTTGGTTTTAATAATTCAGGCGTTATAACGTGTATGGACTAAATTAGCCTAATTTAAATTATAAGAAGTTAAGGAGCATAAATATGTGTAATATAATTATTGTTTATTTTACAGGATATTTTCAATAATTAAGTGTACTTAGGAGTGTCCGCGCATTACGATAGTCCGAGGGCGGCAGGGAAGTGCCAGGGCGGGCGGGCCGCTCATCACACAGTAGTCGCGGCGCAGGCATCGGCCGGCGCGCTACACCGCGTCTCCTCAAGCGATCAATACCGCGACTAACCTAAACGCAAAACATCAGATAAACGACCCCTTCGAATAGTATTTTATATAAATAAGTAAGTTTGTGTTATTAAATTTTTATTAGGCGAGTGTTTGCCACGTTTGCGACGCTGCCGGGTAGACGAGGACGGTATAACATGGCCACCGCACGCTGTACCAAAACACATGATCGTCAATAACAGTCTATTGCTAAGCTCATGCTATTCTCGGTCATGCAAACAATCGAAGCGATCATGTGGTCCTAACCGTTCGAAAATTGTAACTACATAAGTATAGCATGTATAGTTAAAAGGATTCGGGTTTTCGTACTTTGATGTTACGTAAAATATTCAGTTGAACACGTTTGAAAATCGATAAAATATCATATTGTTGTCGATGTTGAAGTGATTTCTATTATAATTTTAAATATAAATATTTATTATTACCTATATTTTATATTGTAAACATGTTTGAAACAATAGCCGCGAATTCTTTGAAGTTTGTGCGTATACATAAATAAACACTAAATAATGCCACGCTTTGAACGTTAACGTTTTAAATAGAAATGGATGATAGGAGTTCAGACTTTAGAATAATCCTTTAGGTTGTTAGATTTTGTTATATAACCGTTGAATAAGGAAAGTTATGACGTAAGTTTGTTTTTGTAAAATCAGTGCATAACTCTCCAATACTCTCCATGTTCAGTGTTCACAGTTTATAAAATATGAGATATTTATAATACTTTTAAAAACTTCTCTATAGTAATGTGCCAAGAATAACGTCAGTGTTTTTTATTTGGAATGTAATGTTCTAAATAACTTCCGTTTATGAGAATTCGATGTTGAATTATAAAAGTAACATTTTTAACTTGTTTTATTTTATTTTTTAAGAGTGGCAGGCAAACTGATGATGGTTATTAGCCCAGTCTGCCGTTCTGGAGTAGTTTCACCACTTTCAAATGTAACACCCATGAAGTGACCTTGTCGCGTTTCAGGGTCAGTTTGGAAGCAGCTGTACAGCAGTATAACGAAAGAAATGTGCACTGTTAACCTGAATAGTGCACATTCGTCTCCTCAAACCGACGGTGATCATAGCGGAGGTGACTGCTGCCTGTAGAAATTTGTTTGTATTAACAGTTGTTTCCGTTCACGGTCTGCACTCTAGATTACATCGGGCGGAGTGTAATTGTTGTATGCGGAGCTACAATAAAAAAAAAACGTACTAGCTTTTTTATTAAGCTTGTCCATGTTATGTATGACGTAAAGTCACGGATGCGTAATTAATATACTATGTGGGTACATCAATGACTATAACCTTTATGATAATGGTGACGTAAAAGTGTTGACGTAAAGGAGTGCGTACTTCTTGACATTTATTTATTGTAGTCAGTAAGGGGGCATTTTCAATAAAGAATTTCTACGAAAAAATATGAAAAATAGCCAATCATTTGATATTTTTTTTATCGTAGTAAGGGCGGGTAAAGGTGTTAAATTAAGGTCGTAAGTACCTACTGTGTGAAAAAGCAATCTAATGGATGGCGTCCACTAGTCGAATCGCAAAAATTAGCTTACCTATATTTACATACCTTATATTTAAACTATGTACGTCACTTTTTACTCAACAATTATTATGGTAGACTAAGGTCGACAAATTAAGGAAGTATTTGAAATACCAGCCCTAGGACACACACTTTTCATTAGTGCGAATCGTCGTAAACAAGTACAATATTAAATAAGCTAGTAATTGTCGCATAGGCACGGAGCAATAGAAAAATACATACTCGGGTTACATTGGTACCAGTCAGAATTTAGCAAGACTTGAACACAGTGCTCGACAACCGTTAGATCACGCTTTTTACCGCTAGACCACAGTAGTTTTATAAAGCGTGCGCTCGAGTGTAAATTCATGTCGATCGTTATGAAAAATCGTTGAATTTGAAACGGACGTTAGCAAGGGGAGAGATGCTTGGCAAAACGCCCAGTATCTACCCGTTGTTAAAGGTACCATGTATACCAGAAAACAATAACAGCAAACACTTAAAACCTGTTTCTGAAATAACTGCATGAAAACGTCGCAAAATAAGCTTTTAAAGTGTTAACTCGAGGCCGTCCCTGAAATGAGTTTTCATGTTTACAGTGGAATAAAAAATGTAGGTCGATACGTTTGCTTTGGTCATTTTGCAAGGAACAATTTCATTATACTGAAAAGAGAAAAAAATCAACATTTCTAACAATATCTATGTGTGTTATATACCATATACTTACGTCTATTAGTATTTATAATAGGGATAGGCAGAACTTTAGAGAAGGCTTCATTTCAAGCTATAGTAATTTTCGTGTACAAATTGCAGTTTTTAGTATTTATTTAAATCGAAACTTTAGTGATTTTAAACAAAATTTTTAAAATAATTTATAAGTATAAGTAATAATTTATCCGTAGCAGTTATTGTTTCCGTTCATGGACCGCACTCTAGCTTAACATTAGGCAACATGTTGTCATGTGCCGAGCTACAACAAAAAATACATTAAATTTTCTGTTTCTTACCTTTAATAAAATATTCAAATAACTGTCTATTTGTCACATAAAAGTATTTTAATTTTGAAAGTAAATGTTTGTAATTTGAAGGCACATGGCGTGTCGCATTGTTTATTCAGTAGATATCCACATAAACTGCATTGGCCGTGAACCTTGTGAGGTCGGTGTTATCTAACATGCACTGTCCTTCCTTCCAATAATAAACGAAAATGTTTTTGTTATTATTTTAAAATTATCTTTTAATCTCACCAAAAATCAACTTTATTAGTTTTTTTTTTAAATTGGATGATAAAATCGGCTATGAATTAATGCTTTATAAAATTTTAAAAAAAAATAGCTAAATTCATATTTTTTACATTTTTAAACGAAAAATATGCATATCTAATCAGTTAATATGCATTTACATCACAATGGCATTGAATAATACAATTGCGAAGTTGAATTTGATACATATAAATATAAAATATATTCGTTTGTAACCTCGTCGAGTTTCGGGAACAGTAGCCAGGTATAACGAGAGGAGTATACACTATCAATCTAGATGGTGCTCGTCTCCTCAAGCCGGTATAACGGAGGCCACTGGTGCCTGTAGAGATTTCTCTGTAGTAGCAGTTGTTTCCATTCATGGACTGCACTCTAGCTTAACATCAGGAGGAGTATTGTGCCAAGTCACGATAAAAAAAAATTTAAAAATATCTTTCCTATTACCACGCTCAAAGGTCAACAATTACGTTTATAATGTTCTACTGTTTGCTCGTTTTAGGGTTCAAACAAATTTAATTATGACAAAAAAGCAAAAGTACGGCCGTGTTCTCGTTAGCAGTTTTAAACGCGCGTTCCCAAAAAAGTATCCTTAATAAATAACTATATTATATTGCATATTTTAAATATAACACCTGAAGAAAGCGGCTTATGTAGTAACTCGTCTATTTTTATTATTTTTAAACACACTCGTGGAGTGACATCGTCTCGTTTTCAGATCAGCTTAGAAATAGCCGTGTGTAACAATAGATAGATGTCTTTTTGAGTTTGACGAAATTTACAATTCTAGATGGCCATATTCGTCTCTCAAACCGGCATAGGCTAGCTTTTCTCATTTGCTCTAGCTTAACATTAGACGATCACTTGTACTATTAAAAAAACAGGTACTAATTAAAAAAAGAACAGAAATCGTTATATTATTATAGGTCACGTCAAACTTTATGGCGTCTCGGAAGTTAGCTGCGGACGGTACCTCGCGCGGCTACAGTCAAGTTTAGAATAATAAAACTAAAGAGTTAACTTTAAATACGAATAGAACATATAAAATGTGAAGTGACCTTGTCGCGTTTCGGGAATAGTCAAACTAATAGCCAGGTATAACGAGAATAGTGTACACTGTCAATTTGGATGGGACATGCTTCGAGCCGGCGACTGCTGCCTGTAGAGATTACTCTGTAGTAGCAGTTGTGTCCATTCACGGACCGCACTCTAGCTTTACGTCAGGCGGAGTGTTGTCACGTGTCGAGCTACAATTTAAAGAAAAATCTGCGGGCGGGTAGCGCGGGAGTGTGCCCTTCCCTCTCACCTTCATCGTGCCCCGCTGATACCTCAATTTGTGTACTTATGCCTAACTTTGGAGCCGCCATGAAGTTTGGTTCGTACTATACTAACCAAATGAAAGCTCGTGTACCTACGTAGTTACCTTAAGTCATATAAGTAGCTATCATTTTGATTAGTGTTAGCGCGTCAGAATAAAATTGACGGTCCTTGGGCGTGAACGGTGATACATTGACTTGAGACAAGGGTGTGGCATTAGAAGGTTATTTAGCTATGAATGGAAAATTCCTTAGACTACTATAATGAATCGATTAATTTTAGTAAAAATATTCCGGGAAAAGATTCTTCCTTATGTTGGGACAGATTTTTTTATATAATACCTTATTTATATCAAGTATTTTTTTATTATAGCTAGGCATATGACTTAAGAAGTTGACATAGATATAGACAAATAATATAGATAGGTTTGTAATTTTAAATTTAGTATAAATGTTCAAAATAATTTAAGATCCCATTAATCAATCTGTAAAGTCGGTTTATATCTCTAGCTTCTAACTCATTGGTAATGGTTTAACTAGAACTTCTGGAAATTATTTAAACCCACTATTAATTGGACAATTACTTTTATTCCTAAATGAATAATTGCGATTACAAAATTACTCAACAATGTTGGTGTTTTGTATTGTTTAGACTTCAATGATATTGATAATTTTCTTGTACTAGATTCTATCTGAATAAGATTTATGAGAAAACATTTTATACGGCTTACTATCGCGTTTATTTTGACCACACGACGACGTTTTGAAAGCTATGCAGCCGTCGTACGATCGTCGTTACGAACCACGTGGTTACTTCTTCTATTTTATTTTCATATTTTAACAATAAACAAATGTACGAGTAACAATTTAATATGACAAAAATATAGAAAAATAACCTATAAACATAGATAATATTTTCAGCATAAAATGTGATAAAATTATTAATATAATATTATGAAGATATTAATACTCGTCATAGGGGAAATAATCGCATTCTAGAAATATTCAAGATAGCTTGATAAAATTGCATTGTAATTCTCGCCCGCACCCTCCATTTAATTTATATTACTATTTACTCGTTGTGGTAGGTTTTTTAATTTTATCTGATGAAAAGGTATATAAAATACAAGAGGCAGATACAATACACGATTACGCGATTTCAACACTCTCTTTTGCTTTTTTTAAAATGATTTATCGAATACGATCTTTAAAGCGTTATAAATATTTCAAAGAGTTGGTAAAGGGGATTTAAAAAAAAGCAGCTATAGTTCAGTTTGTGTTTATTTTGTTAATGAATATTTCGTTAATTTGATGTTTTGTATTAATTATTATTGTTATAAATAAATTAAGACGGAATCGACAGTCTAGTCTAGTCATTAAAATAAGTATTTGAATTTAAAAAAAACTTCATAGGTTTTTAAGATCTATTTTTAAGACGTGATATTTTTTTTTAAATTTTCATTTGTAATAATTCAAAAACATTTTATTGAAAGGTTTAATTTGATAAATTGTGCCTATTAGTTCTTTTTAAAATCTAAATCATTAGGCATAGATGCCTAATTATGTAATTATTTAGAAAAAAAAACAATCTTGTATAGGTTTTATTCAAGAGTTTTATCTACATGTGAATCTAGATTAATACCAAATCATTCATGAATGTACGTAAGGACAGATGAATAAAAATTGGAGAACATATATTTTCATTTTGCCACTAAAACTTCGCTGAAAGTTTAGTAAACACCCAAGCACTTTATTAAAAACTGTTGCAAAAAAAAACTGAAGTCTAGGCTGTATTACTTGGAGACTAGACCAAGGGCAATGATTCCGTTGCCCTGAGTAAAACAAAGAAATATGAACATGAACACAAAGCGCTATAAAATGTAAAGCACTTCAATAAAACATATTATGTTATAAATATTTTTATGGAAAAATCTAGAAACACAAGAGGCTGTTCGTAAAACATTTATAAAATGACACATATGGTTCTAACATAATAATATAATTCTATTCGTATAACATAGTAGGGCGCCATAAAGTCGAGACTATTTTCAAACATAAATAACTCTTATTTTATATAAAAATAACCACTAAAGTCCCATTCATTATATTAAGTAGTAGGTATCAAAGAACCCCATTTCCTTAAGCTACGTGAATTAAACTAGAACGTTGAAGATACGAAATGTCCTAACGATGTCATTTAGGTAAAAAATAACCTTTTTAACTTACTTTTATAATAAAGGTCATGTTTGGAACTGAGAAAGCATTTTTTGATAAGCCCATCCCGTAAGCAAAATGTTTCATCTTACAGTTTTAAATAGTGGTAGGTAGCATCATCACTTTCAAGTGTAACCTTGTCACATTTTGGATGTACATTCGTCTACTCACAGAGTTTGCTGCCTGCAGACAGTAATAGCAGCTGCGCAGGGATTGTACTCAACATGCTCGGCTGCTAAACAAAGTCAGTTTTACCTAATAATGACATTCTAAAACCAGGATATTGGCTATGTTTTTATGACTACTAAAATATTGTTTGAAGTCACATGTAAATAATAGTAACGTGACTTTTCGAAAACAAAGCAATCCCTGTAAATTATACAACTTATAGGTGTTACGGTAAATAAGCGGTAATTATTCTTGCCATTATTTTGTGTAATGAAATTGTATGGGCATTTCCGCGTACAATGTTTACGCTAATTTATATGTGCTGTTTATTTTAAATATGCTTTCGTAGGAAGACTAAAAACCGAAGTCAAACGTTACCTAATTTTTTTTATACGTCTCCATAAAGCTAGAGTGCGGTCCATGAACGGGATTAACTACTACAAATAAATTAATAGAAAACGGCAGCAATCGCCTCCGCTATTACGCGTATACACGTGCTAACAGATAGTAGATAAGTCTAATTGAAATACCTATAGTTTTTATTACTACGCCAAGCGTTTACTTTCATAAAAAAAATCATTTTTATCAGCATCGCAAATGTGGTTTCGATACGGTAACGCGAACAAGTAAGAAAACGTATTAATATAGAAATTCTTTTACAGAATCATCAACGTTTAACATTAAAAGAAATAAATTCATAAAAAAACCTAAACAAAGACATGATCGACTGTAGAAAAATATTTAATTCAAAATATTATTTAAAAGTAAAAATTGAGTGTAATAATAATAAAAAATAGTAAAGGATAATGATATTGTAATTTTGTGATGAAAATGACGTCGCTGAAGCATGGTGTAAATTTGAGTCGTCGTGCCTGCAGGGTTTGTTTACTTCTGCTTGTTACTGCTGTCCTGGTAACCTCCGGGCCTATCGAGGTAAGTCCTAATACCTAATAATAATAGTCTAAATTAAAATATTTTATGCGGCTTTCAAAATTACCGGAATATAATATCAAAATAGTGTTCAACGTGAACATGTTCACGAAAATACATTCATCATTTATTGCGTATTTTTACCATTTATTGCGACGGGCCGTTGAACTTTGGATATCGATTAGATTTTTTTTCTTTCTAAAATATATATGAATACGTTGAAATGTCTATGTTGAGATTTTTTTAATTCAATTTTATTTAGGGACTTTTAACCCAGTTCGGTTACGCCATCATACCTTATACATAAAAAAAAACTTAATCTAACTTATAACTATTACTTATGATAAATCTACTTATAAACTACCTATTTTATACATATGGCTGAGTATACAAAGGACTAAAGATGCATTGATGACACCGATATCTTATTTTATTTAAATTTAAACTATTTTAATTTCTATCTGTCCTCTGACACAACTAATTAAATATGTTCAACGTCTTCCAATTGATCACTTATGTATGTAGAGATGTAGAGTAGTAAATGATTCCAAGTTATACATAGTTATAGGTTATGTGCGTGTTATTATCGTCACATAAAATATTAATGTGTTACAAATAAAAAAGAAGCCACGTCTGCGGTCACAATAAAGTTAAAATGACGGCTTATAAATTGTTTTGTGGACTCGGCATTAGATTAGTTCTTTGTGAAGACAAGAAAAAGCTTTGCCCTCTTTTATTTACATTACAGTAAAGTCCTTGAATAATATTTGATTTTAAGCTCTGAAAATGTTTTGAAATTCCTTAATAGCGAGTAAATAAATAATGTTAGCTTTGAGTTTAACGAGTTCTTATAAATGTGATGATAACAGAGACTACGGTTATATTTTCTTTAGTAAAATTTAAATAAAATTCTGAAGAGTTAGCCCGTGTTTTTATATTTCATCTAACCTCCGCGCTACAGAGGTCCAACTCAACTCGCCGAATACCTCAGTCTGTAACAACGGATAAATCCCCATATCATCCTTTACTATACTGGAGTCAGAAAAGAACATTTATCAGTCAATAACTAAAGGTTTTTCCCCGCCTCCAGAGCGCGCCGGAGTACTCTGGATGTACCTAGCATTATTTTAGATTATTTAAGCGCGTGTATAAGCGAAGTAGACAGGTATAACGAGAAGAGTGTTCATTGTCAATCTGGATGGTGCACATTCGTCTTCCCAAGCCGGCATAGCGGGCGTGACAGCTGTTTGTAAAAGTTTCTCTTTAGTAACAATTGTTTCTGTTCATGAACCACACTCTGCATCAGGCGTAGTGTTTTCATACGTCGCGCTATATTAAACATGTGTATAGAGGTTTCATAAACGAAAGTCGAGTTTGATAAACGACATTGATTAGTGTCGGTGGCACGAAGATCAGTTAGATTTAAAAAAGTATTTTTAGTTTTGTTAAAGCAATAAACAAAGTATGATGTACTGTTTGATGTTTGTATATAAACATTAAGGTTTAAAAACTTTATGTACAAACATACATTGAAATAATAATATAATTAGCGAATGTTGGTCGTAAAAACACAATTTATTTGCGTCTGACACGTATTTTCATTTGATTGATATTTGATACTATTATAACATGTTGTGACTGACACCTAAAAGTGATCTTGTCGCGTTTCGGGGTCAGTTTGAAATTATACCTTATTACGTCTAAATTATAGCAAAATTTTTCACTCTTTAGTCGATACTAAATTGTGGTTAGCAAACTGATGATAGTTATTAGCCCAATCTCTAGTCCTGGGGTTACTACCACCACTTTCAAGTGTAACCCGTGAAGTGACCTCATTTCAGGATCAGTTTAGAAGTAGCCAGGTATAGCGAAGGCGATTGCAGCCAGCAAAAATTTTTCTGTAATTTCCGTTCATGGACCGTACTCTAGTTTAATATCAAATGGAGTGTTGTCATATGCCGATTTACAATTTTTTTTGCTAGTCCAACCTATTTGCGAATGTACATTAGTTTAAATATACGTTTACGGTTCTTCATGCACTTAATAGTGCTCGAGCATAAACGTATGGTTATGTGCATCATGCGATAAATGAGGCCACGCTGTTATTTTTGGCATTTCACATTCCACTGATTTACTATCAAAACTTCTTATACAGAGTGTAACCAACCGATTGGTCTATAAAAATATTCATTTACCTTTTACCAAGTTAGATTGCGGACTAACGACTCTTAAAAATATTTTAATGCAGTTTTACCCATTTTTTAAAAATAAAAGTAAAGGTCTACATTTACACTTATACTATACTTATTTACTTATATTTGTTTAAAAAAACTGCTTCTCTTCGCTCACGTCTGTCCTAAACAAGGCTAGGTGGAAGAGAATGCTATTTAGCATTAAGTTCGCCTGTGTGCATGCTACACTTAAGATTTAAATAAATAAGTAAATTTGCTATTTTAAATATTTAGCTTACTTACCATCCAGATACACCTCAAACTTTCCACTTCCCATTTCCGGATACAAGAGTGGTAGACAGCCTGATGATGATTATTAGTCTAATCCTGAGGTGACCATTTTCAAGCCATACTAGCCTTTTTGAGACTAGAAATTTCTCTGTAGTAGCAGTTGTTTTTGTTCATGGACTGTATTATTTAGTATCGACTAAAAAGTAATAATTTTGATATAATTTGGACTTTGAGTGTCTATTATTCAACTTAAACTATATTTTCTAAGTATTAGGAGAGTTAGATGTTACTTTGTAACCTATTTACAAAATTGTGGTTAAGAGTAATCCGTAATCCGCAACTGAAACCCAGCCAAGGTCTCGGCAAACAAAAGCTCCGCATACAAGGTCAAGTTTCCCTCAAAAGGGGTGTCTCAGAAACTAACTACATTTTATGCTATCTATACTTACGCTTAACTAACTAAGAATTTGGTTTATTTAGATTTGTTAAACAATGGAATAATGGGAGATTATTTATAAATATAATTAGACAATAGGTAATTGTTGGATTTCTAAATTATAAATAGAGTAGTGTATCTCATCAAACATAATATAACACCAATAATAAGGTGACGATGATGGTTATTAACCCAGCCTTTTTTTACGTGCGGAAATCTCTGTCACGGATGCCCTGGCCGTAGGTTCCGGGTCATGTCGACGAAAGTGTTTGTTTATACAATTAATTCACAAACACAACCAACGTTTTTTAAGATATCGTGGGACATCGTAATTGGAATTTTCAGTTACAAACTGAAACGAAAGTTTCAGCTACAACAACCATCAATAGATGGTGCATATTCGTCTCCTCCAGCACAGGGGGGCGACTGCTGCCTATAGACATTTCTTTGTGGGAGTAGATGCTTCCGCTCATGGATAGCACTTTAGTTTAATATAAAAAAGCAGATTCCAATAAAAAATCTTTTAAAAAATCTTCTAATTTAGGTAATTTATTAATATTTAAAATTTTACATTTAACATTTCTTAATGAATAAACTTATCCGTGAATAGGACGTCATAAATTCTAATAATATTACTAACGCTTCTGAGAGCCACGTCGCGTCGTAATAAAATAATCAAAACAAACGCTTCATATTTAAAAAAAAAATAGTTTAAACGTGTTCGCACAGAGTCTTTGAAGATATTTTATTACTAATGTAGACAAAAAACTCACTGATTATCTCACCAGCGATCGTTCGATCTTATATCAGATTAAGAGGAAATACCTTATGTCAAAATATACACTAATGTTATTTTATTAATTTAAAAGAATAACAAATAAATTATTTTCAGAGCACCACGAAACAAAGTCCGTCCATAGCTCCAAATGCGGCTCCATCGACCTTCCCGGGGATGGATTTTGGCGAAATGGGCCCAGTGGCTCCATTCCCTAGTGATTCCACTGGAACCCAACTTAAGCAGGAAGCATCTACCACTAACACTCCAACAACTGCTAAGCCGAAAAAAGATAATAAGATCGTTATAGCCGAGTTTGAATTCCATCGTGTTGAAACACCATTTCTTATTGGCTTATGGATATTTTTTGCTAGTATTGCGAAGATCGGTGAGTAGTCTGTATTTGTTTTAGTTTATGTATTTATATGCAAAATTATTAAAGTTTACACTACTATTTTTGGGCACAAAACATGCAAAAGAAAAACATATTCTCTGAAAAATATATCATATATTTTAAACTTTCCACAAACCTCATAAATAGGTAGTTATTTATTATAAAATAAAACAATAAATACATTTACAATAACCCTGACCCCAAACTAGAATAACCTTATCGGTAATCAGACCCAAAACAAATACACTTCAAAGAGATTTGTTATTATAAACACAGGCTATAATTGACGAGTTTCTTATGGCTGTCTTCTCGTCATATGCCTTTCCGAAGCCAAAAGTAGATTCTGACGATGAACAAGTGCATGCCAAGTCCATGCCTACGTTAATAAAGGATTTTCATTCATTTAGAGTGGTAGGCACACTGAAGACGGTTATTGGCCCAGTATGGTAGTACCCCAGAACGGGTAGTACCACCACTTTCAGGTGTAACAAATGCGACGTGACCTAGTAGCGCTTCAGTTCATGGACCGCACTCTAGTTTAAGAACAGGCGGAGTGTGGTTATATACCGAGTAAATATAATATAAAAATAAACAACACATTTATAATACAAATATTTATTTCAACCGGGAATCGAATCCGTAATCACCGTACTACGTCATCGAGGGATGTCATATACTTTCAATGTTTTTAATATTCATTAAAGTTATGATATTAATGCGTAATATACGTATCTTTTGTCACCTTAATATTGCCTTGGGCCTGCCCAAAGTTAGGTAACGATTGCAAAAAGGTTAAAGGTCTTGTTCCGGTTTCCACGGCCGAATGCCCTCACAACAATCCAATGAACAGATTATGTTACTCGAAGGTTTTCAATTATAGCAGTGTTTTGTTTTTTATATCGACGCCAGTAGCAGCATAGTGAATATGACTAATTGACTATGATGTCTGCCGCTGTACAATTCGAATATCGTTCATAAAATCAGTTCAAATTAAACGCCCGAATTCTGGATAATCGCTGAAAGAATCTGAAACCTTTCAAAACATTACATAATTTTGCTTAAAAACTTTCGAGTTGGTCAGACGCTTAATTTAATATAATAAACTAAAAAAGAAAACAATGTGGCACTTTTATGTTTATAAACATTTAAAAGTATTTTTATTTAATTTTTAAACATAAAATTATAACGCGTAAAAGGATTTTTTTTACACTTGGCCATGTTTTAGATCTATTTCACGATTTCAACTTCTCAAGCCGGCATAAGGGAGGCGACATGAGCTACGACTGCATAGAAATTACGTAAATCATTTCTAAAGACGTTCAAAAATAACAAGCTCAGTAGAGAAAACGCCCAGTTGTAAATACAAAAACTCTTAAATTTACTTAGAACATAAACAATTTAACGACAGGAGCTGAAAATGTAATTTGTTCCTAATTTTATGGTAATTACAAACTTGAAGTAACATTTTATTTAACAAATGTTATTTTAATGTGATCATTTGAATGTAATAAACATTTTGGAAGTCATTCTTTACTGATATTAGTGAAAATAAATAACTTGGTTGCGTGTAGAAAGAACGGAGTGTGTACTGTCAACCTAGTTGGTGCACATTTGACTCCTAGACCTACGTATACGCAGGTAGTCGCGTTAAATATTAACAAAGTCGAGATAAGTATGTTTGCTACGCGGCTACGAAAAGGTTGCCAAAAATATTCACCCTAGTCAATATTATTTTCGTAGCATTTCGTAGACACCGTGTAGCGGTTGTAGATTACAGTTTGTGCACGCAACCATATGCTACGACACCCCATTGTGATTGATTTATTTATGTTCGTAATGTCTCGACAAGATTAAATTAGATTTTGTTAATAGAAGAACGTAGGTGTAAGTCCAATATTGAATGCGAATATTTGTTATAGGATTTTGGGTCTTACGACGATTTGAATTGCGGCGAAACTTGTTCGGATTATTTTTAATTTATTTTTCTAAACTCCAGATTATTTCATGAACATTTCGGGTCTCTCCGGTCCTTCCAAAATAAGGATTATTATTATTAGTAATTTGATTTATATTATTACCGAAATAGGTTATTTATTGTCATAACATTTTATCACACGTATTTTTTTTATTGTGGCTCAGCATATGACACTCTGCCTGATGTAAAGCTACAAACAATCTAAATCTCTACATGCTGCTGCAGTCGCCTCCGCTATGCCGGCCTGAAAAAACGAGTGTGCAGCATTTAGATTGACAGTGCACACTTCTTTCATTATATGTATTTTTGGCTAAATATATGAAACTTTTTAGCAATAAAAATGCTATAAACATGCAATAAATGTATGCAAAATGGAACTGTTCTATTTGTTTATGTACGAGTGCGGAATGGAAGATACAGTAAACATTCATTTCCATTTAATCTAATTTAAAAACATAGCCAAAGCAAATAAATGTGTTCACGTAGATTGCCTTTTTGTATGAAAGCAATAACGTGTCAATATTTCATAGAATCAATCACGAACGAACAAAAGTTGATTGATTTGTAGGTAGGTATACGTCAAAATAGCTGTTATAAAAATCAATGGAATAACGTGTCGATGTTATTTTATAATTTTACTGAAAAATTACATAAACTTCAATAGCTTGTTGACTTTCCACGTAAATTTTCAATGTATTAACATACACACAAATACCAATAATAAGTGTAGCGAAGTATGAAGAGGCATCTCATCAAGCCCGGCATAGTGGACGCGACTGCTGCCCGCAGATACCCTTTTCTGACATAGGTTTAAAATAAAAAAATATAGTAAATATACAGAACAACGAATTCCTTCGACAACTCATTCAAAATCTTTATAAGTTGATGCTTATATTATATTTACTTTGGCCTCAGAGTATTAATACTACCGTGGTCTAGTGATAGAACGATGAGATCCGTTAAACTCGTTAACTATGTTATTTGATCGCTTTGTGCCTATGATACTACTACTACTACTACTTAGCTCACGCCTTGTTCTCACTGGGGTAGGCAGAAACTATGGAGCGCCAGCGACTCCTCTCTCTACATACCACTTTCGCTTCGACCACATCCATTACTCCCCTCATGCATGCACGTCGGTTGAGGGTGCTCCTCGTCTGACCCTTTCTCAGTAGTTGACCGATCTGACTGAGAAAGGTTTTCCTAGGGCGCCCCCTTCCGACACTGCCATCCATTTTCGCACAATAGATATTTTTAGTTAATCTCCTTTCATCCATCCTATACAAGTCTATTATACAAGCATTGGATTACTATACATGAAAAATGTATCACAATTTTAGAGCACGCAGTTTGAAACCTAATACAGGCCTACTAATTGCTGGCAGTTGATATGTTTAATAGTATTAGGCGTTACTTTGCGGAAATCGAAGCAACCACATGTCTCCTGAGGATTCCACGTGGAGTGGCGAAACGCGTCGAGAGGTATTTGCATGTTGGTGAAGAGACTAACATTGACAGCTGATATGACTGTGTATCTACCCTCACTAACATTGATTAGCAGAAATTAGTTGCAAAGTAGTGTTTGGAAAATATTTAATTTGGCAGTTGGCTACACGCGTTTATTGGTCGTAGATTAGCAGCTGAGACTGTTAGCAGACAGTTGATAAATTGATATACCTAAACTTAGGCATTAGAGGCGTTTTCCTTAGATTTTTAGAAGTAATATTGTAAACTGATTATGCTCCGAATCTCAGATACGAAATATTTAATTTGATATAGAAACCTTGTAAATATTATTCATGAAAATTTTTGTTTACGTCAGATTTTTCTTTCAAGGACGTATCGTAGTCAAGCTGGCGCCCAAGTAGAGGTTAACACGCATGACCGACATCCTGGGCAAGGCCACATGACTTACCTAGGTCATCTAGACAAAAACAACACCTTATATAAAAATATTTTTGTCAACTTTAATTTCATGACTTCAAGTAGTATTTCAAATTTTATAAATTATAAAAACGTATTAACTAATAATTTACTTATTTTTTTAAAATATCTCAGTTTAATAAGTTCTTTCTATCATGCTTTAAAGGCACAGGTTCAATCCTGATCATCAGACTGGTACCTGTGTGTTTTATATGCGTTCATGTAATTTTATCGCTCGTTCTTTTAAATTATTTGTTACGCATTAAAAAGATTATTGATTTAATTAAAAAATGGTTCCATTTACAGTTATTCCCATTTGATTGCTTATTTTTTACGACTAAATTATGTTACGCAAAGTTAAAGGCTTATAAAAACGTCATAAAAGCAAAGCAATTACTACAAGTGGCATTTCAAGGGTTCTGTAGGAAATAAACCGCATCGAATCAGTTTGTAGCCACAAAAAGAAAGATCGGCCGTGGTCTAGCGGTAAGACGCGTGAACTCACGATCGATACGACCCGTGTTCAAACCTCGCTAATTCTGACTGGTACCAATGTAACTTTGTTATATGTACTTTGGTCGCTTAGGGTCTATATACACAGGCACGGACTGGTGATTGTTATTTGCCCAGTCTGCCGTCCTGGGGTAGTACCGTCTCTTTCAAATGTAGCACCCGTGAAGTGACCTTGTCGCGTTTCGTGAGCAGTTTGAAAGTAGCCACGTATAGCGAGAGGAGTGTGTACTGTCAATCTAGATGGTGCATACTCGTCTCCTCAAGCCGGCATAGTGGAGGCGACTGCTGTTTCCGTTCATGGACCGCACTCTAGCTTTACATCAAGCAGAGTGTGGTCATATGCCGAGTTACAGAAAAAAAACCCTTCAAGTGACCCAGCCGCGTTTCAGGATCTTGAGTATGCCTACGGCGATTGGTAGCAGTTATTTCAGCTCATGGGCCTTAACAATGAACATCGACCTGGGTGCGGTCACATGCGGTACGATACAGCTACGATAAAATAGGCGTTTCTAATTTCATGTCAAATTCAGAGACTTTTTCTCTCGTAGTCAATTTAATATCAAACTAAGAAAATGCAGAGACACTATTTCCCTAGACAATGTGTTAGCCTTCACGAACCTTTTTTCATCTCTTACATACAAAGTCTGCACTGTACGGAGTTACGTATATCGTCTATCCTATTTGTTTATAGTATATATTTTTTAAAAAATATTTTAGCACGTCATATGACCGCCTCCGCTATGCCGGCTTCGTGAGATGCCTATTCACACTGCGCTCGTGACTGTTGATGATATTAATGATATTACAATTACTTGTTCTGTTATGTTAGGCTCGAGTGCGGCCCATGAACCGGCCCACAGAGAAATTTCTGCAGGCAGTAATTAGTTTCAGGAGACGATTGTCACCACACAAGTTGACAGTGCACACTTCTTTCACTTTACTAGGCTACTTCCAAACTGATCCCAAAACGGGATAAGGTCACTTCATAGGTGTCATACTTGAAAGTGGTGGAACTAAACCAGACGGCTGACTGGGCTAACAACCATCATCAGTCTGCCTAACACACTCTATTTATTGGAACGAAAAAGATAAGTTCATTCATCTAAGAACCATTTTATTTAGTAAAATCTTTATTTGTAATTTTTTAAATGGTTTTTATATGTACTTATTATACCGTATTATATGCCGTGATATGCTCTGGCACAAATGTACTAGTTGTCCGATAGTTCTTTTTCTTCATTCAATACAGCTTAGACCATACAGGTGACGTAGCACTTTCTATATCGAAGTCTTTCATATTTATTTCACTTGAGTCATAATTACTTTTAATATTGAATTGACAACCTACATCTCTGATAAATATTACATCTCCACTGTTATTATTCTCACAAACATTATTCTTCGTTCTACTATTTTGACTTGATTTATTTTTATACGACTTAGTAAATAGTTCACGTATTTCTGAGTTATTCTTTAGAGGAGCTTGGTAACTTTTATGATTAATATCGTTCGGATAAAGTAGAATCGTTGTCATTTCAAATTTCTCCAAATTTACATCATTTTCTGATTCATGTATACCAATAGATTGGTTAATTGTTAGTACGCATAACGGTAAATTTATACAATTAGCACTATGTATACAGGGTGGTATGTATGTGCCTTTATTTTTTATTACAACTTCTCTCTGACACAGTGGAGCCATGATACATGGTGGATGATGCGTACAAGGTTTAGTAATTAGAAATGTTTTTGGAGATTTTCTCCTATTTCTTAGCTTAGCTTCGTTTAGGGGTTGCTCATGTTGATATGGTTCAAATTTTGGTAAGAGTTCATTTACTGGGTTTTTATTAGTTTTATTATGATTTACAATTTTGTTTTGCTTTTTAATATTAGTTGTAGATCGACAATCGTGTCTCATTTCATCATGATTCATATCAGTACAATATTCAATGTTATAATTTGATTTTTTCTTTTGTTTTCTATCTACTTGTATTGCTTTCTGTTCAATATCATGGCTAGTAATACTTCTATCGTTTATTAAAATGGGTTTGCTGAAACTTTCAGTAGAGCTTTTAGCGTCAGTGAATTGTTCAACTAAATTATTATATTTACTTTGTCGAAGTAAATATTCAGTTAAAGATTTACCCACATCTGCAGATTTATTGTTGTAACTAAATAACTGACAAGGGTACAGATCTATTTTTGTATCCACATCATTATTTTTGTTTACTCTTATTTCTTTGTCATACGAATCGTATTTCGACAACTCGTTAAGTTTCTTATCTGTATTTCTATATTTGCCTCTTTTAGATCTTATATTATCCAATTCTGATTTATTAGTAAAACAATTGACTGAAATAATATCTTCTGGTACATTAGTAATTAAATTGCATGAATCGAATAAAAGTTGTTTATCTATTTTATCGAGGTCACAGTAGACTGTATTTGAAGATTTGTGCAAGCTCTTATTATGTTTATATTTTTCTTTTGTAACGTAAAATTGTGAAAGCTTCAAAATGTGTGATCCAGAAATAGATTGTTGTAATGTGAACTCATCAGATATGGCTTCTCTTAAAATACCATTTTTGTTATTATTGAATGTAATGCAGTAAGGAGAGAATTCTAACATGTTTTGATCTCTTGGTTCTTCGTAGTACCTCGACGAAGATGTTGTTACAATACAATTGTTGATTTTTTTTTACATTTTCATGATAATAATTAATTTAATACTTAATTTCACAACTTCACATTGTTCTTGTTTATTACCAAAATTTAATTTATTTAAACACCTATTTTGTTTAGTATATTTATTTATATCAAATGACAGATTTTATTGTAATTTTCACAAAGGCACGAACATAATTAAGTTAATATTTAATTAATAAAAAAATGTTTTCTTTCAGGTTTCCACATGGCCCCGAAGCTTTCTAAAATGTTCCCCGAGTCATGTCTCCTCATCTTTGTGGGTGTTATAATTGGTGCAATACTTTTGAGTACCCACAGTGTCCATATTCAGCCTTTGACTCCAGATACGTTCTTCCTTTACATGCTACCTCCAATAATTTTAGACGCTGGATATTTTATGCCTAACAGACTGTTTTTCGATCATCTCGGAACTATTTTATTGTTTGCTGTTGTTGGGACCGTGTTTAACACTTTAACTATAGGTGAGTACTTTTTTAATTATTTTTCTTATTTTTTTTAAATTTATTTATTAGAAGTACACACCGTCTGTATAACAAACAAATGACTACTGAATAAATGGTTTTCCAATAGGGATGTCCTAACTTTAACCGCTCATGGCGGCCATATTTGTTTATCAATATTAAGTTTACCACCGTACTGTCACTTTTATTCAGACAGATTTGTCATTTCACCATGAATCATTTCATGCTACCACAACGCGTTCGTTGCCGCGAACAGCGAGCGTTATCGCGCCATTCTGTCGGACTATTTCTTCCTAGAATTTTATTAAATCGATGGGAATGACCTTTATTTTCAACAAGACGCCGCGACGCCATTTGTCATATAGCTCGCACTACAATGGATTTATTGCGTCAAAAGCTCGGTGACTTGTTGACTTTTAAATATGAGCATAACAATTTGCCGGCTCAAACAAGCAATTTATTTTCTTTCTGTATATGTTAAGGCCGTCCTGAAACGTTGGATGAATTAAAGGTACCGTAGATGATCGGATTATCCAGAATATGGTGATCATTTGGACGATGTCTTGATCTTGTATGGCATAAAATTATTACTTTTATAACTTATCCACTCATTTGTTAAGATGCACGGCACGGTGATCAAGGGCTGGTAGCTAACATATTATCATTTACTTTCTTTTAAATATTGTTTTTTTTATTGCAAAATGAGTTGTTATTTTTTATTTGTTAAATTCTTATTGATATTTTTATTATTATATAATAATTTATTAATGAAAGAAGAGTTATAATTTTTTCTATACAATTCAGTTATGAAAGTGGTGATGGATGTATGAAAGATACAATTATAGTTTGGGTCGCTTGCATTTTTGTTTATTTACCAAATCAAGTCACAGAACTGTGATTTTGTTCGTTTCAGGTGCTTCACTTTGGGCTTGTGGTCAAATGGGAGTATTTGGATGTTATCCTTCGCTATTAGATATGTTATTGTTTAGTGCATTAATTTCCGCTGTGGATCCTGTCGCAGTTCTTGCTGTTTTTGAAGAAATTCATGTAGACGAGGTTCTTTATATTGTCGTCTTTGGAGAATCTCTTCTTAATGATGCTGTGACTGTTGTCTTGTATCATATGTTTGAATCTTATACGTAAGTTTTTATTTAATACACTAAAGTGTGAATACACAGTATCCGAATGCACTTCATGAGCAGAAACAAATGCTACCACGGAGTATTTTTTTAAATTCTGGCTTGGCATGTGACAACACTCCGTTTAAAGTAATGCTAGAGTGCGGTTCATGAATGGAAATAACTGCTAGATACTACAGATAAACGTGTACGGGCAGCAGCCGCCTCCATTATGTCGGCTTGAGGAGACGAGCATGTATCAACTCGATTGACAATGCACACTCCCCTCGCTATACCTGGCTACTTTAAAACTTTTCCCGAAACGCGACGAGGTCACTTCACGGGTGTTAAATTCGAAAGTGGTGATACTGCCCCAGGACGGCAGACTGGACAAATAACCATCATCAGTCTGCCTACCACTCTGCAGATAGCAATCGCCGCCTCTATAGCTTAAAATGATTCCGTTTGGTCTGACATTGCACAGTCCTCTTGATATAGCGGTTAGTTCCAAGCTGATCCCGAAACGCGATTAGGTCTCGGGTGTTACACGAACGGCATACTGGGCTAATAAAATTATTTATTCCAGTCTGCTTGCCATTGTTTTTAGTTAATATTACCTGTGGTATAATGTTATATCTGGTATAACAAAGTTACATTGGTACCGGTCAGAATTTTTTTAAAAAATTTAAACGCGGTTGTGTTACGTAGTTAGGTTGCGGTCGCCCTACTGTACACTAAGGTCGCTTTAAAATTAAGTAAGAATTGAATTACCAGCCCTAAGCAGTATAAATATTTTAATTTAGGAAAAACATGTTGCGTAAAACTTTAGAAAAACATTATTATGTAAAATTTTGAAATTGATAAAATTAGAACGACCGTGGGCGAGTTTTTATTGATGTGAAATAGAAATCGATAACCCTTGTCTTGGAACCTTCTAAAAACCTCTCCTAATGACACTAGCCCTATAATTTAAACTATTAATTGTATACCCAAGAGTGACGCAGACTAATAATGTGTTAGCCCAGGCTGATATCTTGGGGTAGTACCACCACACTCAAGAAGTGACATCGCGTTTCGGAATCACTTTGGAAATAGCCGAGTACTATAAATAAAGGATTGAGCCTTTTTAAGAGATGGTGCACTTTCACCTCCACAAGCTGGCATAGAGGAGGCGACTGCAGCATTTTTATTTATTGTAGCTGCTATAGAATAATTTCTAGAGGCAACAGTCGCCTCCACTATGCCGGATTGAGGAGACAAATATACACAACCCAGATTGACAGTGCACACTTTTCTCGTTATGTCTGGCTACTTTCGAACTGTTTCCGAAACGCGACAAGGCCACTTCACGGGTGGTACATTGGAATATGTTCGTACTACCCCAGGTCGGCAGACTAGGCTAATAACTATCATCAGTCTGCCTACCACACTTTAAAAGTGCCTAGAGGTACTGAGCGACCAAAGTACTTACATATAACAAAGTTACATTAGTACCGGTCAGATTTCCACTAAATTCGGTTCGAACCGCGCTAGACCACGGCCGCTCTAAAATGTTATTGTATTACGTTAATAATAAAATAAGTAATAATAAACGTTTTTCTATTTCAGAGCCATAGGACCGTCTAATATTGTGTATACGGATATTTTATCTGGTCTAGCCTCTTTCTTAGTTGTAGCTGTAGGTGGTACTTTTATTGGTGTGATTTGGGGATTTGCTACTGGTCTTGTAACAAGATTTACACATGAAGTGAGGGTTATTGAACCAATTTTCATATTTGTTATGGCGTATCTTGCTTATTTGAACGCTGAAATGTTTCATATGAGTGGGATTCTCGCGTAAGTATATATTTTTTTTATTAAATCGCAAAAGTATTTATAACACAAGTTGTATTGAATTATTTTTTTTTAATTGTAGCTCGGCATGTGACAACACTCCGCTGATGTAAAGCTAGAGTGCGGTCCATGAATGGAAACAACTGCTACTACAGAGAAACCTGTGCGGGCAGCAGTCGCCTCCACTATGCCGGCTCGAGGAGACGAGCATGTACCATCTAGATTGACAGTGCACACTCCTCTCGTTATACCTGGCTACTTTTAAACTATTCCCGAAACGCGACAGTCACTTCACGGGTGTTACATTCGAAAGTGGTGCAATTTATATTATATTATATATATGACAGAACGGGACGAGCGGTCCAAGGCTTCTATCCTCCATTTGTGAGCGATATATCAAAATCAATATGCTGAAACACGACAGTTCCTCCGGACAAACAAGTTACAACATGTCCGCCGCGTGGCTTGTTTTCAGAGACTCTGTCAAAGCGTAACGACGCTTTTGTTTCATATTCAGTTAATGCTTGTACTCATGACCACGCATTCATTTTGTTCCAAGTTAGTTTCCATAATCGTTCAAATTAGAGTCCGTATTCATGATCGTTCCGAAATATATATTATAACAAAAAAAGTCTAAATTAAAAGTCGTGTCGTAGAAAATCCCTTACGGAAAGACGAGAAATCTGCCCCGTAGAAGAATTACGTGGAAGGGAACCCGGATGGTGCATATTCGTCTCTTTAAGCCAGCACAGCGGAGGCGACTGCTCCCTACAGAAATTTCTCTGTGGTAGCAGTTCTTTTCGTTCGTGAACCGCTGGCTTAACATCTGGCGAAATGTTATCATATCCCGGACTACAATTTAAAAAAGCTGTATGCATAAGTATTTATGTTTCAGTATAACATTTTGTGGAATAACAATGAAGAATTACGTGGAAGGGAATATTTCTCACAAATCACATACTACCATTAAGTACACAATGAAAATGCTTTCTTCTTCATCGGAGACTATTATTTTCATGTTCCTCGGTGTTGCCACTGTAAATAATACTCATGTATGGAATCCCTGGTTCATATTGTTGACTATTTTCTTCTGCTCAATATTTCGAATTTTAGGTAACTTTGTTCTTACTTTTTTTATAGATTTTTTATGTATAAAATTCTCTTATAAATAAATCATATATTAAAATAATTATAACAGCAATTTTAATTAATTTCTCATATAATAGAAGCACCATAAATACACCAAACTACCAACACGAGACGAAAAATGTTGTCCATGTATTTTCTTATTTCAGGTGTTTATATATTTAGTGCTGTAGCTAATGAATTTCGTTTGCACAAGTTGGATACTGTTGAAAAGTTCGTTATGTCTTATGGAGGTAAAATTTTTCTTTTTAAAAGCCCTGTACAGAAATATCAAAGCATTACTTAAAATATAGTGCAGGCGGCAAATTAAAGTCCTGCGAAGTCCCTTTGATAGTTTGCCGCCGCGTACCCTGTGATTCACACGTGCATTCACTCTTTTGTTTTCTTCCGGTGTCCATGCCAATAAAAAATTTCAGGACCTTATAGCAAGTTCTTTTTCGATTTATTTCTATTATTGAGCTTACCCATAAATATCAATTCACTGTTTAATAAATTCCTATGTATTATTCCATAGGCACTGATCGACCAAAGTATATACTTTAACATAGTGACATTGATACCGGTCAGAATATAGCTAGGTCTGAACACGAGAGAGTTCACGCGTCCTACAGCTATCCACGGCCGACTTTTTCTAAAAATCTATGTTTTGTATAATAAAGGAATATCAGTTTTTCTTGATTTGAGAAGTGTGCTTATATTTTTTTAGTTAAAACAGTTCTGTTTTGATCCGGGCGTGCTAAATGTATTGTATTATCCAGGTCTTAGAGGCGCGGTCGCCTTCGCGTTGGTGCTATTAATAGATCCAGAGGTGGTTGAATTACAACCGATGTTTGTTACCACAACTATTGCCGTGATTTACTTCACGGTATTCGTCCAGGGCATTACAATAAAGCCGCTGGTCAAAATACTGAACGTTAAGACTGCTGAAAAGAGGAAGCCAACGATGAATGAACGGATTCATGAGAGGGTAAGATTTTTAAAAATTAATTACTTCGAAAAACAGTACTAAAGAATATCGATGTAGTCACGTTATGTGGGAAAGGCTATGAAGTTTAGTAGTCAGAGCATTTAAAAATCAGAGGAACGTGGGTTCACGTTGCTCTCAGCTCAAGCTATTTTTATTTTCTTGTTCAATACTGTAGTATTGAAATATTTCTATTAGACAGTCCGCAATTCATGCGAGTGACATGTTTGAGTTTTTTTTTACAATTCAAATAGACCAGCATATAACCGAACTATGCCGACTTTAAACGAGCGTACACCGTTGAGATTGACTGATATGTTAAACCCCATAATACTGTGGATCTTTATTTGTGGTAAAGGAAATTGTATATATTATGTATTTATTTATTATTTTTAACCACTATTAATAATAGAGTTATTTTTTCAGTTTATGGACCATTTAATGGCTGGAATAGAAGATATTTTAGGTAGGCATGGTAATCATCACACAAGAGATAAGTTTAAGAGATTCGATAATCAGTTTATAAGACCATTTTTGTTACGGAATTATCAGGTAAGAAATTAATAAGAGAATCATTGATCAAATACAATAAATTATATTTGGTAAAACACTTTATTACACATAAATTAATAATAAGCAAAAAATATAATAGACCTAAAAATAAAAACAATTTTTTTTTTTCAAAATAAGTCCGTACCAAGTTAGTACTTGTATCACAGACACTATGCGACCAAGGTTCATATAACGTTGGTACCAGTCAGAATTTAGCGAGGTTTGAACACGGGTCCCATTGATCGTGAGACCCGTCCTCTACCGCTAGGCCACGGCCGCTCATTACAAATATCTTTATTAATATTAATCTTGAATTATTTTGTAGGGTGCGGAGCCAAAAATCTTAGAAACCTATTCCAAATTGGCTATGAAAGATGCAATAGAATATATGCAAAGAAATGCATCTACAATTGGCAACATATCTGGTGCTGAATCCATGTCTGCCATCTTCAAGAATTATACTTCGGCTAATTTTAATGGAAGGTTTGTAGTTTTTATAGATTTTTTATTAATAGAATATAATTCATAACGATTTAACGCCAGACCATATATGCGCATTATTGGCGACGTATTGTATGATT
This sequence comes from Tinea pellionella, assembly GCA_948150575.1. Taxonomy (NCBI): domain Eukaryota; kingdom Metazoa; phylum Arthropoda; class Insecta; order Lepidoptera; family Tineidae; genus Tinea; species Tinea pellionella. The sequence continues at coordinate 5,945,597 of OX411256.1, forward strand.
TATGTGAACTTACCATTAGAGTCCTGTTCAGGAAGATAGTTTATTAGTAATACTTCCTTCTACATGGATTTATACCAAACAAGGGTCTAAACTCGCACTCTAGCTTTACATCAGGTGGAGTGTTGTCACATGTTGAGCTACAATAAAAAAAAGACGTTGGGTCTAAATTATCTTCTCATTTCAGTCCAAGTTTCAGTCAATTAGATTCGTCGACTTGGAATATTGATATGCAGGAGTTGGAATATAATCCAAGTAGGAAAGATTTGACAGATGCTAGAATACACCACCTTTTAGCTGAAGAACTTTGTAAACCATATAGAAGAGTAAGTTCCTTCAGTATACTTCAGGTATTATTCATTATAGATTAGTTATGCATTATATTCCAAAGAATTCTCGAATATAATAATGTATTTTAGTTAATTGAATCAAATTAATATAATATTGTTACGTGCACCTGGGGTGCGAAAGAGACAGCATTCGTCGAAGTCGCTGAAAAGGTCTCGCTTAAGCGGCGTAGCGTAAACATCTCGGCCACGCCCACGCGATTGGCGTGACCTGTGACCTTGTTTACATTATAATTAGTAAACAACTTCGACAAGATTTTTCTCGAAGCTTCCTCCTCCTATTTGAGTATAAATACCGACACCCGACTGTCCCAAAGAGTAGTCCTATTTTGGATGCGATACAAGCGACTCCTGCGATAACAATTGATACTGAACAGCGGCTGAAGGCTATCCAGCGACTGTCGTACCACTCCTGCTTCTACTTTATTGTGTGTCGTATGCAATAAATTGATGTGAAGACCGAAGTCGTGTATTTTTGTACCCCCCACGAACGTAACAATGTTCATGTTGTATGGCATGTCATGTGTTTCTGTTTTTTAATTCTGTTACGCCCATTCGCGCATTCTCCCAGGCAAAGAGATCAAAGCCTATACAGCCACGACTTTCAGTATTATAATTTCTTCTTTTTTTAAATTAAATTGTAGGTATTTTGGAATTCAATGTTTTCCTGGAGTGTTTGTCAGCAATTTACAAAAAACAATTTATAATCAAACATATAAAAACAAAAAAGTCGCATGACTTTCCCGCGCGTATGGCCGTCAAACACTCCATATTTTTTAATTTTAAATAAAAAGTATTATTTCTCATGCCTAGTCTTCTGTAATATTTATATTTTTCAAGAGGTATTGCTTTGTTCAATTATTTTTACTAAAACTTTCAGCGAAGTTTAGAGAGAAAAATGCAAAATCATGGTTTTTTATATTTTGAAAAAATTGCCAATAGCATGTTCGCGGACATTTAAATGATCATATTATTTAATTATTCCAAATTAATAATCGAAGAAACACAAATTTAGGAAAATAATTCAAGACTAACATCTACTCATATCTCCAGAATTCTGCCAAAATATATTTTTTAATAGTAGTGCGTCTTGTGATCACTTTACTTGAAGTTAAGTAAAAGCTCCGTTCATTAGCATAGACAACTGTTACCATAGAGAAATGCTTCAGAAAACGGATGTACACGGTCCGGGTTGACAGGGAAAACTCCTCTCGATATATCGCCCACTTTCAAGAAGATCCCAAAGACGAGTTACGGGTGTTATATAATGGGTTAATAACTACCATCAGAAAAGGTTTTAATTTATTCTTAAAAAAATGTTAATAAATAAAAATTATAATATAATAAAAATCTAGTTCAGGAAAAAAAAACAACTAGTAAGTATAGCATATAATTGGAATGTGAAAAAAAAAATATAAACTTTATTTTATTTTGAAAAAATATTTGTTTTTTTTTATTTCCGTCTATTAGGGAAGAATTTAAGATTTTTTGGTCCCTAGATACAAGGTTCCCTAGGGATGTAACAGGAACTGGAACGGCGCATAATGTTAAGTATACGTATACAAAGTAGTTAGTACTATCTACTATAATATGTAATTACCAAGATGCTTTCATGGAAAGTGAGCTTTATAATATATTTTTTATATTCTCAGCACCGCAGATTAAGTTATAGTCGTCATGCTGTAAATGACCGTGATTTGGGAACTCAAGTTAATTATAAAACACATATGAATATAAGACGCCTCGTTGGCGACAGAAAACACCATCACAAGAGGAGCAAACGTGGTAATAAGGTACAAAAAAATATTACTAGCTACTTATAAAACAATACTTTTAATATAATTCTTGGACGAAAACAGACAGAGTTGAAGTAGGAAACGAATCCACGGCTACCGACCACTGAGTTGCTATAGCGCTTAATTCCTGTTCTTTCTATCCTTTGGCAGTCTTTTCAACAGCAGGGTTGAATTCGACTCAAGTGTGTGCGCATTATTTTTTCAGTTCAACAATTTCACCTAACATAATTATTTCAGGATGGGAAGAACCACGTCAGTTTCCCTGAATTTCAACAAAATGGTTCGGCTAAACAGTTCACGCACGGTAAAAAAAAGTATTATAGATTAGGTACTTAATTTAATTCTACTTACAATCACGAGTGTCGAACGCATGCACGTGTGGAGCAAACGTAATGATTTTATTTCTATTAATTTTGTAGTATTTTTCTTAGTACGTTTCACATGTTGATTATCATTTGCACGGGTGTGCAGTTTGCTTTGTATTTTCAAAAGCATTAAGTAATTTAAATATTTAACTATTCATTATCTATAAAATACAATTAATAATAGTCAACCTTGGATTACTGATTGGTCCGCGCAGTCGCTACGATCTACGAGCCGAGCGCCAGCGGGGACCAATTAGTAATCTACGTGAACAATTAATTTTTTTAAGCATGTAAGACAGTCGTTTTAATGTAGAACTTATTAATATATATTCTGCTTTAAACATCTTTTCACGTAGAATTAGCTTCAGCTTTTTATTTAGTTTTTTTCATTCGGACAAATATATTTAAAATTGTAATTGAGGCATTAAAACTCATGTATTCAGTGCATGCTGTAATAGGAATTCATTTCACAGATTACATAGATGAGGTCCTTCAGGAGGATGAGATAGAGCCTGAACAGCGCCGCGATGGAGATGATGGCGGTATAGTTTTCACTGCCAAATCCCCACGTAGGTATTCTGCATGCAATCCTGCTCATCCGTTTGCCTAAACTAACATTTTATTTAGTATGTATGTATTTGCATTAACTTTTTAGTTGCAGGCGGCTACTTTTCGCGTTAATAAAGATATTTGGGGAAAGTAGCCTAATATGAAGTACTATTTCATATTGTTTTTAAAAAAAAAATGATAAATTAAATTATTAAATTGCATTTTCATATAAAAATTTCACACTAAATGTTAAAACAATGCAAATTGATACTAAGTAATAAATGTGTCACTTTTTATAGATACTTGGATTTTATAAGCACAGGGTTGAGTTGAGCTAAATTTTGCTACATATACTCGTATAATGCAACATTTAAAGATGAAAAATTAGGAAAGAAAATCATATATCCAATAAAATTCTAATTGTTTATATAATATACCCACGAACATATAAAATGTATGCAATAATGTTATTAAAAAAAAGGTAAAATTAAACAATAGAAAATAGTTTAAACAAAAAAAAAACAAGTTTTCTTATGTTGTTCTTATATGGATGCCTCTGCATTATTCTCTAGTAATAATTTGGCAAATAATTACAATTTTGTATCTGGATATCTTTCTTTCCTACTTTTTTACGTCTTCAACAAAAAATTGAATTAAATGTAATGTAACACGAGCTAAGGGTGATTCACTTGTAGATAAGACACCAATTGTTTTATACGCTAATTAATCGTTTAAATTTTAACACATTAATATTATTCAATAAAAGCACTTACGTTTTGCTAATTATATCACTATCTATGAAGAGTATCCGGCAGTAATATGAAATCGAACTTTAGAAAGAGACAAACAATCGGCTTGCTTCGGCTTTGTCGCCTCTGTCATATGAAGCACAAAGGCATGAGTGAATGAGACGACGCTCTACTAAGCCGAAACTGTAGACTATCTCTTCCTAAAACTCGATGTGTCTAATTTACGTCCGGGTTTTGTAAAATTATTTCGTAATTTTTTTATTTATAAAAAACCGTTTTAATTTGGATTTAAAATCCAAGTATCTTAATTTTTGTAGATACAATTTAAGATAGAAATAATTCGTGTTGTGGTTTGTAATTTTTAATATTAAATAAATTAAATATAATTATCAGAAAAACTTAAATAATTAAAGAATTTGCTATATTTTCATTTGCGTGTTCAACTACTATTCTTATAACATAATATTGTGTTTCAAGCGCATAAAGATGGCAGGCATGTAAATTATCTACTAATACTTCTTTCGAATATTTGTTTGTGCTATTATTTTTTCGTCCCCAATATTAATTTATGACAATTTATCTGTTCATAATCTATCGCTCTTAACTAATACTAATGCTCACTTTCCATTGAGTTATAATTTCGTACACTTGTCATTATACATAAGAATGTACGTAATATTTCCATGCAATGCCTTTGTGGATAGTGAGATTGACCGCACTCCGCCTGATGCGGTTCATGAGCGAGGAGAATTGCTGCCACAGATAAGTGCCTGCAAGCAGGAGTCGCCTCCGCTATGCCGGCTTTTTTGTTACCTACAAAATCACTTAATGGGTGTTACACTTCTACATTTATTTAGAAAACTTTCGAGCCTCTTTTCTGTTCTAATAAATGCGCTAACACTTCATCCTCTATTATCCCATTTCTGGCTTGTTTCGAGTATTGTATTTTTTTGTGTTTGATTGTTGTTTTCTTCCCTTCTGGCAATCTTCATGTGGTTCTGCTATAAATACTCTCAGCCGAAGTGAGTCCAACATCTTCACATAAAGAGAACAGTTGTTCACTTATAAATCAACTAGCAAACCTACCGGGATTTAATCCTTTGAAAGCGAGAATTGTAAAGCAGTACGCAAAAACTCCAGAAGAAATTCTACCGACAGCTGTTGAGAAATCTTTACCGTGGAGAAGGGACAGATCCACGTATAACTTTGGTATGTGCTAACATGTTCTTATTAGAAACTATGTTTTGGATGATTCATCTTACGTTCATGACAATCTTTATACTCTGTAACCTTTATTGAATTTTATTCTTATCGGGTGTTTTTTTTTTTTCAAGATGATAACTGATTTCACTATGCAGGTATTAATTTAAATTAAAATACCTATAAATTAAATTAAAGTAAATTAGATCATTGCTGTACGTCTACTTGATATTTTATCACTTTTTTTTTTATTGTAGCTCGACATGTGACAACACTCCGCCTGATGTAAAGCTAGAGTGCGGTCTATGAATGGAAACAACTGCTACCACAGAGAAATCTCTACGGGCTGCAGTCGCCTCTACTATGCCGGCTTGAGGAGACGAGCATGTACCATCTAGATTGACAGTGCACACTCCTCTCTTATACTTAATAAATTATTAAGAAATTAATTTATATTTTATTAAACTTTATTTGTATTGTAATTAAGGTTTAACTACAAACACCATTTTCTTGTGGCAGAGAGAGTTGATCATCCAAAACATAATCTAAAAGTACAAAAATGAACATTGCATGTTTTCATTATATTAGATTCCTTACCTTTACTTCCGACCCCTTTCTTCACCTTTATATGCAGCTTTAAATGTTGTTTGTGTTGTGTAAATAGAAATTATAATGACAACATTATCGTTCTTAAAATCTTATTTTAAGGGCGTGTAATTTTGTCTGTAAACGGCTTCGCTATTGCCTTTTTTATTTTGCACATTTATCATTTGAATGTTTGTAATAATTAATACTAAAACAAATACCTAATTTTTAACAATAATTAATTATTTTAAATATTTTTTTTATTTTATTTTAACGAATAAATATAAAAATTAAAACAATTATATCAAGACTATTTAATAGTAAAATAAATCATTCTTTTAAACTTTCATTTCAAAACGTTCGATACATTATTTATTAACGTATTTTTATATTTATATTTATTATCCAATTGTAGTACCAAATGAAGACATACTCGAGGAAGATGAGAAGAAAATATCAGATGAAAATGGTAAGTGAATAATTGATATTTAACGATCTTGGTTTTTAATAGAGCACCCGTGGTCTTGAAGGAGTGGACTCACGATTGCTAATATTTCTGATACAGATGATGCAATGTAGTCTTCGTAAAAATAGATATATCTCTCATATAGTGCTTTCTTTAGAAACTAAATTAAACTTTCGGTAAATAAATCGTTCAATACTTATTCCAGATGCTTACACAAGCGTATCGGAACGAGCTCGCGTGGCTACACCAACAGCAACGGAGACCATGTTACCATGGAAACGAGAAGAAGCTGAAGGAGCCGGTGCTTTGAAACAATCAGAATTCCCTGCATGGGCTTCTAACAAGGAATATCTAGCGTATAGTTCACCGTCTGCTACATTCCTCGGTGAGACTAACTTATTCTTTTTCTTCCAATTTAATTTATTATTATTTATAGCTTTATTTAATTATATCATCTGTAGTTCTTTCGTAGTTCATAGATTTAGTTAAATTAGTTTTCATTATTTACACACTTTAAGAAATATACCCTTGTGTTTGCATCAATTTGCTGTATTTTATATATGTATTGTACTTTTTTACTATATATCTGATTATCGTTTTCTCTTCCCTCTCCTCTCCATTATTTGTAAATACCAAAGGTGGAATAGAGAAGCCAAAACATCCCAAATCTATCATAGGTCTATTCCGAAGAGAGAGTTCAAGTTCAGCACAAGGACAAGATGGAGCCGGCACGTCGGATAGTGAAATAGTTATTGCGGGACCAAGCAAAGAAATACCAACATATAAACCAGATATTAGTTTGCAAGCGAGATGTGCTTTGAATGCCTTATCTAAAAGAAGCACAAGTTTAGGTGGACCATCAGTTTTGTTGATGGAAGACGTCGCACATTCTGATCCTCTTGGTGCTTCGAGCAGACCTGCTAGCATAATGCAAGGACCACATCGAGGACAATGTAGACGGGGATCTATGTTGGAATTAACTGGGTGAGTAGAATTTAAATGTATAAATTAAAATAATAATAATAGTAAGTAGAGCAGAGTAGAGTAGTAAGTAGCCTTTTAAGATTCACCTAAAAAGTCAAATAAAAAATGCTGTTACCCCCAAATAGTCCAAGAGCTAGTGACAAAAATTTAACGCGGTAAAGTACAAGAATTTATGTATAAAATGCTGGTACACTTCTGCCAATTTGTAATATTCATTGTTAGGTATTGTAAAAACTGTGTTGAAAAAATAAATTGAATGAATAGTTCAACAAAGAGACATTGAGCGAGACCGCTCTATGGGTCGCAAGCCCCAGATTAAGAAACTATATTGCAGGTATAAATAAATTTAAAAACTTCCCAATAAATCAAATTTCAGATCCTTATCAAGGGACGCAATTACAGAGGAGAAATGTAGCACATCTCTACCTGAAAGTGAGCGTTTGGGGGTCCGACGTCTGCCCCTTGGTCAACAAAGTTTACCAAGGGAACCCTTCATACGCCAACTAACATTGGCGTCGACTCTCCTCAGCAGTTCGTCATCAGATGACTCTTCTGACGACAATACCTGAGTAACACGACGTGGTAACCTTGATAGGTTGCCACTTTTAAAATATAAGATCCTGGATTAAGCGTGAAAGTGATACGAATCAATAGTGATAAAAAAGCGAACGATTAATTTTGTTGTTTTTTTTTTCAAAAGTTTTCATGGAGATTGTCCTTTGATTGTTTACAAGAAAGCTGAAGTACGGACCATGAAAGGAGCTACCACAGAAAAATGTCTGTGGGTAGCAGACTTAAGAAGAAGGTCATCCAGATTATATACGCGGGCTGATTCCGAAGCCCCACTAAATCATTTGACACGTTACTACCCCGTGAGGATAAAATGAGCCAGATTCGTAAAAGAGTGTCCAGTGTTATCCTGGATGTTACACATTCGCCTTCTCAAGACGGCATAGGGGAAGTGACTGTTATTTGCAGAAATTTCTCTGTAGTAGCAGTTGTTCCCGTTCATGGATCGCACTCAAGTTTAACATCAGGCTACAATATAAATCCTAAGTATTACATCAAGTAGAGACATTTACTAAAAAAAGTTCAGTCATGCAACGTTCGATCTTCATTGAAACTTAATTATATTAACAATTGGAAAGACAATACCTACCGGTTGTCTAACTTCAGTGAAAAATATGGTAACTGCTTTGCATTTGTGAGTGATAATTAATAGTATATTTAATAGTAGTAGGCGTTACTTTGCGGAAATACATAACCAAATTATTTTAAAACACTACTTTGCAACTAATTTCCGCTAATCAATGTTAGTAAGGGTAGGTGCACAGTCACATTAGCTGTTAGCATGGTGACGTTGGGTATAAAAGGACGCCAGCTTTCATTCAGCGCACATTCCTGAGGATGCCACGTGGAGTGGTGAAACGCGTCGAGAGGTTTTTGCATGTTCGTGACGGGTCTAACAGTAACAGCTAATGTGACTGTGCACCTATCCTCACTAACATTGATTAGCGGAAATTAGTTGCAAAGTAGTGTTTTAAAATAATAATTGATAGTGTTACTCGTACTAATGTAGTTTTGGGCTTGTTGTGTTGTGTTACAATGTAAGCTTCAATTAAAGCTCATTAGTAATCAAAATAAATGTAAAATATAACTATTTAGCATTCTTTGTTGGTTTTTTTATATAATATTGTAATCTGTAACATATATTTTATTTTAAAAAAAACTTTTTCTTTGCTAAAAATTTCGCAGCTTTTAAGATTTTAGATAGCTTGTAGATCGCATAGAACCTAGAACCTCCCAATTTATAAATTTTTAGGGTCTCCGGGCACAAACTTTTAAAAACGCATTTAATTATTTTTATTACAATTTTTAATGGAGGTTTTGCGTGTGATCCTATGCATTTATGTTCAGGATTGTCAATAAGGGCTGTAATTTGAAACAATAATGTGTTTTTAATCACCCGAGGCTTACCATCGCACGCGAATAAATCGTTTTTTTAATCGTTAAGCTACGTAGGAGTGAAGCCACATTTTTCTTTTTTTTTTTCTAGTAAATATATTTTTGGAAATACCTACGTATAGGAATGTAGGTAATTTACATTCTTACTTGTAAATCGTAAATTTCGGGTGACTAACTACACGATATTTTATAAAAGAAATACTTAATATTTTTCTAATATGTTATTTCGAATGACTTTTTTATAACGTCAATGTAATCTATGACTTGGTCACATTGATATGTATATAGATGTGCAATAACGCTACCAATGTGACGCGAGAGAAAATATGACCGCAGTCACCTTTAGATTCTCTGTCAGTTAGTATTTGACTTGACGGCAACATTGTCAAATCGTTTGAAGTGGCCTACGGTTTTTTCATGTCAGATGTAATATGAAGTTTGCACCTCTATGCTTGGTCAAATAAAAAAAGGGATTTGCAGCTATAATAAATAACTGTCAGTAAATAAAATAACTATTTATTGAAACTATTTTTATAATGTTTTTTTTTCCCTCCGTACTTCGCCCGCGCCATCTTACAATCCCATCATTTATTTGACCAAGTGAAACTAGTATTTGAACGGTATTCTTGGAACGGAATAACTAGAAAGCTTAGGAAACAAATTTTTAAACACGTAGTGGTATGGGCGCAACAACGGGGATCTACGATCCATAACCTAAAATTTTATGATAAAGTTCAAATAAAATCTTCAAATAGAATTTAAATGAATTTAAAACTTCAAATAAATTTCAAAAAATTGAAATAAGATAGTAATCTGCAATTGGAGTTTGCAAGTCTTATTTTTAAAAATGTTTTGATTAATACCCCCACTGGGAGGAGGAAGCATTCACATTATGTCGACCGAATTGGTCGCCGAACAAAACGGTTCGGTGCGTCCTTTCTGTGTCGCACAATTGACAAGTGGAATGCTTTGCCCTCCCATGTATTCTCCCAATCCTTTCACCTTCCTTCAAGCGGAGAGTGAAAAAGCACCTTCTCAGGCCGGCATAGTGGTGGCGACTGGAGCCACCGTGCGAGCGGTTCTCTAATCGTCAATGCTCATGGACCTCCACCGCGTTTACCAGTCGAGGTCACATGTCGTGCCAAAAAAAAAAAAAAGAGTATGATGTACATTTCATCCATAATGTAAAGCTAATGCATCTTTTCAGCCATCTACGGGTCCGACCAATTAACATTTTGTATTGTTAATAACTTAGTAGTAGATAAAAACTATAGAGGATTATAAACAATATGTAAAACCAAGGGCGTCGCCAGCCGATGGCCTAGAGGGGAGCAAGTTGATATGGAGGATGAGAAAAGTTTTAGGTAAAATCGAGAGCACTTGAAGCTTTTCACTTGTAGCACTACGGCGATTGTAATAACAACGGTGCAGAGTCTAACGTGTAAAGCCACACGAACTTTTGACTGTACAATAAATAAAACTTGTAAATAAGTTATTTATTAGAAAAATAGAATTAAAAATTAATTTGGGAGTTTGAATTTGAAATTACCAGATTTTAATATTATAGTGGTCGACAACTTAGGCTTAGGACTTTGGTTGCTTTACATTTGACAACTTTTTAGATTCTCTAGGGGGGGGGGGAGGCAACTGTCCCTCCCTGCCTCCCCTTGGCGACGCCCTTGTGTAAAATATAAATGTAAAAAATACGTTTTTGTTTTAATCTAAGGTAAAACTAGATCAATTGGTATTATGTAAGTATTTGGTTTTAGATAATTGTAAATGTAATTGTTAATATTGAAAATTATGGTTCAAGTCGCCTTTAAGCATTTTTTAAGAAAATGTAGTTAGTATATTAATGTGTAGGTACTTAATATTTATTAAAATTATTGTGTGTTATTCAATATTGGTATAATGGAATTTGTTATTATTAGAAATTTAGCGAATAATGTATAGCTTGAATTGAAAAGGCTTACAAGACTTAACCTAAAAAATATTAGGCAATTTTTCAAATATTATATTAAGTATAAAATATATATTTAGACGCATTTGTGAATCTTAAGTACAATAAATTCAAATTAGACCTTCTATTAGAATATTTAAAAATATTAATTATTTTTTATAACTAACAATGTTTTTGTAGAAAATAAAAATACCTAGTAATTTTTTTTAACACAATAAGGAAATAAATGTTACTTACGTAACTGCCTATCTAGAAATATTATATTTATTAATTTTTATTTGTACTTTATCATGCAGAAAAAAACACTAAATTTAAAAAATATATTTGGGAAAATAACAAAAATATAAAGGCAGGCGAGGCTTTTACAAAAGCGCTCTTGCTTTCTTGCGTGGGTACTGCGGTCAATAATTTACAAAAGTACGTAATTTCAGTAGAATTACCTATTTTAATGTAAAAAAATCAAATATTTTCAGTTTTCTCTAAATAAAATAAGTAGGTATATTTAATTCAATTTCAAAATTAGTGTAATCTGTAGCGGTTAACATCGACAATAGCTTAGCGAGTAATGTAGTTTAATAATGTGGAATTGAATTAGTATTTTACCTTACTTATTTATTTTACCGGTTTACCGACCACCATTCCCTCTCATTCTCACTAAGCTACAGAGTATGTTCTTGATTAGGCTTGTTAGGCCTGACTACAGTCTCGAGTGGTCACGACGGAAGGTGCGAATTGAAGCGTCAATCATGACGTATTCAATCCAGACGCCTTGACTTGTAACGTTATCACTCGAGCATAGTGAACATCTTCAGGCTCTAGATGTTTTACAGTGATTCCTGTAAGAAAATATTGTTAAAATTAAAGAAATAAATGTTTTAGTTACATTGTATAATTGCTAAGAAATATAATAAAGGTGTGTCAATTCAAAGTTCTAGTGCCTAGTAACTACGCCACAATTTTTGTTATTGTTATTACTTTTAGAGCGTTGAATTTAATTATAGAAGATGTAAATTTTAAATATGAAATAAAATTTCAATTAATAAGTTTGTTTTTATTTTTGTCTGTCTCTCCTGATTTGTTAATATTTTACCGCAACAGGCATTGAAATTACGCTAATCACGAGTATTTCGGAACACCAAAAGATCGTATAAAAAATAAAGTTCTCGTTGAGTGATAAAAATAATCGCAACGTATTCTTGTGTTCGTGTGAACAAGCCCTGAAAGTATTTTTTACGATGGCAACATTTGTAAAAATATTGACAGATCTCGTACTGGCAACATAGTCAATGCCGCTCGACGTCTTGTGATTTTAGTTCTTGCTTACAATTTTTCTTAAAAAAATAACGGAAAATGTTTCGTTAATCAAATAAAACGTTGTTATTTACTAAGTTTTAAAAGTTTAAATATATATTGTGATAAAACACCCGAACGCTGTGCAAATAGTGGAATTATGTTTGGCAAATTTATGAAGACAAGAATTAAACATAGTGCTACCTTCACATAAAATAGATCATTGGTAAATAAATGCTTAGTTTATTATTATTTTAAATTACACAGTACTTACAAAGTTATTACTAAGTTATTGTTGGGTTTAGTTTGTTTTTAGTTAAGGAATAATAACTCGTCAGCACGCCTTTCTAAAAAATGTAACAACTCAAACAAGTGTTTTTACAGTGCATTACTGTATTGACTTAACAAATAATTGTTTGAACCACGTTTATCTTTCAAAAGTTTGCTTAAATATATGTATTTTTTCAAGAAATTCGTTTTCATAGCATACATTTCGGTGTATCTTTTGCAAAACACTTTATTATTATTATCTTATCAAAATATCTGTTTATCAATAAATGTAAAATCACCATTTCGTATTTCCTATCTTAAATGAATACCTACTATACACAAAGGTGGCAAAACTTAAATTCCTTTGTGACTATTTTGAAATCCTAATTTTTATTTTAACTGCTAATTTATTCTGCTATAGCTATAAAGGAATCTTCAAAAATATTAGTGAAAAATATAATGGTTTTTTTTTTTGTATATTTAAATATTTAATGCCGAAAAAAAATTGCACATTTTATCTGTTCTGCTTTGAGCATTGACAGTATGTATAGTCCTAGCTGTAGTTCAACAATCACACACAACATTACATAGAAATCAAACCAATATCCTCCTTTTTACTTTAACCACTAAGCTGCATAGCTCTTACATGAATGTGTTGATTTTTTTCTATTTATTTTTCATTATAATTTCATAAAATAGCGGCTGTGGTCTAGCGGTAAGAGGCGTGAACTCACGATCGATGAGACCCGTGTTCGAACCTTGCTAATTCTGACCTATAGGCACTATTAGAGTGGTAGGCAGACTGATGATGGTTATTTGTCCAGTCTGCGGTCCTGGGGTAGTACCACCACTTTCAAATGTAACACCCATGAAGTGACCTTGTCGTGTTTTGGGAATAGTTTGAAAGTAGCCAGGTATGACGAGAGGAGTGTGCACTGTCAATCTAGATGGTATATGCTCATCTCCTCAAGCCAGCATAGTAGCAGACAGCAGCAGTTGTTTCCATTCAAGGACCACACTCTAGCTTTACATCAGGCGGAGTGTTGTCACATGCCGAGCTATAATAAAAATTAAAAATTACCTAAGCTCTCTATCTCTTTTAAGTTATTTAAAATTAGTGGAGATAATTCAATAGCTTTCCTGTTAGAAGTACATATAACATTTTGACAGACAATAAACATGTCACAAGCAAAACACTTTTGACATAAAATCTTAATCTAGTGTAAATATTATTTATATTGATAAATAACTCTCAAAACAAAAGAGAAAACATCTGAAATGCGTGATAAGATGATTTTATCTGTATCCAGAGCAATAATCTAGTATTAAACGTTATCTAAAATTGAGAAATCATTTTATATATCAATATATCAGTGAGCTTATTGTTAGGTACGTACTTTGGTTGCTCTGTGCGTATAATACAAGCACTGACTTAGGATAGGCATTTATAAAAAGAAACAAATTTTTTTGTAACTCGGCATATGACAACCATTGATATATATACAACTAGATGTGCAATAACACTAATGTGACACAAGAGAAAAGATGACCACAGTCACCTTTAAGTTTTCTCTCAGTTAGCCTGATGTAAAGCTAATATGCAGTCCATGAACGGAAACAACTGCTACTACACAGTCATCTCTACAGGCAGCAGTCGCCTCTGCTATGCTGGCTTGAGGAGACAAGTATCCACTACCTAGATTGACACTGCACACTCTTCTTGTTATACCTGTCTGCTTTCAAACTGCTCCCGAAATGCAACAAGAACACTTTACGAGTGTTACATTCGAAAGTGGTGGTACTACCCCAGGATAAAAAATGGATAGGAAATGCTACTTCTATTTCTTTTCTTTTTTAATTATTATTATTTTTCTTAAATAGTATTACCTAGTTCCTCACTCATGTCTTTTTTTAAACAGTATTATAGGCATTTTAAACAAAAAGAGACATGTGTAGATATTTCTTTTTTTTAATTTTCCTTAAACAGTATTATCTAAGTTGAATATTGTAGATCTATTGTGGGAAAGTGGGTGGCAGTGTCGGAAGGGGGCGCCCTAGGAAGACCTTTCTTAGTCAGATCGGTCAACTGCTGAGAAAGGGTCAGATGAGGAGCACCCTCAACCGACGTGCATACATGAGGGGAGTAATGGATGTGGTCGAAACGAAAGTGGTATGTGGAGAGAGGAGTCGCTGGCGCTCCATAGTTTCTGCCTACCCTAATGGGAACAAGGCGTGAGCGTAGTAATATTGTAGGTCTCGGGGTGTATTGTTCCTTGAATATATTTGCTTGTCCTTGCGGATAGGTATTTGTATATTGTATGTGTGTTACTTTGCAAAGGACTAAGTTATAAGTGTATTTATCAATATTATAATAATAGTTTGAATTTAATAAGGTGCTAATGTGACACTCTTGATCTAGCTAAATCTATCTTAGAACGATTTTGGATTCTTTTCAAATACATGTCTTATTTGTTAGTGTACATACATAAATCAGAATTATTTTGAATTTTTAAATAAATAGTTATGATAATTGTTAAGGAATTGTTTGGTGAAGATGTGAGTAAGGTATAAAATATATAGTTTTTTTTATATGTATAGTATAGGATTGCCATTAGTCCGGGTTTCCCCGGATTTGTCCTAGTTTAGAGGGCATCCGGGGAGCGTCCGGGCAGGGCTTCATTTGTAGTCCGGCAGGGTTATTGTGTATCATTCGCAGATATTTTGCAGACAGCGACAGCTGCGCGACAGCCGCGCGAACGATTGCTAATCGCTATAAAAATTCGTATTATGTACGGCTATTGCTCTGCTGTCGTCCGCTTCTTGTCAAATGCACTTTTAGCAATGAAATCAGCGCCACTCGCGATTAATTAGCAATAGGTGGAACTAAGATGGGAATGTCAAGTGTTTTCTTTATAATGGTGTTTCGTCGGTGTTTTAAAATGATGTGACCAAATTAGTAAAAAAAAACATTCTCAAGCGGGTGTCGAACGGCATTTGAGAGCCAACTTTTCAAACTATAAAGTCTGCTTGCAACAAATAACCTAAGTAAGTATAACAAGTTACTTTTGTTTAGTAGGTTATGGCTTATAGGTTATAAAAATCTATTACAATTATTGTAATTCTTTTAGTTTACAATGGAGCATGATACATCCAACTGACATCTACAAGGACTCTTAGACTACTTGGCGATGCATCTAGCATTAGCTATGGGGTTGGTCTTGGTGGAAGATCAAAGGAAAACATAGAACGAAATCAGCCAAAAATTAAATGCCCATGTTTCTGGTGAATCTAAAAATGGACAGCAGTGGAAACAAGTGAGTGACCTCTATAGTATTATGTAAGTCTATTCACCGAATCTATCGCTTTTAAAAAACACAAATCCTAATTAATCAATTCTAATTTTGTAGTGCCGAGCTGATTGACGTAGATCCAAATTTATGGCCGCAACAAAATACTGGGATGATATTTGCATAAGGTTGTGGGCTTTCCGCCCAAGGAGTCGGTGACAGACCAGAAGATAGTATCATTTGAGAAGCCACCGTGCTTAGGGACACTCAACTGTACGTGCCTGTTTCTGTAAGAAAGTATGGGCCACAGTCCATACGTTGGTATTTCTAAAAACTTTGTGTTTTGACAATAAATTAGTAAAACAAAAATGGTAGTTTTCTTTATATAAATGGTATAAACCATAAATGAAAATTTATTACATATACCTACGTACATACACTTTGTTTTTATTTTACAATATATACATATAACTAGATATTCAATTACTGTTACACATAGATCAAGTTCAAATTTAGGTAGGTATATACACCAAAACATTTAAGGCATATGACTTCATTTAACTATATTAAAATTACACAAAACAAAAGCTTATTCATTTTATCACTCACAAAGATGATCTATTAACAACTATGCACGACAACTTTGTGTAAGTACTGGGAGCTGTGCCTGTTGACAATGTTATGCAACACAGCATACACGTTAATGGGTGTTATAATGCAGTGTACCAGCAGACATCACCGATGGCCTTTTAACATTTATATGCAACGCAGTGTTCCTTGTCAGCTGATAGTGTTTATTGAATTGATAGTGGTCACTCCATAGGTCTTGTCTGGTCTCATATACTACGCTGTAAACAACTCGCTCGCTCTGTTTCCCGCTTCAGATCTCTCCAGAATGAGCCACGCACGAGCCATAACTAAAATGATACTTAACCTAAAAAAATAACACAATCACGCTCATTAGAATGTTGACATAACTTTTAATGTAATTTATCACAATGCTACACTGTTTTAAAGCATAACTCACTTTAAATATTATCCAAAACACTATGTTCGAACACTAACAATAGGTAAGCAACAAGGGCAGAGGTTGTTGCGTTTTGACAGATCAAATTGTCTGCCGATTGCTGTCGCATTGCTACCGATCGTCTTACATAATACGAATTTTTTCGCACGCAAAGGACTTTGATGCACTTTTAGTTCCCCGATTGCTCTGTAGTGGCGCCACTATCGCTTATCGCGCTGTGGCGTTGCTGTTGCTAATATGTAATACCAAATTGATGTTTGACAGCGATTATTGTACAATTTACGCCTGTCGCATTGCTTATGCAAGATACACAATAGCCCCGCCGGTTTAAAAAGTCTTGGGCCACCATCGACACATGCACTGTGTCCGCACGCCGCGATAACCGACTCACTAAATTCACCGTCCCCCCGTTTTTTATTACACTGGCTATTTTTTACAAAAACCTGTTGACATGTCTGGGTTCTGGGCTCTAAAAGTGCCAAATTTCAGAGATACCTTACCCTAGGGGGTAGGGCACCCTACCTAGGCAACCCTAGTATAGTAGGCAGTTCAGCATGCGACCATACTCCGCTTGATGTTAAGCTAGAGTGCAAGCAGTACTTTTCTCCGCTATGCCGGCTTAAAAATAAGTGCTAAACAAACCGCACACACCTCTCGTTATGAGCTGCCTCTGAAATGGTACTAGGTCACTTTTTTACTTTTTTTTAACATCTTCATGATCTTATGCATTTAACGTATTCCAGGTGGCAGGCGACATGGAGCACTCAGACCTTGTTGCCGAAATGGCCCAGGTGGAGCATCTCACAACACAGGAGAGGCTCCACCTTGCTAGAAGGTACGTTATATTTTTCTTTTATTTTATAAGCTTATCTTGCTTTTGTTACTATAGATATAATAGATACAGACAATTTATTTAATATATTCTCTTTAATCTAAAATTATCTATGATCTCTGTCTATAGATTTTTAAAAAAAATAATTTATAGTATATTAAAAGGCTAGATGGAAATATGGAATAGGAATTTCGACACAGTCCTATAAAGCATCAATGGCTGTGTAGTATAGTGGTCGTAAATCCGCGCGCTTAGCGAAGGACGAGGGTTAGATCTCCACTGCGGCATCTCAGCTCGGCATATGACGATTAGCTGATGTATAGCTAGTAATCTATGAACGGAAATAACTGCTACTACTGATAAATTTTTATATACACCAGTCACCTCCGCTAAGCCGGTTTAAAGAGACGAGCATGTGCCATCTAGATTGACAGTACACACTTCTCTCGTTTTACTTCGCTACTTTCAAACTGTTCCCGTAACGCGACAGAGTCACTTCACGGGTGTTACATTCCTAAGTGGTGGTACTACCCCAGCCATTATTAGTCTGCCTACCACTCTTTTAATAGCAAAGTACATATAACAAAGTTACATTGGTATCGGTCAGGATTTAGCGAGGTTCGAACACAGGTCTCATCGATCATGAGTTCACGCGTCGAACCGCTAGACCACAGCCGCTCAGCTCTGTTCAAATTTCATCATAATAAAATCAATCATGCCATATTTTCTAAACATAGGTCACAGACTCTCGTGTCCGAACGTAAACGAAATCTAGACAATGCAGCATCAACTTAATTCACACGAACTTTCACTAAATGGTCTCTTGTGAAGATTCATAGAACTTTCTGCAGCTTAACCGCAAATGTACAAATGTTTTTACCACAATTACATAAGTTTTAATTGTCTATTATTTTTATGGTATAATATTTTGGTAGATTATATTATTGAAGTAACTATAAACAATTGACGTGTAAAAAACGAATAAAGGCGCGTGTTTCAATAGTATGTTTATGTATAGTTTTATCACGTTTGCAAGTTACACGTGAAAAAGTGAAATTTCACTCTTCATACATTTGTATGAGTCACAGATGTGTAAAATTTGTTGTGAAAAAGGTACGAAGCGTACTCTTGTACGAAGAAATGATAACATATACACCGTTACATCCAATTTTTTTTATATATTTTTTATATTTTATATATTCTCTAAAAATATTTTTTTATTGTTTTTTTTTTTAAATAAATATTCCTATTACATTTAATAATTGATTTTAACGTCCTCGAAACATTTTATGACATGAAAATCGAGCTGTTTCACGGCGAAACTCGAGTTTCCAAGTTAGAAACTTTCGTCAATAAACGGGCTATCTAACGCAAAAATAATAAAAAAAAAAACTATATGGTATATCTCATCAAAATCCATTCAGTCGTTTGAGCGTGATTGGGGGACAAACAAATAAACTTTCACATTTATAAATTGGTATACTCGTTGGTGTTTCGCACAAGATTTTTTTCTATATTAAAAATGGACATCTTTAATTAACATTTTTGTTAATTTGATTTGCCGAATGTCATTACTTTTCAGAATTCGATTCTTATTAGCGATACTATTGGATGGTGCGATACAGTGTGTTTTATTTTTCAAAAAATCTAATGATGCAGTTTTAGTGATAATCATATTCCTTATAGTTTCAGATTTGACCAACCACGAACCACGCACACTTCAAAATTCACATACATACATTATAATGTAAATATTGTAGAAATCAATTTAAATCATAATCTAACCTATAATAATTGTTTTGCTCTCATTTGCAGTGTAAATAACCAGAACAAATAAATACTTGCGGCTAAATTGCTCTTTTACGCTTCTCTAGTCCGAACTAATTAGGTAACTTATTATGGCGGCTTAAGCCTCGGTTATTATTGAAATAACAATAATAAAATATTACTATGTTAAACTATGTAAATTAGATTTCTTTTATTCTCTCTTGATATGGCTTAGATTCTATATTTCAAAATTACTTTGTTCGCAAAACTAGGTGAGACTCAGAAATTGATGCATTTATAGTTTGAAAAAAAAAAAAAGTTTTTCGTGAATATATAAAAAAATATATATATTTTCGCATTATATGCGACTTTACCAAAAAAGGAATCCCCTAAATCTCCTTAGCACCAGTTAATTAGTCCACCACTCTCCTGCCTCGTTTTTTTTATTGTAGCTCGGTATGTGACAACACTCCGCCTGATGTAAAGCTAGAGTGCGGTCCATGAATAGAAACAACTGCTACTACAGAGAGACCCGTCCGGGCAGCAGTCGCTTCCACTAAGCCGGCTTGAGGAGACGAGCATGTACCATCCAGATTGACAGTGCACACTCCTCTCGTTATACCTGGCTACTTTGAACTATTCCCTAAAACCCGACAAAGTCACTTCACGGGTGTTACATTCGAAAGTGGTGGTACTACCCCAGGACGGTAGACTGGACTAATAACCATCATCAGTCTGCCTACCACTCTTTAATAGTGCCTATAGGCACTGAGCGACCAAAGTACATATAACAAAGTTACATTGGTACTGATCTTTAGCGAGGTTCAAACACAGGTCCCATTGATCGTGAGTTCACGCGTCTCGCCGCGTTTCGTATATTTAGGCGTAATGTACACAAATGTACCTGTACCTGGGTTTTTAAAATATTATATGTTGTTATATCTTTGTTCCGATACCCATGGGCCAGGTATCCTTTCTTTTGGGGTGAGTAAGTAGTATTAAATAAAAAAGAACCAATGTTATTTTACTTTAAAAAGAAAGATGTAATATATAGAACAGAATTTATGGCACACGAAGATGAGATTTACGTTCCAAAACTGATAACAATACAAAAACACCGATTATTTCAATAAACAATAAAGAAAATCCTTTAATATCTGAAATAAACAGGATTTTAATTTCTTATCGTGATAATAAATTTATGATAACAATTTTACACCATGTTTTAACCCACCCATACAGTGACGGGTCATAAATCTACAGGGAGCTGACTAATGCGAGAAAACGCCTTTTTATTTGACATAATGATAAAATTATTTGTGAACAAATATTTATTAGATTTATTATTAGACAAATTTTATTCAAATTAAAACAAATATTATGAATGAAATAAACTAAACAGGCGGTTAAATGCATGTGACTTTGTCGGGATTAGCTTGGAAGTAGCCGGGTCGAAAGAAGTGTGCCCTGTGACCCTGGATGTTGTACATTCGTCTGCTCGAACTCTGGTCCGTTTGGTCGTGGACCATTCTCCAAGCCAGAGATCAGGGGCGGAGTGTGGTCAGTGGTCACATACCAAAAAGTTGATAAATTAGTTCTATATTATTTTAGCAAAAAGGTTGAGGTTACCACCTAAAAATATACCAGTTTCTGGGATAAAATTAGATAATCTTAGATAATATTAAACCATGTTAAGCATTCGTAATACACTATCTAAATTTTACTAGCACGACTTCATTATCACACTATTATCTGCTTTTAAAAATATAACTTGAGATGATTTACTCGTGATCTTTTTTTGCCTTAAATAAATAAATAACTCATCTCACGACCATGTATGTACGTCGGATGCTCACCTGATCTTTTTTGAGCTGTCGATAGTTCGATAAAGATCCTCTGAGGGTGCCCTCTCACAACGTTTCCTCTTCTTCACTTGTGTACAAGTACTTTGACCGCGTTTGTTCGACTTTTTCTTCCTTTTCTAAACCCAATACCGCACATCTAGCACTAAATAAATAAATCAACGCTCCACGCTTTCGTACATACACAGTTTTGTATATAAAAAAATACCTCTGTGTGGGTGACATTTGCTGAATGCGAAGTTTGAATCTGTATGACGAGTGTAATCATAAAACACCTTGTTATAGTTTTTTAACTAGCTTCTAGTAACCATGGGTTTAGCGCGAACCTGTTTAAATACAAATGTTTAAAATGATTGGCTAGTCTCTCTGCAAGCACTTGCCTGCAAAGTGTATTTTTCTATAGTGAAGGCAATGCGCTGGAATATCGGAAATATTGTTTCTTTTTTTTAAATTATGTTCTCCCATTCTGGGAAGGCAAAGGGGACAACTCCCATACAGCCACGTCTTAAGCATTACATATATTTCCTTGTCTGTTTACTTTTTTTTTGTAATATCGAGTATAGACACAATAATATTAATTATCATTCAAGCGTGCAAAGAATATGTTAAAAAGAAGATGAATAACGTTTATTTTTAGTAAACTACGTATTTACTGTTAATTGCTGCAAGTCGACTGGTTTATGTCGTGTCATCATTAGCCTATTTACTTTGCACATGAGATTTTGTACATTTAATATTGTGCCTTATGTGAGGAATATAAAATTGTTTATTGTTTGATATGTCCTGCAATCTCATCAGGTGACCAGATTGATAATACAGAACAAAGGCTTCGAGGTGTATTAGTTTTCGCGAAATGTTTTTTTATATTATAATTTTTTCGTTAATATATTTTTCTACATTTTTGAACTGTAGTGTTTATTAAGTATTTCTATTCATTCAATACGCATTGCAATTTGTGTCTCCTAGCAATAAATGTCCGTCGTATTAAAAATACCAGGAAATAAATCGGCAGCGAATAAAAATGCCCTTAAAAGTCAAAGGAAATCGGTACTAACCAGAAATGACAGGACGCAAAATGTTCCCAACACATTATGCCTTTTTCTAATAGAAATATTGGACATATTTCTCGGTCCTTGTGATCTAGAAATCATTAGAAAGGGCCGCTAAGGGTGTATAATGTTATTGGATCCAACAGTAGTGTGGGTTGGTTCCTTGTATAGTATTATTTCTCTTATGGAGATAATAAGACTATCTACTACGTACTTGACTCACTTTAAAAAAAAACTTTTATATAGTATTTTATATTTTGAACCCTATTTCTTATAATGATAACGCCTTCTTATTTTATGTCAAGAAAAAATATGAATCGGATATTAAAGAATGTTTTACGTAATTAATTCAAACACAGTTTAGCTGTTGAATTGATAACTAAATGCCAAATAGATAATAATTGTTTTTACTGGCTTCCGTGTAGGTAGATAGGTACATCGCATATTGTACTCCTGTTTATAATATTAATAGATAAAAACGACTATAGATAACCGAAAAGTAATTTTGATATTAACTATCTATGTATTGAATGTTATATATTTCAAGCTGGGAAAAGAAATAAACTAAGATTAATAATATAAAGAAAAAATTAAGAGATTCTATTCTATTACCTATTACACATCATAGTTCTAGATCAAAACTGTCACAACTGCCGTGGTCTAGCGGTGGAAGGCGTTCAGTGTCGATGATACAAGCACAAGGTTAATATAGACATTATAAAATAAAAATAAACTTAAAAATCTTGAGATAACCTCATTTTTACTATAGTCGGTTCATAATGCAAAGCAATGCAGTTTAACTTATATCATAATGTTTCCAAATAATATATTATTAATATTTTTGTAGAAATTCTATACTTCATGTAAAGATCTTTTTTCTTTTAACTTGTCAATAGTGTATTTTTGGGAATAATACGACTTTGAGCTAAGGTTGCGATATTTTCTAAAACATTAAGGTGTGGTTTCGGAACGTCAGGGGTTTTATAATTCAGGACGATTATAATGTAATTTGTCAATGTATCATACTACTCTAAGTTTCATTGCATCTAATAAACATTGTCGTTTGTAAAGGAAAGCAGTAATGTTTTATGAATTATGTAGACCGCTTTTATTACTTATTATTGTCAGAATATCCACTCTCGCTAAGTGGACACTTGTGATAATAATGATAGTGCCTTCTAAGTACAGTCGCACGCGTATTTATATAATAGCTTTGTTTACCTAGTAACATTTCGGGAGTAATTATACGAGAGGAGTTTGTCCTGTCTACCTGAACACACTTTTGTTCTCAAGGCTTCATAAACATTTCTATTAAATTTTATAGTTTGATTTGAGGATTTCGTATGCATCTTGTTCATCATCAATGTTTCCATCATGCTGAATGGAGAGGGTATCACGATTGACTACACTTATTAGTTTACTTAGGTATTTATAAAACCCTTAGTGTAAATCTGTCCATAAACTAAAGTAATCTTGTTTATTAATACCATAGACATTACCTCTTACATGCATAGATAGACCTCTTGTTACAGAAGACTGTCTCGACGTCTTCTCTGTTTCTCGAACCGATTTTTTTTTATTGTAGCTCGGCATGTGACAACACTCCGCCTGATGTAAAGCTAGAATGCGGTTCATGAATGGAAACAACTGCTACTACAGAGAAACCTGTGCGGGCAGCAGTCGCCTCCACTATGCTGGCTTGAGGAGACGAGCATGTACCGTCCAGATTGACAGTGCACACTCCTCTCGTTATACCTGGCTACTTTCAAACTATTCCCGGAACGCGACAAGGTCACTTCACGGGTGTTACATTCGAAAGTGGTGGTACTACCCCAGGACGGCAGACTGGACAAATTACCATCATCAGTCTGCCTACCACTCTTTAATAGTGCCTATAGGCACTGAGCGACCAAAGTACATATAACAAAGTTACATTGGTACCGGTCTTTAGCGAGGTTCGAACACGGGTCTCATCGATCGTGAGTTCACGCGTCTTACCGCTAGACCATGGCCGCCAATTATACGTGTCGTTTTCATTATTTCAGTCTCAGTATTTAAAGTTCTAAACGAGATCAGTTTGATCAGTAGTTTCATGGTTGTACATAGTGGGAAATTCATTTGGTGACGGATATAATTTTTTGTATTTTATGTTCTAATTCTTCTTTGTTTCTACTTCGGCTTGTCGCTGTCTTTTCTCCAAATAAATAAATAAGATATAATGGTCGTATTTCCAAACATATCAAGTATTCACATAACATCGTAACAAAAGAAATTTATACGTTTAGTAATAAAATTTTGAAAGTGATATGAAGTAAAAATTTTAATTACACTTTTGGGTAATAGTTCGCGTGACAACTTGTTCTAAAATTTAGATTCTATTTAAGTGAGAATGAGCATGAACATTAAATTGTTTTCTTTTGTAGTGTGGTTTGTGTTTATTGTAATGGATATTGTTATGCGAGTGGATAATTCGTAGATATATTAAAATCGACTACTAATATTTTATGACGCAATAATTCTAGCAATTACTCAATGGGATTTTTATAGTAGTCTGGCAGTGGACCGCCCGATGTTTGGCTAAAGGACGAGAGGAGTGTCTACTGCCAACCTGATCATGCACATTCCTTAAGCACTCCTTAAGCTGGCATGGCGGAGGCTACTACTGCTGTCTGCAGAAATTTTTCTGTAGTAGCAGTTGTTTCCGTTCATGGACCGCACTCTAGCTCTAACATCAGGCGGAGTGTTGTCATATGTCAAGCTACAATAAAAAAGCAAGGTTTCTTAACTTGAGGTACGTGCCATGACCCACGATCCATTCTGAATGGTTATTAAATGGAGACGCGCGATTTTTGGAACTTTTTCTACACTACAAAATGGTTACGAAGCCCTGAGCCACAGAGAAATGTCTGTATGTAACAGTCGCCTCCCCTTAGAAACCAATGTGCATCATCCATTGACAGGGCACACTCCTCTTGTTATGTTCGGCTACTTTCAAGAGGATTCTGCAACGCGACTGTTGTTACACTTGAAAGTGGTGGCCACAACCTATTCTTGCAAATTAAGTTTTTATTTCGTTCCGTATTCGTAAGATAAATTAGTTCATTGGTATGTACTAGGTACTGTAGACAAAACAATTTCATACCGTTAACTATTTCAATGAAAGTTTATGAATTTGTTGTTGATTTTCTGCGGGCAACTGAGGTCAAGTGTTAAATTAAAATGGAGACACTACTTGTTTGTCTATTTTTTTATTGTTTCTAGTTTGTTTCGTGAAAGTTTTTTAAGGTGAACGTCCACAGAGACGTTTGTAATTTTTTCTAAAGAAATTACCACAAATATTAAGAATTAATGCCTCAATGGATAATGTCCTCTAGTGTGTCGAACGATAACGTATACATAATAACAATCGTAGATACGTTGTATCCCAGCTTTGTAGTGCAATTTAATCGCGTTTCTGGTCTCTGGACTGCACATGCCGAGCTACTGTAAAAAAACTAGCGTTTTGTTTTTATTAATAAAACACAATAATACAATTAAAAAGAAAAGAATAACGATACTCATTAAGTGTTATAAACTTTCCTTCAAATAGTTAGAAACTCTCTCTCTCTCTCTTGAGAAAGAAAGAAGCTCATTAAGCCGGCATAGCGGACGCGACTGCTGTTTGCAGATCCCCTTCTGTGACAGCAGTTACCTCCGTTCATGGATGTGCGGTCATATGACGTGCTAAAATAAAAAAGAATAAAAAAAAAGGATTTTATCCAAGCACAGAGCCAGGCTCGGAAAAAATACTATACTGTATATATATTTTTATTTAATTATCCCATTCTGGGAAGGCAAAGGGATCAAAGCCCTTACAGCCACGTCTTCAGCATTAAAATTTCTGCTTTTTGTATTAAAATATTGTATGAGCATATACCATATCTTTATTAGCGTCCTATATCTTTTACGGAAATAGATTTAGCTCTAATAACAATTTGACGTATTGAATTTCTATTCATCTTGCTTTATTATAAATATAATAAAATGCCAATTTATATTGAATTTGATATAGTGCCATGTCAACATTATCTATAACGTTAACTAACAATCACTTTATCTATTGGGAAAATGTATTAAATAGATTATGTTGTGACAATATTAGTAATTAATTATATTATGTATATCTTAATAACTATTCAACATGATAATTTGCTATTACATACAAAGAATAGCGTTTTTTTTATTTGACCTTCATTTTAATTAAAGGAGAATTTTAAGAGTGGTAGGCAGGCTAATGATGGCTATTAGCCCAATCTGCCGTCCTAGTAGTACCACCACTTTCGAATGTAACACACGTAAAGTGATCTTGTCGCGTTTAGGGAATAGTTTAAAAGTACCCAGGTATAACGAGAAAAGTGTGCACTTTAGATCTAGATGGTTCATATGCGTCTCCTCAAGCCGGCATAGTGGAGAGACTGCTACCTGTAGAGATTTGTGTGTAGAGCTGTATATTTTGTTTGTCGATGATTTTTAGTTAATTCTATATTAAAAAATCTGCATTTCTTATCACTAATCAGTTTTAATATACAATACAATAGTCACGCCTTTTTCCCACAGGGATAGGCACAGACAACGGAACGCCACTTACCACGATCCTGACACAACACCCTCGCTTCCTTCACATCCACAATTCTCTTCGCTCTCTCTCTCTCTCTCTCTCTCATAGACTTTTACTAGTGTAATATTTGAGATTATTATTATATTAAATGGTTTAATAATTAATGATATCTGTTTTTTTTTTCTGTAATTAAACATTGTCTATCGATTGGTAAACGATGTCTTGATATATTTGAAATAAATTAATAAAAAAATATAATATTATTTTAGAATATTGTTTTGTTAACAAATCATTAGATTTTTGTGCAATATACATTGCCTTTTTTTACTTTCTTAGCTTAGAGCGCTAAGAAAATTATTTTTCGAAAGTAAATATTAAATAGGGGCAGGCAGAGATCATTGATATCCAATAGCTTTTCTATTATCAGTAATATTTACGTGACGTCACAACCAGCAATTGGAAGGGCTGTCGATTGGATAGACGATGTAGAGTAGTTTCGACATGGCGGCAAGCACCAATGACTTTTGTGTGGAATATTTTTTATTAATTAGAAAAATTACGTTTCAGGCGTCGAATACATCAGCTTAAAGTGTGGCATCAAAGGGAAAAAGAATGGGCGAGGACCAGGAAACGTGATAAGAGTAACAAGAGGAATATATATTTTAGTGATAGTGTCATGCTGTTGGAAGCTGCTGCAAGGAACGATATTGATGAAGGTATGTCTTTTATGTCCTAATCATTTGTTGATAATGATACATAAGGAGCCGAATAAGTACAGACGCGACATACCAATGTATCTTTGATATATGTACTTTTATAGGTCAGTTCCTATGATAGCTTGGTCTAGGTAACTTTTTAATGCGATCCTTGAGCAGAAACTACTGCCGAAGACTAAGAAACTTCTGCAGGCAGCAGTCCCCTCCGCTATGTCGACTTGAAGAGTGTGCACCGTCCATTGACTAGACACGCTTCCAAACTGACGAGTGTTAGTTACTGTTTAAAGTGGTGGGACTTGCTCAGGCAGATTCGTCAATAATTAAAGTCTCAGTGGTGCAGCGGTCAGACTGTTAGCTCTCCGGTTCGATTCTGTGGTGTCATATTAATTTTGGAGTGTTGTGTTGTTCTCAATCTTGATACCCGTAATAGGGTATCATAGTTTAGGCTAGGGTATTGTATGTATATGTCGGAGCCAGAGAGGTGTAGGTCTGTCACTGTCAATTCACCAACATCAGAAACGAGTGTGGGCGTGTCATGGGTAGTTGGATTGAAGATATCGTGTAATCAGGCAGGTAATGCACGACGGTCAGACACAACAAGTCGACACGTCCTCACGCATCGAGCGATCGTCCCAGACTGAGCGGCGAACGCTGTCCGATCTTCCCTCTCGCTTCCAATCATCGCGACTTTCGTGGTGACAGCAACCCATGCAACATGCAACTTCAAATGTCGACGAAGCGAAGATGCGACGACATGCGAAGAGGAAGCTATTCTCTTCTTGTAGATTACGTTGGGTACCACAAGATGGCGCTTGCAGACAAATCAACTCCTATGCGACATATATTTTATTTCTGAATATATCATGTAAAAAAATTTATAATTGTATTAATTTTCAGTACGACGCCTCCTAAATCGCGGAGTAACACCGGACGCGACAAACGAAGATGGTCTGACAGCTCTACACCAATGCTGCATTGATAATAACGAAGCTATGATGCGGTTGCTGTTAGATCATGGAGCTAACGTGAACGCTGAAGACTCAGAAAAATGGACCCCCTTACATGCGGCCGCCACGTGTGGCAATTTAAATCTAGTTAAGATTCTCATACAACGCGGGGCTAACTTACTCGCGGTGAACGGCGACGGAAATATGCCATACGATATTTGCGAAGAGGAGAGAACTCTGGACGCCATCGAGAATGAAATGGCATCGCGCGGTGTGACGCAGAGATTGATTGATGATACGAGGGCGGCTACTGAGATGCGTATGTTGATGGAGGTGGCGGATTTTGTGAAGGATGGCGCTGACTTGGATGAGCCGCGGGATAATCAGGGTGCTACTTTGGTAAGGCTTATTTTTTATTATGATGATGGTTATTAACCCAATCTTCGAGATGCATTCACATTCATCTCTTAGCAGAAGCGACTGCTGTTACTAGACATTCCCCTGTGGCAGCAGTTGTCGCCTTACACGGACCGCACTATAGCATAACATCAGGATGAGTGTTGTCTTATTTGGAGCTACAAGTGCCTGTGTGCCGGTAAACCAAAATACCTGTAAATTAAATTAGAGCAGCCGTGGTCTAGCGGTAAGTCGCGTAAACTCACGATCGATTAGACCCGTGTTCGAACCTCGCTAAATTCTGACCGGTACTAATGTGATTTTGTTATATGTACCTTGGTCGCAAAGTGTCTATAGCCACTATTAAAGAGTTGCCTACCACTTTGATGATAGTTATTAGCCCAGTCTACCGTTCTGGGGTAGTACCACCACTTTCGAATGTAACACCCGTGAAGTGGCATTGTCGCGTTTCGGGAACAGTTTGGAAGTAGCCGCCAACCTCAATCGTGCAAGTTCGTCGCATCAATCCGGCATAGCGGAGACAGCTGCTGCCTGTAGAGATTTCTCTGTAGTAGCAGTTGTTTCCGTTCATGGACTGCACTCTTACAATAAAAAAATAAATAAATAATAAATTAAAATTATCACCCAAAATAACACACGACCTATCCTGTGTTGACGCCAGAGTAATTTATAACGCCCGATATAACGTTTAATAGTGACATCGCGATATGGTTTTAGATTTAGTATAGGTTATATTTTGCCACTTTTGACGCTTGCTGTAACGCTAACCGTAACCAGCGAATTTTGGCTGGTAAAATTAACTTACACGATATTGCAACGCGTGTGGAGTAAACGTAAACGTTTAACGGTTACGTCACCGTAAAATGTAACGCCAAAGTAACTTTAACGGGCCTCATGGTGCAAAAGCGAAATAACGTTCCCGTATTTAATGTTTAATAATTTGTTTCAGCTTCACGTGGCATCAGCGAACGGATATATAAAGGTGGTTGAGTTCCTTCTTGAGAATAGAGCTTCGACCGATGTCGTGGATCACGATTCGTGGCAACCTGTTCATGCGGCCGCTTGCTGGGGACATGTCAGTATGCATTGCCTTATCTTTTATACGGCAGCGTCTTAACGCGTTAACTAGTGCAACAATTAGTGCAATAGGTTGTTTTATTAACGTCAATACTATTTGCATTAACACGTTAAAATTTGAAAATAGCCAGGTAACGAAAGGAGTGTGCACTGCCAATCTGCACGGTGCACATTCGTCCCTTTAGGCCGGCATAGCGGAGGCGACGGCTGTCCGATCATGGACCGCACTCTAGCTTTCGAAGTGTTGTCATCCTTAGCCGCTTGGACATCGACCAATAGAAGTCGATTTACAATCAATTTTACTACCCTAATTAGTTAATAATTATAAGGGTATCTCATGCTCCCGAGACCTCAGATGGTTATTTTTTAACGTGCTCTGGCGTCAGCTTTTACG
This sequence comes from Tinea pellionella, assembly GCA_948150575.1. Taxonomy (NCBI): domain Eukaryota; kingdom Metazoa; phylum Arthropoda; class Insecta; order Lepidoptera; family Tineidae; genus Tinea; species Tinea pellionella. Next base: position 5,976,092 of record OX411256.1, read on the forward strand.
TCGGTAAAGCGCAGAGTGACAGAGGCAACCTAAAATTGTTTGTATACAGGAGTGGTAGGCAGACTTGTGATTGTTATTAGCCCAGTCTGCCGTTCTGAGGCGGTACCACCACTTTCGAATGTAACACCCGTGAAGTGACCTTGTCGCGTTTCGGGAATAGTTTGAAAGTAGCCAGGTATAACGAGTGTGCACTGTCAATGGTAAATGCTCGTCTCCTCAAGCCGGCATAGTGGAGGCGACTGCTGCAGAGATTTCTCTGTAGTAGCAGTTGTTTCCATTCGTGGACCGCACTCTAGCTTTACATCAGGCGGAGTGTTAAAAAATACAAAGGAGTATAATTTTACGCTGGTCGATTTTAATTATCTCGCCGGCATAGTGGAGGCGACCGCTGCCTGCAGACATATCCTGTATTATTTTTATTCTTTCAGTTAGAAGTATTAGAACTGTTAGTACAATATGGAGCTGATCTCAACGTTAGAAATAAACACGACGAGACGCCAGCAGGTATGCGGGGTTTTTTTTAAAGGACAATGGCTATTCACCTAAGATAAATGGGCCCAGATTTTTTTCTCGAATTCGTTGGTGATTTTGTTGGAAAATAAATCTACATTCCTCATCACTAACCAGTTTTAATATTTTTACCCGGGTTATTATTATTATTTTTTTTATGCTTAATAGGCAAGCGTTTGACCACACCCTGCCTGGTGTTAAGCAGTGATGTGGTCTAAGGTGGAGCTCGCTTGCCTATGAGGTACCTGTTCACCTTTGATTTGAAGAGACCTATGTTGTACGTGTCGGGAAACACAGACACCGGGAGCGAGTTCCACTGTTTCGCAGTACGCACGAGGAACGTGTTGTCAAAACGCCTCGTACGCATTGAGCTATTGAGTAATTACACTTTTTTTGATGCAATATTTGAGGTTATTATTATATTAAATGCTTTAATAATTGATGATATTTATTTTTTTAATGTAATTAAACATTGGCTATGTGTTGATATAATTGAAATAAATTAATAAAAAAAAGGATATTTTAGAATATTATTTTGTTGATTATTTGTTAACGAGTGGGTCCAAAATGGACATTGTCCTTTATGTTGGCTTTTTTATTTGTAGGTTTGGAATGAAGTGGGAGTAATTAATTGTATGCATTGTGTTCAGACATATGCGAGGATGGCGAAATGCGTGCGCGCATATTGCGACTGGCGGTGGAGCAGGAGGAGAGCAGGCGCAGAGCAGCGGCGGCGGCGAGACATTCCACCGGAGACAGGATAAGAGGAGCACGACGGTCTTCTTCTACCGCGAGCAGTAGTCGGTCAGTTCATACAGACAATTTATTTTATTATAGCTTGACATATGACAACACTCTACCTGCTGTTAAGCTAGAGTGCGGTCCATGAATGGAAACAACTGCTACTACAGAGAAATCTACGGGCAGCAGTCATCTCCACTATGCCGGCTTGAGGAGACGAGTCTGTACTCTAGATTGACAGTGCACACTCCTCTCGTTATACCTGGCTACTTTCAAACTATCCCCGAAACGCGGCAACACTTCACGGGTGTTACATTCGAAAGGGATAAGAAGAGACAACGGAACGCCACTTACCACAATCCTGACACAACTTCCTCGCTTTCCTCACATCTACAATTCTCTTCATACACGCCCTACGGTTATGAGCACTACCGATAAATTTCTACAGGCAGCAGCCGTCCCCGCTATGCCGGCTTGATGCGACGAACTTGCACCATTCAGGTTGACTGTTCCCGAAACGCGACAAAGTCACTTCACGGGTGTTATATTCGCAAGTGGTGGTGCTGCCCCAGGACGACAGACTGGGCTAATACCCACGCGCGACCAAAATACATACAGCATAATTATATTGGTACTGGTCAGAATTTGGTTGAGATCTGAACGTGGGTCTCATCGATCGAGAGTTCACACGTCCTGCCACTACACCACTGCCGCTCAGAAGTCGCTATATGTATATAGGCGGTGACGTTGTCGTTTTGCTTCGCTAATTTCTTTTGGCTATATCGACCACAAATGGCAAATAAATATCATTAAAAAAAAAAATACCTTATCTTCTTCTTCTTTTGTTAAATGGCCTCAGATGTCATAACAACGACAATTCTGCCAATGTCGAGTAGTAAATTCTTAAAGTTTTTACATCAAATTGCAATGATGTTTTACAATTTGACGCTTTCTTGGAGTATTTGGCGGCAATTCACATCACAATATGAGCGTTTTCACGGCGTGGGATAACCACAAAAACAAAAACGCTTCCGTTGCCTCATATAGAGTGAATTTTAATTTTTTCACAATTACTCACATGCGCAGCATAAAATTACGCAAAACAACACCAATTGGGGAGGTGTATCTGGTGACAGCTATCTTTTTTACATATTTTTTAGATAATATAGATTAATTTAGTCGACACGTGTTTCTGGAAAACTTTTGTAATTGCTTTGTTCTTTTTTTATTAATTTTTAAAAATTGCGATCGTAATATAGCAAATCTGAGGTTTCGTTCGGAACTAAACCATTGCCAATGAACAAAAAAAAAAAATCGTTTGTCAAAAGTTCAAACAAACTTTTGATTTTTAAAACTTCCTGTTAATTAAAACATCGTGTTTTGCCTTGCCCATTCTACACAATAATAACCACTAAACTAATTAAGGAAAGGGATGAAAAAACACTTCAACCTTCCCTTGCAAAAGCGCGCCAAACACTCATGTATTATCTTACCAACAGTGTTAGGTCAGTGCGTCGAACGTCGTTAAGAGAGAAGCAGTTGGCGGCCAAAGCAGATGCCAGGGGTGAAGCTCGTCTGAGAGAAACCTTCGATTCTGCTGTAGACGATGCCATACAACAGGTCAGTTATTTCAGATTAAAAACAACCTAATGGTGCACGTTCACCTTATTAAGCCGGCATAGCGGAGGCGACTGTGGTTTGCAGAAATGTATCTGCGGTAAAATGTAGATGTCTCCACTATGCCTGCTTGAGGAGACGAAAGTGCACCGTTCAAGGTGACCGTGCAATATTTTCAGTGTCAAAACTAGATTGCCGCCTGGTAACACTCGAAAATAAGTCAAACAATAACATTTAAATTCGCTTCATCATATAAGTATTTTTTATAAGAGGTCATTTTTGAAAACGCTCACATTACGATTTTTTAAGCAAAATAAAAATACCTCGAGTAGACATTGAATTGCATAATTACAATTCGATGTACAAAATAAGAAAATTTAATATAAACGTGGCTGTATAGGCTTTGCTCCCTTTGACTTTCAGAATGGGAAAACAGAGCTAAAAAAAGTCAAATAGTTTCTATATTGCCTGCATATTTATGATTTTACCAAGTTTATATGTGTGTTTTAATAAAAAAAATGCCACTAAAAATAATATCAGAATTCATTACAAAATCTAGCGTCCACTAGAAGCGCTCCGAATCGAATCGCATTTCTACCGCGTCCATTAAGGAGCAGAGTCAAATAACATTGCGAATTCCTAATGGATGTACTTTCATTCCAAATACAGGGGATCTTTGGCGGGCCTACGGAGGACGTCTTAGAGACGTCAGTCACAACGAAAATTATTATTATTACTTTATATTGTAGCCCGGCATATGACAACACTTCGCTATGTTTGATATGATTGTTGTTAACTTTTTTTTTGTTGTTTTATATGGCATTGTAACAATTTGCCAGTGTCAAAGCAAATATTTTTGCATCAAGTTAATAATATTGTGCATCACACTAAACAGTCAGGTCAAGTCTCAGTCAAGCCAAAAATCCGCGGCGCGGAGTTTTGGAGGGAAACGGGAGACACAGGTTCTCTTCTTTTGAACTGTTTGCCCACACTCACGCACGTTCACGGACACTTAATGGTTAATAATCCACCGTTATTACACATTAACACTCGAAAAAACACAAGTTTAGGAAAATAATTCAAGACAGATAGCCTGACGTCTCAAGATGGCCACCAAAAACTTGTTGTTAACTTAATTTTTCTCTACAAACATGACAATTTCAAACAAATTTATGCGCCAGTCCCATCATATTTAAATCTTTTTAATAATTTTATATAGACAATTGCAAACTATAAATTATTAATAATAGTAGTCAGTACTCGTAGATGCTTATTAACCATAATTAATCATGCAAATAGTTTGCGATATTCTCTCCCTGACTTTCAACTTTCGCGACGGAATAATATAAAAAAAAGACAACGGTCATGGTTTTGAACACGTAGTAAGGTTGCCATTTTAATCATATAAATTGTTAGATGCGATCGATAATATATTTGTATTTTTAATATATGAGGGAATTATTTGTTTTAATGACTGAGATAATGAAAAAAAGTTGTCACATGCCCTGATTGCGATCATATTAATACTGTCCCATTAAACCGGTCAAGAATGTACTCTCACAACGCCCTCTGGTGGCAGCTAAAGTAATCCAGACGATGGTAGTCTGTAATCGACCAATCATAAGGTCGAATATCGAACTTTCAGCGTTACATTAAATTAGTGAAGTAATATATTTAAAATCATCGAGTACTACGCGAACAATTGCTTACGTTCTCTGCGGCGTCATATATATTTTTATATAGGGAATTGTCTGCAGGCAGCAGTCGCCTCCGCTATGCCGGCTCAAGGAAAGGTTTTAAGCTGATCTCGAAACGCGACTAGGTTACTTTACGGGTGTTACAATGCAACCATCACTCTTTAAAATTTACAAATGTGCTGAAGCCATTTTTTTTTAAACTTTTATACGAAAGCCACTGGCGATTCATTGAAAAAGGCAAATTCTGATTATAACTGGTTACTTCAAAACTTCGTCACTTCGCGGGTGTTACATTCGAAAGTGGTAGTACTACCCCAGGACGATAAATTGGGATAATAGCCATCATCAGTCTCCCTACCGCTCTAGGAAAAAATGTATAATTGTGGGTTAAAACTTAAAACCATATTGTATATCAGTCTCGGAACAGTATAAACTTAGTAGTTAAGCGTGAAAGGGAAATTGCTTTTACGTACACGCATCAGAACTAAATCTGATAACAATTACAGAAATTAAACATATAATTATAATAATAATTGTTAATTATAATTATTAATTAGAGATTGTAAGAATTTTAAAATCTCCAATTTGAACCCTATTACGGTCGTTTTAGAGACTATAATTAAGTTTTCAAACTCTCAAAAAATTAGTTCTTTATTATTTACTATTCAAAGGGCTTAAGTTACTAGTTGAATATAATTTTTGGGAGCGGTAGGCAGACTGATAACGTCCCGTCTTTTAAAACACTTTCAAAGTACAAATCCGTAAATTGTCTTGATCACGTTTCGGATTTAATTGGATGTAACCGGATATTATAACGGCAGCGAATGGATGGTACACATGTATTCAAGTGTCGACGTAACAGAGGCAATGGCTGCCTTCAAAAATTTCTTTGTGGCCGTTGTCATTCGCTCATGGACTGCACAATATTGCAACGTTGAAAAGGGCTATATCCATTTTTGGGTCCACTATTTATCTAACAGTTTGTTAACAAAGCAATATTCTAGAATAATATCTTATTTTTTCATTAATTTTGTTGTCTTCTATGTCTTCTATTAATGTTCACCGTGTACAATACGCTTTGGGCCTCAGTCTAGTTCAATTATTGTTATTTTCCTGTTGTATATTTTATGCTGACTGTGGCCTGTTGTATTTACCAAATAAAATAATTAAAAAAAATTATAATAAAAATTTATTTTAATTATATCAACCATTAATTTACTAAATAACGTTTTATTACTCAATAACCCGGGTAAAAAAGTGATGAGGTTGAATTAATTTTTCTATAAAATGAACTAAAAATCATCGACAGCCACGAGAAAAAAAATTGTAGGCCCAATTATCTTAGGCGAATGGCCATGCTCCTTTATAAATTATAAAAATTATAAATTGTACCTAACTTTTATATAAAGTTTTTAAGGGAGTTTTGGCGGCCATCTTGAGACCTTAGGTTATCTGCCTTGAATTGTTTTCCTAGAGTGTTGCTTCGAGTGTTAATGGTGGATTATTAACCATTAAGTATTCGTGAACGCGCGTGAGTGTGGGCAAACAATTCAAAATAAGAGAACCTGTGTTTCTAATTTCCCTCCAAAACTCCGTAGGAATTTTTGGTATAGATTCTACCACTTTACTGAAGCAATTTTTGACTAGACTGAGACCCGACCTGACTGTTTAGTGTGATGAATGAGTGACTGGTGATGCACAATATTATTAACTTGATGCAAAAATGTTTATTTTAACACTGGCAAATTGTTATAATGTCATATAAAATAAAAAAAAAAGCTTTTTAAAACAAAACTTTAATCATAGAGTCAACATTCCACTGAAGTGTTTATCATTTCGTACACCTTCATAGAAACACAAAATGATCACTTTTTTTTCTATGTCATTTCTGTTGGAGGAATTGACAAATTCTGCCAATGACATACGTTTAAAAATCCTATTTCATAACGGATACGTTTACCGGTATCACATAATCGGATTGCAGAAAAAAATTGCATAAAAAATGTTGATAATAAACGGTAATTCTAATTAGCGTTTGTATCCTTGGAACCATTGCCTCGTTAGCACTCGAACGGTGGAAGGTCATCCATGCGTGAACCCTCTTCTATTAATCACGAATGTAAACAAATATCTTTGCTTTTTTATTTATTTACGAATTTACTTTAAATATTGTTTGTAATTTGTCTCGTTTCGGTATCAGTTTGAAAGTAGCCAGGTATAGCGAGAGGAGTGTGCACATTCGTGTTCTCAGGCCGTCATAGTTATGGCGACCGCTGTCTGTATTTTATCTGTAGTATTAGTTGTTTTCCGTTCATAGATTGCACTCTAGCTTTACATCAGGCGGAGTGTTGTCATATGCCGAGCTACAGTAAAAAAGTAATCCACTTTTGTTCAGTTAATTAAGATATTACACGAATGCTTTTTTTCGTCTTAATAAAACATACCTTGACCCGACTTTCATCTACGAGTAAAATAATGAAATAAGAGCACTGTTGAAAACTCAAGTTTTGTAATTAACTTGAAGTTCTAATTGTTGGTGTTAATTTCTTTTGTGCGTTTGCGCTTCTTTTATTACTTTTTTTTAATGAGAAATTTTTGAAATTTGTATTGTCTATCGTAGTTCTTTCTATTCCCTTAAAAAAAAAGAAGTTTGGACTGACCGAATGATTTACTGATTCATAATCAATGTACAGCCAAAACTATGACAGCTAAGCCTTTAAAATACGATATTTAAAGGTGGCTTGCACTCAAAATTAACACTTTTCCTAATTTTTGCCATATGTCATTACTTCCCAGAAATTGATTTTTATTAGCGATACTATCGGATGATGCAATAATACAGTGTTTTATTTTCAAAATCAACGGGTTCGATTTCTGGCTGGGAAAATGTTTTTTTTTCAAAATGTAATAATTCAGTTTTAAATTTCATTGAACTTGGCCTTGAGACAGCGTTTTCGCTATTTCTTATTGTTTCGGTTTTGGTCGTGTGGCTTACATGCCGCAATTGAGCAGCTATGGCCGCTCGTTGTGCGTGAGGTGGTCCGCTTCATAGCAGCCATCCGATGTCTTCCAGGAAGGACAGGAGACTCTTCACGTTCCTGCACACCTCCGGAAGCGTCCTTGCCGTGCCGAGGAACTTCTGTCGTGGTTCGTCTACGCTGCAGCACTCCAAGAGCACGTGCGTGACTGTCTCTTCAGCCCCCATGCATCCTCTGCACAGGGGGCTGTCTGTAACATTAACATTAGTGTCCCGTTATAATTCCAATGGCAATGCGGAGTTGGGTTCGGTTCAGGCCAAGCAGGTGTCTAGTGAGCCGCCTGTCAGTTTTTGGTACTGCTTCCCTTGTTTGTCGGCAGTCCGTCGTCTGGTGGGTCCAAATAAGTTCATGCAACTCACCTGTCTTTTGACGCAACCTGTAGTAGTAGCTATAACTTTTTTTTAAGGCAATGAGGCATTGTCGTCAATTAATAAAACGTATTTCCTATTAGTAGTAAATAATAATAAAGTTTGTAATAGTTTCCTTGTAGAACTAATAAAGCGTGTCAGACTAACTAATCCCATTTTAAATGCATGCGTGAAATTGCTACCGACACGGCAAAAATAACATATTGACGCTTTGTTTTAAATACTTTTACATTGTCAACAAAATCATTTAGACAGGTAGGCAGAGTGATGATGGTTATTAGACCAGTCTGCCGTCCTGGGTTAGTAACACCAAGTGACCTTATCGCGTTCCTGGATCATTTTGGAAGTAGCTGGTTGTCAACCTACATATTCGTCTTCTCAATCCGGCATAGCGGTGGCCACTGCTGCCTACTGAAATTTATCGGTGATGATGTGTTTGTGGACAGCACTCTAATAATGTCGAGTTACTATTTAATAAAAATTAACGCAGCTATACGCCGAAGCGTTTCGTCATAGACGCTTTACGTTTAAAGCTAATGTATGTAGACACGACGCGGAATGTATGTATGATACAAAGAAGCAGTAAGGTTTTTGTATTAAATTGTATGCAATTATGGGTCTTATTTTAGAGTTACGTAGAACTGTTTTACTATGTGAAATATTTTGTAATGCGTTTTGATGAACGGCTAAACACATAACGTTCTGCCAATTAGGGTAATATCAATTCTTAGACTCTACACCAGCCAGCGAACGATACTACAAACTAATTTCATAAGAACTCATATAATTAAATTTATTTATACTGTTTTATACGGTCCGATAAAAATAAACAACTATGCAACTCGCGATTTACAAATGTTAGTTTTGTAGTAGTAACCTTGGCGCGTGATCCGTGATTAAAAACAACCGTTACCTACCGAGAAATATCTGGAAGCAGGAGTCGCCTCTTCTATGCCGGCTTGCGAAGAAAAATGTGCACAGGTTACAGGCACATCCAAGTTAACAATAGGCTACTTCCAAACTGATTACGAAACGCGACTAGGTCACTTCACGGGTGTCGTACACTTCTAATTCAGACTAGCCTAATAATTTTCAATTTTTACATCAATAATTATTATTAAATTATGATGAAAATTTCATAGAAAAAAAGTCAGCACGCACACAACAGTCTACTAACAAACTACTCTGATTTTGGCGCTATACGTGATCGTGTATAAATTCCCGCAATTGAGCATCACGGCAACCACCTCAGGAAGGTCAAGAGACTCTTCACGTTTCTGCATACCTCCGTGAGCGTCCCTGCCGTGACTGTCGCTTCAGCCCCCATGCAACCTCTGCATAGAGGAATGTCTGTACGAAAAACCTCTATGCTAGTCGTATTTTTCCGTCGGCAGCCTTTCCAATAAAACAAATAAAAAATAAAAATAAAAATCTTTATTAGGTACAAAAAACATAAAATATAAATTACATGAGTTGAGGACCCCGTACTAGACTATAGTCTGTATTACGGGTGTCCTCGCTCTTTTCCAATACACTTTAAACAAAATTACAAGTTACAATTACAAGTGTGTGTGTGTGTGAGATGTGTTTCATAAAGATCAGATAAATAAACTATAAATTATTAGTTAAAAGATTTTCAGTTTCACTATAGTTTAAATCCACTAGAAAGTCGTTCTGGGTTAATAAAAAAAAAATAAACGATTATTAAATTATATTTATTTATACACTAACTCACGTTTATTCAGAGTATTAAAATATAATTGCAAGCGTGTAATAAAAAATAATTGTAATTGATGAAACCGCAATGAAATAGTTCGCATATCTCATATCTTGTGGACGTTACAATTTCCAACAGTAGTTGGATTTATTTAACGAGCTTAGGATACGTGCGGGGATACTTTCTCTGCTTTCTTTCGTCTCAATAAACAGATTAACACTTTGCCTTATTTTAACAATTAACTCGCTATTTCACAGGCATACATATTTCACACAAAAAAATTGAGAAACATATTTTTATTATATATGACCGCAGTCCGTCTGATGGTAAGCTAAAGTGCGGCCGATGAGCTGAGGTGACTGCTGGCTTCTTTCTTTCTTTATTAGGTCTAGCAGTAACTCACGATCAATGTACCCTTTGTTTAAATTTCGGTAGCCGTGTAGCAAATGTTTACTTTGGTCGCTCAGTGTCTGCGATACGAGCAGCACTAGCTGTTGATTCGGTGAGCCTAGTGGAAGCTTAGCTTTATATCTACTCTATATAAAGTACCCTGTACACTACTACTACTTAGTTCACGTCCTGTTTCCAGTGGGCTAGGCCAAAACTATGGTGCACGAGGGTATTCCTCACCTGACCCTTTCTGAACAGTTTTTGACCAATTCGGCTGAGAAAAGTCTTACTAGGGCACCCCCTTCCGACACTGCCATCCACTTTTGTGCGATAAAACTTTTTAGGTAATTTCGTATCAGTGTTTTGCAAATGACAACCACCTAATAATAAAATAATAAATAATAAATCTTTATTTTTAAAAACACACTTAAAACTAGATAGCGGGGCCCCTGGCCTTCAGAGTAGGTTGCCCTGTGTCCTGAAGGTCAGTGCATTCTCACCGTTTATCCACTACTTTTTACAATTTTAATTTTAAAAATAAGAGGAAGAAAAATATACAAAAACTATGACTAAACTAACCTAAAAAAGAAAAGGAAAATACAAAAAATTAGAACTATCACCTATTAAAATATCAAAAATTAAAATTAAAAATATATTAAAAACTAGTTTTTTGGGCGCGCTTCGCGGCGCTGAAAAAGTTTCGGGTAATTTTGAAAAAAAATTTTTTTTGAAAAAACAAATTATCGATTTCAGAATTAAAGGGCATTTCCTACAACCTTTGTTTTGGCACTTGTACCCTATCTCGTTCCGTTTCCGAGATATCGGCATCGCTTCCGGTCCAGAGTCCACTTCCGGTCATGGGCCTCCTCTATACAACCCAAAAAGAATCATCTCTCTAACCCCCCGACAAGTGCTTCATAATATATGTCAGTCAGTCAGTGAGTCAGTGGTAATCGAGCTTTATATAATATGATGAAGAAAACAGAACAAAACAAAATAATGTGATCACAATACTGTCCTAGAACTTGCAATGAATCCTTATCACGTTGTTTGGGATTCTCTTGCTCTAGGTCAACCAGCACAGGCGTAATAAAAAGCAACTGTAATGGATTCCCTATAAATTATGTGCATGGTTTATATGTCTCGCATTATTATGATAAATGTATATCAATGGAGCAAGTAAGTGCATTTGATGGTTCGTAAGTGCGTAGATGTCGTTCGTGCTAGTAATCTTTGTTGCGCTCGCGCACACTATGTTTATTAGAGCGATCGATTTGTACCACCACGTCTCATTTGCCGTCTCGCAAAGTTCGTTTACACGCGAAAGTGTACTTCATTATGGTACATATTTATATTTCAAGTTCACGCCTTATTCCTTACCAAAATAACCAAAAATAGTGTCTCTAAACTAGGATTCCCTGTACCTTTGGGTATCAGAACAAGGACAACACAAGTATGGTAAATCCAGATCCGTATATATACATATATTTGTAATAATATCATATTTATAATACTTTTTTTACTCTAGATACGAATCGAGGTACGCCGGATTTAATCTTATTTAGAATCGCACCGTATTTCCACACAAAAATTCGCTTCATTTTATCCTGATTCGATTCGGCGAGCCTAGTGGAAGCTTAGCTTTATATCTACTATCTATAAAGTACAAAAACAATGTCCTTGAATGAATTCTAATACGAGGGTCATTTGAAAAGTTCTTAGCCTAACATGGTTAAAGTCATTGGTTTTTTTTATAACTACCCTCATTTTGTAGTTACATTATTTAGCAACAAGTATGCACAGTTTAGTTTATTCACAGTAACTCATTGTTCGTTTACACGTGATACCGTAAGTCAAGTCAGAGCTATTTTTGAAAATGGATAAAATTGAACATCGTGCAGTGATAAAATTCCTGAATTTGAAAGATTTAACCCCAAAAGCTATACATGAAGACATGTCTGCTACTTTGGGTGAGTCCGCTCCTTCGTATGCGACTGTTAAAAACTGGGTGGCAGAGTTTAAACGTGGTCGTGAGACCATTCAAGATGAGCCCTGTAGTGGCCGGCCTTCGACTGCTTCCACTGATCAAAACAAAGAAAACATCTGTGATTTAATTTTATCTGATCGAAGATTGACTATCGAGGAGATAGCTAAGACTGTAGGCATCTCATCTGAGCGAACACATCATATAATTACTACTGAACTTGGATTCTCTAAGGTGTCTGCGCGGTGGGTACCGTGACTGCTTTCAGTGGAACGAAAACGCAACTGACTCACAACTTCTCGCGACTGTTTAGAGTTATATGAAGCTGACCCAATAGAATTTGTTGAAAGATTTATAACCATGGATGAAACCTGGGTTCACCACAATACACCCGAGACAAAAGAACAGTCGAAACAATGGAAAAGAGCAGGATCGCCCACCCCAAAGAAGGCAAAGGTGGTTTTATCGGCGGGCAAAGTCATGGCATCCGTTTTTTGGGATGCAAAGGGTATAATTCTCGTGGATTATTTAAAAAAGGGTGAAACAATAAACTCCGATTACTATTGCAACCTGTTGCGTCGTTTGAGAAAGAAATCAAAGAAAAACGTCCAGGTTTATTGAGAAGAAAAGTCTTGGTTCATCAGGACAATGCGCGCGTTCACACCTCTGTGCAATCCATGGCAGAAATCCATCAATGTGGCTTCGAATTGTTACCTATTCACCGGATTTAGTACCGTCCGACTTTTATCTGTTCCCAAAGCTGAAAAATTTTTTAGGTGGTAAACATTTTTTTACAAATGAAGAGGTCATAGCCGCCGTGGACGCTTATTTTGAGGAGTTGGACGAAGATTTTTTTAAAACGGGTATCGAAGCCTTACCGGGTCGATGGAAAAAGTGTTTTGAGCTCGGAGGAGAGTATGTTGAAAAATAAAAATAAACTCAAAATCGTGTGGTTTCATTAAGAATGTTAGGCTAAGAACTTTTCAAATGACCCTCGTAGATAACTTAGTCATTTGTAATTCGACACGACCGTTCAAGTTCAGTGTCACGTGTAAATTGTATTTTAACATACATCGTGCTCCATACATACATAATAGTAGAGTAATATTACTGTCGTGCATCTAATTTACCTTGTATACACGAAATCTTTAGATGAAAGTATTTGTTAAGTAATTTTATTGAAAGTTAGCACTGTAGGTGTGTGCTAAATTATGAGCGGAATCAATGTATCTCGAGTGTGGTCTATGGACGGAAAATTTCTGCAGGCGGCAGTCGCCTTTGAACTATTCGGCTGGACGAGCCACTGTCAACAGGGAACGCCCATCGTGGCTCGTCCAATTACATTACAAATAGTGCCGGAAGGAAACCAGATAGTCACCGTGACTCACGGTGAGCTCACGTCCGCAATAGCCCCCCAGGTTTAAATCACTCCTCTTGTTATACCCCACTGATCCGGATATCTAACCAAAGAAAAGTGTTTTAATTTTTTAAACTATGACGTCAGTAATTTGAAACGTCAAATCCCATACATTGTTAGTTCGACGTCATGAGAAAATGCTTTAGACTAGACCCCTTTATCACAATACAACTCTACTCTACTCTTTAAGTTAATTAATTTTGTAATTTAAATCACCGTCACCGAAATCTAAAAATGTTTAAATGAGATAAATAATTTTACTAATATTATTGTATTACGTTCCGCTACGATTATTTGATTGACGACAGATCGTGATTCTAAGTTTTTCTCCGATTTCCCTCGGCTTTTTTTTGTACATTATGATGTTAGTACTATAATTAACATTATTTGCAATTTAAACATGAGATTATAGCATATTAGAATAATATTAAATTTATCTTTTCTTATTTCGTTATATTGCAATATTGTATTAGTTGTTTCAAAATAAAAATATATGTATATATTTATTAAAACTACTCGTATATTTGCCCATTTTTGGGCCCATTGATATCTAATAGTATAACAAAACAGTATTCAAAAATATAACTCAAAAAACTGTTATTATTAATTTTTAAAGTATATAAATATCTCAAAAACTGCACCAGAAAAAGTCAAGATAGTAAAAAAATCCGGGTAAAAAAATTTAAACTGATTGATGATAATGAATATGGATTTATAAAAGAACTAAGAACTTTAAAGAACTTTTGTGGACCCATTTCGCTTAGATGAATAGGCATTCTCACTTATATTTAATAAGAAAACTTACTTTAAAATACAATAAAATATTTAATTTTAAATCTTTGATTTATGAAGGCAACAACAGATCCCACCATTTCGACGTTCACCATCTCCTTGCCTCGACAACATGCAGTTCGCGTATGTGGCCAGTAAGAGCACACGTATGCACTCGCCATTATTCGCTATTATGCATTTTGACGTACAAAAAACAATTAGTTCCGACGTGTTTTAATAATTCAATTATTAATATGATCTCGTGTTAGTGAAATAAGTGGATTTTAAATAATAATAAAAATAGTGTTTATTTTGCTATTTAAAGTGTGAAGCGAGATTAATAAAGATGTTTGATACGATGTCTCTGGATATTATGTTCTTGACGAATGACAATTTACGAAAGATGCGTAAGGAGCCGCAAGTCTTAGGGCTGCGTTATAGGGTATGTCAGTGTGTGTTTACAAAATGTTCACCAGCAACCTTGTATGCGTACAATCAATATTATGTGTTTAACTTGAGAACTGATGAGTTCCTCATACAAACTTTAATCCCCTATTTCGTCCGCTTAAAGGATGATTTTGCAAAAACGCTGAAACACTTAATTCTTTATTTCTTACCAAAATCCGTGAAACCAAAATATCCCTTGATGTTGAGTTTTCCATACAAACTTTCAACCTATTTCAGGTTTTCTTTAGGCACAGCGTATGTAAGGGTAGTTGGGATAGACCCCGGGATGCGATTTAACTTCTTGCCGAAATCTATCGGTGATTTAGCGCTGAAAAAAATAACAAAAAGAATTAAAATTAAAATTGTAGTTTAAGTGAATTAAATTAGAAGTATTTTTATGTTAATTTATGTTATTAATAAACACTACATTTGTTATTATTAAATTATGATGAAAAACGAACAGAGTAAAATCAACGCGCACACACAGACTGGGCTGAGCTGAGAATCGTACCCCCGTCCTTCGCTTTGCGCACGGATGCTCTGAGCAATAAGCACCACAACCGTTGGTGCTTCTCGTGACCGCGTAGAAATCGTGTTCACCACCGTATTTTTCCTTTTCAGATTTCATCATAATTTAATGATAGCATGAAATTCAGTTTTTTAGAAATTAAAAAGAAATGCAGTGAAAATTTTGGTCGATTAAATTCTTATTTTTGCATATATCATTATGTGTACATTTACTAAGCTAGTGATAATTCTTACAAAGTTACATTGGTACCGTGTTTTGAGAGATTAGAACGTGGACGGTCGTTCTAAAATTAATTCATCATCAATATACAATTAATTTCCAATCTAATAGTACATTATATAAAATTTCCAGGGTCTATCGAATGGTGTTGAGAACGATCAGAACGCGCCTAACGTGAACAATGGCGACCTTCCTCACAAACGTCTCTCAACCAGCTCCACGACGTCAAACCAAAGCTACGACTCGCAAAACGTCGAGTACGCCGTCCCCAAACCACAGTACAACAACCGTTTAGACGAAGAGAAACCCAATTATGCACAAAAACCAACAAATCCACTGTTCGGCGTGAACGCCGCCTCAAACTATTCACCAGCTCCGGTCAAAATCGATGATGACACGAAGACGTACGAGAGAATAATGCCAAACGGTATAAGGAAAGATCCGGAAGGACAGATAAACGATGCATTCAAAAGCGAGGAGTCCGTTGATGGTAATGTGGTAATGAATCCGGGGCAGATCGCGATCGCGGACGGCGGTACAGCGACCTATACAACAGATAATAATGGTAAAATCAATGTACATGTCACCGTCATGATTAACGCAGGTAATTATATGCATCCATACGATCTCCTCAATTCAATAATACACGAGTCTCTATTATATTGCACTATAAAACCTGGCGTCCACTAGAGGCGCGTCGAATTGCATCGCATTTCTTCCACGTGCGTCTATCATCACAGTCAAAATACCACGTATTAAGTCATACATTCGTTTGGCTTTTTTCTAATGGACGCAGGTCTATTGGTAAGAAAATTTTTGCGATTGAATTTAGCGAGCCTAGTGGACGTCGGTCATAACAATTTTCTTTGTGAAGATTTCTAACAGTTTGCACAGACGTGATGGTTTTATTATTATTGTCATTATTATTAATATGGAAGTTGAGGGGACTGTATGCGGGTTTCCTGATCTACTGAGGATGCATATTTGGAGGCAAGCCGGTCTCTACGTCTCATTTGCTTGCATGATTTGTGACGTCACTGCCTTAGTTACTGCATATGATCGCTTTAAATTGTTTATCTTCATCTCTACCTTCCCATGCCACTGGAATTATTTTTTTTATTAAATGGGATAAACTTTCCAAAGTGGCCAGACTGTTTTTATCGCATTAGAAATTTTTCATTACATCTTTATTTCTTTTTAACATTGCATACTCGCCTTTTAATTTCCATATTTTTTTCTTTTAATTTAACACTAACTCTACTAATATTTTTATTATTTACTTTATCTTCTTCATATTTCTCTTATTATTTATTTATTTATTTGTTTGTTTGAAGATGTTTTTAGATGCATGTACTCATAATTAATTATTATTTGTAATTAACTAATTTATTTTTTGGTAATTTTTTAGGCACATTGGCGGATTTGAAAAAGCAACGTTCACAAATACGAACTAACGGCAGTCCGATCGAGAGTAGTGTCGCGTCGACAAATAATCATAGTATAAGTTCTGTACCGGAAGGTTTCGCTAATACAGACTCTATGCCCGTACAAATAAATCCGCTTACCCTATCACCGAGCTCTGGCAGCGTGCCACGGTTTACAGGGAAGACCAGTGAAGTCGTTGGCGATACGAGATCACATAGGTGCTGTATTATAATGTAAGATATTAATATTTTTTTAAAACTTTTATGTCGCGTCACACATTATATCGCTCCTTTGTCTTAATACAGTTAAAATTTAAAAAAAAAGTTTTACTGTGTTTTGTTTTTTCATGTTTTTTTTTTTAATTTTAATTAAAAGGCTGTCTTTTATTATGTTGAAAAAAAATATATATACAGGGTAATTTTTTTAACTGGGACAGTATGGGGAAATCCTAAACCACAGGAGGTTTTCTCGTATCTCTATTAAATTTGACTAACTTCTGCTGCTCCGATTTTTTTCTTCCGATACAATGAAATGATCCTTACACGAAACTGAGTCGAATCGCATCAAAAAAATTTTTCATCAAAATGACTCATTTCCATGGACAACTCAAGCTTGACCAGAAAAATTACTATGCCAAATTAGTTTTCATAAAAAAAGAGCAAATGGTTCCTAAGACAGTTTCCCTGTATCTCCTGTGGTTTAGGATTTCCCCATACTGTCCCAGTTAAAAAAGATTACCCTGTATATACGAGTTTTAAAAAATTATTATAGTGATGTTTTTCTATCTTGCCAATTACTGATTGAATAAGGTATCGATTTTTTTTGTTTGTTTATTATAATTCACTCACATTTGGGAGCTCGCCAATGATATTAAAATGTGTGATTCCAAAAGAGCTAATTGCGACTAAAAATATTAAAGTTTATTTAAGGCCACGGCCGTACCTTGTGATTCCTAATTTATACAATTTATCTATTATAATTATATTTTTTTTATTGTAGCTTAATTAATAAAATTCCATTAATGCAAATGTAAGATGTATATACACGTGGTGTTTATATTATTAAGTTTTAATTTATATTCACGTTGGTTAGTTATGGTTTAGTTTTTTCTCTATACAATACTTTGTTAAAACAATTAATTAAAACTAAATCTATATATCTATAAATCCTTATTTTTTTATGTAACACTTTTAAAATTATATATCTATATGTGTATTTCAGAAATCTATTTAAATATATGTACAAGTTTTATGAAAAATAATACTATTTACACATTTCAAGAAAACCGTGAAGTGCCTCGACAGTTTTTTGTGCTTATTTTTTAATAGTAAAAGTTACTTTAAAACCTAATTTCACTTGGATCTTCCCTCAGGATCCAAAGAGAGGCGGACTGACGATGGTTATTAGCCCAGTCTGCCGTCCTGGGGTAGTACCACCATTTTCAAATGTTAACACCCGTGAAGGTGACTATGCCGTTTTCGGGATCAATTTAGAAGTAGCCAGGTATAGCGAGAGAAGTGTGCACTGTCAATCTAGATGGTGCATACTCGTCTCTTCAAGCCGGCACAGCGGAGGCGACTGCTGCCCGTAGAGATTTCTCTGTAGTAGCAGTTGTTTCCGTTCATGGACCGCACTCTAGCTTTACATCAGGCGGAGTGTTGACATATGCCGAGACAAAAAAAAAAGATTCAAAGATATTTTTGTCAATTTTCATCTCTCAGTGGAACGTAATTGGGTGTCATAGTGAAGAGTGCGGATTTAAACCTAGATATTCACTAAAATTAGGTAATATTTACTCAACTAAAGACGTATAATTACAATTTGTCTTCCAAAATTCCAGTACTTGATATTAATAATGTAAAATTATTTAAATTTGACTTCGGTATTTAAAAAAACATTTAAAAATATTTATTTAAATTAAATGTAATATTTATATCGAGGTAATTAAGCGAGAACTGACTAACGCGCGTTTAGGCATAGTATAGCACGAACTTAGCTTTACGACGGCTTCGAAGTTAGGCACGAGTCGCTTAGCAGACACAGAGTATCAGCGGCGCTCCTTGAGAGATTTATTATTGTGAAATTGGCTGTACCAGCGCCCGCAGCCAACTTCCGAGTTGCCATAAAGTTTGAAACGAGCTATATCACCATTTATTCAGAAATAATACATAATTTTATAGAAGCCAGTCTATTCATGTTCAATATACATTGCTTCTTTTTGTCCCGCTCTTCCTTTTACACTGGAATTGAAAGCAGTAATGTATATATGAATTACTAATTATCGATTATTATTTTTAGTAGAAATAGAATATTAAACCCCTGTAAGGGCCTACAGTTTTGTTGTTGCTCTTTTTTGTTAAATAATATTTGGCATTTGACTCTGAAAATAATTGTTGTGTGTGAAAAATAAAAAAATCAAATCTTTTACGTCTCATCTGGTACCAGTATTAGTATAACCTGTGAAATGTATTAATTTAATTACACCGATTAAAATCGATGTAATATAGAATCATGTTCAACTACATCACTACTAAAATGACATTTGATAGTTTGCCTATCATTTATTAAAACATATAGTGTTGTGGTCTAACTACTGATTAATCGATACCGGTTGGCAGTTTTTTTTTTTAAATTAGAACATTATTATTGTTTACTTATTTACGATCTAAATAGTAGTGCCTAAATACATTCAAGTCAAGAGAGTTCAATAATCAATTAAACGTATTACGTCACAACACTATTCACATGGCAACATTAAAAAATATAATATAATCGGAGTTCTTATGTTAATGTCATGGACCGCACTCTAGCTTTACATCAGGCGGAGTGTTGTCACATGTCGAGCTACAATAAAAAAAAAAAAAAATTTAATTGTTTTATACATATACTTTGTTGTGGCTAAGAGGTAAAATGTAAAAGATTTGTGTTTTATTTTCAATTTTCCATACATTTACAATAAAATAAATAGTACTTCCAAACAAATATTAATTAATACTAAAGAACGGTTCACAAATATATTTTTCTTTTTATAAAACTCTTTCGTTATTTACAAATAAAAAATTACTATTTAATTAGGTAATAATTAGTAAAAAAAAAGGAAACAGCTGTGTTTTGATGTAGCGAGGGGGCCACGGCATACGTGCCGATCAAATTTTTTTATATTGTAGATTATTTTCATATTCATTGATATCTTAAGGCTGAAATTCCTTTGCAAAGACTTTATTTATTCTATATAATAATTATATTTAAAGAAAAATTATTCTAGATGATACATGCCCGTCTCTTCAAGCCGGCACAGTGGAGGCGACGTCCGTAGACATTTCTCAGTAGTAGCAGTTGTTACAAGACCGCACTCTAGCTTTACGGAGTGTTGTCACATGTCGAGAAAAACATTGGTTTGAAATATGTATCATAAAGTCTTCCGTGAAAAAAATTGTAACTCAAAGTCTGGAGTGCGACTGCAGGATAGAGACGGATGTTGCGTGTTGCGTCTTTCTTTAATTAATTATGGTACACTTAAACAGGGTCTTTTTGTAAATTAGATTTAGAAATGTTACAAGTATGGAAAGCTAAACAATTTTCACGTAGTTTTGTGTGAAAATAATCTACAATGTATAATTTGTTATAATAATGTAATTAATTATATTGGAGTGCCTTCATTTTGTTGTTGTTAAATACTCAATTCGTGTCAATGTTTTTAGTAGAAAAAAATAACCTATAAATTTTTACCGTTATAACCTATATTTTAACCTACCTTTGTTATAAATTCGACGTCTGATTATATTTGTTCGTTGATTTTTTTAATGGCATTTAAGGAATTGAGGTTTTTACATTAATAATTGTGAGGCAGCTAAATCGTTTATAATTAAGACGCGAAACACATGTGTGCGGTGTTATATGTGTGTTTTTGCGTGTAAATGTATGTTATTGTGATTAGAGAATCATTAGGTAGTTAATTCGTCCATTTGTAGTCATTAGCTAGTATAATATCCTTATAATTCCATTTTTTTAATGAGTACTTAAGAAGTACTTAAAAATAATTAAATAATTAATATAATTTTTATCGTTGTCAATAATTTTTGAAAATTATTCGTATAATGTATACTCTATTCCTTCGTAGTTCGTCTTGTCATGTAAATAGGTATTTGTCATAAAAACACGACTGCGTCGTTTTCGTACAATTATAAACCTTATGCTCTAGAATACAAATGTCATATTCGAGTAATATTTTTGTATTAATGTTTCATATCGGGATTGTTCGGGTGAATTCGGTTTTGTATAGTGCCGTCTCTTTCTCATGTCTCAGTCATGTTAGCGAGTGTATAGTAACTTTATGGCGTGTCCGAAGTTAGCCACAAGTCGCTGCGCAGTACACAAATTGAGGTATCAAAGATGAACATGTAAAGGGTAGGACACGCTCCCGCGCTACCCTCCCGCACTATCTTTATGTCTGTCTTGTGTATTTGACTGTACTGCGCCCGCGGCTAACTTCCGAGACGTCATAAACTTGTACCTTATGCAGTTTGTTGTACCTAAAAGCAATATTTAAATGCCTTATTTAATATTAATAGCTGTAGTGTTTCCTTGTATTATTTTCGGCAGTATTATTTTTATTTTTCTATTCTTTATTCATTCGGAGGTGCGAGTAGTTATAGAAGTCTTTATCCAACTCTTATTTATAATAAATTTAAATAAGTAGCTTCCCTATCATAGTAGGGCAGTATTGTATAAGTACAAAAAAAAAATCCGACATATAAGAGATCTTTCCCCTTCCCAGTGGTTGGTTAAAAATATATATATAGTTATATTCCACCTGATGTTAATAATTAATAGAAATAATTGGTATAATAGAGGCATGTCTTCAGGCAGCAGTCGCCGTTAAGGTCCAGTTGCACCAAAAGGTCCGTTAGAGTTACATTTTACGGTAACTTGAACGGTTACGTTTACATTTACTCCACACGCGTTGCACCATCGTGTCAATTCATGACATTATTGTTAAAAGGGTGGCTGATGTAATGAGGAGTACATTCCCAAATTAATAATAGAGCAACATATTTGGCTTCTTTTCATACACTTAACGTTAGTAACATTGGTTTAACGATTACTTTAATTTTGGCCAAAATTCGCTGGTTATGGTTAGCGTTAAAGTAAGTGTCAAAAGTGACAGATGTTTTTTGAAGCAACCCAATTTGAATTTTAACCATTTATTTGTCATACGTAAAAGTAATAGTTAAATCATGTGGTGCAATTGGACCTAAATTAGGCACACTCTTAACAAACTGATGATGGTTATTTGTCCAGTCTGTCGTCCTGGGGCAGTAACACCACTTTCGAATGTAACACCCGTGAAGTGACCTTGTCGCGTTCGGGAATAGTTTGAAAGTAGCCAGATATAAGAGAGGAGTGTGCACTGTCAATCTAAGACGGTACATGCTCGTCTCCTCGAGCCGGCATAGTGGAGGCGACTGCTGTCCGTAGAGATTTCTCTGTGGTAGCAGTTGTTTCCATTCATGGGGCGCACTCTAGCTTTACATCAGGCGGAGTGTTGTCACATGTCGAGCTACAATAAAAAACAAAATTATAGAGTTGGATTTAGTGTACTTTATTTTTTTATTTTTTTATCTAAAACTCGTGTTATTTTAGGTTGTGATTCCTCTTGCCTCATTGTTTCTTTGTGATTTTCGTTTCCTAATAAAATAGAAATAAACAAAATGTTTGTAAATGTATCATAGCATATTTTTTGGGTTGAGTTAGATAATTCATAATAAAAGCTAATTTAACTAACTGTAATTGGAGAAGGAACTCTTTCTTTCTTCATAATATTGTCGTATATTGTCATATTTAAATCGTCAGAACAATATTATCGTACATAAGTTAATTAAAATCACTACGATCACATTTTTTTAACAGTAGTCTATACTGTAGGGTGAATTTTTCAAGTGGGCTTTCATGGCCAAATCCTAAACTATAAGAGATATCGAAAAATGCTGAAAGGAGTCTCGATGCCGATTTTGATGAAAACTAAAACTGCATTATTAGATTTTTGATAAATCCATTTTCCCGGCCAGGAATCGAACTTTGTTGATTTTGAAAATAAGAGACAATTTGTTAAAAATCAACACTTTTCTTTGGTTTGTCGTATATCATTACTTCCCAGAATTTGATCCTTATCAGGAACACTATCGGATGGTGCAATAATAGTGTTTTTTTTTTGTCAAAATCAACAGGTTCGATTCCTGGCCTGGAAAATCACCTGTATATCGAAAACGATATGCTGATGATCGGTACAAATTTTTTTTGTACGATGTCAGAACGTAATATTTGCGTTTTTGTTTTCGTTAATAATTTTAAGACACATTAGGCTCTTGCCTTTACTTTTCAATCACGTTTTGTTTAATTAGCTTTTATTTGTACCATATCCTGTAGTTTTTAAAATAAGAGCTTAATTTTTCATAATAATGTAAATCTTGCCCTTATAGTAATTTTACCAGTGGTGTATCAATATCATATCAATCTACGAATATTTGAAATATTTAAAAAAATTGGAGTAAATAAAAAAAATAGTACCAAATTAACATTGTCCATAGAAAATTCTGGTACATTTTGTGCATAGTAATTTCTATGAACGAGTTCACAATTTGCCTCTTTGGACAGTGGGTTTTATTTACTGATATGTTTTTCTAGAACTTTCGAGAAAAATGTTTTAGTACAATTTCATGGAATAACTTGTTGAGAAGATTGACTGTAGCCGACCAATGAGCCTGGTTCTTCTGGTTGCTTGTGACGTCACAGCAATGACCCACTCATTGGTCGAAAACGATTGCGGGTTGCGCCACCTACTATGTATGGCGCTGCAGTATAATATCTATTTTGGAATACATTTTGTTTTTTGTATTTTATAATTATACAAAATTATGTATTACGTACCCTATTTATAGTATTTATTAATTGTTCTAATGTGTATATTGGTGTGTAGATTAAAAAATAAAAACATTAATGTTAAGCAAAGGTTCAGATTTTTAATGAAAAAAAAAATTCTATAAAAACACTGCGAGAGAGATTGTAGTAGTTCATCTTATATGAGTATCTTTCAGAAAGACCAGGAGACTGTTCTTGCATACCTACATACCTTACCGTGTCGAGCTGTCATAGTTCATACACGATACTACATTCCAGATCTTCAATCATCTGCACAGGAGGTTGTCTATTGATTGATCGCTAAAGATACTCATACACACTATTGTTTTAATAATTATATTGCCGAAGTTAAGTTTCTTCCCTTAAGAAGTTAGCTTGCATCGTTGAGGTGCCGGGTTAACATCTGTGCTTGATTTTAGCATGGGCAGACTAAGGCCTAGGTAACCTAGGCACGTGCCTAGGGCCCGTAATTTTTGGGGCCCGAAAATTTTCGAATGTAACACCCGTGAAGTGACTTTGTCGCGTTTCGGGAATAGTTTGAAAGTAGCCAGGTATAACGAGAGGAGTGTGCACTGTCAATCTAAGATGGTACATGCTCGTCTCCTCAAGCCGGCATAGTGGAGGCGACTGCTACCCGCACAGGTTTCTCTGTAGTAGCAGTTGTTTCCATTCATGGACCGCACTCTAGCTTTACATCAGGCGGAGTGTTGTTACATGTCGAGCTACAATAAAATAAAAAAATTAGGTTTTTACGAAACGCAAAGTATGACTGAAAAATAGGCCCGGAATTACAATGTCGCCTAGGGCCCGCTTTACCCTTAGTCCGATCTTTAGTAATTCGTAGATCTGTGCTAATTTTTTTAACCTCGCTTGTGTATTTTGGAACATTTTTTTTTATTAAAACCAAATTTGTATTATTATTGCGTAAGTAGCAGTTATTCTGAATACCACATGCCACATTCCTATTTAGTTTGTTGTATTAGTTTTATGTGAATTTAATTCCGTTTTTTATCTGTTTTATTTGTATAACATTCCTTTTGCAAACGGTGCACATATTTGCATGTTAGAACCGCATTTTCATTCGAAAGAAAAACGTAAGCAATTTTACTATAGGTTAGTCAGAGAAGTTTTGTGTTTTAAGGTTGGAACACATTAAATTTTGGTAATTGTAATAAAAACAACATTTTAAGTAATTACGTATTTTTTTAATTTTTTTTAGCACGTCATATGACCGCATTCCGCCTGGTGTTAAGCCAGAGTGCGATCCATGAGCGGAGGCGACAATAAATAAATAAATAATAAGCACTTTATTGCACAATTGTACATAGGCGAGTTTTATGCCTTTAGCATTGTCTACCAGCTAACCTTTGTCGGTGTAAGCGGAGATATTTACAGTGCAATGAAAAAATTATTAACAAAATAGATCAAAGAAAGACCGCGATGACATTTCGACTAGCATTCGACCTGTTGCAGAGCTGGGAACTGTAACAGTGAAACGTCAAATCCTTATGAATTTAGCACCAGCTCCATTGCAGTCCTACAGCGTTGGGAGTGTATCACAAACGTGTGTTTATCGTGCACAAAAACCGCCTTCAAACTGCAATTTTGCAACTTGCAATCCGTGTAGAGCAACTTGCCAGCGCGTCCGGTGAATAGAGCCTTAAAGTGGCGCCTTACATTGAATTTGACTTAGCTATTATAGTTTAATGTGTTCCATTCTTTACCTATGTAGGTATTAAATAAATTTCAATAAATATAAATTATATAAGATTTTTATTTAAGAATTTTCGCTTTAAAAAACGTTTTATGTTAAAATGTGATTTATTATTTTGTGAATTATTATTTTTTACATTGCTACTGCCTTAAATTGTCTTTATTGTACAATTATATTTCTTTGTGTTTATTTTGTGCAAAATCATTTCAATCATTGTGTTCCGTGACTTTTTATGGTAGTGGTAGTAGATTCGTAAATAATATTGTTAAATTATGAAACAAAAAAATAAAAAATAAACAATTGTTTAATTTATTACTTTCTTTTATTTAAATACGCTCTCTTACATATTCTTGATGTTAACCATGAGTGGGGATGCCTACTACCACAAATAAATGTCCACAGGCAGCAGTCACCTCCGCCAGGCCGGCTGTTACACTTAAAAAGTGGAGGTACAACCCTGAAACGGCAGACTGCTAATTAACCATCGTCAATGTGCCTACCACTCAAATTCTAATTAAAAAAGATTAAGGGTTCACTAAAGTTGAGACAGGCATCTCTAATTGTAAAAAGATACCTTATCGATCCACCTCTAAAAATATTTTTATCCTTCAAAGAGATCTCGTGTTATCTAACGTTTTTGTCAATGATAAAGTAAGTTATCTCTCACGCGCATCTATTTAAAAAAAAAAACTATCTTATGTTACACATGATTTTTCATTTAATAATATTCTAAATAAAACATTTCATGTAACCTAAAATTTTGTACTTTTGTTTTTTAATCAAAATACATTTTTATAGGAAATTATAGAAGAAGATGATGCCGCCCAGAATAATAATGTTATCTTAAAAATTACGAAGTACCTATTTATTATAATTTTTTTTCTTTAATTAATTTGTTTCGTTTCAAATAAACATATTTTCCCTTATATCGGCATTATTATAAATAAAATTGATGACACCGCCCGCTGATTCGGCTTATTTTATCCAATAACAAGATAAATATTAAAGACAACTAAATAGATAATCATGTCTGAAAATGTAGACGGGACAAAAGATGTTTTTCTTCCATTAATTTTTGACAAAATTTAATGAAAATTTAACGGAAAAAGTGGGTAAAGCGGATGGACGTGTGGATTTGACTCCTGCTGCAGCTCGAGCTGTTTTCTGTTCAATTTTCGTCATAATTTAATAATAACACTAACATAACAATAAAAAAAATGTACTAAATATTGTTGTAAAACTTAATTTTCTTTTTTTATCATCTAGTGTCATATTTTTTGCTCATCCTCTTTCTTACGTCTATTTTGTAATATTTGTCTGCTTTAAATTGTCCTTATCATTGTTATGTTTTTATAAAGATATAAAACAATTTTTTTAAACTAGTTCTTGTTTACAAAAGATAACTTTTGAACTATGTGTGTATGTATATATAAAATTTCGCTAATTTGTTATATCTTATCGTGGAAATTTCTTTACATAAGTTAATTAGTATCTTTGTTTAAATATTTGGTGTCATTTCAATAACGTCTTTTGTTCAAACATGTCTTTTTTGTCTCAAAGTTATCTAAAGTTTTATATTAACAAAACTAAGGGCTGGTTATTCAATCCTTCCTTAATTTTTGGCGGCTTTAGTATACATTTATTAACCCAAAAAAAGACCTACGTAGGTATGTATCTTAGATTACTTCACACATCACCAACATGTAAGATACTATCAGTAGGCCGTCCTTAGTTTACATACTAACAGACTTGAGTTACCGGCCCTTGTATAAAAAATATCAAATCATAAACTAACAATATAAACAAAGGCATGATCGTAATTAACTGTTTATTTATTTGGCTATGACGTAAAACGGTTAACTCATAACTTAAAATTATTTATTAAATAATAACACTTATTACAATCATTATAAAGTTCATATTAAATATCGTTTTCTGCAAATAAATAGTATGCAAATGCAAAGTCATGCAAATAATAATATTGCAATTATGATAATTATGAATTTATCTTGATGCGAATTGTACTTATTAGAAATTTAAATAATAAATTAATCGCAAAAATTACAAAGAAACAAAAATAATAAAATGCCATTGAATTATGGAATTATATTAAATTAAACATTAATTATTAGGTTCATATTTAATAATTACTTATAACAGAATACACTAAAACATTATTTCATTTGATATCTTCATCTGTGACCATAAAAGTGAGTCGAGAATATCCGCTACTTCTAGCGTGGATCCGGTACTCC
Source organism: Tinea pellionella (assembly GCA_948150575.1). Lineage (NCBI taxonomy): Eukaryota > Metazoa > Arthropoda > Insecta > Lepidoptera > Tineidae > Tinea > Tinea pellionella. Next base: position 6,003,849 of record OX411256.1, read on the forward strand.
CAGACGTAGATCCGCGCAAGCGCTTCTTGTCCATAATAAAGCTATAATGTTGGATAACGTTTGACGGAGGAGCAGTGATCGCCGAACAACCAAACCTGTTGGTTGTGTTACGGCTCGCTCGAGAGCGTACTCGAATTCATACACGCGAATATAACTGAGCCAAATAAGACAAAATCATAAAGTTGAGGCCATTGTTGCGGCATTCAAAAATCAATTTGCTACAAGAGCGGTGGTCGCAAACGATTTATGCAGAATTTTATTAGACGTTTCATCAATATGAAGCCACCAGTGAAAGTAAGTATTGTGATATTTTAATAAAATTAATTATAATTAATCAATTATTACAATAATATTAATAATATGAATTCTTAGTATTTTAATATTTATCCTCGTTTTAAATGCGGAATTATATTTAATATTCTTACTGAAGATTCATTTAAGATTTGAAATAAGTTAACAAATTTTCATTCAACTATTTATGGCATACTAAATACAACATATAATTTATTTAAAAAAAAACACATAATAAAGTAGGTAAGCAAGCCTGATGCAATATAAGAATGCATGTCAATGTGCAATTATTGACTTTCTGCAACGAACGATCTCGTTGTGAAACCAAAGCCGGAATTTTCACACAGTTTCTTGTTAAGATCAACTTTTGTTATACTCGCTTCTTTTATAGAGAATAGTTCTGGTTAAATTGATTAAAAACCTATTCATTATGTCGATTAATAAATGATAATTAAGCAAAATGTGTACTCGATTAATTAATGCGTAATAAATTATAATTATTGTTTGTAAATATGTTTATTTTCTCTTTCTTTGTAACTTGTATTCCCTATAAATAAAAATAATAAAACTATTATATAAAAAATATTTTTTTTCTTTTATCTGTTATTTTTAAATTAAATAATAAAAACGAACGATTTTTAATAACCCATTATTTGGGTTAGGGGGCGATTCGCACGAATTGAACTCCCCCGAATGGGCGAATCGCCTACTTTTAAAAATTAATTAAATTTTAGTAGGCGATTCGCACGAATGTAAAAGTTTCGCGTGCGAATCGACCCCTTCAAAAATAAGTAGTAGGCAATTCGCACACAATGTATTTTAATGAAGAAAAAAATAAAAGTACAGTCGTCGACATAAATCGAAAATTAATTATTTATTAGAATTTAATATTTAAAATATATATAATACATAATTTTTACTTTAGTGAGACAGTGCAGTACCAGTAGTGCCCTATAACAATAAATTAATATTAGTTCTAATTTATCTCGCTTTTCGATATTCGGGTGTAGGTGTGACAGGCAATGATGTAACACTCATTTTATTGTTCCTTTTTATTATTATTTTTCTTTTTTATCTGTTTTTATTAATTCAATAAGTGCAGTGATATTATTATGATCAATTTAAATATAAAATCTCTACACTGCACCTGTAAATTTTCCAAATAAATAAATAAATAAAAAATTCGTTTCTATGGCATGTTTTAATAGAATGATAAAACTAAAACCCAATATAGCCTCATTTTTGAAAGTTGTGCAAAAGGATTCCGAATATTATAAGCAGTTTATAACAAAAAGCAGTTCGTTGAAACGCAATAAAAAGTCCTGAGAGAATAAGACATCAAAAAAGAATTGAAGTTGTTCTAATGCAGTTTGTTTCTGATGAAATTGATTTGCCTCTTTGTATTGAAAAATTAAGAAATTAAATAATTCATATATAAAATCCATTCGCCTGATAAGTATTTGGTTATAAATAGTAAGTTTTTGATTATAAGATAATACTGTGATTTTGTGTTTATTATTACTTTTAATAATTTAGATGTAGGATGATGTAAGACATCACAAGCCCTTGATTCTATGATTTGTTTGTGATATTATGTAATTGAGAGGTTTATAATAATTTAAAAAATTATGGATATTATGTGTCTTATTTCATTTAAAAATATTTTAGTCGTATGACTTTTGTGCGTTACTGTACTTTTTTTCTTCACTTTATTCAAAAAAACGCGTTGTGTGCGAATCGCCTACTACTTATTTTTGAAGGGGTCGATGCGCACGCGAAAATTTTACATTCGTGCGAATCGCCTACTAAAATTTAATTATTTTTTAAAAGTAGGCGATTCGCCCATTCGGGCGAGTTCAATTCGTGCGAATCGCCCCCTAACCCAATTATTTTAACAAAGAAAGTGGCTTATTAATTTGTCAACGACCCTGGAGATCTCTTAGCAACAAAATAAGTCCTAAATTGATGTTATCCTGTAACCCATTGTACGCGTATTAGAATCAATTGAAGTCGAGAACACCCGCATCGTAGTGACGCAGCAATGATTTTATTATATTACTTTCAAGGGTACGGGATGAATTAATAATTTTGCAATTGATTTTTATCATTTCCGACAATTCTTTCCTTTTACATTATCTCTGTTAATAAAGTGAGTTCATTTATAAACTCAATGCCTATAGGCACTACTAAAGAAAGAATAGGCAGACTGATGATGGTTATTAGCTCAGTCTGCTGTCCTGGGGTAGTTCATTTCAATATGCAATAAATTACAATTTAAAAAATATTAGGCTTATGCTACTCGAAACATAAACAAAAACAAAAAAAAACGCTTCTCTCGATGTTAAGCTGGGGGCGCTCCATGAACGGAAACAATTGCTACCACTCCGCTATGCTGGCTTGAGGAGAAGAATGTGCACCATCGAGGATGACAATGCACACTGGTTATACCCAGTTACTTCTAAACACGACTAGGTCACTTCACGGGTGTTATATTTGAAAGTGGTGGTTCTACCCCTGCGTACCAATTATTTCATCATAAGTTAAAAGTCAAATACTCAAGTTAAGGCAGTATTTGATCGCTAGATTTCAAAAATTATGAAACATTTTAGTTGACAAAAAAATGGCGGCCATATTCCAAATCTCAAAAAAATGGTTTACAAAAAATTATTTGTTAGAATTTAATAATAGGTTCAAAGTTTATTTAAATAATAATTTTAATACGCAATTTTATGAATATGATTAAATCAAAGATTGCGTAGATTGATCAACGCACGTAAGCAAAATCCAAATCTTGAAAAAATCGTTTACCAAACATTTGCTATAGTTAATAATAAGGTCATAGTTTATTGAAACAATAATTCTAATACGCATAATCAAAGATCATCACGCATGTAATTGTTTTTATATCAAATCGCCTCCCCGTCTGATGTTAAGCTAGAGTGCGTTGAATGGAACTGATGAATTGGTGAACTGGAATAAACGGAAAAAAATGAAATTTTTGGATGTATACTTAAAACGTATAGATTCACTTCTATCACATTTCACTTCTACTACTACTTAGCTAAGCCCTGTTGCCACTGGGGTAGGCAGAAACTATGGAGCGCTAACAACTCTTCTCTTGACATACCACCTTCGCTTCGACCACATTCATTACTCTCCTCCTAATGAGCGTCGATTGAGGGTGCTCCTCACCTGTCCCATTCTGAGCAGGCGACCCGTTCCGATACTGCCATCCACTTTTAACTTCTACGAATTTTGATATCGTGTGGTTGACGTCGTGCACGCCTCTACAGGCTAAAGGCCTTAAAAGCATTTTAGTGCAAATCTATTTTAATGAAGTTTCAGTTGTAGTTTTTGATACTTTGAATATTTAGAACACGCGTGACGACACACTCACCTGATCTTAGGAATCTGCAATTAACCAATTTACTATTTTGCGAGTGAAAAACTAATTTTATTTTTTCTAACAATAAATGTGTGAATAAAACACAATTTTATAAATAACGAGGTATTATTTGTTGCTGCTCTTGACGTTTCTAAAATCGCGGTAATCTAAATAATATTTTTTCATGTTCAAAAAGAGGCAAAACAAAAATTAACTTTTTTTATTAAAATAAAATGATTTACCGATTTCAGTCTCAACTCCTCCATGATGTCGATATCCCGACGATGAAGGCGACCTTCGGCATGGGATGTTTCTGGTCTAACGACTCTCTCTTCGGAGTAACTCCAGGCGTCGTCAGGACCAGAGTAGGATATTCCGGTGGTACAACCAAAAATCCACATTATAGAGCTACGTAAGTTATCTTTTTTTAATTAACTTTACTTTTAGTACCACCATTTTTTATGTGTGGGGAAATCTCGGTCTTGAGGAAGGTACTCTCCAGCCTAGCGATGGCATACCGACTAAAGCTCCACAGTGTTTTGCTCAACATATAGTGAACGGGTCCGGGGTACACGTTATCATTGACCCAGACTCCGCCAGGACCTTCGCCAAACGCCTCAATCTATAGGACGACGAACCATTGTCATTATTATTTGAAGATAGGGGGGAACAGTCAAAAGTCCATCGGGGCTAGAGGCTGTCCCCCGCCTCCAGAGCTCAACTTTTAGTGCCACCGTGTACAAGATTAAAAATAAAAACTAAAAATAAAAATAGAAAAAGAATAATATCCAAAAACATGTTTTCTTAAAAATATTTTTGTGAAAATTCCATATTTTGTGTAATTAAAACACTATTAAATTTAATTTTTCTTGATTTGTCAAAACAATTTTTTTTTTTTGAGTTAAAACACTTGTGATTTATAATTGTAATATAATTTCTTTTTAGATATAAAACGTCGTAGTTCACAATTCTATTATTGTTGAAATTATTGATCGGCACACCTCACCTTGACCTAAACCGTCTATTTCTTCGCTATCTCCATTTGCAAAAGGTTACATTCGTTACCAAGTAAAACTAGATCACATTCATTTTCCGGCGGATTTTACTAAATTATTAAACTTTGTATTTGTAAAAGCAATTGTTAATATTACAGTAGATAATAAGAATGACTGTACACAGCTAGTGCTTGTATCATAGGCACTGAGCAACCAAAGTACATATATTGATATATTGATACCAGTTACAATTTAGTGAGGTTTGAACACGGATCACATCGATCGTCCATCCTCTACCGCTAGACACAACGGCCTATCATGCCGATAATTGCGGGAAATTGTGTCTTATATACTTACTTTTAAAGATTTTTTTTATAATTGTAGCTCGGCATGTGACAAGATTCCGCCTGATATAAAGCTAGAGTGCAGTCCATAAATGGAAACAATTATTATTTTTTATTTTATTTTGGCAACAAACAGTCATCAGAAAAATTGTTTACAAAATAAAAGAATTACATCCTAAGTAGACCAATAGTGCCGAGAAAGTAATATTATTGTCGTGATGTGTTGTCGTCATATGACGTGCTAAAATAAAAAATAAAAAAAGAATAAAAATATTATTATTGTTTTATATTTATAATTTATTTTTTCTCATGCTTCTTATTTTGTCTCGTTCCATCCCCTTAGGGGTAAAATTTCGAGAAATCCATACTTAACGGAAACCTATGTCGTTCCGAAAATTTCGTCAGTGGCATTTCGTTTATACCTAAAACTGATCAATTAAAACGCAATTTACTTTACATTAATTACATGAAATTGTTTATATGAACTTAGATATAAAAAATGTCAGTTTATCAAAATTAAATAATAATATTAGGTATATTGTAGTGATTTGTAAAACATTATCAAATGAAATTTATAATAGTGACTTTGCATTTTTTTTTAAATATCAGACATCATCAAACATTAACATTATATTAATTATATTCAAGATAAAGAAATAATTAATCGCATTATTTCTACGTATAAAAGAAAATGACTACTAGTTAATATTATAATACAAAATTACCAGTTCGATTTGAAAAACTATTTTTGTTTTTTTTTCCTAGAATAAAAAATGCTCCAGAAATGGAACGACAACGGAAACACTAAACCATTATTATTATTATTAATTATACGATGAAAAACTTGTAAATAATTATTATAAATAAACGTTAATTTAAATTAATACTCTTAGACTTAGGGCCGTAAATTCAGCCGCCTTGTTATTTGTTCGGTACATATGCAAAAAGGAAAGTATAATATTGCTTACTACACAAGCGTACAAAATAAATAAAAGAAACTACGAAGCTACGTGTTGCTGGTGATTCGGTCTTTAGGAATGAATAAACACGTGTTTTTATATTAATTAATTTCTGATGAATTCATTAATTATAATAACATTTAGAACAATTACAATATAATGCGATATTATTATTTTTTAATTCTCATAAAATAGTGGTTACGAGTCAATGTACCGATTAGTGTAATAACCCTGAATCGACGACTAATACAAGCCAAGATTTATGACGTTTTTCTATTTAGAGAATTTCATTCATCATTCATCTCTCACACAGATCTGTCATCTTAAAACACGTGATGGTTTTTTGTTAACTTACAAATTCCAATTCAAGATGCTGACGCGCTCACTGTCCTTCCAAAGTCTACAATACAAATAACATATTATTATATCTAATTTACTCCACCTTTGCCATGATCCTGACGCAACTCCCTCGCTTCCCTCACATCTACAATTCTCTTCATACAAGCTCGACGGCTATGGTGCTCCACCTTTAGTAAGTAAGTCAATAATACCCACAAATTAGGCTATGTAGGTACGAGTTAATTATATTGGCATATTATTCGAGACTTAATAGTTTTCAAAGATCTGTTGGTTTTTTTAATTAAGAAAAAGCGTTTGTAGCGTGTCTACCGTTCAAATCGTGTATGGTACGAGGGCGTTTATTTAATTAATTAAAATAGCACGTATAATTATTAATTACACATTCATACAATGCTAGTTTTAAGGAAGATTCGTCTTGATGGCATTGTACGGTTACGTAAGCCAAGGCTACTTACTGGTAGCTAGCTCTATACACGTGCAAGGTTAGCTAAATGTGTTACCACGTTACTTATTGAAAAGTTACAATTATAACAAATATTATCTTATATTTATAGCGATTGCTTGGTGACGATCGCCGTAGCGTAGTAATTGTGGCACCCAATCTGTTACGCGGAGTGTCCGGGTTCAATTCCCGATCGAAACAAATAATTAATTACTTTTTTATTATTTGTAATGGCCTTTAAATGATACCCATAGTTTGGGCTTTTCTAGATTTTAATTAATTATCACGTATTTTTCTAGTTTACTCCACGTCAAATTCGCTCAAAGATGACTAAATGTGAAAGAAAAATATATTTTAGGGACAAGCAGGCACGGAAAAACACGCAGAAAAAAAATGAAGCAATCAGTTTGTCTAACGACGCTAATTTATTATTAACAAAAAGTAATTATTATGTCGATTAGGAGATATTAAATAATAAATTTTATCGACACGCACTTTTTCGATATCGATAATGTTTTATCATGAACACGTGCTTATGTGAAGTGATGGACGCAGACGTGTTTAATATAATAACGAGGTCAGACGCAGTCGCGTGATTTATATACCGTTATTCTTTTCATGATTAACCGGATCACGTATGAAATATTTATCTTATAATTTAGCACTAATCGATCAGTTTTTAATTATTCTATGAAATATGTCTATGATGCATTTAGAAGCGATAATGTAAAATACGTAATAATAAAATCATAAAACTATAAAATATATCTGCTAAGATTACGCGAATATAGTTTAACTGAAACTAAGAAATCTATACTTCATTCACGACTGCAATAAATATAATTTATAAAAATAATCAAAATAAATGCGATAGTAAACCGTATAAATTATTTTAACAAAAGAGAATGCCAACTGAAAAAATTAAAATTAATTTGTATATTATAAGGTATATTCCTTTTTTTACAAACTTAACTAAAAATCATCAACAAACTCGAGAAAAAAATTGTGGGCCCATTTCTCTTAGGTGAATGGGCATTCTCCTTTCGCGCAAAACCTAAGAAAATTTATTACCAACTTCTGAATAAAAAATAAATTTAAAAATTGGTTTAGTTTATTTTTAATTTTATTTATTTAGTTAATTTATTACCTTTAAATATTTTTATGATTTTAATTCTTTTTTTTTTATTTCAGTGGAGACCACACAGAAGTGATAGAGCTGGACTTTGATCCGAAGACGGTGACATACGATGAACTTTTGGACATGTTTTGGGCGAATCATGAATATGGACTTACTACTAAACTAAAAAGACAGGTTAGAACAAAAACTATTGGGTTCACTTAACCCAATTCAGATTATCGTACGAATTAACAATATGATGAATAAATAACTTATAAAATTGTGTAATCATAATTAAATACAATAAATCAAAAATCATTAAAACAATAGGCGTGAGAAATTTCATAATAAAAAATCGAATAAATTCCGAGATTTTTGAATACCAATTTAATGTGCTTTTTTTTACTCTACATTGAGGTATCGATGGGTTTTTTTTTGTCTGACCTCTAAAATCACAATTAACACCATCAGGTTTCTTTTACATAAATGCTTCAATACATAATAGAATACACGTTTACATAATATTGTATGATATAATCGTGTACATAACTATTATCAGATTCCCTTTTGAAATGAAAGAAAAACGTTTTATATGATCCAAAGAAATAGAGTTTAAGATTTCTGGTAGCCAGCGAAGTATTTTAATTTTTTATATTTTTTAAATTAGTACTTGTAATAAATAAGCAGTGAGTTACTGAAATACATATAACATTGGGTCAGAATATAGCGAAATTTGGACACGAGTCTCATCGATTGTGAGAGACCACTGCAGCTCTATCATTAACAAAATCTAATCATCTTTTCCAGTATCAATCGTTAATCCTATACCATGATGAGGAGCAGAAACGTGCCGCTGAAGCTTCATACAGGGAGACACAAGAAAGATGTCAGGAACCATTACGAACTGAAATTGCTCCTGCTGGACATTTCTATGTGGCTGAAGAGTTAGTATGCTTTTTTAGTAATTCATCATACATTCATCACACAAAACAGGTCGAGATACAACCAAGACAGCAGGCGCCTCCGTTCATGGATCAAACTCCAGCTTCAGGCAGATCTTTCAGGCGCAGTGTGAAGAGGCATCTCACAAAGCCGGCATAGCGGAGGCGACTGCTGTCTGCGGATTCCCCTCTCTGATAGTAGTCATCTCTGTGAATGGATCGCACTAGAGTTTAACATCTTAACATCAGGCGGAGTGCGGTCATATGACGTGCTAAAATAAAAAAATAATACCATCATACGGCGCGCTAAAATTAAATAAATAAAGTGAAAAATAGCGTCAGTAAAGTGGTGTAATCTTTATCAAGACTTCCAACTGAATTTTAAAGGAAAAATTTAACGCAACGTTGTTCGATTTTCGCACATTTGAAGTAACACAAGTTTAAGAAATATTTTCAGATGCCCGCCTAGACTTTCTTTATACTATTATTACTTTAAACTGCATAACCTATAAAAAGAATTATGTGAGGAATTATTAACCCTGAAAATGTACTTACACAAACGTCTAAAAGCGGATTATTTTGTAATAACGGAAGTAATACGAGCAATCAACTCGTCTACTTGTAAATGCGACATTGAATATGCGTAGATAATTACGCATTCGGTCACGGTCATCATGTTATGTAACATAATGTAATTCCTCAATTACGTTCAATTTTACGATAACTCTGTAGATAGGCGCAGAAACAGATTACTAAGAATTTATTCTACGTCACAGTTTACCATTTATAATATAATAATCACGTGGCGAAGATACTAAATTCCGGGAAAATAATTTATAGAAACTTTATCTTTATATTTGTTATTTAATTATTTCAATAAATAAACAAAGAGCGGTGGACAGACTGATGGTGGTTATTAGTCCAGTCTATCATCGTCTGGTAGTATACCATTCAACTGTAGTAACATAGTCGCGTTTCGGAATGAGTTTGGAAGTACCCGGATGTAAAGAGAGATGGGTGCCCTATTGATGAATGGTCAGAGGCGGCTCTGCCATCAGGCGAACTGTGGTCACAAGCCGAACTACTACTATTTAAAAAAATTAGTTAAAGATATTTATTTTTAACTTACCCCTCATTCACAAATTATATTCGCTTGTCTTTACATGCTTGTCAATACTCATGAATATTAAAATGACAGACTCATGACGGAATCTTTATTCATTATTAAATATTAAGTCATGCTTTATTGTGTTAAATTTAGTCTTTATTCACGCTTAATTCTATGACAATATTTTAATAAACATTTGTTTAAGTATTTCACGTTTACGTAAAATGTATTTAATAATAGCGACTTGAACGGCCGTGGTCCAGCGATACAGAACGGCCCTTACGATCGCTGAGACCCGTGTTCAAACCTCTCTAAATTCTGACTAGTACCAATGTGTCTTCAATGATATTCTTTGGTCGCTCGATAGTACAGGCATTTAAAAAAATAGATTATAGCAATTAGTTAATGTACCTAATTAATGTTTTTAGACAATTATTGAGTCTTTCATCTTCGTCTCCTCAATCTGCTTGCAGAGATTTATCTGTGGAAGCAGTTGTTTTCGTTCATGGACCGCACTCTAGCTTAACATCAGGCGGAATGTTGTCATATGCCGAGCTATAATAAAAAAAAGAAAATGTCGTTTTTATATGACTGTAACTAATTGATATTTTTTACTCTACAGTTACCATCAGAAATATAGACTTCAAGGTCACAAGGATCTCTGCCTCGACCTTGGCCTTGATTCTGCGAAGATGCAGACCTCTCACCTAGCAGCAAGACTCAACGGATATCTCGTAGGTGTCGGTGGGAAAACACAATTTGAACAGGAAGTAATGAAGTTAGGTTTAAGCGAGAAACAAGCTAATTACGTTAGACGTGAACTGGAACGTAATGAGGGTGGTGGTTTGGCATGCTGATTTGAGATTTAAACCTGAATTTATAAAGTCTAATGCCCATTGAAACGTTATCATTATTGTTAGCTTCACAAGCATGATACTACGGCTCCACCTGCGTTAACGTTAGTGTTAATAGCTGCATCTAACTGCGTGATAATTAACGCGTTAAGAACCACTTAAAGGCACCAAATAAAGTAGCATTAACGTTAACAGAATAACGTGTTACGTCTTAGCCACGTTAACGCAACGTATTAATTATTGCACATTATCGCGTTAAGACGCAGTTGGAGTCGTATAATATTTTTTTATTAATTACATTAGTACTTGTACTAGAGTATAAGACACTGAGTGACCAAAGTACACATATAACATAGTTACATTGTACCGGTCAGAATTTAGCGAGGTTTGAACACGGATAGTGAGGTCCGTTCTCTACCGTTGACCATAGCCGCACAAATACATTATAAAGATTTTATAAAAGGTAATATATGATACGCTTCAATGGGTAATTAGTTTAATAAAACTAAAGCAAGGACTGAAAAATACCGGCTTAAATGTATCGATACTCAGAAACTAACTGTCCCTATGTATATAATGTAGGCAGAAAATAATGGTAATAAAAATATAACGAGAGGAGTGTGTACTGTTAATCTAGATGGTGTTTAGAACCCGGCATAGCGGATTCGACTGCTGCTTGCTGTCACTAGCCGAGCTACAATAAAAATGAGTTTTTATTAACGTTATCTGTGTTATTGTCTATCTCTTTCTTAAGTGGTAACGTTATCGAAAATCGGTATTTTTTCGTTACTTTGGGTATCGATATTAAAAATAATGGTACTGTTTTGGAATTTCATTTTCTTTTTATGGTATTGTTATTCGTTATCAGTCCATGCTTTAAACACCCGAAGAGGTCTCTTATCATATCGATAGTTAGTTAAAAGTTTGGTATAAAGATAAGTAGTAGAATATATAATATTTAGTATATTTTTCCCTTTAATTTTAATTAGCTTTTATTTAGTTTTAAGTATTTTGCATATTTAGATTGTTTTCTTCGCGTAATGTAATGTACAAAATTATTAGAAATAAATGGAATAAATAACTATAATCTCATTTCATTGCTTCTTTATGTATTAATGTTTATATATAATATAGTATAGTTATAATATAATTATAAAAAAATATGCTAACAAATAGAAATTGTGAAATAAATTATTTTATCACATGCTTTTGTTTATATTTATATCTGCGAGTGCACCTGTGCGATAATTAGCGCGTTAAAAACTACGTCGTTAAGAATATGGCTTCATTAAAGGTTCTATTTGAATTAACATATAATGCCAATAATATTGATGTTAATAGAATAACGTGTTAAAGATTTGGCCACGTAAACGCGTTAATATTTTTCCTGATGTTAGCTTGATTAAGAGTACGGTCCATGAGTTAAGGCATCTGCTACCACAGATATTGCAGGTAAATATCTGCAGACTGCTACGCTGACTTGAGGATTCCTCTTATTATATAATATATAAATTTGCCTGTAAATGGGTAATGTAGTGAATGGTGCCATTTATAGTATAATGAACAGCCAAATAGTGTCCAAAAAGTCACGGATGGCTGTTCATAACGCGATATTTGTTCCTCATTAATGTATGGAAGCAATGCCGGATTTAAGCATAGGCAACATAGGCCATAGTTGTTAAAGGCCGCCACCACATCGCAAAAAAAAAATTAAATTAAATCGATAAAGGCTCAGTAGAAACAAAAAATACTGAGTTTTGTTTTAAAATTTGTGTTAGCCAACTTATTCAGTTGCTCTCTTCTTTACCTTGACCTTAATAGAAACTTTCAACAGTTAACCACAAACGATTTGAGGGCCTCCACAACATGCTCTGCCTATGAGCCGCCGAAGTCTAAATCCGGCGCTGCATGGAGGTGAATGTTAGGTATGGCAGAAGCATGAGAGCAGAATTAATGCAGTAGAAATGCGGTCATTAAGGAGTGTATGTGGAGTCACGATAGTGGATAGAATGAGGAATAGTGTTGTGCGCAATAGGTGTGGTTTGAAAGATGGTGTAGTGACGAGGATTGAGAAAGGAATGCTGAACGATGATTTGGGAACATAAAAAGGATGAGTGAAGGAGATTGACGAAAGGAATATATAAATCTGATGTGAACGGATGCGTTAAACAAGGCAGACTCAGGTGGGTGTTTTCCGATCAAATCAGAGACATCCTTATATAGCTGGGCTGCTTAGTGTCCATAATCGGAAGCGAGCAAGTTGGGTCACGAACGTGGTAAATGGCGATCCATTGTCCCTGCCTATCCCAGTGGAAAGAAGGCGTGACAATTGTATTTATGAATTTGCCTTTATATTTGCCCACACCTTTCGCTTTGCGCGCTGATGCACAGACCTCAGAGCTCTATCAGTAAATAAAATACTTTGTGGCTCTAACTCCGTAATTAAATGGAAGTAACTTAATAATTTAATAAACAACGTATGCATACATTTTGCTATTATTTAAAAGTAGGCGCTTTTAAGTCGTAACATTAAAATACAGTAGTACCCAGCTTTACGCGAGGGATACGTTCCGCAAATAGTGAAATTCGCGTATTAGAGGGTCGCGTTTAAGCATAACCAAAAGTCAGTATAAAATGCAAATTAATACACGCTTTAATTCTAAAAACACATTGTGAAGCGTTACATTACGGAAAAATGTATGTAAAATATTTTCATAACACGCAACACAAATTTTTACTGATTGACACACGGTTAAAACACGGTCATCATCACTGTCTATGCTCTGCAATATTTCCAAACCTGAATAAATCTTTGAAAGAGCCATTTTAGCGCGAAATTTCGCGTAAAACCGAAACCGCGCATAACGGAGTCGCGTAAAGCGGGGTGTTACTGTTTTTTATTAATTATGGTCTGAGTTTTAGTGTCAGACATAAATCAATCTGTCATCTTATCTTAAGTTATTTTAATTACCAATGATGTCAAAAGATACAGCCCGATCCAGACCAACTACAAAGAAATTATTGCCTACACAATATACCGACCTACTTGTTTTATTTTTTATTGAAGCTCGGCATATGACAACACTCCGCCTGATGTAAAACTAGGGTGCGGTTCATGAAAAGAAACAACTGCTACTATACAGAGCCTCCGCTATACCGGCCTGAGGAGGCGAGTATGCACCATCTAGCTCCACACTCCTCTCGTTATACCTGGCTACTTTCAAACTGTTCCCGAAACGCGGCAAGGTAATTTCACAGGTGTTACATTGGAAAGTTGTGGTACTACCCCAGAACGGCAGACTGGGGTATTAACCATCAGCAGTCTGCTACCACTCTTTATACTTGTTTTTTTATTATTCATGGTTAAGAACATTGAACGCAGGTGTTTCAATGAATGAGTAAAGAAATAATGATTAACTAAGGCAGGTATGAATAAAGTATTTATTTCTAAGAATTAACCGTAGGTACCTATACAATATCATAATCTAACGTAGATTCTTTTTTAATTGTAACTTCTAACATATTCCAAATTATATCATAGCAAATTCGACGTGGTCACATGGCGTAGTGGACAGAACATTTGTAGGTACGTAGACTTCCCTTCACACAGGCATTTACTTCCACTATGCAGGCTTGAGGAAGGAAGGTAGACACAGCACATTCCTCTTGTTATTTATTCATAATAAATAACGAAGAATGGTAGATAGACTGGTAGACAATGCCAAAGGCATAAAGTTCGCCTATGAACCACTTTTATGTGCAATAAAGTGTTTTTTATTTTATTATTATTTATTAAGAATAAAACCAAACCGACTTCGAAGAGGTATGGGTTCGACTCCCACAATTCTCGGTGCCAAAATATGCAACGATTTTTTTCAATTCAATTTTTAAATCCTTGGAAATACTAGACTGTCTATCCCGCACTGGAATAAAGGTATGAAGGTGCAAAATAAACTGTAACAGCCAATTGGAAGTCTAAAGTCACCATAAATCCAAAAGCTGTCTACCCCGGAATTAAAGTGTAATCGTTAAAAGAAAAACAGGTGTAAATGAACTTGAAACACGTACCAAGTTCGTGTAATTATAGCTAACATCAATTATTAAGAAATGGTGTTAAACTTCTAATGAAAAAAGGAAGTTTCCGTTTGTAGTAAGTACATTGTATGTTCTTGGAAATTATTTGATATCAATACGTTAATACTACCTATCGTTGGGATAAATACTAGCTCTTACCTGCAACTTCGTACGAGCAGTAGCACACTGAGGCTAAAGCGGGCCCGAGGCAACATTGTAATTACAGGCCTATTTTAAAGTCATGATACATACTTTACGTTTGGTAGTTTGGTTTTAAAGTATATGTACTTCTATTTAATTATCGGAATCCAAGAAAAAAAAAGGAAATAAAATGCATGTACAAAAATTAAATAAACATAATTAAAATTACGGGCCCTAGGCGCGTGCCTAGTTTGCCTACGCCTTAGTCCGCCCATGCGTACGGGTATAATCAATATTATTAATTTTATGTTTCCTAGGAAACAACGGCCGTGGTCTAGCGGTGAGACGCGTGAGCTCACGATCGATGAGACCCGTGTTCGAACCTCGCTAAATTCTGACCGGTACCAATGTAACTTTGTTATATGTACTATGGTTGCTCAGTGCCTATAGGCATTGTACTACCACCACTTTCGAATGTAACACCCGTGAAGTGGCCTTATTGCGTTTCGGGAATAGTTTGAAAGTAGCCAGGTATTGCGAGAGGAGTGTGCACTGTCAATCTATATGGTACATGCTCGTCTTCTCAAGCTGGCATAGTGGTGGCGACTGCTGCCCGCACAGATTTCTCTGTAGTAGCAGTTATTTCCATTCAATGACCGCACTCTAGCTTTACATCAGGCGGATTGTTGTCACATTTAAAAAAACCTTTTAGAGATAATGTAGCGGTGCCACGCGGTTTCATCCACTCTTAAGTTTTAAACCTATTAACGGAGCAGATAAACAAACAATGGAGTATCGGAGGAGGAGCTTAGGCTAAAATGCGGTCCATATCCGTATCCGATTGAGTTGATAGCTTAATGTCTATGAACAAAGATGACTGCTGTCACAGAAAACTCAGACTCTCGCTTTTTGCTGTAACGAAGTTAAGAAGACGCACGATCCAATTTGACCTCGACCACTTTGAAGGGTTGTCACACTACCCCAGTAGACTGGGGTAACCATCATTAGTCTGCCTATAAATGTAATAAATAATTACAATTATGTATGACAAACGTGTTGTTTATTAGCATAGAACAAAAAAACAACATTCCTCCGCATTATTGATGCGTTTGTATGCGCACGAGTTGTAATACAGTTGCCGTTTGTTACTAATAATAGTAAGTAGGCGAATTGTTCGAATTAATCTACTGCGTAGTATTGAAATTGTTTTTGTGAAGTTTTTTTACCAATTAGATTGACTAAACTTTAGACTAAATTCTGTTTAGTCATCTAAAAAAAAAAAGAAAAAAACTAAACAAAAAGATTTAATTAATTATACAATTATTATTCGAAATATATTCTTTTTTCACCATATTAATTTGAAAGATTTGTACTTATATAAAAGTATGTATAAATATAATGCAATGCAATATAAATTGATATTAAATAGAATCTAAAAGGTAAGTCAAGATTTAGTTAATAAAATTCCTAAAATAGGACACACCATACGACCATGAAAGTGTCACCACACATAGAATTTATTTTAAAATACGTCCCACACGTTTTGGAACCGTATTTATACATCGCATTTACGAGCGAGCGCCTAAACAAGAATGATAGGCTGATTATGGTTACTTAGCTTAGTCGCGGCGCATGGGCGGACTAAGGCTTAGGCAAGGCTAAGGCCTAGGGCCCGTAATTTTAATGATTTTTCTTGGATTTCGATAATTAAAAAAAAACTACGTACTATACATATACATGCTTTAAAACCAAACTACCAATCCAAGTGAAACCCAGGACCCAAACCATGACTGAAAAATGGGCCCGGAATTACAATGTTGCCTAGGGTCCGCAATAGTCTTAGTCTGCGGATTTTAAAGGTAATGGTAATGGGATTCATTTCACCGAGTATTGCACTGAAAAATAAAGTTCGTTTTTATTAACAATCAAAACCCATTAACCAAACGGTTCGGCTCGTCCTTTTTGTCTCGAACAATTGACAAGTAGAATGTCTTGCCCTCCCATGTGTTCTCCCAGTCCTTTCACCTCGGATCCTTCAAACAGAGTGTGAAAAAGCACCTTCTCAGGCCGGCATAGTAATGGCGACTAGAGCCACCGTGTTAGGGGTTCTCCAGTCGTCAGAGCTCATGGAAGCCAGTCGAGGTCACATGTAGTGTCAAATAAAAAAAATTTAAAAAATGTGCAGTGTAGCACCTTGTTGCATGTCAAGATCAGCTTCCGAGTGTGGATAATGAGAGGAGGGTATCCTGTCAACTTGCATCTGTATTTACCCACCACCATTGTCAAGTGTAACGTGCAAAGATCTAAGAAGTTGCGTTTCACAATATTAAAAGATAAATATTATTGTAGCGGAAGCTTCGATTGATTTTTTCTTACTATTGTTCTTGTTTCTACGCGTTTGGAGGAATGATTGTTAGATAGTGCGGTCTATGAATACGGGCCTAAGTACAAATGCACTAAGATTGTACCGAGATCTTTCTAAATTGTATTAATAAGATAATTGGGTGCTTATTGTTGCCTTCGTTGCGTGATCTATTGAAAAACGGAAGTTGGGAGTTTTTTGTTCGCGTATGATTTAGATTGGAATGGAATTGTCTAAATCAAGATGGAAAATAATGTGTCAGATACAATTTAATGGTAATTTAAAGAAAATACTACCGAACGCGGGCACAATCAACAATGGTCGAGACGAAGGGAATAGTTTGAAAGTAGCCAGGTATAACGAGAGGAGTGTGCGCGTCAATCTGGATGGTACATGCTCGTCTTACAAGCCGGCATAGTGGAGGCGACTGCTGCCTGTAGAGATTTATCTGTAGTAGCAGTTGTTTCCATTCATGGACCGCACTCTAGCTTTACATCAGGTGGAGTGTTGTCACATGACAAAAAAAACAGTTTTGTGTAGTGGGAGAAGTCATTGATACCCCAGTAAGGACGCGAGACAAGTAAGTAAAAAACGAGACTAAAAGCTTACATAATGTTTTCCGACAATAACGCTAACTATTGTTAACTGTTTTTACAACAAATATGTATATAGGAATGTATAGTGTACAATATACAATACAAATATACAATTTATTATAAGAACTGTGTTACATTGTATAGTTCCAAGCTCCCATTCATAGCGGTTGTCATTCAAGAAACAAATGAAATCATAAAAAGTAATAAAAGCGTAATATAGCTAATAAAATTATACATTTTAGTTTTATGATATAGATAAAATCATATCAAATTTCAATAAGATATTTAATATGCCGAAATCCTGTAACCGCGTAACTGTAGGTGGATAATATTGTCCTTATATGTATTGTAGTATGACACAGTTCGGAATGAGTCATCGGCTTAGTACTTATGCACTTAAAACGTACTTAAATCGTACTTTG
Organism: Tinea pellionella; assembly: GCA_948150575.1. Lineage (NCBI taxonomy): Eukaryota > Metazoa > Arthropoda > Insecta > Lepidoptera > Tineidae > Tinea > Tinea pellionella. Next base: position 6,022,240 of record OX411256.1, read on the forward strand.
AGCTAAAAACATAACTTTGTTTAAGTTACTAAAATTAATAATAAATAGGTACATTTCTGCAATAATAAGGTCATAGTTATTTTTTTAAATATAACCACTACAAAGGTCATGTTGTTAAACTGTGCCAAGTTGAATAAATACTTCCTTTCAATGAATCATTTAATTATTTACAACACATCATGAAATCGAATATTATCGCTAATTTTTTTTTAATTATAGAAGACTGGGAGGCAATTCCCTAATGTAAAATTTACTTTTGATACCCAATAGGAATTTACTACTTTTGGGGAAACGACTTCGTAATATGTAGTTAAAAACGAAGAAAAGTACTAACATGAATCTATACATTTTAAGTTTACAACATTCCAGAAATTCCCCCAAAAGATAACAGAACAAAATAGAAAACGTGTCAGTACTTTCACATAAATAAACATCGAGGGAGATGAGTTATTTAAGTATTTATGATTCCTTTTTTTTATTTATAATAAAAGCGTTCACAATCTCCTTAAAGTTTATTGGTTATCTCTAGTCACTTGGCTCCAAAATATTTTTATTTTTTCAATTTTATCTAGGGGCTTTTAACCCGTCAGGGTACGCCAAAATATTTATTAAACATTAATATTTTTCATTTATGTATCTCTGCACTTCGGACATGTAATATTATCGTGTGTTGTATCTTTGACAATGAATGAACTGGGATTGCCCAAGCAAATAAAAAAAAAACTATAAATGTAAAATTATCATTTGACGATTTAAAAAAAAATAGTTATTGTGTTATTTTTAATAATTCACAGAAGATAATATATGTAATAACACGGACTCTGACATTCCTAACCATAGCCGTGCCCTGGGGAGCGGCAACTTTAAAAGTAATAATTGTTCTCCCTGAGAAACTTGATTAAAAAAAGTATCAAAACTATTTCCTCAATGTCCACCACATTTCTACAGACTCTGGTTTTTTGCGACATATTCGACTAAAATTCTCGTCTCTAAAATCAAATACCTTACAAGGCGTAAGGATTTCATTGCATTAATTAAAATTACTTCAAGTTTATTTTTAAATCTTATTTTCAATAATGTTTTTCCTCATCATTAAAAATCCCTGTTTGGCTTGTTACTCAGAAATTGTATTTATTAATCTAAATTATTTATTATTTGGTTTATCTAATCTTTTATATTAAATAAGACCTCGTATAGAATTATTAGCTTATTTTTGTGAAATTACATAAGTAATATGAATTTTTTTGTTGACTCCGTCAAAAATTTTCTAAATTATCCAGACGCTGCCTAAAATTATTTGCCGACCTATGTCTTATTGAATACTTTTTTAAGTAAGATTTATTTTTAGAACCTATTTATGAAGAAGTATTTTATTTTTGTTGTCGTTGTTGTTTTTATTTTTTTGGGTTTATTTTTGGGTAGCAATTTTAAATAATCTCTAGAAATTGGACGGAAACACTAAACCCATAAAACTTACTAATTTTATTATACTCATACGAAGTTCCATAGTTTTAAATATTCAGGGTTTTACCTAAATTCCTAAATAAACAAAACATGACAACATAATTATATTAGTGGTGTTTAAAATGGTAAAAAAATGGTCTTTGGTCCACTTTTTGAGGCGTAAGTGAATAATTAAGTAACTATTCTTGATATTTTGTATGAACTAAAATATTTTGTTGCTATTTGTTTTACTGGAAATGGTATTGTTTTTGTAATTGCTTTACAAACAAAATTTAGTAATAATAGATAATGTAAGACCCATTAATAAATTATTCTTATAAACTAAAACAATAGAAACGGTTAAATGAATATATAAAATGTAAATTATATTTCAATATTTACTTTTTTTCTAATGCTTAAATAATATAAGATGTAAACGAAGACAGATAACAATACCTTTAACCACGTGTATAAAAACGTTATTGCTAGATATATTTTTTATTAATGCCGCAATGGTATATTAACATCGCTAAAACAAGCGCACACGCAGCATCACGACTCCAGCTCATATCAATCCTTACATTCAAATTGCTTGTTTTTAATATTTCAATAATGTTTTGTGATTTTTTTCCGTAATGTTGATAGTTGATATTAGATCCATAAATGACAAAAAAATTAATGATTTTTTTAAATAATGGTATCAAATTAAAAAAGAAATAGGTACTCAAACCGCATCAGTATAATGTATACAACTTCTGGTTCGCGGGATTACTAGCCGTCTTTTTACAGTTGCCTGCAGACATCAATCAGGCGGAGGTTAGTGCAAAAGGTTGCATAAGGATCTCTCTTTTAAATTATATTTAGCCCTTATTTCTAACGTAATAAGGCCCTAATTCAAACAAAATATTCTTAAGAAAACTGGTCTAGTGTTTTTTTTTTTGTCTAGTCTAGTCTGGGTGTTACAAACTGTCATAATTACAATGACAAACCAAAATAAGATGCGTAATACTTTCTCACTGTCTTCCATATTCAATGCTGACTGCAACTTTCACTGGCTCGTGGCTCGACAATGTTGAGCTGCCTACGTCGTTCTTGAAATATGTTTTCAATATATTTTAGCAGGCCATTTAGTGAAGTAAGACGTTTGTGGCCAAATATCCACGCAGTGGCCTATTTTGGTTCCACAGTTATGAAAGTTTGATCCCAAAACAAAAAAAACGGTCGTATTACACTAAACAAGTGAAAACTGAATACTTCGAAGTATATTTAATAATTTATTGAAATTGTTTCCCAAAAATACAATTAGAGTTATAGTATATAAAAAACCGTTTAACTTTTAAAAAGTTTTTGTTCACCTATTTTTGCGTTTTTTCCTTAGTGAAAGCTACGCAGTGAAATTTTCTTAAAAAATAGCCTGTATTTTGATGAATCAGATCTTTAAATAATGGGCAGTTATTTAATATTTTTAATTAAAAAAAACAGTATGTTTGTATGATCACAAATAAATTAATAATAAATTTTTAAATGCGTTTAAATTCAAATAGCTTTATTTAAATTAGGAAAAAAATATTTTTATCTCATTTTCTTTGGCAAACAACATTATGAAATATTGAGTTAACAAAATTCAGGTTAACTAACTCTAGCCTTAAGCCACGTACAGTTGCCAAAGACGACGATAGAAGGTAATTCGGTATATGGTCTGTGACGTCACAGAACGAGGTTGTCCAAATAGGAGCCGTATGTATAACTATAAACCACTCTTGATCGTTGATGAATCCTGTTATACATAGGGACCTAAATGATTAATGCCGGCCTTCCACTGCGAACGGAACGGGCTCCGTGATGACTCTATTGAGTTCACAATGGTAAACTTGATAGAAAGCTAAGCGAACTGAGCGAATTAGGGTCGTTTGCACCAGAAGGCCGGTTAAAGTAACTTTAACTATTACTTTTATGTTTACTTTAACCGTTACGTTTACATTATGGTTTACATTTACTCCACAAGAGTTGCATCATCGTCGCACCTGTCTATTTTGACGGTTACTTTAACCTTAACCGTAACCAGTGAATTTTGGCTGATTAAAGTTAAAGTAATGATCAAATGTATGAAAGGAAGCCAAATATGTTTTTTATATTATTTTTCGGGATCAGCCACCCTTTTCACGATAACAATATGAATTTACACGATATTGCAACGTGTGTGGAGTAAATGTAAACGTTTAACGGCCGCTAATAAGTTATTTTAATGGACCTTCTGGTGCAAACGGGCCTAAAGCTTTACAATAGTTTATCCTAATAACATGCTTAAAGTCTGATAATAATAAAGACGTTACTTAGATAATTAAACTTCAAACAAATATTTCTGTAAAAAAAAATTAAGTTTTGTCTCGTAAAGTTTTGTCAAAATAAACATTTGAATAACACCAATAACTAATGTTTTTGATCATGAGATTTTAAAATATTCGAATTGAATTTAATTAATTCTACAATGGATCTAAAAATTATTATACAATTTTCCTCTAAAAACATGGGCCTTATTTAGGGTCGCCAATATTTTTTTCATGGTTTATAGTATTTTATTTTATTTTAATTTACTTATCCAATTTTTTAATCTATTTTAGATGATACACTGAAATACAGTATTTTTAGTACTATTTAATACATTTCTTCAGCACGATTATAAATACAACGCTATAAAAAAATTATATCTAATACGGTTGGCAACCCTATTCTTATTGTATGCTTCAGTGATAAATAATTCAACTTATCAAATTGAAACGAAAATTCTTTTCATTCTTGACTAATTGACATTGACCAGCAGGGATTGTTCACTCAAAGGTTCTACATTCCGAGACGTTTTTATTAAATAAATACATAACTGAGTCATCTATCGTCATTGTGGTTTCAAAATTCTTGTTTAGAACCACAGTTCTAGCTACACAATTAAAACAAACTCGTAATTTTGTTTTTTATCGCCTTAATAATAAAATTGATAGTTCTTTGTCAGATGTTCTTAGCGTGTAATCAGTTCGTGGCGTGGTACGTACGGGTTTAGTACAATCTTTGTAGGCTTCAGTACACTTGCACCGGTGTTAGTGAGCGGTTGGACGTGTATAGATTCATTTTTGTTTTGTTATTATTTTAATTCGGACGAAGTTGGTGCTTACCGCGAAGCTTAATTTGACATTTAATTAATTAGATACAGTGGGTGTTTTCGCATATATTTTGTTAATAAAAAAAGACAGATGAGTGAGATTTTTTTAACGAAGTTTCTTCACAAAAGTGATAATAATTCAGGCGCTATGGATAACACCTTCCGATTTTATATGTGGATTAAATATACGCTACTGATGCTGTTTCTCCAAATAATATGGAAGATTCGACAAATTACTGATTATTTTAATGTTAGGTAAGATTTTTAAAATTTTATTTTTTGATAGTGCATTCTCAACTAAAACATGAGAAATCTAATTAAGATAATTAATGATAATTTATCTGATAGGTAGTAAGTTTCCTTTTGTGAGAGGAAATAAATCAAAAGCAATGAGTAGCTAATTATTAAGTAATAATTAGAATTCTTACAAAACCTTCGTTTAAAAAAAATCAGCATACCTACCTACCTATAACATTTTGTAGTAACATACCAAAAAATTTTTAATAATATAAAACTAAAATATAATAATTTGTATCGAAATATAAAGTATAATTTATTATATTGTTAGAAAAAGGGATGGGCAGATTCTCTTTAATATAAATTGCAATAAATTACCAAATATAAATAGGGATTTTACAATTTTAATTATGCATTTTCTGAATAATTTTTCTCTTACAAACGTATGTTTATTGTGTACGATAATGATAATTAATTTTTTTTTTTGGTAAATTTAAATGCTATCTATAGTCATTTATTATTGTATTAACTATAATTAAAATTTAATGGAAAAAAATCAACAAGCACACAACCTGTGGAAGAATATTTTTTCTGATCAATTTTCACTATAATTTACTATTTTACTTTTAATGTAATTTTAAAAAGGCACTAAATATATTCGTAAGTGTATTTACGAGTATTAAGAGTAGACCTACCGATTTTTGAATGCGTTGCTTTTATTACGATGAGTTTGGATAAACTAAATGAGATTTCTGGATCCATTTATTTATTTCTTATTAATCAAATCTGTCGTCCTAGTCGCCTTTCGAAATCAGCTAGAATATTAGCTGGGATTAACAAGAGGAATATGCACATTCGTCTCTTCAAGCCAGTATGGAGGCGACTGTATCTGCAGACATCTGTGATAGTGGTTATCCGCGTTCGTGAACTGCACTACGGCTACTGTACAAAAACATTTTCATCCATCTATGGAATCGGATTGTTACGAAAAATAAAACTATAGAGAAATAAACAAAATAATAATATCGCACTGAAGTCAGTTTTATCAAATTAATATCAAAATTCTACCTTCACGTCTAAGGAATAAAAGCGAATTTTTTATACAAGTTTTTTTTGACCGCTTGTCAGTAGTTATGACCTAATAGAATTACAAAATAGTATTTTCATTCGCATAAAAAATACGAAAAAGTACCTACCTACCTACCTCGTATACATTATGGAAATTTTAGAAGCGTTTTTCTGTAAAAATCGTCATCGTGATTCTGGCTTTTTTTGTCGCAAACATACTGTTTCTAATCAAATGGATTTTATTTGCATTATTTTATACCATTTTATGCGGATCATGTTATCTTATTGGCTAACAAATAAGTCGTTAAAGTGTCTGCTGTAATTATCTAATAAAATGTTTTTATAAGGGAATTTGTCAGAGTGGGAGTACGAGTACTAAAAAATCGAATATAAACTGAGTACTCGGCTGCACTCGATGGTATCAACATAAAATGACAATAAGAGCGGCCGTGGTCTAGCTGTAGAAGACGTTTCGGTGTTCAAACCTCGCTAAATTCTAACCGGGACCAATGTACTATATGTACTTTAATCGTTCAATACTTGAGATACAAGAATTAGTTTAGTACAGGCATTAAAAAAACTCTTGATACGCAATCTATACGCATACGGCTTTACTTCTGCGTGAGTGTTGTCATATGTCAAGCTACAATAAAGAAATACTCACACACCCTACATTTTATTATCATTTACTTACTATTAGGGTTCCCAGGTGTCCGGTCTTTTTGCAGAATCGCAATTAACCGGATAATGACATGCCACCACAAATTTTTGAGATTATGTTATTGAGCTACAAATTGTCCGGTTTTTGTTTTCTTAACTCATGTTACAGCGTACTTATAAAGCTCTTTGTGGTCTAAGTTCGCAAGTTTACAATAAAGACGAAGTTTATAGAAACTATAGAAACTAAGTTTATAGAATAGTCTAAATCTATAAAATCGAATTAACTGTTGATATTCTGAGACCTTTTTTACGGGTCAAGAATAAAGAGATTATTTCTTATTTGTTTGAACTAAGAATTTATTTATAGGGAAAATATATTATTGTTTATCTTTGCATATTATTATTAATATAATAAATTTGTTATCTCAAACTTTTTCTGTTGAACATCCTTCTATTTACATGGTCAATCTTTAAAAATATGTATGTACCTACGCAGTAATTTAATTGAGTTCTTTTTAGGAAATTCGGGGCGTTGTACGCTTTTAAAATATTTTTCTGTTTTTATCGTGACGTAATCGAATGTTAATTTAAAAGTATCATTATTTCCGTTAAAAGGGCAGTAGTACAAAATTTCACAGAATTAACGAGCTAATTTATTATTTACATTGACATTCCGTGACTTCGTTAGTCTATGTACCTACAACATATTATATCGACTGTTTGTTACTATCGGAACATAAATCTAGCATTGTTTCGGTCACGGTTATTTTTTTATACAAGTTTGAAACTTGCATTTGTTTACGATTATTATCAAGTGAAATAATAATGTAATTGGATGCTTTTGTTTGTTTCAATTTAACTATTGGGATAAACATTGGCGTCATTACAGGTGTGGTAGCCATTGCACAATCCAGAGCTCGCTGAAACCAAGATATGGATTGCCATACCTTAGAAATCATACAGTCTTACATCAATCTCAATAATGCTATACTTAGTCTAGAATTAATTATTAATACAAAAACTGTAGTAATTTGGGGGGTGGGGGGGTTTATATAATTCCAGAGCCTGAAAAAATAGGCGCAATGACGCCCCACGGATAAACATTTTCTATAGATTAGTCCGGCATGTAAACGCACTCCGTATGATGATGTTAAATGCGTGTGTGTCTACGTATGCCAGTGCAATCGCAGAAAAATATCTCCACTATACCTAGACTTGATGATTTGTACTGAAACCTGACTAGGTAGATCACTTCACTGGTGTTACTTTTAAAGATAGTAGAGGGCAGATTGATGATTGTGTCTGAGTGTAAACTGTCGGCATCGCGGAGGCGACTTCTGCCTGCAGACATTTATTCGCGGTAATAGTTGTCCCTGCACTCTAGTTATTAGGCTAATAACCACTGCCTTACTTTCATCACCACCTTATCATCACACGAGGGAATACCTCGCTTTGATAGTGGATTGTAGGTCAAATTCAATAACAAAGTTCCCATTATAATCATCCTTTCCTCCGCCTACCTAAATTGGATATGGGCGTGAGTTTATTTAGTGTTAAATAAGGTAACCAATTGTTTTCTAATAACATATTTAATTCAAGACTATTTTATAACGTATCATTATAATAAAATAGTAATTATATTATTCTACTGCTTTCCTAATCTTAGAAAACAGTAAATTTGTCATAGATGCATATAATTTGATAGTAATAATGCGTACAAATTATTGCATGTGACGAATCTATTACGAGACGCCTGGCGTATTTATATATGCGTACAAATGCCGATGTCACGCTGTTAAAGTCAACATCGATTACATTGGGACAAACTGATTGTTCTAATTACTTACCTAAACTTAGAAAATAAGAGTGGTAGGTAGACTGATGATGGTTGTTAGACCAGTCTGCCGTCCTGAGGTAGTACTACCACTTTCGAATGTAACACCCGTGGAGTGACATTGTCGCGCTTCAGGATCAGTTTGGAAGTAGCCAGGTATAACGAGAGGAGTGTGTACATTCGTCTCGCCAGGCCGGCAAAGGGGAAGCGACTACTGCCTGTAGTATTCTGTAGTAGCAGTTGTTTTCGTTCATGGATCGCACTCTAGCTTACATCAAGATAAAAAAACGTTTTAGGTATAAATAGATGGACTGATGTTCATTCTGAAACTAAGTTTACGTTCAGATCATGCTGACTGTACCAAATGAGTTCAATTTTGTTTTTGTTCGACATAAAGTACGTTAAAAAAGGTAATTTATTTAAGCCTGACTAAAATTAATCAGTAATCAATAATCGTAGGTAGTTACGAGTTTCAGGAGACCTTTAAATCGTCTATAAACGAGTAAAACAATAAATTAGTGTTAATAAACAAAGAAAGCAATATTAATTAATAATAACGACAGTTAAATTGTCAAATAACATAAAGATAATGATTTTAGTAATGTGTATAAACAATATTAAATTTATTGTAACTTTATTTGGTGATTAGTTAATTATATTATTAGCTAATTAAAGGAGAATGCCCATTTTTGGGCCCATTTGATACCTAATAGTTTGGTAAAAAAAACAATATTCTAAAATAATATCTTATTTTTTTATTAATTAGTTTTAATTATATCAACACATCGTTTATCAATCAGTAGACAATGTTTAATAAGCTAAAAAAACAGATATCATCAATTTATTAAAAAATTTAATATAATAATAACCTTAAAAACCTTATCATTTAAAAAAGTCTAATTACTCAATCACTCGGGTGAAAAAATTAAAACTAATTGGTGATAAGGAATGTAGATTTATTTTTCTACAAAATGAACTAAAAATTATCGTGAAACGAGAGAAAATAATTGTGGGCCCATTTCTCTTATGGGCATTCTCCTTTATGAGATAATGAAGAATAATGCATTATTATTTTGTTTTATAATATATGTTTATTATTTTATTATTAATATTAATTAGGTATTTCAGTTATTTTTTGGTTTTTATAGGGATTACTATCGTGTTTATTTTTGTTAATTTTTCCGGCACGTTTCGAGTTGCAGTGCAAAACAAAAAAGAAAAAAAAACAAATGCAGTTTTTGAATAACAGCAGATATCAAAAATTAATAATAAAATTATATAAATCATATTGTTTTGTGACCTCTTATTGGACCTCCAGACGCGAGCGGAAGAGGCCTTCATTTTAGTTTCCAAGCTTGACTCACTGCCCATATTTTTATATTTAGCGCTTTTATCATTAATAAGTATTTTTAGTAAAAGCAAAATATCTGCTGACGTGTACAATCGATTGTAATCATTAAAAAAATATTATGTGAAAAAATTAATGTTGTAGATTACAAAGTACGTACCTATAATGTTTGTTATAAAAACAGTATAAAATCTCGTGAGATAAAACATTGTTATGATTTTTAATAACCGTTATTATCAATACACTTCTGCTCTTCCGGTCATTCTTCCACACTAATGAAGATACTCAATGAAGCCAAAAATACGTTTTGTTTTTTTTTTATTGTAGCTCGGCATATGACAACACTCCGCCTGATGTAAAGCTAGAGTGCGATCTATAAGCGAAAACAACTGCTACTACAGACAAATCTCTACAGGCAGCAGTCGCCTCCGCTATGCCGGCCTGAGTACCATCCAGAGTGACAGTGCACATTCCTCTCGCTATACCTACGCTACTTTCAAATTGCTCCCGAAACGCGATAAGGTGACAGACTTCACAGGTGTTACATTTGAAAACCACTTTTGAATGTACTACCCCAGAACGGCAGACTAGGCTAATAAGCAAGTTTTTATAATCTTCCAAATAATGAGAGCTATCTTACTTCCAGTAGACCTCGTAATGGACATGGTCGGGACAAAAGTAGCAATAGCACATAGACGAGAGCAAACTTTAGGTTTAGAGGTTTTTTTTTTAAGTCAACAATCAAAAAAATATTTATAAGTATTAGTAATTGCATTTGGTTTTCAATTTCTATTTAAAAAAAATCTTAGTGCAATTGTATTAAACATTTAGCTCCTTTTTTCTACGAAAACGAAAATCTGGATTTTGTGGATCCCTGCTGGACCCTTGGAATGAGTGTGAGTCATTAGTTAGGTATTAAATTTGTATTAGATAAATATTTCCTATAGGTAATTATTGATTATTTCTATTTTCTATGCATTTTGTTACGAAATATTTGTTATGTTTTTATTATTAACGAAACGGCATCTGACAGGTCTGGTTAGCAAATCTAGTAGGTGTTCAGTTACAAACAAGATTTATCTCATAAATACGTTAACATAATAAATTGATTTAGCAAACATCTTTGAACGTTTTGCATCAACTTAGCACTTCATTAAGTGTTAATTTTAGTAAAAAGATTAGAACTAACTTTAGCAAATCTACCCACCTATCTACAACTTCTTAACCAAAATATCTATCGAATTTACAACTGCTAATAATAGCAGTAGATTCAAATGCAAATAAATTGTAGACACACGACTTTTTTTTACTGTTTACTTTTAATACAGTAGCTCCGCATAATTTAACAACGCTCCCTCTGATGTTAAGCCAGAGTGGTCCATAAACAACTGCTACAACAGCAATTTCTGCAGGCAGCTGTCCTTTCAGCTATGCCGACTTGAGGACACGAATGACCACTCTCTTCTTGTTACACCGGGCTACATTCAAACTGATCCCGAAGCACGACTAGGTCCCAGGACGGCAGATTGGGCTTATAGCCATCTTCAGTCTGCCTACCATTCTTTAATTATATTTTAAAATAATAACTTGCAATCTACAATTTCATTTTCAAATCAGTTATTCGTTATCAACCAAGAAGTGATGGCCCGAATCGTCTAGCTCGTTATCTAAATTATTTAATAGAATCAGTAATAAAAATAGTTGTTAGATTAACTGACTTTGACCTACCAATTAGTAGACAAAGTAGAAGGAAGTTTAAAATGTTTATATTAGTGATGTACCTAATAAATATATTTTGTACAAGTTATATCGATGAAATTCCAGTTAAATTGTTACTCTAGTAACTAGAAAAATTAACGTAATCTAAATTAAAATAGGAATTAAGACTCAGTAGATACAATCGCGTTATTATGCTTTTTTTTAAATTGTAGGCTGAGGTGTTGGTTGGTAAAGCTTTTAAATTAATATTATATTGTTTTAGTAGTCAACTGGACCCACATACCAACAGCGTGTCCAGTAGACTACTACAAAATTGTGATGGTATCAAATGGACGCGTGGGTCAGTTTGCAGTGGGTCCAGATGACTACTATGTCCACAAACACGAATGCAAGCCACAAGAAGTAATTTAAACACAAAGCTAAAACATAATATTTATGTAATCTCAAAAAACACTAAAGTAATTTATTAAGTATAAAATAGTATACTTATTTACAATTCTAATTTCCATTTTACTCGAGTACTTACACACCTAAGTTTATTTGATCGATTAAAGACTATTTCAGTCACATCACTACTAAAGATAAATAATGTGAGATACATAAATAAAACCATACGGAAACATAATATGGACCTGTTTATAATGATTTGTTAAGATTACACATACTCGCGCCATTAATGAATGAGATCATAACAAGATGTGTATTTGTAAAACATTGTATTTATTTTCTTTTTTTTTTATTGTTGTACATTTTCTTGCGGAAGTTCCGTGGTTACGGATGCGGATGAGGTTCCGTCACAACCCTACTTCAAATGCAAATAAATTGTAGACTCACGACTTTACCCAAATAAGGTTATTCTTTAATTGTAGCTCGGCATATGACAACACTCCGCCTGGTGTTAAGCTGAAGTGCGGTAATTACTAATACAAGGCAATACATAAATGTGTTTATTTATTAGTAATCTTTAAATATTAAAATGATTCATTTGATATTTCAAGTTAATGAATGACGTAAAAGAAACTAAACGTTGAACATAAATAATAATTTATTAAACTTATTGCAGAGCTATCCCATTTTATCGTTTAATCTGTTAAACGCGCGCTCGTTAAAATTATCTTCGAACATTAAAAATAACATAAAATTAGGTATTAGATATTTTGGTTAATTAGGTATTGCGTAAAATACAGTATAGAACAAAGTACAGAACACGAACGATATGATTAACGGGTTTTCTTTTTACACCGATATTATATAAGATTATTATATTTTATATAAAAAGTAAGAAGCAACCCTTGTAACCGACAATTCCCGTATTCGAATTATCGAAAAATCTCGGCATGTATAATATAAATATAGCTTTTAATTAACTTTAATTTGTCTTTTCTTTATTAGTTCTGTTAATTATAATAAAAAATTATAGAAAAATTGAGCGCAGACAGAGTCCGAGGCGGAAATCGAACCCGCATTTATTCCCTAAACGTTTTTAAAATTTTCAAAAGAGAAATAATATGAAATTTATTTATTTCCAGGCCAGAATCAATCGACAATGAACTCCCATCTTACACATGCATGGCACCATTAACAAAAGAATCAAAGAAGAGACGTCACATCAGATCAATGTCCGACGTACAAAGCAGCACACCACACAAAAGCCACAAATGTCATAGAAAATTCAGCTATCATCCATTTTTTGATGTAGAAAGACCTAGAAGACTAAGGTCCTATCAGTATCCTAGATCTTATAGGTACATAGGCTCTTCTGATTCCAGTGATTTTTCTGATAGTAATAGCCTTAAAACTCGACGTATGGAAAGGAATATTGTTAAGCCCAAGGATTCAATGAGATTTTTGTAAGTGTGCCTCGAAGTAGACAAGGATTGTACTCGTCTATAATTTTGAAGAAGTGAACAAACTGGATGAAAATTTTAGTTGCATTTATTGATGAATGTTCATTATATTGTTGTAAATATTGAAGTGAATATAATATTATTTTAACACAAAACTAGCGTTATTGAGGCCATTTTAACTGTTTAATGTGGTAGCTTCATCTACCACGATGAGATCTGTTAAAATAAAGTGTGTTACTTAGTCATAATTTATATTAAATTTAAGAATAACTTTATATATTTTTAAGTGCGTTTTTTTACGATTTTTATTTACTTGCTGTGTAGATATTGATTAATAAGTAGAATTAAAATATTAAATAAAATGAACCCAATTTTATTATTTACATATTTAAACCGCTAATTTGTGTTAAGTAATTAAAATTAAATTAGACTGTGCCATGAAATACACACATATTAATATTAATTTATTACAAAGTATTTAGATTGATATTTTTACAATATAAATTAATAAACATTTGTCAGTGCTACATTTTTGACCGAGCGATATCGCTCGATAAGATATTCTTATCATATCGTAACACGAGCGATACTATTATAGTTAGGTATTATTATTAAAGATAATCTAAAGAGTTGTTCAAATAAACTTGATAATATTGTTTTATCACCGGATCAGCGTACATGACTGAATTTTGAGCCACTTGGCCAATTAAAGTTTTAAAAAAAAGTCAAGTACGTCCACACCGGAGGAATGAAATAAGGTGTTATTTTTATTGTCAAAAGGCAAAATATTATGTTCCATATTTTATAGTAATAGGTTATAAAGCTTTTTAATTTTGAATAAGTAATGACAATTAGGTAATATTGTTATTATTCTAATATCATGTTAAAATGTGCCTTTCGTGAGAATAGACTGTGATTATAATTATGCTGTTTTTATTGTAATGTATAGGTTTTTATTATGGATTCCGTGATGTTAAACAGATGTGAAAAATTGAGGAATCAGATCAGGCAGCGCTATAACCGGTTATAGTTCAGAGGCCTGAGTATGAGTTTACAATTACGCCGTCACGGCGTAAAGTGTCAATTCTACACCAATACGAACGCTTTATTTGCTTTTTTTACATTGGCGGTCAAAAGAACATTGTCTGATTAGTGTTTCCACTTTACGCCGTGGCACTGTAAATATAAACTCAAACTTGGGCTCCTGATGAGCTGATTAGAAGATCTATTACAAAAATTAGAGCTTGGTTCTTGTCTAAATTTTTCTGTGACACACGGTATTCAGTAACGCAAACCTGAATTGGTAATTGTAATTATTTTTAACAAATGATATTACCTATAACTTAGAATGTAAGATACATACCCTATGTTATTTAGTGAATAATAAATGAAACATATTTTTTAAAACTACCTATGTTATCAAAATGCACAATTAGTGGGCTTTTTGTATTTTACACACCCAAGTTGGAAAAATGGGACCAATTGTATTATTTGACACTGTGTTTAATAAAAACATAAGAAATTATATACCTATGCTTTTTACTTAACTGAAGTTCCTAAACCCCTAAAATACGGTGTATTTGAATAATTACCACAAATATTACCGTGCTGATTTTGAAAGTCATTCTAATAAAAAGTAACGATATTTACATAATAAGTCAGTTAAGAGAGCTCATCGGAGTTAATTTATTCTATTTTCATTGTATTTGCAGGTATAAGTACGTTATACCTACTTGTTAAATTATAATTTTATTTGCACATTTTTAATGTGGCAACTCTGTATTTCGTATCGGCCAACTCCACAATTTCGATTTGGAAAATTGCTATTGAATTTTGGTTAAGAACTCTATAAACCGAATAATTTAAAGATACTCTGTTTGTATGATATATATACCCGCCAACCAACTTCTTTAAATTGTCGTATTTCATAGATTTGTACTAATAAAACATATAGATTCTTCAATATTCCTTGATTTTATTACGAAATTATTTAATTAGTAGGGTTCGCATTCGAGTTATGCTCTTAGATCATATTTAAGCCCACACGGATCAGTCATAATTGCTTTAAAATACTTTTTAGCCAGCTTGAGTGCGTTAAAAATGGACATTCCTCTTCCACGCCAAATCTGTAGACGCCCAAGCGCGGCGCAGATGAGAGCGTTGCTTTGCGAACTCGAAGTTCATCCTCAACTCGCTTGTGGAAGGACCAAAGGACAGGGTGGTCGCGACGCGTTTTGGCAGCGAATATCTTCTCAGCTTAACGCTTTATCTGGGTCATCTGGGTGCACAAAGACACCAAAACAGTGGCAGAAAGTGAGTTATAAGTATCAATTTATCCAAAATCGCTGAAATTAGAAATGTCCCAAAATTGTGTTGTTTTTATTAGTTTTGGTCGGACAAGAAATCGACGGTGAAGAAACACGTTGAAGCTCGAAAAGCCGAGGGTCTCTCGGTCTCTGCTTCAGCCTTTAACGATATAGAATTGAAAATAATAAATCTTGTTGAAACATTTAAAAATCCGGTAGATAATGAAGATGGACCGTCAAAATCTCCTTTGGTAAGTTTATATTTTATAAATAATAACTAGCAATAGAATGTTTTCCAATAGTTTCATCCGAACTTGTGTATTATTCGAAATAAAGAGAAAAGCATCTTAAATATCCTTTTTGTGATTTAGTGATAGTTATAAAGGAGTAAGTACATTTAAAATTATATTGTACATTGAAAAGGTAAGACGCAAATATTATCCCTGTAAAAAAAACCTGAAAGATAAATACAAACTTTAATTATTTTTTTATTTTAGAATGAAATAGAAAATTTAGACTTTATGATGTCAGATTCAGACATCCATGACGAGAATCCATTGATGGAGTTACCAATTGAAGATGACTTCATGTTGGAGATTAAACAAGAGCCGCAAACTACTAAAAGTGAAGAGAGACAATCCGATGGATATTCAAAACGCTTTAAGCGAAGTAAGTAAAACTAAATATATAATTAAACCCATTCCTTCATATTATGGAATTATTATTACATTTTTTTGTTATTAGATTACAATATTTTGATTTTTAGTTAAGTTAAAGCCTAGTTTTTTTTTTATTTCCCTGTTTACAATGTGACTGTTGGAAATATTTAAACCCTAAGCTTTGCATCATGCTGTAAATATATATATTTTATATTATAGAGAGACCATTAAAACGGAAATTAAGCACAAATGCTATGTTAAGAAAACTATTTATTCTTGAAAAGAGAAGAATGGAACATGAACAGAAGGCATGCGCAACAATAGAATCCATTGCCAAATGTATAAAGCAGCAAGAAGTAGCTACACAGCGGCTTTCCAGAGTATTATTACAACTTATTCCTCATGTATGTTTATTAGATATCTTAAACTTATCTCATGCTGTCACAGTTTTGTTAACTTAGCACTTAGCACTCAGCAACCGAAGTACATACAACATAGACATTGGTACTGGTTTGAATTTACCAAGGTTTGAACATGGGTCTCATAGATATTAAGGTCCATCCTGCAGCTGCCACAGCTACATTATAATACATATCTGCATAGCGGCAAAATGTATTGTTCAAACTGTTGCATCAAGTGTTCATGGTTTGGATGATAAAATCTAGAGTTTAGTTGTGCTCAGGCCTAATTTTTACAACAATGATTTGCTCAAAGATCAACTAATTGCAGATGGGGTAGAATAAAAAACCACCCACCAAATTCTTCTGTTTAAAAGAAATATTTTTTATTGTTACAGATAATGCCAGAATGAAAAATGTAGATATTTAAAGATGTAATTAAATAATAGTAACAATAAATTAATTATTTATAATCTGAACACTGTTTTTTTAATACCTTAACCTGCTAGTATGTATTATTTCTTCTTTTATAGTAGTTCAGCATGTAACCACAGTCCACCCGATGTTAAGCTAGGGAAATAACTGTTACCACCAGGGCATTCACAACACAAGAAAGGAGCTAGGTATAACGAGAGGGCACTGTCAATCTGGATGATGACTTGTCTAGCTTTATATCAGGTGGAATATTGTCCTATGCCGAGCTATAATAAAAAAACAAAAGAAAGTTCAGGGGGTTGGTCGGAACGAAGGTCCCCAGGACGTTTGTCACGAACAATCTGTGTGAATTACCATCTAACAATTGGAGATTAGAGGAGTTTGATTATGAGGATCCGGAGCTATGACGCTCATGGTTACTATAGAGAAATTGCCTGTATGCAGCGGTCAGTTGAGAGCGCCAGCTACCAGCTACTATGTCATGAACATCTAGCCATAGGCGCTAAGCGATTCATGTAAATTTTCAGGCAAATTCATCCAAAAAGACAAAGGCGGTTTCTCCAAGTGATGAACAAGTAACAGTGTTGCTAGACGAACTTGAATCTAGGCCATATCTCGCACATGTAAAGCAGGATAGGAAGCATATATCTGCGTGGAATACTATTGCTGATAAACTCAACAGTATTAATGGATGTGTCAAGTCTCGTATGGAATGGATGAATGTACGTATATTTTTTATTGTACATTGCTTGTTTTTTTTTTTTGCAAATACTTTATAATAAAAGTACAAATGTAATTTATGCATTTTATTACTATGAACTTGTAATTAAGTCCACTTTCTATGAAAATTTGGTATAAAAGAGCTCCTTCTGTTGATTATTTTAATTAGTTTAATATTTAATTATTTTTTTTACCTTCAACATGGTATGGTAATGTAGAATTGTAGAATAAAATAAATGTTACTCGACACTAGATGGCGCTACAGTACATCAACTTTTATACCATTCAACCGATTTATACAGATGGTGTAGGGCACCTATCTAATTCCTTCAAACCTAATTTTTTCACTAGCAGTTCTTCTTATACTGGTATGACCCGGGGCAGTTCCTTCCCCTTGCTACACCACTGTGTAAATAAATATACACAGGTAGAATAATGTCAGACGTGTTTTGTTATTACATATATATTGTTTTGTTTTCAGTATTGGTCTAGTAAGAAGAGATATGTAAAGCGTATGTTAGATGCAGAACGTGTTGCATCAGAGAATGATGGGACTGACATTAATTCAAAATTTAATCATATAGAACATCGTATTATAGCTATTATAGAAAGTCCAATTGATGAATTTCAATCTCCAGTTTCTCCGTGTTTGGTAATTTGATTTCCTTATTTTTGTACATATTTTAGAAATTGTTAACGTATTATATTGTCAATGTCGTGTGCCTTCCTAATAGGCATACATATATTTATGTTTTAATTAGTGAATTTAGTTTTAGTCCAATCGCCTAAGCAAAATGGGCCCACAATTTTTTTCTCGAGTTCGTCGATAATTTTTAGTTAATTTTGTAGAAAAATAAACCTACTTCCTTACCAAACAGTTTTAATTTTTTCCCCCGGGTTATTGAGTAATTAGATGTTTTCTGATGCAATATTTGAGGTTATTATTATATTAAATGCTTTAATAATTGATTCTATCTGTTTTTTTTTTAATGTAATTAAACATTGTCTATTAATTGGTATACAATGATTTGATATAATTAAAATGAATAAATGAAAAAATAAGATATTATTTTAGAATATTGTTTTGTTAACAAACTGTTAGATATTAAATGAACTTAAAAATGGGCATTATCCTTTATATGTATGCTGTGAGAGAGCCTTAATAATAAATAAATATATTGACTCTACTTGTGACCTCAATTGGATTTTAATATTTATTCTTTGATAATTTTCAGGAAGAAGAATACTTGGAATATGATTCGGATGTGGATGACGAGACGGTCCTGTCTGAAATACGGAGCAGTTCGTTGATGTCGGTAGAAAAAAAAATTTTGAAAATGAAACCTGATACTTCCATTATGAAGCCGACTGTACAAGGTAGATGACAAACAAACTAGATTTGAGCTAGATATTGGTTAAAAAGCTAGTATTCTTAAAACCAAATATATATCAAAATTTGAAGAGTGGTAGGCAGTCTGATGATGGTTACAAGCCCAGTTTGTAGTACCACCAATTTCGCATGTAACGCCCGTGAAGTGACCTTGTCGCGTTTCGGGATCAATTTGGAAATAGCCAGGTATAACGAGAGGAATGTGCACTATAAATGGATAGTGCACATTCATCCCTTAAACCGGCATAGAGGAGGGGAGAAGCTTAACTTGTGACCTTATACTAAAAAATAAGTTTTGTATAAAAGAGTAGAAATGAATGGTCGTAACACCATTTTCAAGAATAACACTAGTCAGTCGGAATCTGCTTATATTAGTTATGTAGTATTAGTATTATGAATAGTTTGAAAGTACCCAGGTATAACGAGAGGAGTGTGCACTGTCATTCTAGATGGTACATGCTCGTCTCCTCAAGCCGGCATAGTGGAGGCACAGGTTTCTCTGTAGTAGCAGTTGTTTCCATTCATGAACTGCACTCTAGCTTTACATCAGGCGGAGTGTTGTCACGTGCTGAGCTACAATAAAAAAAAAGCTATAGCGGAAGCTACTTCTGCCTTCAAGCATTTTTCTGTGGTAGCAGTGTTCTCTGCTTGTGGATCACACTAGCTTAACTGCCATCAAATACTGCTGATTGCTGCAGAGTGCGGTGAATTTAGAGATTGGTAGTGTAAAGACATAAATTAGTGATAATCGAATTTTTTGTATCATTGCGTATTAGTATAATAAATCTATTGCAGGTATACAAAAAACAAAAATTAAGAAAAAACGAACACAGCTATTTACCTCAGAACAGATGTTACATAAACTCTTGCGCATGGAGGAAAAACGGGTCGAGATACAGAAAACATTGTCTATCGCTTTAGATGACATTTATAATTCTATGCATCGTCAAGAACAAGCTACGAAGGAATTAGCTAGAGTTTTAGTTAAGATTTACGATAGGTAATATAAAAAAAGTTGAAAGTAGCCAGGTATAACGAGAGGAGTGTGCGCTGTCAATCTGGATGTGCACCACATTCGTCTCCACAAGGCAGTTGTTTCCGTTCATGGACCACACTTTAGCTTTATATTAGGTGGAGTGATGTCCTATGTCGAGCTAGAATAAAAAAAAGATTAGCAAATTTTGGCAATAGCTATGTTATGTCTATATGGACACGGGCGAGTAAAATCAATTTTGAAGATGTCTATGTAAATGTATTGTTGGCTCGTATTTTATTTACTAAGGCGTATTATAAATCAGAATTATCAGGTTCTTATTAAAATATTAGCACAGTTTAGTATGAATGACGTTGTAAAAATGTAAATATATATTTTGTAATACCAATAATAAAGCATTTATAAATATAATAATATTTCTTTTATTTAATAATATTCCATTGGGGTAACTTGTGTACCTACTATAGAAGGTTTAGTCTAGCATTTTAGGATAATGCATGCGAGAAGCGGCGATTTAATAAATCGAACATTTGATTCATGAAATGCCGAATTAACTCTCACCGAAACATCTTACATACATTTGTTTGGCGCCTCATGCGCCAGGCGAAAGTACTCTTGACTAGGGGGTTATATTACATAATAATAACTGAAAATAATTATTTCCAACGTTTTGTTTTATCAATAAAAATAAAAAATAAATTACGCGTTAAAAGCGCTCGTGAGAACACTTGTTCTAAATGTCACTTCTGTCAGTGCGCTTTGCCGTCCCAACACTATTCGTCAGTTAGTCGAGTTTTGTTTATGTTTGTAGGCGGGAGTATAGCAATTATTTAAATTAATATAGTCATTTAATATAGCGAAAATGATTTTAATAACTATTCTCGCTCTTACTTTACAAGTTTTTGTTGTTAATTGTGATCCTACACCGATTGTCATGTGGCATGGAATGGGTAAATATACATTTTTTAAATATAATTAAATAAAGCTCTTTATTATTCTAACAATATTACTTTAGATCAACAATTTTATGCAAATATTATTAATTGTTCAATAATCTAAAACGCAGTATGCATCAGTAGCAATGAAATCTTATTTATTGAATCTAATCATAATAATATGCGTAATAATTTTATTTACATATAAATATATTATTTACTCTATCCCCCTTACCGCCTCTCACCTACCCAAAGGTCGACTGGCAGATAAAGCCTCACGGCTTTAAGTCCACCTTTTGTAAACTTACCATAAAGAATATAAATAAAATAAATAAGGAATAAATGCGCTGCTGCAAATTAAAAAAAACCTTTTTCACTACGTAATTGTTGTGTGTATTACCGCTTTACCAGATTTCCTTTTATTAATTTACAGGGGATGCTTGCTGCCTACCTTTTAGTTTAGGTGGGTTTAAGAATTTCTTAGAAGAACAAATACCTAATATTTATGTGTTATCATTGAGAATAGGGGATTCAATTCCGGCTGACATGGAACATGGTTATTTCATGTCACCAAATAAGCAGGTACAATATGTTTGCCAAAAACTGTCGGAAAATGAAAAATTGAAGGACGGTTTTAATGCTATTGGTTTCTCTCAGGGGAGTCAGTTTTTGTAAGTATTCTTTTTTTTACAAATAACAAATTAAATGTTCTTATTTATTTTTTTATTTTGGCATTGTGGCAAATTTACAATATTAAATAAATATTTGTAATACAAAACAGGCTGTGGGTTGAGACTAAAATTCAGTCAAATTAAAAATAGCTCCATAATTCTAGAAATTATAATAAAAGGTTCACAGAAGTCTGGAATCTCTGCCTATACTTGTGAAAATAAATATTTAACAAGTTTGTTTTCTAATAAAAATTATATACATAATTTTGTATATATATTATGTGTGTGTGTGTGTGTGTGTATATTGTAGTGTAATTTTGTATATATTAGTGTATAATGTTGTATATAGATTTATACATGGAGATATATACTAGAGAAGCAAACCTGATATGAAAAAAGCGTAAGCGGCCTACAAAAAACCTAAAAGTGACTACAGTCATCTTTTCTCTCCCGTCACATCGGGAGCGTTATTACATATCCAGTTGTATCAATGGGTTTGTATATTAATCTGTATAAACCATTTACAGGCGTGCAGTAGTCCAAAGATGT
The DNA here is from genome assembly GCA_948150575.1 of Tinea pellionella. Taxonomy (NCBI): domain Eukaryota; kingdom Metazoa; phylum Arthropoda; class Insecta; order Lepidoptera; family Tineidae; genus Tinea; species Tinea pellionella. The sequence continues at coordinate 6,044,607 of OX411256.1, forward strand.
GGTCACACGATACCAAAAATGAAAAATTTAATCACCCTCGGCGGTCAGCATCAGGGTGTATATGGTATACCTAATTGTGGGGCTCTGCAGCATGACACGTGTGATTATATTCGACGTTTACTTAATTATGCTGCATATAACAGGTTTGTATAAGTTAATACACTTTTGTCAACTTACTTTTTTACCGACTTCCAAAAAGGATATATAAGTTCATCGGTCGGCAGAGTGTTGTCACATGCCGAGATACAATGAAAAAAAAGCCTGATGTAAAGCTAGAGTGCGGTCCGTGAATGGAAACAACTGCTACTACAGAGAAATCTCTACGGGCAGCAGTCGCCTCCACTATACCGGCCTGAGGAGACGACAGTGCACACTCCTCTTTTATATACCTGGCTGCTTTCAAACTATTCCCGAAACGCGATAAGGTCACTTCACGGGTGTTACGAAAGTGGTGGTACTACCCCAGGTCGACAGACTGGACAAATAACCATCATCAGTCTGCCTACCAAATTTAATTTTTTTTTAAATTTTTTAAAATTAAATTTAATTATCTATTTAATTAAATATCGATAAAAAATTAGAAGGACCGCATTAATCTTTTTTCAATTTAATTCACCAGTTTCTTCTTTATTGTTGTACATAAACAGGTGTCAGGAAGTAAATAACTTATCGATATAACAAAAGCGGATGACATCTCTTTATGGGTTATGCATAATATTTTATTAGGGTTTAAACACACTCTAGACTTCTAGAGCATCGACTAAAAATTACGTATTAGTGGAATAAGAAGGCGTTAGTACAATCGCGTAAAGATATATTTTGTTCTGTAGACGAGCGCTTTTTGGTGGCGAATTTTCAGAAAGTACTAATTTCATAAATCAGAGCGGCCGTGGTCTAGCGGTAAGACGCGTGAACTCACGATCAATGAGACCCGTGTTCGAACCTCGCTAAAGACCGGTACCAATGTAACTTTGCTATATGTATTTTGGTCGCTCAGTGCCTATAGGCACTATTAAAGAGTGATAGGCAGACTGATGATGGTTATTTGTCCAGTCTGTCGTCCTGGGGCAGTACCACCACTTTCGAATGTAACATCCGTGAAGTGACCTTGTCGCGTTTCGGAGATAGTTTGAAAGTAACCAGGTATAAGAGGAGTGTGCACTGTCAATCTAGATGGTACATGCTCGTCTCCTCAAGCCGGCATAGTGGAGGCGACTGTAGCCCGTAGATATTTATCTGTGGTAGCAGTTGTTTCTGCTCATTAATCGCACTCTAGCTTTACATCAGGCGGTGTGTTGTCACATGTCGATCTACAATAAAAAAAAGATAATGTTATGCTATAAAATGGGGTCGAAGTAAATAAAATATTTATGTAGTGAGTCAATTTACAATACAATAATCAACAATGTAGAACGACCTTTATTCTAGTATTACGTGTATAGGTTACCAAATGTACACATAATAATGTTTATTCATACAATAGTTTGGATGGGAATAAGTTTTTTATTAAAACTTGATAAATGCATCAATTGTTATGAACTTTTTACTATTACACATTACGGTTCAATGATACCAACGTACTATGTATTGATAAGGGTTAGTGGTAGGCAGACTGATGATGGTTATTAGCCCAGTCTACCGTCCTGGTGTAGTAACGCCCGTTGTCGCGTTTCGGATTCAGTTTGGAAGTAACTGGACATAGCAAGAGGAGTGTGCTCTGTTAATCTGGATGGAGCACTCTTTGTTTCCTCATGCCGCCATAGCGGAGGTGACTGCTGTCTGCGGACGTGCTAAAACATAAAAAGTTTTTTTTTATTTTCTCATTGTAGCTCGACATGTGACAACACTTCGCCTGATGTAAAGCTAGAGTGCGGTCCATGAATGGAAACAACTGCTACCACAGAGAAATCTCTACGGGCTGCAGTCGCCTCGACTATGCCGGCTTGAGGAGACGAGCATGTACCATCTAGATTGACAGTGCACACTCCTCTCTTATACCTGGCTACTTTCAAACCATCATCAGTCTGCCTACCACTCTTTTTTTTGTTTTTTTTTTTGGTAGCAGTAATCTTGGCTCATGGACCGCACTTTTAACTTAACATGCTGAGTTACTATAACAAAGTAGTATTAATGACAGACTACTGTAAGTAAAAATATTAATTAGAAATTAGATTTGTTTGTTTATAAACTATGTTATTTGTACAAAAGTTAACGACGCAAAATATCTCTAAAGTCGTAGGTTATCTGTCATTTGTTTGACTCTTTCCAAGAAATCACTTCGATTTAATATTATTTCAAATAGATAAACACTTATTAAACAAATTGGAATAAATTATATAATGTGAAAGTTTCTTGATTTGTTCCCTGGTCACACTTTTAGTAACGTGGGGTCTCACAGGCCTGGAAACTGCACACGGAAACATATTTCCACTTATATGTATTTCTACACAGTTTTTACGTATGACTGACGAATGATTTTTATTTAAAGATTTCAATTAACTTTGCCACGTTAAGTTAAAGAGTTCAATAGAAATAAATTATTATTTTGACATATACGAGTATTATTGTCACTCGGCATGTGACAACACTCCGCCTGAAGTAAAGACACGGAAGACTGGGTTAATAACAGCGTTGCCAGACGTCCCGATTTTGGCGGAACGTCCCGATTTTTAAATCAAAATTAAATGTCCCGCTTCTCGGAATTGTGTGTGTATTGTGACGTCTCGGATGAGTATAAAGCTTACTATACTGTGTTGTAACTCACTCTTCAGACTATTATTTGAAATACCACATTTTTCTAACGGACACATTCCCCATACATTTTGATATAATCATCACAAATAAAATATATTTTTTATGGCTTTTTTTGCTATATATTGTCACGTAATTTAAAACTCAAATTAAAGATACATATTTAAACACTTCTGATTATATATGTTTTTACTATGTCCCGCTTTCGAAGAAGTTCCGAAATCCCGACTTGGTAAAAAAAATCTGGTAACGTTGGTTAATAACCATCATCAGTCTGCCTATTTACAGTTTCGTGTATTTAGGCCAGTAAAATTAGAAAAAACGTGAACATAATTACTTTCCTCTTAAAATTACTCAATATTATCTTGTGAATGAGTGACTGGTAAACTTTAGATTTTATGAAGGTCGCAATAAACTGCATATAATATGTAATATTTATGCTATTTCAAGTTCAAGTTTTATTATTAAATATTTACTTTTTACAATACATACGAGTATTTGTTCGACGTTTATTTGTTTACCGTATATTTGTCATTCGGTAAGTTAAAGTAATATTTTTAGGAAGATTTTATGGTACCACCTCTTTTGAATGTAACACCCGTGAAGTGACTGCCGTATTTCGGGAACAATTTAGAAGTAGCCAGGTATAGCGAGAGTCAATTTGATCAATTGTCTCCTCAAGCCGCCATAGCGGAGGCGATTGCTGCCTGTAGAAAGTCTGTAGTAGCAGTTGTTTCCGTTCATGGACCGGACTCTAGATTTACAGCATGCTTATATCATAGACATTGTGGCGACCAAAGTACATATAACATAGTTACCTGTCAGGATTTGAACACGGGTATCATTGGTTGCGAATTCGCTATTATTTTTAGACCACAATAATACTAGAAACCTTGTTAATTTAGTATCAATTAGATTATGAAAAAAAAAAAAGTACGCTCGGAGGATGTAGGTTCGATTCCAGGCTGTGTACGATTTTTTCCCTCTGCTGCACTTGGTCTCGGTTTTTGTTATAAATTATTTTTTGGCATTTTACTATGATGAAATTTAATATAATAAAAAGAGTTTTTAGTGGATTAGTGGTCAGAACATTCTTGCTTAGTCGTGGGTTCGAATCCCATCTCACTTTAGGTTGTTGTATTTTTCTAATATTTTTTTTTAAATTACAGTTGGATGCAACACTGGCTGGTCCAAGCAACGTATTGGCATGACCCATTGAACGAGTCAACATACAAACAGAAAAGCACGTTTTTATCTGATATAAACAATGAAATAAGTGTCAATAAAACGTACAACGAAAACTTGAACAAATTGGAACATTTTGTTATGGTTATGTTTGAAAATGACACAGTAGTTGATCCCAAAGAGACTGAGTGGTTCGGATTCTATGCGCCGGGGCAGGCTAAGAAGTTATTGTCTTTGAGGAAATCAGATATTTATTTGAAGGTAGGATTTAAAAAAAAAAGATGCACAAGTCGCCCCCGCTATGCAGGCCTGAGGAGATGAAACTGCACCATCCTGATTGACAGTCCATACTCCTCTCGTTATACCTGGCTACTTCTCGTAATTGATCCCGATACGCACGAGGTGTTGTTACATTAGGGCTATATGGGCTAATAACCGTCAACGGTCTGCCTACCACTCTTAAAAAGTTAAGCTAGTGTACCATTCACCTCTACCACAGAAGCAACAGTCGCCTCCGCTATGCCGGCTTAAGGAGACGTATGTGCACTATCCATTGGCACGGCGCAATCGTCTCGCGTTACTTGAAAGTGGTTGTACTACCTTAGGAAGGCAGACTGGATTTTTTTTTATTGTAGCTCGGCATGTGACAACACTCCGCCTGATGTAAAGCTAGAGTGCGGTCCATGAATGGAAACAACTGCTGCTACAGAGAAACCTGTGCGGGCAGCAGTCGCCTCCACTATGCCGGCTTGAGGAGATGAACATCTGCCATCTAGTGCACATTCCTCTCGTTATACCTGGATACTTTCAAACTATTCCCGAAACGCGACAAGGTCACTTCACAGGTGTTACATTTGAAAGTGGTGGTACTACCATATACCAATAACCATCATCAGTCTACCTACCCCTCTTAAATAGTAATAAATAAAAATGAATGTTTGTTTGTCAATTTTATAATAGTGTTCGTTTTTATATTTCAGGATAGGTTAGGGTTAAAGAAAATGGATAAAGCTGGGAAGCTAATCTTCCTGTCTACCCCTGGCAATCATTTACGATTTTCAGAAGAATGGTTTATTGCTAATATTATTAAGCCTTACTTAGTTTAAGCGGTTTTTTAAAAATAAACTCAAAACAATTAAAGTTTTTTATTAAGTGATAATAATTCAATCAAATAAGGTTTGCTTTCCATGGACGCCATTTTGTATTCAGTCGAATTTGTGAGGTTTTTTTTATGAAATATAATTATAAATTAATTTAAAAATATATATACTTTACATGATTATTAACGACTTTGTGTTTTCATTTCTAATCTATTAGAAGCTATATACGTGGTTAAATGTAGAACGGGATGTACCGTCAGCATTGAAAGAGGTTTTTTTCTATCTGTACATAATTGAACGTTGATAAATAGACTAGGAAATAGAATAGGTAAATTAAACAAAATTATAAAAGAACGCATTTATTATTAAAAAATAATATGACTTTATTAAACATTATTAGTACCACTCTTTATTTATTTATTTAATCAGGCACAGTTACAATTAGATATCAGTTATCGCTGACTTTCTAGTGGATTTAAACTATAGTGAAACTGAAAATCTTTTAACTAATAATTTATAGTTTTTTTATCTAAAAATTATGCAACACGTTTATGTGCAATACAGACTATAGTCTAGTACGGGGTCCTCAACTCATGTAATTTATGTTATGTTTTTATACCTAATAAAGATTTTTTATTTTTTTATCCCAAACATTCATCTAAATTAATTTGACACATTTTAATATGCTGACTAAGCTGTTCATTTTGATTACCTTTCATTTGAAACATGTTTGCATAGACGCGTAAATATTTGTTGTATTCAGAATTTTCGTTTATGTATGGACCATTCGAGTTCCTTATTCTATGTAAAGGATACTTCACGATACAACGCATCATGCAACGCTCTGCTATTTTGTAACTGAAATAGAAGACATAGTGTGTATTTTAATCAATACCACTATAATATCCATTTTCACCAAAAAGTCCGTTAAAATTACTTTAACTATTACTTATACGGCGACGTAATCGTTAAACTTTTACATTTGCGTTGCACCGTCGCGCCTGTAATCTTTGACGCTTACTTTAACGCTAACAGTAACCAGCGAATCTTGGCTGGTTAAAGTAATCGTCAAACCAATGTCACTAACGTCAAATGTATGAAAAGAAGCCAAATATGTTTGTCTATTATTGTTTCGGGATCAGCCACCCTTTTATAGTAACAATATGAATTTACAAGATATTGCAACGCGTGTGGAGTAAATGTGAACGTTTAACGGTTACGTCACGGTAAAAAGTAATAGTTAAAGTAACTTTCGGTGCAAATGGACGTTAAGAGACTACTTCCATCGGACTCCGTTCAACTCGCAACACTATATGTCATAGAGAAATGTTTCCACCGTAAACGAGTGAGCGAATTAAGACAAGTCCACTACATTCCACTGCAGGCTCTACACAGTTCCACTCATTATCCTTTCATGGTGGAAGACTGGCATCAAGGTCCCATAAAAAAGATCTTAACGTATATAGTTTTTATACAAATAAAATTGGCTTGGCATATGTAATAAATAACACTTCGCTTGGTGTAAAGCAAGAGCGCGGTCCATGAGCGGAAACAACTGTTTCTACAGATATATTTCTGCAAGAAACAGCCGCCTCCACTATGCCAGAAAGTGGTTATACTACCCTACGACGGTAGACTGGGCTAATAACCATCATCAGTCAACATGTTGCTATTATTAGGTACAACATAATTCCATTATTACACACTAACACTAGAAGAACGGAGTACACGTATATATCCTATAAGAGAGGAGTATGCACTGTCAATCTAGATGGTACAAGCTCATCTCCTCAAGCCGGCAGAGTGGAGGCGACTGCTGCCCGTAGAGATTTGTCCGTACTCTAGCTTTACATCACACGGAGTCTTGTCACATGCCGAGCTACAATAAAAAAATAAATAAATTTAGGAAAATAGCTTCGATCTCCAGATGTCAGTCAAAATATATTAATCATAATTACATTATGTTAAACTTACTCATAATCATTAATGCAATTAAATCTGACGCATTTGTAACCTCCGTCCACAGCTAATTCTTTAGATTTTTCAGCTAGCAACACTGCGAGACCCTGTCTTCTAAACTCTGGCAACACTGTTAACATTTTTATCTGTAAAAGAAAACACTATTTGGATCATATTGTAATATAATGAAGAATTTAGGAAACATTTTAAATTATTAATAAACCATAAACCGCAATAACCTCAATAATTTAATTATCTTTTTTTTTTTTGGCATTTTTAATGTTGAATTTGTTTTTATAAGTTCTCCTTTGTAGGCCCCTAACGTCTATTTGATATTAATATAATTAGAAGATAAAGAATTACAATTATTTAAATAAATGTACAAAATAATTATTTTGTCATAAACACGGAGGTTAGCTGGAAGAGAATGCTAATTAGCATTAAGTTCGCCTGTGTGCACGCTACACTAAGCTTTAAATAAATAAATACGAGTAAATAATTATTTATAAATTACCTCAAATATTTTCGATAGTTGTAACGATTTCCATAAGTTTGGTGTTTCATCAAGTTTTGCCATAAATGATAAAAGATCTTTTAAATTGATATCCTAAAATATTTTACTAAAACTAGTTAAAGATAACCTTCAATTTTAATTCTAGGACTAGATGACTTAAAGAGCGGCCGTGGTCTAGCGGTAAGACGCGTAAACTCACGATCGATGAGCCCTGGTGTTCGAACCTCGCTAATTCTGACCGGTATTGGTACCTTTGTTATATGTACTTTGATCGTTCAGTGCCTATATATACCTATACTATATACACTATTAAAGTGTGGTAGGCAGACTTATGATGGTTACTAGGTCAGTGTACCGTCCACCACTCGTAAAGTGACCTTGTCGCGTTTCGGGGAAAGTAGTCATGTATAGCAAGAGGAGTGTGCACTGTCAAATGTCAATATCATAGAAAAAACATCTGTAGGCCTGTCTTCAGAGACTAATATGTCACGTCGCCATATTTGATAACATGATAAGAAAACTGTCTACCCAAGAATAACATTAAAATTCGTAATTTTTAAAAACCTTACTTGTCTATAAAAAGCAAAATTATATAAATTCTGAACTTCAACAGGCGCGGACACAAAATTTACGCATATACCAGCTATGGAACCATCTTCAGCTGTAGCATATAAAGAATTACCTAAAAAATATTCGGTTTAAAGATTATGACGACGCTACTCTAGTGAGATACTAGGTGCTCCGTCGATGGATGATGCATATCCTCTTCTGAAGCAAAGGCGGTGGTTTCGACTCATTCGATCGCACTTTAGCCTCACACCAAGCGGAGTGTAGTCACCATGTCGAGCTACAATTAAAAAAAACATAAAACCTTGTTTCAAAACAACCCGCAAATATTCATCAATTGCATGATCCTGTGTTATATTTATATGGCGATATTTCACAAAAACGTGCTCCTTTAAATAGAATTCCTTAATAATACTAATCACAGACGATTGGATATCCTTTGCTATTGGATTTATTGTGAAATTATTTGGCTAAAACAATGATTAATACTAAGTTAGAAGCGGCCGTGGTCTAGCGGTAAGACGCGTGAACTCACGATCGATGAGACCCGTGTTCGAACCTCGCTAATTCTGACCGGTACCAATGTAACTTTGTTATATGTACTTTGGTCGCTCAATGCCTATAGGCACTATTAAAGAGTGGTAGGCGGTCTGGTGATGGTTATTTGTCCAGTCTGCCGTCCTGGGGTAGTACCACCACTTTCGAATGTAACACCCGTGAAGTGACTTTGTCGCGTTTCGGGAATAGTTTGAAAGTAGCCAGGTATAACGAGAGGAGTGTGCACTGTCAATCTAAGATGGTACATGCTCGTCTCTTCAAGCCGGCATAGTGGAGGCGACTGCTATCCGCATAGGTTTTTCTGTAGTAGCAGTTGTTTCCATTTATGGACCGCACTCTAGCTTTACATCAGGCGGAGTGTTGTCACATGCCGCGCTATAATATTAATTAGAAAAAAAGTTTATTTAGTGTGGACCGTTATATTCAGCGAACGCTAAATAGCGCATTAGCGTTGTGTTTTAAGTTCGCTAGTTATACTGGAGACTGATTTTAAGTTTGTGTATAGAAATGTGTATTGATCAAAAAGGAATACTTTTCAGGGTAGGATGAGACGCCTCTGTGAAAAATTGACTTAGGGTGGAACGCATGTAAGTTGTTTCCATATTATTAATTGTAGTTAAGATTACCAAAATCCGAGTGTTCCCACGGACTACGGATGACGTGAAAAAATAAACCCTAATATTAGAATATTTTCAGATGTACATACCGTATCACGTTTAATTAATTTGTGTATTCCAAACACACTATGACAATGTTTAACATTTAACAATGGTAATATTTTTATTGATCTAAATAAAGGAATCATTTTAAACAAAAATTTTGCTCCGATTTTAGCTTAGCTTGATTATTTAATTTGTCACTTTGACATTTATTTGACTAAGTATTACATAAAAAAATCTTCTATATTTATCGTATTGGGCATTGAGATATATACTAGAGGAGCAAACCTCATACATTTGACATGAAAAAGGCGTAGGTCGTTTCAAACGATTTGACAATGTCAATTTTGGTGTTATCCAACTGACCTAAATGTGGCTGTGGGCATATCTTCACTCGCCTCACATTGGGAGCGTTATTGCTTATCTAGTTGTATATATCAATGGTATTGGGGTAGTGTCATCATTTATGATAACCAGTGAAGTGACCTAGTCGCCTTTAGGATCAGCTTAGATGTCACCAGGACGAGAGGAGTTAAGCCAGCATGAACCGTCCGCTCATGAACCATCGAAAAAAGTTAGATGAGTGCATGATATGCATGACTAGAAGATGATAAATTATACCTAGAACGCGGGTCGGTATAGTGGAGTTTATTAAACAAGCGATAGATGTTAAAGAGGCGGAAAATACGTGCAAAGATCGTAAAAGGTTGCGATCAATTTTCTCGGCTAGCTATTAGAGGACAGACCTTAAAACTTTGCGATACTTCCAGTGGATAATTATTGGATTAAATCAGTCCCGGTTAGAGTTCAAACGCGGTACTAAAGGTTCTCAGACACCTTAAACTAATTTTTAAATCACTTTTAATACATAATTACATTTAATTGCCAGAATCCTTCTACCCGTTACGAATAGGTTAGGTTAGATTTAGGTTTGTATCCATCTAATGCAAGAGCCGAGCGAAGCGAGGCGATTGCCACCCACTTATCCCTGTACCCATTACGAATAGGTTAGTTGCATTTAAAGCTTTAGATGAAAGTGGTACCAAATTGAAGCTTTAACTGTGTCTGATTTAACGCAATAATTATTTACTCGAATTTCTAAGGTCTCCAGATAAAATCGTAACCATTTTCTCTGCTTAAATAGGGAATTAAACTCGAGACTTCTGCGTAACAGACGCGTTAATAAAAATTAATTAAGTATTATCATTTTTAATATACGTAAACAATAGTGTGATGCTTGTACAAGTAGCAAGAACAATTTTTTAATCACACACGAAGGTGATACGCTACGGTACCTACGCTACGATCTTAAATAATGAAAGCTCACATCTCACCCTCTATTCTGAGTCAGTAATTATTTCTTAGTAGGCGTTCGTCTTTTTTTCATTTTCACGTGGTATTTTTTTCACCTGCATTCAAATAAGGACGTTTATAAACTAATTATATTTAACTAAGTCCTATTAATACAATAATAAAACTATCTACAAGCAATATCTATAAAATTAATTCTATTACATTCTTTGGGTGAAACCAAGTCTTATTGCGTGTGCTATCGAGTACAAAATTTGCTAACAATTTTTACTGAACAATTGCATATAACGTTAAAAATAATAATTTAACTAAATTAATAAAATAATAATAATAAAAAAAAACTAATATCTAAAATAAGAGAGGAGTGTGCACTGTCAATCTAGATGGTACATGCTCGTCTCCTCAAGCCGGCATAGTGGAGGCGACTGCAGCTCGTAGAGATTTCTCTGTGGTAGCAGTTGTTTCCATTCATGGACCGCACTCTAGCTTTACACCAGGCGGAGTGTTGTCACATGTCGAGCTACAATAAAAAAAAAAAAGTATTACGATTTACACTACACTATCGCGGTTATTATTTATGAGATGAATGCAAAGCTTTCCGTCGTGAATTAAAATAATTAAAAATATACTAAAATTTAGTTTGCAAAAACAAAATTATTGTATTTATGTTTATCTAAAAACTGTAGTATAAAATGTACAAAAATATTCATAACAGTTTATAGAAAAAAAAACAGAATTAATTTTAATTTGTTCACGTCCTAAATATATGATGTGGTGTAGATAGTGCATTAGTTGATGACGTCACGGGTTAGGTGGCAGCTCTCGTAACATGCAGAGGTGTCTAAATTAGTGTTCTTCTTATAGTCTTTTTACTAGACTTTAGAACAATACTAGAAATAGCGAATGTTTTTTTAGTCATGTTAGCATGCTCTTTGCTACGGAGTAGTATGATTAGTTTTAGGTACATTCAATTTTCTTATACACACGAAGGTCTAATTGCACCAAAAGGCCCGTTAAAGTTACTTTGACTGTATATATATATATCGTATAAATTCATATCGTTATCGATAAAAGGGTGGCTGATGTAATTAGGAGTACATTCCCGAAAATATAATAGAAAAACATATTTGGCCTCTTTTCATACTTGACTTTAGTGACATGGGTTTAACTATTAGCCAAAATTCGCTGGTTACTGTTAGCGTTAAAGTAATCGTCAAAACAGACAGGTTTTTTTGAACCAACCAAATTTTAATTTTAACCATTACTTAACGTGAAAGTAATAGTTAAGTCATGTGGTGCAATTGGGCCTTAAAGCTACGAATCCACCAGTGGTAAAGCGAAAACTAAGTCCATTAAGATCGAACGACCGGCCATTAAAAACCAAAGAAACTTAAATAAATACCCACGCGTTTTGGATTATAAACGTTGCATTATGCAATTGTAAATTAAACACAAAATCCTATGCGTTTTACATCCATTACCTATTTCAGACACGCTTCTGTATATGTGTATGTATTCCGTATTCATTGGTAACATGTATGTATCCATTGGTAATGAGCGATCGAAGTTGAACCTGCAACACTTTAGAAAATAATTAATCGTATGAGCTCATAGAAGCTTGAGACACGCCCACCTTATCTTTAGTCAATTTGTGTTTCATCAACGAACTTATTCTTGTTGGCGTTATAACAATTTGCCAGTGTCAAAGTAAATATTTTTGCATCAAGTTAATAACATTGTGCATCACGAGTCATTCATTCATCACACCAAACAGTCAGGTCAAGTCTCAGTCATGTCAAAAATTATTCCAGTAAAGTGATAGAATCTTTACTGAAACTTCCTAGGGAGTTTTGGAGGGAAAATGGAAACAGAGGTTCACTTCATTTGAATTGTTTGCCCACACTCGCGCACGTTAATAATGCACCATTATTACACATTAACACTCGAAGAAACACAAGTTTAGGAAAATAATTCAAAACAGATAACCTGACGTCTCAAGATGGCCGCCAAAACTCCAGCAACGAACTTATTCTTGAACATCATAAACATAAATAGTTCCTTAAGTAGAGTAGCCATAGCAGTGAACTATAGCTAAAATTACCGTTTAAAATAATATAAAATATTGTATTCTGAGTTCGGACACTTTTTTACACGGCCAGTATGATAGATATATTCGTATTTCATAAAACAAAAGGATATAAACAATGGAAACTTTTTTGGCTCACCAAACAGAGCAGCGAGAGTAGGTAAATGTGAAATAAAACTGCTATTTTATCGACAGGGTTGACACATTCAAGAATCTAATAATTGAAAAAAAAGCGAATTTTATTGTGCCAAATTTTTCATAATTTATTAGTTAAATTATGAAAATATATTTCTAAAAAAAAAACAAAACTGAAATTAAAAGTACAATTACCTATATTAATTAGTAGCGTATAAATAAACTTTAATTTTATAAACTCTACTAAAAGTGTTATTATTTATTATTTCATTAATTATAAATACTTGAAAGTGTTGATAATAAAGTTAGCAACCCTTTTGTAGCGAATTTTGTAGAAACGGTTGTTATTGCTAAATTGAACATTGTTTCGGCAGTGGTTTTAGGAATATGAACACGCCAAATGAAAAGCTTTTCAGTTTGAGAAAACTAAATGTTAGTGAAGTGCATTCGACTATTTTCAGTGTACATATTTCTTATTATATCTACTTCTTTATTGTTACTGATAACCGCACCCTGGCCAATGTAAGCAAGGGTGCAGTCTAGGATGGAACACGCTTATGCCCGCCTTCCTCTGCGAACGGAGTGGGATCCGTAATGCCTCCTTTGAACTCGCAATGGTAATCTTCATAGAAGCGCCAAAAGAGTGAGCGGAACTCAGTCATTTCCCTCGGATCAATTTGTGCACTATCCCTATCAAGGCAGCATAGTAGAGGCGATTGCTGCATGCAGTTGTTCGGTTCATGGACCATAGTCTAGCTTATCATCAGGCTAGGAGCTTTGTCATCCGGTACCGTTTGTAACTGCACTCTAAATTATCGTATGTATTGTACGCATATTTCTATGGTGTTTATAAACAATACCAGTGCTGCAGTGGTCCAGTCGCCTTGATAACACGCTGCCCGCTGGACGAAGATACTTAGACTCAACAATTTTGATACATAACTCAATAAAACATGAGAATATTTTTTGTTTGTTTTTCTTAAGTGTTATGCAGACGTACGAGTTTACAAGAGTTTAAAAACACTGCAGACGGAGAAACTTAGGGGTTAAAATCAAAAGCCAATCGATAGTTGTCACTCGATCGAATCGAAAAACAAGATATATGGGATTTGACGTTTCGTTTTTGATGACAGTGAAACGTCAAATCTTATACATTTTGTTTTCGATTCGATCGAGTGACAACTAGCTTTAGCTGATCATATTTTCTTCTCCTGTCCCCTATATGACCGCTCTGACTTCCTAAAATTTATTCACAAATCTATTCCTTGCTCTACTAACATTTCTAACCTTCTCTCCATCTCGTTATCATCTCCTGCTATTCTTCATTCTATCGCTAAATTCATTACTTTAAATAAAATTCAACTATAGTTCTTCATTCATATGAAAAATTCATCCCTTTTTTGTTTCTTTCATTTTCTGTCGGTTTTAACGTGATGCTGGCAAAATGCCTAGGGCGAATGCCATTAAAAAAAAAAAAACTAGCTTTAGACTTTAGCCCCAGTTTTCAATTGTCGAAATCAGTGATAAAATAAATTCCTAATTGCCTATGTAACTTATAATACAAAGTACCAGTCGTCTCAAATCAACTTTCTGTAACCGAGGTCGAGCGAGCGGATGAATTCGAAACAGTTTTTTTTAAATTGTAGCTCGATATATGACAACATTCCTAACCTAGAGTACGATCTATGAAACAACTGCAACTGCAGTGAAATTTATGTAGGAAGCAATCGCCTTCTCTATGCCGGCTTGTAGAGACCACCATCAGTCATTGCACCATCAGGTTGACAGTACACACTCTTCTCGTTACGACGAATAGCCTTTCGACGTTGTAATGTTTTATTGTTATTGAAATATCAAAACCAAAAGTTAGTCTCTGATATGTGGATAACTTGGACAGTCTTTTTCTAAGATATGAGGCGGATTGTCCATTAAACAATAGTACTTTTCAGGAAAGAATATCCTAAAATTCAAGGCACTTTCATAACAAAACAAAATATTTTATCCTTTCATTGTACTTAGACAAATATAGCAATAAAAAAGTTCTACATCTATATAAAAATTAATGATTCTTCGTTTATTTGTCTCATAGATATGCGTTTTAGATAAACTGTTTATAGAGGAATAATTCCCCGAGCCGGCATGGCGGAGGATTTTTCGATGCTGTTTCCATTCATTCTACTCTAGCTTCAAATCAAGTTGTCATATCCCGAGCTACAGTAAAATAATATATTTATAGGCTATTGGGGTATTATGAAAAGATTGGATATATCCGAGCAAAAACATTTTAATTTGTAGTCAAAACAAAATTATTATCATTTATAAAAAGCAGATTTTAATGAATTAAATTCATTGTGTTGTAAAACATCATCTGCCATTCAATGACTTTCAGACAAAGCATCTACTGTATTATTTTATATAACATAATAATTTTATTATAAGACAACATTTGTTCCCACACTTAAATCGACCTTGTTTTTGTAAAAATAGAGATGTAAATTGCGTGCTACATTTTTGTGTTAATGATGTTTTGAAGTCGATTTATAATACAAAGGGGATGGACGGGGCGTGTCTGCTCACTGCAAATATAATCAAGCGCTCTGATTGAATTGGAGAGAATAGACACATTTGAAGCTATTATACATTCTATTTTAATATTGTAATTAAAAACAATAATACATTAATATTACTTTATTACTTCCAAATTATCGTTATTAAATTAGCTCAGTCTATCGTAATACACCCCTATTACCACCATGAAGTGACTTAATCGCGTTTTGTGGTATAGCGGAGGCGGGTAGTGATTTCTTTATAGGTAGCAGTAGTCTCTCTAGCATCGGGCAGACGACATTCCTGAGTTTATATGTATATAAAAATATATTTCATTTTTTAAATATCAAACTTGTGATTGGGGTCCTCTGTGCACAGGCCCAAGAGGCCCGGGCCTGGAAGCCCCTATAGTTCTCGAAGATACTACACAAAAAATATTAACAATATTAGGTAGTTGTAATTACGAGTATATTAATTCACACACAAAAATAGAACGAATATTAAGTTATAACTTATATAACAATACTATGTTTATAAGGTATCTTACTCTGGGACCAGGGCCCTCTGATCTTGACATATATTCCTGTTTATGACATCAATATATTGAAATGTACTGTTAGAAAATATAAAAGAACAGAACTAGGTACGTATTTAAACCACAATATAGGTGATTACCTCAAAATTAATGAATAGGATTACCTAATGAATAGATTCAATTTGTGTTTAGATTTAGAGTAATGCTTTGCAAGATCTGCGGTCTGCGGTCACTATCTACTATAATACTATCACGTTATTTAATACTAATTAATCTAAAGGTAATTAACATATTTAATATATGTATATTAATCTAAATATAACATAATATGTTTAAAACATATTTATGACACCGGGACTAGATCTAAATTTGTTTTTGTATTTAAATAAATCTTTGTTTCGTATGGGAATCAAACTCGTGATCTACGCGTGATTTAATTTTACATGGTGACTGCCGCCACAGAGAAACGTCTCCACTACCCCGACCCTGGATGTCTACTCAAAAGTTTTTATTGTACCTCGGCATAAGACAACACCTCGCCTGATGTAAAGCTAGAGTGCAGTCCATAAACGAAAATAACTGCTAGTACAGATAAATTCCAACCTCCTTCACTATGCCGGCTTGAGGAGACGAATGTACACCATCCAAATTGACAGTACACACTCCTCTCGTAATACCTGTTTCCGAAACGCAAAATCACTTTCTGTTACATTCGAAAGTGGGGATACTCTTGTTTTAATCCAGCTATTATCAACATAAGAGAAATTGAAACTAAAATAAATAAATTGATTACAATTATAAATAATAAAACGGAGCTTAAATTTTGAAAGACATTCACAGATTCATTAAACTGATAACTTAAGTAATTCCAAATGACTGCGAATTAAGCAAATTGTCTAATTCAAAAGAGAGAGGACGAATGATAAATTTTGGCTAACTTTTGCGGACTGTATGTAAGTATAATAAAAGTAATTACTTCAAAGCTGAAACTAGGGTGACCATTTAATTAAATTTGTACCTAAAAAATAAATGGACAGAAGACCTATGTATAAATGTATAAATACGCATAAATAATAAAATAAAGGTTCACTATTTGTATAGTTTATCTTTATAGAGTAGTAGATAAATTGGTGATGGTTACTAGCCCAGTCTGCCGTCCGGTGTAGTAACTAGAGAGTGAAGAGACTAGTCAAGGTTTAGAAATCGGCTTGAAAGTAGGCGGGGATAACGAGAGGAATGTGCACTACCAACCTGGTGCATATTCATCTCCTCAAGCCGGCATGACGGAGGTGATTGCTGCCTGCAGACATTTTTCTGTATTAGCCGTTGCTTTCGCTATGGATCGCACTTCATGTATTCTCCGGGACCCAACTGGACCGCGCCGCTTTGTGGCTCTACAGTGTGGTTACTGTCATATAAATCAATAAACAATATTTTTGACAGTCCGCTCGGTTTCGTCCTAAAGGCGGACAGATGTCCGTTAGAATTCATGGTCACATGATTTTTAACCCCATCTGGAAAATTCCACGTTAATTAATGGAATGCCGTCCGAATGTTTCTGGATTTCCCAGGCCGACGTATTTAATTATTTGAAACAAACTTTTTTGCTACTCTTGGTTTGGACGATAAGGTTATACGTGTTTCATTTAGGTACATTTCGCATCGGATTTTTTAACTGATTTTAGCGAAGCCTTTCCGCTCAAACCACTAAGGTAGACTAAAGCTTCACTAAAGCTTCGAAGAGTAATACACTTTTTTCCCGAAAAAGTCTATCTAGATTTTGCATATATTTTTAAAAGCTAAAATGCTTCTAAAATTAGAAATTGCAGACATTAATCAACTGTGAAGAACACGATTTCCATTTATTTATATGCCGCAGGAATAAGCGAAGATATCGCCACCCTCCACGATATCTACACACCTTTTCCACTAATTTCATCCGTCTTATCATTTTCTCGGTCTTTATTTTTATTGATGATCAGTTGGCCAGTTCGTTACGCGGAGATCTAGATTCGATTCTCGCGATCAATGGAGACGTTTATTAGTATTTGTAATCATCAATTATCATGCCTTTTTCTATATTTGTAATATGATTTATAAAAAAATACGTAATTGTTTCATATCTGGGAATACCCAGATAAAAATAGGTTTATGTTGTCCTTGTTTGAGGTCAAAGTTTACCTATATACAATAAAAAATATAGCTACATATTTCATAATGTAAAGTGGTGTGGTGTAGCGTCAGATGGAGTAGCGTGTTATAGGTATAGATATTATTAAGTTACTCCTCCATGCAGTCAAGGTTTGAACAATAGGCATTGTATTAATAGGAGCACACAAAGCAATGATTGTATTCCGCACCGACAAGAAAATTAAATGCATCCACCCCGAATATTGCTAACACAAACGGGTTGTTATTAAAATGAAAATACTATGATTAAAAAAATAGGGTGAGACGGGAAATAAAGATTTGCTAAGTGAATGATAAATCAAGATACCTCCTTCAATATAAAATGGTATAAATGGTATAAAAATTAATTAAATTGTTGTACCAACATTGCTATAAATGACTATAATATTTTACTAATGAGGGAACTATAATATAGGAAATAAATCTATAAACACTGCCATTCTAAGGAATAATTCAAAATGCGTTCTATGAATGACAACTGCTATCAGAGAAGATGTGTGATAGGAGTCGTTTCGAGTTGATCTCAAAACGCGGCCTTCTTGCTTCTCGGTTGTTACACTTCATAGTGATGGCAAATACTACACCAAGGGCCGTCTTTCAAGATCAAGGGACCCTAGGTCCAGAGTATAATAGCCCTCCTCCCACTTAAATTTTTTTTTTTTTTTTTTTTTTTTTATTTTGGCACGACATGTGACCTCGACTGGTCTGATGGTAAACGCAGTGGAGGTCCATGAGCATTGACGACTAGAGAACCGCTCGCACGGTGGCTCCAGTCGCCATCACTATGCCGGCCTGAGAAGGTGCTTTTTCACGCTCCGCTTGAAGGATCCAAGGTGAAAGGATTGGGAGAATACATGGGAGGGCAAAGCATTCCACTTGTCAATTGTGCGATTGTCTTCTTTTTCCAATTTTCTTGTCTTTTACTGTTTGATATGGTAAATTATTGCGAAAAAATGCCTCCACTCTCTGTGCTATATTAAATTAACTAGCATCGATTCGCTACGTTGTACGCGAAATACAAAATATTAAGGTAGCACCCCACTATCCTAGCTTGTACGTAATCATGATTGTTTTAAGCACTACACGTTAAAGAGTGGTAGGCAGACTGTTGAGGGTAGTACCACCACTTTCGAATATAACACCCGTGAATTGACTTTCGGGAATAGTCTGAAAGTAGCCAAGTATAACCAGAGGAGTGTGCACTGTCAACCTAAATAGTACATGCTCGTGTCCTCAAGCCGGCGTAGTGGAGGTGACTGCTGATTGCACAGGTTTCTCTATAGTAGCAGTTGCATGGGCCCGTGCCCATGTAATAACCATTATAAGTATACCTACGACTCATTAATGTAGATAATGAAGTAAAATGCTTTTAAGTCCAGTAAGCAATCTAGGATAATATAATAACAGTGTTTCTCCCAGGACTATAACAATGAAGCCTAGCTTTTTGTAGACATTGCGGCAACTGAGATTAGTCCAGGCTTCCACAGTTGAGTTAATAATGCTGATCCTGTGGGGAACACAAAGGAGCGAGTTTTGCGTCGAGACTTTGCAGTATTTTCGTTGTGAATTGATGCTCTACTTTAAATACTCAAAAAATTACATAATGCAATAACATAACGCTAACAAGAATGCCCATTTCCTATTGGCTGTCAACACTAGTCGCAAGAAAAGTGATAGAAAATCTATACGATTTTAGTCTACTCCATTCGAAAATTGTCCAACGATGACTTATAATATCGTTCAAAATCTGACTACCGGCTATATTGTTGTCAATATTGTTCGCGTGGGTAAAAGGCATTACACACACACACAGAGAGAGAGAGAGAGAGAGAGAGGGAGAGAGAGAATAGAGTCTGGCATTCTAGGCATGAGTATGTATTATTTGGGTACTTGTTATTATTACTAATTGATTACTTAGGTAGGATAATAGATTATGAAGCAATTTATGTTGCAAATGTAATGTTATAAGGCAAGTAGACAACACATCGAGTCAGACCGACTGTACAAAAATGAATTTCGATGAATGAATGAATAAAATATATTACGCAAATGTGTTTCCTTTTGTGTACTTTTATTTGTAAGACTGAATATTTTAACTGTTTTGTTAGTACTGGACTTTTCATTTAATCTCTCCCGCTTCTCTCCTCCATTCTACCCTCTCCGACTCCACGGAGGTACCTATAAAATTATATACATATACAACAATATATACGTACTTTTTTATTGGTTATTATAGTTTTTTTTTTGAAGACGTGAATGCATGCAACTACTAATTAAATATATTTATGTACATAGATTTAAATATGCCAAGGTTTTCTCAAATGCCAATCTATTTATCTTTAGCTATTTATAACTTACACATTAATAATATTTATTAAATTAATAATTCGTTTTTTATTAACTAAAATTATTTTAAACCAGTTTGTTTTAACAATAATAATATAATATTTATCAAATATTCAATGAATACATTAAAGTTATTTTTTATTATTTTTATGTTTTCATAATACAAAAAAGTTTGAAAAGCGCTGAAGGTATACGAGCTTTAAAAATTACAAAATGAAAATCGCGGCTCGGCGCCGCTGAATACATTAATATTGAATATTGAATACTTTTTTACGAATATTAAATATATTTCAGTTGTATTATATCGAATGGCAGCATCATTGAAAATGAGGAACGATCGAAATCTGTTTCAAAAGAATTTATTATTGTTAAGTAATGAAAAATACGTTTTCATGTATTACAGGCTACAGAAGACTGTTAATATTTGCTTTATTAACATAAATATATATTAAATTATTTAACTGTTTACATTTTGTACAAAAGTGATCGTGGCTAGTAGGTGTCGGCTTTAAGTACGAGTAATGTCAACTTTGTCTCAGTGCCTATGTATAATAATTATAACAATTTGGGAAAAAATTCAACAAAATATATTCTAAGGAATAATTTAGTTACGTTACATATAATTTTTAACCTATTTTAAACTAATTACAATACAATACAATTGTCACACCTTTTTAAGCTAATTAAGATTATAAATAATACTTACTGCGATTAAAGTAGGTATACTTTGGTATAGTAGGTATACATACATAAATAATTAATTGTTACAATTTACATTTTAATCTCTAGGCATCTCATCAAGCCGGCATTAGCAGAGGCGACTGCTGTCTGCAGATCCCTCTCTCTGACAGCAGTCGCCTCCGTTCATGGATCGCACTTTAGCTTAACATCAGGCGGAGTGCTAAAATGTAGGTTACAAAATTTAAAATAAAATAAAATATCAATGAAAAGAATCAATTATCAAACATCCGAATTAAATCTTTAAAAGTGATTAAAAAAACACACACCGCCCCTATAATAGTTGGTATTAATCACATGAACTCATTTCAATGACTATTTACTAGTGATGTAATTTTTTATCGATAATTTAATTATTTACCAGATTTTTGGAAATTAAATTTTAGATAGTTCAGTTACATTAGGTATTTATATATTATACATATATTGCAATAAACATGTATGATTTGGTAGCTTTATTTATAGTTAAAAATAAAATAATACTTACCCTATTAATTATTATTATTTCTACCATATATTTCTACGTACACGTGTGAAATTGGCCCCGTGCGTTATAAAAATTAAAAAATACGATTTCGACTTTGGGCGATTTCGAAATTGGATAGCATTTTGAGTTATTTGAGTCTTAAAATAAATTGAAAGTCTTAGGGGAGCAAACAGAGCTCTAAATTGAATTTGTGCAGGTAAAACATCGATGTTTTTTAAATTATGGTACATCACTATCAGATACAGATTACATCGCTGCTGGTGCAATACAGCAATCACATTAACAACTGGTAACCCTAAAATAGTAATCTGCTTAACAAAAGAATCATCGATAATTACTAAGTCTACGATATGTACAATGCACATATGTAGTCTTGGGGGAACAATTTGTTTACACTCGCGTACAAAAATATTAGGACTGCCTTATTTATAAATTATAAATAAAAGTTTTGGTGTTTCTATGTCCATACAGTTTATTATATCTATACCGGGTAATAGATACTATTATGTAAATGTAAAAGTAACTCTGTTTGTTTATTACCTTCAACCACTAAGCAGATTACGTCTAAGCCGTCTAGGCATTCGCCTAAGAGAAATGGGCCCACAATTTTTTTCTCGAGTTTATCGATGATTTTTAGTTAATTTTATCTTATTTATTTAGAAAAATAATCTACTTTTTTATTACCAATCAGTTTTAATTTTTTCACCCGGGTTATTGAATAATTAGATGTTTTCTGATGCAATATTTGAGGTTATTATTATTTTAAATGCTATAATAATTGATAATATCTGTTTTTATGTAATTAAACATTGTCCATTAATTGGTAAATATTGTGTTGATATAATTAAAATGAATTAATAAAAAAATAAGATATTGTTTTGTTACCAAACTATTAGGTATCAAGTGGGCCCGTAAATAGGCATTCTCTTTGGGAAGAAGATAGATGTTTGAATGGGGAACCGTTCACAAGTTAGTAATGAAAATAGGGAGCAACCATACGCACAGCGGCAGATGTACACAACATCACTCCAAAATAAGGTATGTAACTCTAACATTGCCCACCAGTGTAAAGTGCCATACAAAACTTCGAGGGGATAAATTGTTTTCATATTAATTGTTTGTCAACAAAATCGAAAAGAATCACCATAAACGTGTTATTCTTGAAAGGTTGTAACATAGCTAAGTATATCTTCCCCATTTACATAAATACGAGTACTAAGAAGTAGGTAGACTGATGCTGGTTATTTGTCGAGTCTGCCGTCCTGGGGTAGTACCACCACTTTCGAATGTAAAACCCGAGAAGTGACCTTGTCGCGTTTCGGAAATAGTTTCAAAGTAGCCAGGTATAACGAGAGGAGTGCACAACTGTCAATTTAGATGGTACGTGCTCGATTCCTCAAGCCGGCATATGCGACTGCTGCCCGCACAGGTTCCTCTGTAGTAACAGTTGTTTCCTTTCATGGACCGCACTCTAGCTTTACATCAGGCGGAGTGTTATCACATGCCGAGCTACAATAAAAGAAAATCACATTAGCATCGCTATTTTCGCCATAAATACTAACTTGGAAGTAGCCCAATATAACTAGAGGATGACGTGCCAGTTATAACGTGAGGAACCGAGGAGTTTACCGTGTCGATGGATGATGCATATTAATCTCCTTGTGAAACATTTCTCAACAGTTGATCTATTGCCTACCACTCTTAAAAATATAACTATAAATATTCTTACCATAAATTGAAATACCTATCGACAATTTCAACAAATCAAGTCCGGATATTATTCTACCGAGTTATGGCACAATGGAGAGCAGCTTCTGATTACATTGCAGCCTCGAAAACTGATTTACAGCTGTGCAGTTATTATATAGTTCAGGTGCGGAATGAAGCCCCTCACGATATAGGGTAAAGGCACCAATCATAAACAATGTTAATAATATCTTTACAATTTACAAATAATATTAATAAAAACAATGAAAATTATTTTAAATAGCAAATAATTCGAAATTAAAACTCGGTCTTAATATGTTAAGGGTTTAAGCAATAATTTTTAATTAATTCCAAAAACACTAATTAACTTCCTATAGCTTAATGCGGCCAGACTCTGAGTTATAGTTTGCGGCCCATGAGCGGAGATGTCTGTAAGCGACAGTAGGCTTAAGTCGGTTTAAGTAGACCAATTTGCACTATCCACGTAACACTACAGCTACTTCATTGTAAACTGAAAGGTGTCACCGTACGTCAATGTACTAAATAACTTTAAGTGCATAAAAATGGAGGCAGTGACAAATACATGACATTTTAACACGGCAGCCAATTTAATATGGCGAGTCTGTACTTCCAAACTGATCCCGAATGCGACTAGTCCACTTCATCGATGTGGTGACACTGTCCCAGAAATTAGGCAGATCATCAGCCCGCTTCTTGTAAAAGCATCTAAAATTATCTGCTTTTTCCCATTGATATATTCAACTAGATGTGCAATAACGTTCCCAATGTGACGCGAGAGAAAACATGGCCACAGTTAGTATTTGATTTGATGGCAACATTGGCAGATCGTTTGTAGCCTACGGTTTTTTTTATGTCAGATGTATGAAGTTTGCACCTCTAGTATATATCTCTATGCTTTTTCCGCAATAATTCATTCCGCTGTAATTTTTTCCGTAATTTATATTTACTCATTAAGAGTACTATTACCGTAGTTTTGTTTCATCAACACCCCTTATACCCCTTCTCTACGCCACGCCACGCCATCCCACTACACTACAGTTTCGTCGCGCCAGAAAATTAATTCCTCTACATAATCAGAACTTCCGTGAGTAGAGCGAGCGCCGCGACGCTCTTGGGTAGCTTTACTATCATTTATATTATTTGCTTTTTCAATGTACTGTCGAGTTTTTAATTTAGTATCCGAAGTCTGGAAAGACAAATCGCAATTTAAAATGGTTATTAAGACCAAAATTGTTCAGTAATTGAAAAAAAAAGATGGGAATTTTGTAATATATTATAATATTATTTTCTCAGAAGATGAAAAGTTTTTTCATTGACAAAACAAAACAAGAAAATAACCATTTAGAACTATTTATTTATTTTATTTATTTATCTTTGTTGCACTCTTCTGGCATATTCAAATGCAGAGGTTATTATTATTAAATTATAATGAAAAAAAAGCAACACATCTTCTGTTATTTAATCTACTGACCACACAGCACTCACGCGGGCTATTTATTTCTGTTCAAGTTTCATTAAATAATTTAATGATAACTACACGAGCAAGTACTAACTACATAGTTTATAACATAAGAGTCGATTAGTTCTTAGACAAATCTAAATGAATACCCACATCTTCGCTTGGTATCTGTAATTATAACTTATATTAAATATTTAGAAACAGGAATAGAACCAGAAACTTGCAGAAAGTTTTAGTTAAACTATGGAGTACACTATAATGTTGTTGCATCGAAGACAAAAAGGCTCAACGTCATAATTAAAAAAATCTCGTGCCGGCAAAGAAAAGGGGGAAGTGGCGTGAAAGCAAGACGGATGGGGCTCCACAAAGGACCCCAGCAAAGACAATGTCTCTGGACGACTCCGCTTAATCATAAATATATCAAACAAGGGACAAGCATCACTACAACCATAATGATTAGACCTGATCACAAAATTGAAACAAAATACAATAAAAATGTAAAAGCGTTATTTTTTTAAGTCTGAAAAGAGTTATAGCTTAATTATGGTTATTAACCTGCCGTCCTCTGGAGTAGTATCACTTTCAATGCATGGGGTGACTTGGCCGCGTTTTGGGAATCTGCTTGGAAGTGGTGGGTATTACAAGCCCAATCAATGAATGATATACACTCACTTTCTTCAACACAACGGAGGCGACCGCTATCTGCATCCATGACTACTATAAAAAGCTTACTTTTGTTTTAAAGTGCCTTATTTTCTGAACTCTAATAATTTATAATATAATTAATATTTTTGTTTGCACCAATTAAATAATGAATAAAGATAGATGTTTTGTTAATTATTTATCTTTATTAGTGACTAGGTAGGTACAGTCAAAGATATGATGTAAGAATTATTTGTAAATAATTAAATAGGTCAAAAAACTGAGGTGAAAGCAGAATAAAACAAGGATAGTGACGTCATACGACATACGTGCAACTGGGAAACATGAAAGGGGTACCAAAACAAAACGAATGACTTCGGACAAAGGAAGGAAACGACGCTGCTGAAATTACAAAGCTTTTCAAATTTAAAGAATCGTCAAGCAAACATATTCTGTTTAATGATGCAAGAATTATTATTGTGAGTGTATATCGTGTACGCCTTCGAGTTATGGAAGTTTATTTTTTTACAAGCGATGACAGTTTCTTACAAAGAAGAAAACTTTACACCTCTTATTTATATATTTTTTTATTACATCGCGGCATTTTTTTTAAGTGTCTGAACTTCCTTAAATGCAATGTTTATTACAGGAATTTGTTCCTCGTCATTGACCCAACCGATATGGGTAATTTTCACAATTTACCAAGTCGATTCCTGGCTGATGCCAGCGATAGTTGAAATCCTTGAATCTAGTTTAATCTTTAAAAATAAAGGAATATTTTTCATTTGAGTATTTGCTTACTTCAATATTTAAGATGTAGGGTGCACATTCGTCTACTCAAGCCAGTATAGCGGAGGTAACTACTGCCTGCAGAAATTTGTTGTTTCTGCTCATGGACCGCCCTCTAGCTTAACATCAGGCGGAGTGTTGTCATATGCTGAGCTACAATAAAAACAAGAAAAGAGGAAATTTACAATTTTTTTATTGTAGCTCGGCATGTGACTACACTCCGCCTGATGTAAAGCTAGAGTGCGGTCCATGAATGGAAACAACTGTTACTCAGAGGAACCTGTGCGGGCAGCAGTCGCCTCCACTATGCCAGCTTAAGTGGACGAGTATGTACCATCATTTTACCAGGCTACTTTCAAACTATTCCCGAAACGCGACAAGGCCACTTCACGGGTATTACATTCGAAAGTGGTGGCACTACCTCAGGTCGGCAGACTGGACAGATAACCATCATAAGTCTGCCTACCACTCTTTAATTGTCCTATATGCACTGAGCGACTAAAGTACATATAACAAAGTTACATTGGTACCGGTCAGAATTAGGGAGGTTCGAACACGGGTCTCACCGATCGTGAGTTCACGCGTCTTACTACTAGACCACGGCCGCTCATCATAATAAAACAATAATATTGAAAATTGAGTAAAAAGGGATATAAGTAGATTTTTTTAACTTGAATGCAGATTAAAGGCCATATGAAGTTGATTACTATGTAAAAAGAATGGTTCCGGGATTGTTAACAAACCGAGCGACTCATTAATGCAGTATACAGCTTAGAGCATTGTTTCAGTGAAGGCACAACCAATGGCAAATAAGTAAACGCTGTTACCATCTAGGGTTGACATTTACACACAAATTTCTAATATAATTTAATTTAATTATTATCACATTTATTTGTTTTTGACAACCTTAAATTTATCTATGCAATATTGTTTTGTAAATAGATATATAAAAGCGAGTTGATTGGTAAGTTTTTTAAAGAACAAACTGATGGTTATTAGCTCAGTCTGAGTTGCTGGGGTAGTATCACCACTTTCAAGACCAAGCGCTAATCAATTTGAAAATAGCCAGGTATAATGAGACGACCCGTGGCTTGCGGTCTTTTGACCGTGAGTGACAGTGTCGTCCTGAGGTACCCCGGTGCGAACCAAAACCAGTAAGAGAAGACCTGAGTGAGAGACCACCCTTCATCGCGTGAGCGGAGGCGGTAGCGGGGTACCAAGCGCTATCTCCTTCGCCCCGAGCCAAGAGCTTTCCCGTGTTGGACGGTAACCGACATAACCTCGTCGTCTTCCCCGAGACGGCGAGGCATCTATAAAAGATTTCCCCCACGTAAAAAAAAAAGGTATAACGAGACGAATGTGCTCTGTTAAGCTGGTATAGTGGAGGCGAGTGCCGTATTTATCTGTAGTAGCGGTCGTTGCCGCTCGTAGGTCTATCTATAAAAAAATCTAGGTCCATCTTTTAATAGTTGTGTCTAGCGTATTATTATAGAGATATGTAAAGGAGTCAACCCTAACAAAGTCGGAAGGGAGTGTACCCTTCATACAGCGTTTGTAAAATAGCATTTTAACACGGAAAAAAAGATTAATTAACTAATTGGAATGTCGGCATGAGGGAATGTTCGCAGTTTATTAGTCCTAAAGAAAACACTATTAATTAACATGATTGCTATGCGTTGAATACATTAATAAAGGGTTGCACCAAATACATTACTTTACTCACAAAGCAGATCAATGCAATAAAATCAATTAAACGTTAATTGTAAAAGATTTGATAGATGGTTTGTTAAAAAGACCTTTGACTGCACTCTAACGGCCGAAATTAATAATCAATCTTGATCCCTTTTTCACTGACTCAGATAGAAAAAGATTTTGACAGAAGATTTTGAATAAAGCGTGCCAATAACCTATCTGCCAATCGAAATTGAATAGAGATCTATCAATTGGTATGTGTTAATCTAATTTCGGGCGTTAGTCTATAGCGGATATTTGTTACTACAAATACAACAGATAGTAGTCGCCTCCGCAATGCTAGCTTGATGCAAATGTACCGTCTCTTAATGTAAATACTGTCCAGGTTGACAGTGTACACACTTTTCAATATACTCGGCTGTATCGAAGCTGATCAAGAAATGCGACTTGGCACGCAAGTGGTACTACTCCAGGACCGAAGACCTGGTTAGTCATCGGTAGAAATGGGTGCAAAAGCATTTTTTTATTATTATAATATTATAGCTCGGTATATCTCACTCGGACTGATGTAAAGTTTAGCACGTGGTCCATGAACGGAAACAACTGCTACTGCAGATAAATGTCTACAGGCAGCAGTCGCTACCGCTATGCCGGCTTGAGATGACGAATGTGCACACTCCTCTCGTTATTCATGGCAACTGTCAAACTGATTCCGAAACGCGATAAGGCCACTTCATGTTACATTAGAAAGTGGTGGTACTATCCCAGGACGGCAGACTGGGATAATAACTATCATCAGTCCGCCTACCACTCTTTAATAGCCACTGAGCTACCAAAGTACAAATAACATTGGTACCGGTCAGAATTTAGCGAGGTTCGAACACGGGTCTCATAAAGTTCACGCGTCTTACCGCTAAACCACGACTAAACTAGACTTAAAAAAAGTAATAAATATAAAAGTATATCAGCTTATTATTTACTGCTTACCTCTTTATTAATCTCAGATTTTCTTCTATCTGGTCGGTGAACAATGTTTAATTAACACTGTGTGCTCGATACGGCCGTAGGGAGGTTGCAGGGGTGGTTGAGAGGCAGGGATGCTGTGTTAATGGGGGAAAAGGGAGGTTATTCATTAAAATGTTTGCTCAAACTCGTTTAGCTCTGTTGCGGTGGGCGGTGCTATTACTATTTAGGGTTGTCCAAATATAGTTTTTTTATTAAATAATTTATTATTTTTATTTTGAACCTAATTTAATCTTTAATCATAAATAAGATTATAATTGGATAATTAAAGGCCTACTTGGCGACTTGACGAAGGTGACTTTAGCTTCATCAGACTATGCGATGTGCAATCTAGATTTTTTTTAAATTTTAGCTCGGCATGTGACCCGATGTAAAGCTAGAGTGCGGTCCATGAATGGAAACAACTGCTACTACAGAGAAACCTGTCCGGGCAGAAGTCGCCTCCACTATGCCGGCTTGACGAGACGAGCATGTACCATCTTAGATTGACAGTGCACACTCCTCTCGTTATACCTGGCTACTTTCAAACTATTCCCGAAACGCGACAAGGTCACTTCACGGGTGTTACATTCGAAAGTGGTGGTACTACCCTAGGACGACAGACTGGACAAATTACCATCATCAGTCTGCTTTAAAAAACTTTGAAAAAGTTGGATTTTAAGCAGTAGATAATATATGGAAGTAGTCGGGTATAATGAGAGAAGAATACGCTGTTAAGCTGGATAGTGCACCATCGTCTTTCCAAGCCGGTATAACGGAAGCGAATGCGCTTGCAATTATAATATTTTTTATCTTAACAGTTGTTTCCATGGACTAACTTTAGCTTAACATTAGGCGAGCTTTCGTCGAGATAACATATAAAAAATATTTTAAATTAAATAGATATAGTTGCAATATGTCATTATTGATTATTATTTAACAATAATAAGAAATATTATATATTAATCACACGACTTTTATATAATTTGATAGTATACTATTGATAAAACAAAATTTAATTGTAGGAATCGGGTGAATAAAGTGACGTAGTGCAAACCAATTTTCTACCCCAAATCGTACCGACAATACTGAAGGTATTCACTAAAGCTTGGCCAAACCTTTGATGTCCCCCAAACAATCAGACATTCTATCTAAACCGGATTCACACTTAAGATATCTCAAAAGATATTTTTAATTTAAAAGCCTGTTTATTTTTTTAATTCGTTTATCATTTTTATTTTATTTAATTAAAAATCGAATCAAAATATAAAGGTTCCGTCGAAAAGACCACGAAGACACCTGAAAAAAATATGTAATTTTTTTTAAAATTTTCATATGAACGATTTTTAATTAGTATCAGACGAGCAGAACACCACCCTAAAACTGGATATTTCATTAACAGCTCGCTATACCATTCAACTTAACCACATTTTACCTTAAAATATGTTTACTGACGCACCGTAATCAAATCTATACCTATCAAACTCACCCCCCGTCGGGAGTTGTGATTGGTCTAAATCTCATCCCTCGGAAATCCACCAATCACGTGGCTTATTTGCTTCGGAAAGGGGAGGAGTCATAAGGGTTTTCACGAGATGAGCTCCCGAATTTGAACAGTGCAATTTTGGAAATCATTGCGAGATCACGTTTAGTTGACGCCAAATAATATTTCGTAAATATCGGCGGACATAAAAATAGTGTCATGTTTAATGTTAAAACATAACCATATAGAAATATGGCTGGTCCATATTTATCTCCTCTTCCTGGGGATTTATTAACGGAGTATATGTTTGGACGTCGTCGTCAGCGAAGAAACAGAACCACCTTTACTCCTCAACAACTCAGTGAACTGGAATCTTTGTTCCAGAAGACTCATTACCCAGACGTGTTTCTTAGAGAAGAAGTCGCTTTGAGAATCAGTCTCTCTGAGGCCAGAGTTCAGGTTAGTGTTGGTGGTAATACCTACTTAGTAACAGATTATTACCTATGTAAATGAAAGAAGTTGTAGATACTTATAGTGGAGGTAATAAATAATTTTATATAAATGTGATTGAAGTGCAAGACTCGTAAATGGTTATAAGTTAATTTACCATCACCGTTTGAGCTCTTTACGGGTGTTTTTGAAGGTACTACCACAATGGCAGACTGAACTAATAGCCGTCATTAATTTGCATACCACTCTTTTCTAATCACTGCGCAACCAAAGTGCATACACAGTCACATTGTTACCGATCGGGATTATGCCAGATTCGAACACCGGTCTCTCGATCCAAAGTCCATGTCTTTCATACGCTAGTCGCTCCAAAATAATTGGTTAATTTTAAGTTTTCCAGATAGTTTTCTTTAATATTTACACGCGTATTACTTCTTATTTAATTAAATTTAGGTTTGGTTTCAAAATCGAAGAGCGAAGTGGCGGAAACAAGCAAGACTGCAACTTCTACAAGACGCGTGGCGTATGCGTTGTCTCGGACTTGGAACACAATCTTTAAACATGCCAGGTTTTCAAATTCACTTTACTTTTAATTATTTTTATTTATTTGTATTAAAATATGTTCGACTAGGACAAAATACATCGCCTCACCGTCGAAACAATCCCCTCGGACAATCCTGCTTCTGTCGTTCCATCAAATTGTAGAACGACCTTCCCAGACACGTTTTTCCCCCTTCCATAACATGGGATCCTTCAAGCGCAGTGTGAAGTGGCATCTCATCAAGCCGGCATAGCGGACGCGACTGCTGTCTGCAGATCCCCTTCTCTGGGAGCAGTCGCCTCCGTTCATGGATCGCACTCTAGCTTAACATCAGGCGGAGTGCGGTCATATGACGTGATAAAAAAAAACTAGGACTTTACAGTTATGGATACTCGATTTTGATCCCAATTTTGTTCTAATTTTACAGAACACCCAAAAGGACCAGAATCCTCACCAGAAGGGGCTGATTCTCAATCAGGAAAGGAATCTCCCGAACTAACGACAGAAAACAAAGAATTAAAATCACCAATTGTATCAGACGCTTACCTCCACAATTCCATGTCAGAACCTATAACATCAATGCCACCGATGCATGATATCCCGCCGAATCCTTACACAAATGACGAAGGACGAATGATGCAACAATTTCCTTTCCCGCCGATTTTAATGCCACCTTCTCAAATAGATTCAGAAATACCGACTGATTTACGTGTTATATCCACTAAGAACGCTAACTGTCCTTATGTTGAGGAGCCCCAAAACTTAGCTTATAGACCAGGAAAAGCTAGTGATCATTCAGATAATGATTCTGATGCAGAAATCGATTTAACGTCACATTCATCTAAAGATGATGATTTAAGGGAGTCTGAACGGTTGGCGAGTAGAATTGCTAATAGTATATTTAGAACTCAAACTGTGTTACAGGATATGGTTCCAAATGATTTGAGCCTAAGTTCTATTAAGAGTGTTCCTTCCCGGAGTACTATTCAAATGTAAATTAATATGTACATTTAAGTATATAACACGCGCAATCCCGCGATATCATCCTGATGTATTACAAGTATTTCTTTTGTTTTTTTATATTGGGATCAACCGGAAAGTAGCCGGGTCTACTCGACACGGAGTTACTTTACTTTTACGACAGTACCTTGTCTTAACATCAGCCGGAATCATGACGATACGCCTCAGTGGATAGTGAGCTTTAAAAACAGTAGAGCAAAGTCAGTGGAGAACCTTATAATATTATTATGGAAATAAAAGCTAGTCATAACTTATTTTGGATAGATGTGGGTAGTAGGTTTTATTATAATATAATATTTTTTTATGTTTAAACTCTTGGTTTTATTATAGATACGGTTAGTATTTACATTACCTTAGGCACTGAAACTGCAAAATATTTGATTAAAAAGTAACTTATTTTTGTAGAACTTTAAAACGCTTTCAAAGAAGATATCCTTCTATCGTTTTGTATTTTATTGGATACGAAAT
Source organism: Tinea pellionella (assembly GCA_948150575.1). NCBI lineage: Eukaryota > Metazoa > Arthropoda > Insecta > Lepidoptera > Tineidae > Tinea > Tinea pellionella. Next base: position 6,077,549 of record OX411256.1, read on the forward strand.
ATTGTAAATAAGTAGTTCATTTAATCTTTTTATAATCTAGTAGTTTTTCGATTTCTGTGGACGCACAAGGATAACTGAGCAAGCAAATGACTAGGTCCAATCGGGAGGGGCAAATCTCGAATGAATTAACGTATACATTCATTTTCTGACTATTGTTAATTTTTAATATGAACTTCTGAGAAAACGATTTTCTATAAGCTAAAAAATTCGTAGAAAAGAAATATTATAGAACTGAACATTAGAGAATTGGGGCCTTGTGAGGAAAATACGAGGTTACGTTTACGCCGTGACAACGTAAAGCGAGTTCTTTTTACCAATCAGACGATGTTATTTTGACTGCCAGACAATCCAAAATCAAATGAAGCGATCTTATTGGTGGAGACAACTCACCCTCTGATCTCAATTTATTTATCACAAATTATGACTGGTAATTATCAGTCCTAGAGTAAAGTAGTCGCAACTAAATATTGAAATAAATAATAATGCATTAATTAAAAAATAGAATTGTTTTATTTATTTGTTATAAGTCTGCATTTATTAGCGTAGTATTGTTTTATTATCACATTGTATTTAATACTTATTAATCTAAATTAAAATTACATTGCCTTATATATAACCTTATTCAAAATAAATTAAAATATTGCTCAATTTCATCGTAAGTAGAAATATAAATCTAAAAGTACGAGTATATTTAATTCGACATTAGTATAAAAATTAATAAAAAAAGTTTATATTATTCTTAAATAAATAATTATAGGTAAAGCGTTTCGGGAATGGTTTGAAAGTAGCCAGGTATAACGTGAGGAGTGTGCACTGTCAATGTCAAAGATGGTACATGCTCGTCTCTCAAAACCGGCATAGTGGAGGCGACTACTACCCGCACAGGTTTCTCGGTGGTAGCAGTTGTTTCCATTCAAGGACCGCACTCTAGCTATACATCAGGCGGAGTCACATGCTACAATTAAAAAAAAAGCAAAATAGGTAATTGTAGGTTTAGTTTTCAGCTGTCTGAAATATTTAACTAAAAGATTTAAGCTGCGTACTATTTTAATTTAATTTAATCCGACGTGATTTAATCGACCAAATTGTATTCTAATTAATTTTGATTTTTTGTTAACTTTATATATTTTTATGACATACCTAAAATATTTCAGAGCGGCCGTGGTCTAGCGGTGAGACGCGTGAACTCACGACCGATGAGACCCGTGTTCGAAACCGGTACCAATGTAACTATGTTGTATGTACTTTGGTCACTCAGTGTTTATAAGGACTTTATAGAGTGGCAGACGGACTGAATGTAACACCCGTGAAGTGACCTTGTCGCGTTTCAAGAACAGTTTGGGTGGTGCACTTTCGTCTCATCAAGCCGGCATATCGGTGACTGCTGCCTGCAGAAATTTATCTGTAGTAGCAGTTGTTTCCATTCATGGACCGCACTCTAGCTTCAGATCAGGCGAAATGTTGTCATATGTCGAGTTATTATAATAAAAAACATTTAACAGTATTTTTCAGTATCAACACCTGTACAAAACAAACTTCAAAATATTATGGCCTAATTATAAATTCGCTAGCCACCGGTAGATGGCGTTACTAAATCCTGTAACGCACAAACTTCAAAAGTTGATGACCCAATTATTAATACCTTCACTAGTCACCAATAGATGGCAATAGTAAACCCTGTATCAGACATCCTAGGTACAGTTTCAATAGCAATTATGATTGGGCCAACATTAAGGCAACCATCTCCTCAGCATCACAAGCCACAGCCATATCTAATTTAAGACCTATCCTAAGAGATCACAGACACCTATTGTCATTCTGTTGACACCACCCTGGCGATATTACATCAGGTCTAAGTCCTCTGGCAATCAGTCTTGAACGGAATCTTTGTAGACGAGGCTCAGCGACACTCGTTGGTGTCATCGGATTGCGCCAGAGACGTTCGGCTACGGCTGCTGCTCTGGGCCATACGCGAGTATCTGTAATAGTTAAAAATATTGTAATGAATACCACGCGTGACAAGATGGCGGCATACGCGACTGCTGTCTGTATATTTTTCCGTTGTAGCAGTTATTTCTGCTTATGGAACGCACTCTAACTAAATATGATCTTTTACTTTTACTATCAAAAAACAAGTCATTTTTAAGAATGACGCAAAACAAAAATATTGCCCAATACCAATGTAACTTTGGTATAATACGAGTACCTTATACTTTAGTCATACAGTTCCTAATACGTGTTTAGTATAAGCCATAAAAAGAACTGGCTGTTCTACTTATCCATAGTGTGTAGTTATATGAAATAAAAACGGCTACCTATTAGAGGACAGACCTTAAAACTTTGAGATACTTCCAGTAGATAATTATTGGATTAAATCAGTCCCGGTTAGAGTTCAAACGCGGTACCAAAGGTTCTCAAACACCTAAAACTAATTTTAAAATCACTTTTAATACATTATTAATTGATTACATTTAATTGTCAGAATCCTTCCACCCGTTACGAATAGGTTAGGTTACATTTAAGTTTGTATACAGAAATCCTTCCACCCGTTACGAATAGGGTAGGTTAGGTTTAGGTTTGTATCCATTTAATGCAAAAGCCGAGCGAAGCGAAGCGATTGCCACGCAGAAATCCTTGTACCCATTATGAATAAGTTAGTTACATTTAGGTTTGTGTTAAAATTAAGTGTTGCTTAAGATGAAAGTGGTACCAAATTGAAGCTTTAACTGTGCCTGATTTAACGCAATAATTATTTACTCGAATTTCTAAGGTCTCCAGATAAAATCGTAACCATAAAAACTCACCAAGCCCCTGTTTATCAACATATTCACTCCACATAGCGACTTCACCACCCAAAACATTTGACCCTAAAGGTAACATATGTGCATACATTCTTCTCCAATTAGAATAGACAGTGTTACCCCAAAAACCATGATCTAAATACCAAATGTTTTTAGGTACTGATATCACTTGGTAACCCAATCTTATGAGCTGATTCAGCAACGGACTTTCCACTTTTTCCCATACTTGAATTATGTATCTGCAATTAAAAATTTTTATTTTTTCATTCGTCTAAGAAAAATGGGCCCACATTTTTTTGTCTCGATTTTGTTGATGATTTTTGTAGAAAAATAAATCTAATTCCTTATTACCTATCAGTTTTAATTTTTTCACCCGGGTTATTGAGTAATTAGACGTTTTTTGATGCAATATTTAGCGTTATTATTATTTTAAATGCTTTGATAATTGAAGATATCTGTTTTTTTTATGTAATTAAACATTATCTTTTGATTGGATACATACAATGAATTAATAAAAAATTTGATATTATTTTAGAATATTGTTTTGTTACCAAACTATTAGGTATCAAGTGGGCCCAAAAATGGGCATTTTCCTTTACAGTTCAGTGCTCAGAAAGGGGAATCCTCAAGAAATATACCTGAGAACAATAAATGTGGCAGAAAAAGCTGGCGCTTAAAAGCTTTTACTTATCTCCGATACGGACACTGTTGTGAATTAAATAGTAAAATTACAGTACAATTAAACAAAGTAAAATATAAACCTGTGGTTCAGTACGAAACGGAAACACTGTTTAATAATATTATAGACAGGTTAACTCCCGAAATATTCGTACAACTAGTTTACTTCAGGAGTTATATTTGAAAGTGAGAATGCAGACTGTACTTAACTCTAAAATGCATGATTTTTTGTTTTGAATTAATAAAATCGTATATTATAAGAAATTTAGGTACTAATAAAGAATATATATTTTCAAAAAGATAGTTTGTATACTTTTGGCAACAATATGCATTTAAGAGTTTATATAACTGCCAAAATCAATCGCATCCATAATCAGTCCTCTGTAACCAATTATTCCCAAAAACAAGTTAGAATACATATATCACAACTCATACCTGTTAAATATGTAGGTCCACACAGTTGTATCAACATTTACTTATGAATAGTTTTTAATCAAGATCGTATTTTAGAAATTAGAATGGTGACAAGTTTCAATTGCAGTACAAGTAAAACAATTGTTAAAATGTTCGACTAATTGACCTTAATTTTCAATGGGAATTAAAATTAATTTATTTGGTGATACAGAGCTGTAGAATTTAAAACAACATATTAGCACGCAAGTGACCGTTTAGGATAGACAGTGGCTATAGAATGCCAAAGACTTTGTTTTTTTTTTGCTTAATAGGCAAGCGTTTGACCACACCTTGCCTGGTGTTAAGCAGTGATGTGGTCTAAGGTGGAGCACGCCTGCCTATGAGGTACCTGTTCACCTTCGATTTGAAGAGACCCATGTTGTACGTGTCGGGAAACACAGACACTGGGAGGGAGTTCCACAGTTTCGAAGTACGCACGAGGAACGTGTTGTCAAAACGCCTCGTACGCACTTTAGGAACTTGAACCATAAATGGATGGTACCTCATCGGGTGCCTGGACGTCCGATAGAAGAAAGGGGATACAAGATACAATACAATATCTCTAGATACAATATAAAAGCATCCTGGTAAGTGCATATTTTTGGGAATATCGATTGTGTGAGATAGAAAGAACTCACTCAGAAGAGAGAAGAAAAACTCACCTTTCTTTATTTAAATACTTTTGAATTCTATGCGGTTGAGTAAGCTCAGAAGACCATAATAATACTGGTTGCTCCTCTCCACCAGCGGCTTTTAACTCTTCATCCCAAATCTGAAGTGCAGTGGCATGAAATTCAGCCCACAGTTCTAAAAAGCCTTCAGTGGTTAAATCATAACCTTGTTTCGTCATAAAATTGACTATTTCTTTGCTTGAATTCCAACATGGAATGAATACCTGAAATATTTAATTTAATTTCGACATCTATATTATAACAATTGCTAGAAGATTCCACATTAGGGCCACCAGACCTGGGATAACAGATTTGGGCCATATTGTATTACTTATGCTGATGACAAATGATGAATGATCATCAACATCTTAAAATAAGTATTTAATGTCGATGCAGTCTAAAATGGGTGTCATTTACCACGTGTCAGATTTATCAAATTTATTTATTTATGGACAAAGTTCATACAGAATGGGGATAGATTGCAAAAGATATCGATACAGACTCTGGCAGATATGGTGGGAGTCCATGGAGCAAAGAGCCATGTGTTGTAGAAGATGTGGGAAAGGCATTTGATCAGCAGTGGGACAGTAATAATAATAATAAAATAATTAATTATTTTCACCTCGTCACCACCCATATGGAATAAACTAGGTCGTGGTAACACTTCAGCAATATCTCTATAAAGGTCTCTTAATATTCTGTACATAGCTGGATTAGCTAGATTGAGTTGTCCACAGGGAGGCTCTATACACAACTTTCTCCAAGGTTCTTCATTTACACATACTGCTAAGTCACCAAAACCATATTCCTGCAATTTACGATAATTGTTTATGCTTACTTAAAATTCCATCCAATTTTAGGTTAAATAAGTCGTTAACGCATCTTAATGTCTTTGCTTATCTTTAACGATATTGCTGTTGAAGTACCTGTTGGCGTAAATAATACAAAATCTAACAAATGTGTTCATACCTTCCCCCATTGCCATCCATTACCAGCATGAGCTGGAGCATCGATCTCTATAACTACGCGCACTCCTCTAACTAGAGCATAATCTATTAATTCTCTTTGTTCATTCACTCTATATATTTCTGATGGCAAGTATGCTCCGTATCTAAAAGGTTATTTTTCAGTAAATTCATATTATAAAACCAAGAAAGATGTCTGAGCTATTTACCTAGTAAATTGTGGAACCCTGCTAGATTCCAAGGGGAAACTATGTGAATCAGTTACATGCCAATGAAACACGTTGAGTTTAGCCGCCGCCATCCCATCTATCATTCTCTTTATATCCTCCAATGGTATAAAATTTCTAGAAGTATCTAAAAGTAACCCTCTATAACTGTATACAGGTTGATCCGTGATCTTTGCTTCGGTTACTAGACGTAAACCACAAGCTTTTTGGTTTGAGAAATCAGGTGTAGTAGGAGATATTAGTTGGGTAAACGTTTCGAGAGCATGTCTTGCTCCAAATACAGTATCCGCTTCTATATTGACGACTATTTGATTTACTGGATCTGAAATTTAAATAATAGAAACTATCAAATATTGGTTAAATCCTTGAAACTAATAATTTTAACAAAAATATAAGTGTTAGCCGTTTTGCCAAAAGTTTCACTTGAAAGTGGCGGTACGAAACGGTAGACTGGACTAACAACTATCATCGGTCTACCTACCACTCTCTAAGATGTTATTGTTTTAGAGGATTTATAAGATTTACTTTCTTACCATTATTAATTATAACCAATTCATATCCTTCATTAGTATTCATTGAAATAGTAATATCTGAAGATTTAACAATAATATGTACTAAAACATCTGTGTCCACAATCTCCGTTACATTGCCATTACATTCAAGAAGAATATTATCCGTGGCAATACGTGTCATTTTTTGTAGAATCTCTATCGTTTCTTTGGGATTTTCACTTACTTCAAATCTGTGAAATGCGTGCAGAAAATGTAATTTTTACGGCTTATGGACAAAATCTTTAAACTGTCAAAGTCGAAGTATCTTTAGCTCCGTGATTTTATTTCTTTACAATAGTTTAAAGTGTAAATTCTCGCGATCTAAGTGTTTTCCGTAATAACTACAGTTGTTTTTAAGTCTGTGAAGTGTTATCTCGTAAAAGTGAACATAAATTGCAATATAAATACAGTAAACAAAGGTGGGCGCACGACGCCGCGGCCGTTTCAAACTATGATAGACACAAATAACATGAAAATACAAAAATCTTAAAGCTATTAGATATTCCGTGGATTAAAAGATTTATTATTAACTATTACAATTAATTTAAAGTTAATTTAAAATTAATTTTAGTGCCAAATAAAAGATCAAAAATGTCTGATTCCATAAGTATTAAAAACTATTAGTGGATGACAAACAACGTATCATTGTTAACTGACAATTAATATTATTCTGATACTTAAAATCATTAAAATCAGTGAAGTGAAAACAAGAACAAAAAATAAAGGAAAAAAAAAAAAATAAAAAAAAATTAAAGGTAATCCTGAAAGACCGTTAGCCAATCTATATTATACTTGTGAATAATGAATGAACATAAATACTAGTGAACATAAATTTCAAAGAGCTCGGCACCGGCGGATTTGGCTTAGTGGCGCGGGGCCCCGCTTCGAAGGGACGATACTCCGGTTCAAATCTCAAATATGTAAAAAAGTTTTCACAAAATTTTAAATATTCATTTCTTGAAGAATAAAGACTACTAGCGACATCTATATTCAATATAAGAAAAGTATTTATTTTAGATAGTTTCAATCTCTGTTGATAGATGGCGTCTGTAAACACAAAATTACAACAACAAACAAATGAAATAAAATGTAAAGTATGTGACAAACGTATCCCTGACAACCAGTATTTCCGATGTGAGGTATGCAAGCAATCATATCATATCAGTTGTGTAAATGTATCTGAAAAAAGATTCTATCTAATGGAGAAAGAAAAAAAGACCAAGTGGAAATGTGCTGTATGTAGAAATCATGAGAATAACATCGTCGGCTTATCAAAATCGACACCATCTCCAACCGGTTATGTTACTCAACGTAAGAAAAAAAATCATAGCAATCTTTCACTTGAATGTTCATTCGAATCCGTGGAATCTGACACTCACGTCAATAGTTTAACAGCTCAGTCCAAGACCAGCAGTAACATTATTCAAGATGATTCGCAGAACATACAAGAAGAATTTAAAGCTATAATTAAACGCCTGGAATCAAGATTACATATAATGGAGAATAAAATTGAAGAAATAATTTTGGAGAACAATTATCTAAAGGAATGTATAGAAAAACAAGGACTTACTACTAAAGAGAGCGACATACGCTCGCCAGATAATCCTACACTAAAAAAGAAAAAGAACAAAAAGTCACCGACCAATCAAGACTCTCAATTGACAAATTTAACCGCAGAGGAGTCACATAAGCCAAGAATATTCATAATGGGAGGACAGCAAACAAGCGGTTTAGCTTCACAACTTGCAGCGAGTCGAAATTCTACAAAATTTAAAGACTATATAGTGTCGTCAATAACAAAACCAAATGCGAGCACCCAAGAAATTTTAAAAAATTGTTACGAAATTAATCCGTCTTCATCTGATTACGTAGTTATTAGTGTTGGAGAGAATGATAGAAACCCCACTTTAGTATCGTATGAAATCAGTGCGGCACTTAAACACTTAGAGAATACAAATGTGTTTATGTTGAGAGTAAACAAAAGTGAATATTTAAATGAAATAACACTGAATAATATGTTTAAAACCTTGTGTTCAAATTTAAATCATTGCACTTTTATTGATGTTCCAGAAAAATTTTATAATAAACATAAAAAATATCTGTCAGGAATATGTAATACATTAAATTATAATATTGATATAAGATATTACAATAATAAATACTTACCCATGTTTAATGAACCGCAACGATCACATTTAATAAACAATTGCAGAATATGTACTTGCAATGATAAATATGTGATGAATACTGACAATAAACAAAAACAATTAGGCATCAATTATAAATTTAAAACATTTTTTCGAGCATAACAAGTTGACATTATTACATCAAAATATTCAAGGACTATTCAATAAACAAGACATGCTAGAATTATATATTGACGAGATGAGTGACATTGATAAATATATAGATATAATATGTCTGACTGAAACATTTATTAAATATGGTAGTGAACAAAATATTAGGCTTAAAGGGTTTAAGTTAGCATCATCTTTCTGTAGGAAAAATAAGAAACGAGGGGGCTCGTGTATACTAATTCGTAAAACAATAGAATATAATATAATTAAAGGTATTGAACACATATCTACCGAGAGGACATTCGAGTGTTGTGGCATAGAATTACCAAAGTTCAAATGTAGCGTTATTTGTTTGTACAGAATACCTCAAAGAAATAATATTAATGAATTCATGAATAAACTTAATTTACTATTATATAAACTAACCTTAAAACATCAAAAAATTATTATTGCTGGTGACCTTAATATAAATACTCTTAAAGTAGACAAACCCTCGAATGACTTAAAACACTTGTTATTAAATTATAATTTACAACTACATATAGATATGCCCACCAGAATAAACTCGTGTCTTGATCAGATGATAAGTAACTTTGGTAGTGCAAAAGGCAGTGTCCATAAAGCTTTCCTCTCAGATCATGATACATGTCAAGTCTTAGAAATTACTACTAGTGTTAAAAAAGTCCAGACTCCCTATTGGTATATTACAAAAAGAGACTATAGCCGTGTAAATGTCATGAAATTTTTGGAATGCTTATCCAGCCTCAGCTGGTCAGAATCATATCTAGAACCTGATGTGAACAAGGCGTTTCAGGTATTTCATGAAATGTTTTGTCTGTTCTATGATCTCTCTTTTCCCTATTATAAGGTAAAAATCAACGCCAACAACACAAAACCAAAGTGGATTACAAAGGGATTAAAAAAATCTTGCATTAAAAAAAGGAACCTAAGATTTAAATACTATAAAAATAAAACTAATAATAATAAAATACTATATCAAACGTACAAAAGAACATTAAAATCATGCATATTAAAATCACAAAAATTAATTAATAAAAAATACTTACTTAATTCAAAAAATAAGTGTAAATCAAGCTGGGAAATAATTAAAGACAAAGTGGACAATGTAAAATCATTTAATAATATAGAATGTATAAATACAAATGGTAAAACAATTATAAAAGCACAAGAGATAGCAAATTGCTTTAATGAATATTTTATTAATGTAGCAGATTACAGTGAAATAGAAAAAATAAACATACAACACATACCTCTAAACAGTAGTAGTATATTCGTCACACCATGCACAGAAACTGAAGTTATATCTATAATAAAATCACTAAATAATTCAACAGCTGTTGGATTTGACAATATTACAACGAAAATCCTTAAACTATGTGCAAACAAAATTGGGTCAATATTATGCAATATAATTAATAAATCATTTAGCCAGGGTTGTTTTCCTTCAAGTCTCAAATCATCTATTGTAAAACCATTATATAAAAAAGATAATAAACATGAATTATGTAACTACAGACCTATAACACTAGTTTCTATATTCTCAAAAATTATAGAAAAGAGTATGCATCGCAAAATTACACAATTTTTAAATAAGCATAACATAATAGTAAAAGAACAAAATGGATTTCAAAAGGGAAAGTCTACCACTTTAGCTTGCTTTACTCTAATTAAAAGTATATCTGAAAAGGTTGATAAAAACATACCTGTTACAGCAGTACAATTTGATATGTCAAAGGCCTTTGATCTAGTTAATCACCAAATTTTAATGGAAAAATGTGATAGATATGGTATTAGAGGCAAAGCGTATGACTGGATTAAAAGTTATTTAAATGATCGTGTGCAATGTGTTCAGATCGATAGGTTAAATGAAAATAATGAGCTTATGACATATAAATCTACATTTACAATTAATAGATCAGGAGTACCACAAGGGAGTGTACTAGGACCCCTGTTATTCACTATATTTATAAATGACTTACCTTCAATAACAACGCATAAAACTATACTATTTGCTGATGACATATCAATTATAATACCTGATGACAACCGTAGTGCACTATATAACAGTGACATTCAATCAACAATCCAAACAATATGTAAATGGTGTGAGATAAATAAATTAAATATAAACATTAAAAAAACTAGTTATACACAATTTAGAAATATTAAATCTAATAAACCAAAACTAAAAATTGAATGTAAGGGTCAGACTATTAATGAGGTTTCGGTGACAAAATTTTTAGGAATCACAATAGATGAACACATTAGTTGGAAACCCCATGTTGATTACATATGCACAAAAATCGAACGCTTCACATATGTTTTAAAAAGACTGACATGTATTAGTGGCAAAGAGACAGCACTACTGGCGTATCATGGTTATGTAGTATCTGCATTAAGATATGGATTGCTTATGTGGGGCAACTGTGTTAACGTATCAAGGCTATTTCTGGTACAAAAGAAATGTATTAGAGCAATGTGCAGAGCGGGACCGATGGAATCTTGTCGGCCGTTATTTAAAAAAATGAATCTTTTGACATTGACATGTATGTATGTACTTGACATAAGCATGTTTGTTAGAAATAATAATTACTTCTTCGATAAAAATGTAGTGCACCCAAGATTACGTCAGAGAGACCCCACAGAGTTGGCTATGTCAGTGAGTTCCAGTGCACTGTATAGATCAAACTGTCATTATATGGCAATAAAAATTTATAATAATTTGCCGATTGATATAAAGCTTTTGCCGAAAGAATGTTTTAAGAAAGTACTTTATAATTGGTTGTCACAGAAATGTTTCTATAATGTACAAGAGTTTTTAGATCATAAGTATTGACTAAATTAAATTATATTGACATTAGATCCAGTAAATAAATAGATTTCATAGATTTGACATACTGGTAATAATAATAATTTCTTAATTGACATAGTAATTTAAATATAATATTGTTAATATACATACTATATTATTTGTATAAATAATATAGTATATTATATTATTTGTATAAATAATATTGTTTGTATAAAATTTTGCATGCCGCAAAATGTGGCGGAACATGTGGACAAATTGTTATTTAAGACCCTTTTACCATGTTTCATGCAATAAAGATTTTCATTTCATTTCATTTCAATACTTAAAACTTATTTAAGGCTGGGATTTATGTGAACTGCGCTGGAATTTAGGGAATTAAAACTTTTTTTCTATTTGTTTACTATAGTGATTTGCGATAATAAATAATTAGTGCTGAGAAAGTTACAAAATTATTTCATTTCAACATAAATCTGCTATGTTTCAAACAATGTTGTAAAACAAAATGTATAGACGCTCAAGTCTGTATTTTATTAAGGAAAGAAGTCTGAGCTAAGTTCGATCCTTCTATAGATACATAAATATCCATACTAAATAAAAAACATAGTGGGCGTGAAGAGCCATATAAATAAATATTTTCTAAAGGCATTGATACCGAAATAAAAAATTAGTTCATTGATCTTTAAAAAAACATAGTAGACAATTATTTTGATTAATAACGTTTAAAGTGGGAGGTTTACAACAACATTATATTAGTTTAATATTAATCCGTTATTTATAGGCTGATCTAAAAACTGTCGATAGGAACATTTAAATAAATTAAATTAAATCTATGTTCGGACGTCAAAAAACAAATGTAATATAATACGTATAATATATTATTTTTCAAATATAATATATATTATATATAATTTGCTTTGGGTCTGCGAGTTATGTATTGTCCTGATACCCATAGTACGAGGTATACCAGTTTGTATTGTATTTATTTTTATCTATGTAAACACAGTTTAAAAAAATGTGCATACAAAAGAACGCCATATAAGTCAAGTGTAACCTGTGAACTGTAAAGACACGTATTCGGATTGGGATTAGCTTAGAAGTAGACGAGTATTTATAGCGTGAAGAGTCTGTCCTGCCAACCTATCGCAAGTGCTATCTGTCGCCATTTCTCTATGATAGCACCTGTTGTCTCTACTCATGAACGCTACGTGATCCAAAAACAGGCGAAAAAAAAATTTTAATCACATGTTGGACTACTACTAATCTTTATTTATTTATATTGTATTGTTTGTATTATTTGTTAGTCTAGTAATAATATATTGTGCCTTCTTCTATTCTTCTTGTTTTATATATGTATATATATATATATATATATATATATATATATATAACACTATTTTCCAGACCGTTTAGGTTGTCTGGAATCACTTTATACATCCCCATTTCAACAGTTTATATTTGTAATGTCTCACTTTATGAAAGAATATAAATTATAAATACTCGTATAATAACTAAATAAGATATAATAAAATGTTGTATATCGTAAATTAAATTTGAAACATGCTGTATATAAATAAAATAGTGTCATGATAGATCACAACCGTTATGTAAGTTTGGGGCATTACCCTCATGAGCAATTAATATTATTAATAGAACTATTAAACATTGTTAAGCATATGTCGCCTAAAAAAATATTTTATCGATACGTAGCGCTAGATGAAAGAGATGGATCATGTCTCGTTAAAGGAAGCGGATTCATTTTTCGCCAGTACCATAGTTTTTGCTATTTATTCTTTATGAAATCAGCGATAAAACAATAGAAGATAGATAGAGAAACTCTAAAATTAAGTTGGTTCATTCATTGTACTAATAAAATATATGTTTAAAACCAAATTAAAGAAAATATTAAAATATTTATTTGACAACTGCAAAAACGGACAAAAAAAACTTTTTTTGAATGTTAAAGGAATCCTTAACTAACAATCCCAAAGTTTTAACGAAAAAGTTAAATTTTCAATAGTTAAATATTAAACTTTTTTTTATATATTTAATCGCTAAATAAATTAATCCGCTGAAGAACTTTTACTTTTTTCGCTATATCGCTGAACGGACGTAGCCTAGAAGTAATTTATTTCTCTTATTGTAATTCTTTAGAACTTTTATTATTTTGAATGTCTACCAATTGTATAGTTAGTATTTTTGTCTAATTGTAAACATGCCCATTTTAAAACTATTTTTAGATACATTCTACGTCTTATTTGCTACTTTGAAATGACATTTCCAATTTACTATTTATTTTTAGTAGGAACGTCTACTTTACACATATCCTATCGTTTTTAAATAACGATGTTAGAGTAGAAATTAATTCCATAGTTATGGGGCTTAGAACTTCTTTTTTTTTCAATTGAAGATAAAGTTAATAAATAAAATTACTAAAGTAACCTGGTACAACGAATGTTCACTCTCAACCACGATGGCACATCTATTCAAGCCGGTATAGCGGAGGCGATTTAAGCCCATGCTCTTTAATTAAAAATTATTTCTAGCAAATATTAAATTAATAGAGTTCTATCATTTAATCATAAGGCTAACTTCTTAATAACTATGCGAGGTCGCACAATCGATTCTAGACTAGCTACGTGTAGTCATAAATAGGTATCTAAGAACTAGTTTTAAACTGTTTTTTATGCTAGCACAAATATGACCGCTCTTTTAGGTTATCGCATTTTAAAAAAAATCAAAATACATACATGTGTTAAGATAATTATGCCAGTGGTCCCTTAATGAAAATTTCTTTAAATAATGGCCTGAAACGGCGTAAAAAATCACCTCCATGGTGTGACAATACGTGTACGCCTTTGATTGGTTAAGTATATGTTATAAAAATAAATAATAATCGATTTTATTTTCTTAATAAACTGTACAGTCAGTTTTTTTGGAGTTGTACCTTGTCGCATTTCAGGAACAGTTTTGAAGTACATATATAACGAGAGGAATGTGCACTGTCAATTTGGATGGTGCACACTCGTCTCCTTAAGCCAGCATAACGGAGGCAACTGCTGTCTACAAACATTTCTCTGTGTTCATGGAGGGTGTGCTTCCTATGCCGAGTTATTCTGGAAATAATCTCTATCTGTTCTCTATAATCTCTATAATTTATTTATTGTGATTTATAATTTATTTTGCTAGAATATTTAATAATACCTGACATTTATGCGGCAGCTGATTACCACGCACGACCTATTTCTAGATACAAAGAATAGATAGTAATTTTAAATTTAAAACGGTGCATTTTATACAATACACTAGGTAATTGTGTTTTATAATGAAAATGCAGTTTGCATGCTTTTGTTTTGTATGAATAATTAATAAGTTGATATAACTAGGAGCTTGTCATGTCTCGATAAGTAAAGCTAAATCGTGGTCCAGAAAAATGTTTGTAGGCAATATTTACCTCCGCTATGCCGACTTGAGGAGACGAATGTGCACGCTCCTCTCGTTATACCCGTCTACTTCCAATCTGATCGCAAAACGAGGCTAAGTCACTTCACTGATACCAACCAACCAGAAGATGTTTTCTTATTTCAATTAAAGACGCTTTTAATTAACGACATTGCAATCGAATAACAAGTACAACCAGGGCCCGATCTAAGGGGGGGCAAGTCGGGCATTTGCCCAGAGCGGCAAAAAACGAGGGGCGGCAAAATTGACTTATTCCTATCTTCCAACCTAGCCTTCCCCCAACATAACTAGCTCATGACTTATATGGTTTTGTGTATGTAAAGGGCGGCGAAAATAATCTTTGCCCGGAGCGGCAAAATAGCTAGATCGAGCCCTGAGTACAACATAAGTCAATCGATAGTCCACCACTCGTTACTACACTCGCCGAATGATAGACGATTAGACAGTGTATTAAATCGACTGTTAATTTTCATTAGATTGTTTTTCGAATAAATAAATCGAACAATTGAATGTAAGGTTGTTTTATTCACTCACAATCGCCCATCGCTGTTTATAACCCATGACTTTATAAATAATAACAATAATAATAAAAAATAAACACAATTTGTATGAAAATTGAAAAATGTTTAACCTATAAAATACTCTATACTCGGTCCTATTGGTTAAAAAGTAACCATGAATAGAAAATACTACTAAAGATTGATAACATATCGAATAGGTTAAAATTATATCTATCAGATAACTTATCTTGAAACTTAAGAATGTACTTACTAGTATATACATATTTACGTTTTCTTTGTTATCAGTTAAAATATTTTTCTTATTTCAACGCGTCAATCAATCACTTTGGAGATGCAGTTAAGGCCAGCTGTACATGAAGCAATCTGTCATGTGACCATACTCTGCCTGATATTAAACTAGAGTGCTGTTTATTTTTTAAATTGGACTGGTGAAGGTCTCGGAAAGTATACGGGAGAAACAACGTAACATTTTTTTTTATTGTAGCTCGGCATGTGACAACACTCCGCCTGATATAAAGCTAGAGTGCGGTCCATGAATGGAAACAACTGCTACTACAGAGGAACCTGTGCGGGCAGCAGTCGCCTCCACTATGCCGGCTTGATGAGACGAGCATGTACCATTTAGATTGACAGTGCACACTCCCCTCGCTATACCTGGCTACTTTCAAACTATTCCCGAAACGCGACAAGGTCACTTCACGGGTGTTACACGGGTTACTTCATGTGTGTTTATCATGTGATAGGCAAACTGATGATTAGTGATGATAGTTATTAGCCCAGTCTGCACTACTGGGGTAGTCAGTACCACCAATTTCAAGTGTAACTCCCATTAATTTACGGTGTATATAAAAAAAATAAAAGAAATCTTTATTGAGCGAATTTTTTTTCACAAATTAATAGATTGAGGACCCCGTACTAGACTATAGTCTGTATTACGGGTGTCCTCGCTCTTTCCTAAAATAATAACACATTTTAAACGTGTTCTTTGTGGTAGTACTGCTCATGGACCGCACTCTAGCTCAACATCAGACGAAATGTGGGATGCCGAGCTACTACGAAAATTAATATTCGCCTACAACTCTATGGACAGGCAGCCAGGACATGACAGGTTATATCAAAACCCAAAATATACTATAATTTGTTCCTTACCTTATAAAATTAGGATGTATAGACTTGGTATATTCACTAACAGTAGCTTTGTCAGGTTCAGGCCAAATTCCACCAGAATTTACACATGCTGAACGGCACAAATCCAAATTCGGATAAATTTTGTTAGAACGTGACCCTGTGGGTAATGGTGACTTTGTTCTTTGACAACTATGTCCTATGCATTCATAGAACCATCGTGGTCTGAAAAAAGATTATTTTAATTTTATTATCGTTTCGACAAATTAAGCAATAACTAATTACGTATAGTATAAAATCGATTGATTGTTAATTCAGATAGATTAGGCGATATCGGACAATAATCAAAAAATATTTTCTTAGGCCGGCATATTGACGGGGACTGAAGCCACTGCGGATAGCGGACTCTATGATTACTATTAGACATATTATGGCAATATAAAAAAACTTAAATAAATAATATATTAATTAGCTATCAACTGATATTATAATACAAAACTACTTATTTGAATATTTTTAACTATTTATGAGTAATTAAAAAGTTCATGGATAAGTTAGACTGCAGGTCGGACGACACCGCACGCGGGCTGTATTGAATTTTGTTCGTTTGCGATTGGTATTTTAGGCACATATTATTTGCGGATCAAGCGGTATTTAAAATTGAAAACTTATTATATCAAGTCAAAATATATGAATAATTAGATTCATTTTGTGTTTGAATTATATTTTTAATTGCACAAACCTAAAGTGTAGCCTGCTGTAACGTTATGCGTCATCAAAGGGTCCGCGGGTTGGGCAGATCTAACGACGAGATTCTTTTTGCCATTTCGCCGCATTTAAAAACAGTTTGACTTACGTTATTGATCCTCCAGCATCTTGGGAATCCAAAGGTTTTTGATTTCTAGCACTCCAACTCTCAGATTGGTGTATAAATATTAATAAAATTAAACTTTGGACGAAGATTTTCTGAAATTTGTGAAATCAATAATTTATGAATACTTTAAATTAATTTATTATAATAATTGTTTAAAATAATGGAAAATTTTTATGGTACCCCGGCATATGACCACATACCGTCAAAAGTGCAGAAGAAATCTCGAAAGCAGTTGTCTATTACCACATAGAAATGTCTGCAGACAATACCTACTCGTCTCCAAAAAAAATTTTTTTTATTTTTTTTATTGTGACAACACTCCGCCTGATGTAAAGCTAGAGTGCGGTCCATGAATGGAAACAACTGCTACTACAGAGAAATCTACGGGCAGCAGTCGCCTCCACTGTGCCGGCTTGAGGAGACGAGCATGTACCATTTCAAGATTTTCCTTAACAAATTGTTTTTTTTTTTCAAAGTAATGTCTGGTGTAGTTCCGAAATGCATAGTTTTCCCGTATACAAGGATAATTCAACATATTTAATCCTCCTTCCCCATATATAAACAAAGAAATCTTTATACATGTATTTAAAATAAATAGATAAACCTATTATGTATATTATTATTATAAATTATATACATACTTATTTGTACAAAAAATTAAAAAAAAATTGTAAAAAAAATACGAAAAAAGTATTTAAATAATATTCAGCATTATTCACTGCTTAATTAGGCCTGCTTAATTAAAATTAACGTAAATTAATTTGATCATTATACTATACTACACTATCCTACACTATACTACACTATACATACTATAATGTGACCAAATTGAACGACGAATTTCGCCTTGAACTAATAGCGGATTAATTGACATTCAAGTTTCGAATATCGAACTTTATAGCGGGAATTTCAATTATAAAACAAACAAGGGAGAATGCCCATTTTTGGGCCCACTTGACACCTAATTGTTTGATAACAAAACAATATTCTAAAATAATATCTTGTTTTTTATTAATTCATTTTAATTATAATCAACACATAATTTACTAATCAATAGCCAATGTTTAATTACTTAAAAACAGATATCTTCAATTATTAAAGCATTAAAAATAATTATAACCTCAAATAATACATCAGAAAACATCTCATTGCTGAATAACCTGGGTGAAAAAATTAAAACTGATTGGTAATAAGGAAGTAGATTTATTTTTCTACAAAATCAACGATAAACTCGAGAAAAAAATTGTGGGCCCATTTTTCTTAGACGAATGGGCATTCTCCTTTAAATTGTTTTTTTATTTATACGTGATTAATTATTCATAACCAAACCGAGACAGAGACTAGAAAAAGTAATAGTAAATTCTTAGGTAATAAACTAAACACTAACTTTTAATGTAATGAACCGGATGCTCACCTTAGAAAGTACCATCATTTTTGCATTGATTAGTATACGTATATCATAAAGTAAACTTTCTATTTCACTACACAAAATTAACTTAAAAAACACAATTTTTATATCTACTGCCTAAAAAAAAATTAAAACAATATATTTTTTTCTTAAACCATGACCTCGGATTTAAAGGCGGCTCTCGTTCGTTTTTTAAATCACAGAAACTTAACCGGACAAACGTTTTTTTTTTTTTGCGAAGCCGCGTAGGATGTATTCGCGTCGCGGTGGTCGATCGTGTATTGGCCCAGTCGACGATATGAGTCGTTTTTATTATTATTTACGGGTTATTTATTCATCGGAAGTATTATCAAACTTATATTATCATTATGCGTAGGTCGTGAATGGTCGCTACGATTTACGCTATCAGCATTTGAATTTTAGTACCTAATGAAAATAATATTATTGATAACGATTATATTGTATGGTTAAAGTAAAATAACACAATAAAAAATAAATTAAATTGGTAATTAATTTGCTAATTATATAATTGTATGCCCTGAGCCCAGAGCTATTGCTAAATTGTTCATAGTGCATTAGGAAAAACGCTAATAAAGTATTTTATATTCATAGATATTTAACAGATTCTAATTTTTAAAATAAATTCTCTTATTCACAAACATTTTCGTTGTATTTAAAAGTTGCTTCAAACTTTGATATAGATATGAAAAACCAACATTTTATTATTAGCGAATATACGAATAGCCCTTTCCTATTACGTCAGAGACGGGACACTTGGCCAAATATATTTAGGACACCACTTTCACCTATCGACAAACAAAATATTACGTTGAAGTTTTAATTATAGATCTTTTAAAATAACTACTTACAAAAAATTTGTTTTCCTAATTTCTTACGCAAATAAATTCAATTAATTTATTGATATAATATTCTGCATCTTTACAAAATATTATATAGACTTTTTTAAATACATAGTGTAGGTACCTACTTCAAACGTAATTTGCTTGTGGCAGTCCAATGCCCTGTGAGTCCTAGGATAAATTACATTATTTACTAGCTTTAATAACATTGTATATGTATGTATATTTAATAGTATGTTCCCGTTCCCGTTCCACGTTTAGGAAATAAAAAAAAAAGGAAAATCTTGTCTAATAATAAACACCGAAACGCAAAGAAAACAGAACAAATAAGCAAAGACATAAATATAATATATTTACTAACACAAATCTAATTTATTTTTATATTGTAACTCGGGATGACACCACATTCAGCATGGCAAGCTAGAGTGCGGTCTATGAACGGAAACAACTGCTACTACAAAGAAACCTCTCCAGGCAGCAGTTAACTTCTATGCCGCCGGCTTGAAGGGACGAATGTCCATCTATGATTATCTAGGTTGACAATACACACTCCTCTGGTTATATCTAGGTACTTTCAAACTGATCCCGAAACACGACATGGTTACTTCACGGGTGTTACATTTGAAAGTGGTGGTACTACCAAATCTAATCATCAGTCAGCCTATCACTCATTGAATTTTTATTTATTTATTATTATAACATTATTTTAATGAAACCCACATACTCCGCTCTGTAGCTCTGACCACTAAATATAACTTTAACAAAAACATGCGGCTTACTGTAGCACAAGAACATGTTTTAACGCGCAATATATCCATAAAGTAACAGTTTTTCTACCTTTTTACATTTGCCCTCTGACCCATCACGGAGTGATTGCAGTAACAACAGTTGCTGTACCGTTAACCTATTAGGCGTGGGAAAGAGACAGTATTATAGCGTGAAAACCATTGTTCTCACTAACTCTACCACCTACTACAAAGTTATTGTTTTTAGTAGAAACAAAGAATTTTAGCTAAAATCTTAAGACTAGTCTCCTTCCAAAGGAGCCCATTCGCATGAGAGAAATGGGCCCACATTTTTTCCCCGAGTTTATCGATGAATTTTAGGTAATTTTGTAGAAAATTAGATCTACATTTTTTCACCCGGTTTACTGAGTAATTAGACTTTTTCTGATGCAATATTTGAGTTTATTATGATATTAAATGCTTTAATAATTTATGATATATGTTTTTTTAATTAATTTTTTTAATGACTATTGAATGGTAAACGAAGTGTTGATATAATTGAAATAAATTAATGAAAAAATAACATATTATTTTAGAATATTGTTATGTTAACAAACTATTAGATGTCAAATGGGTCTAAAATGGACATTGTCCTTTCCATACAAATGCCATAACATTTTTGACATTAAATATTGATGGATCATCGATATCTATAGGGTTGTATGCTTTTGGGACAGCAATAATCAAAATCGATATGCCAAATGCCCATCACTCTTTTAAAATTTATTTTATTTGTCGAAGTAATTTTTATAAATTTTATTTCAAGTCAATTATTATTGTCAAATAACACAGATGGTACCGGATGATCCAGGCAATGACCCATGACACATTTTTTGGGTGAATTCAACTTTACAATGCAGGTTTGTTGCAGTTTTGGACAAAAGAATACTTGTTTTTTTATACTCAACGTCACTCAATGTGACCGTACTCCGCTTGGTGTTAAGCTAGAGTGCGGTACTCCACAGAGAAATGTCTGAAGGCAGAAGTCGCCTCTGCTATGCCGCTGGGTCGATTTGTTAAAAAAAATAAACATAGAAAATTATTATCTAAATTGACAGTAAAAATTATTTTGCTATTAAAATTTCGCGTTTTAGCATCAGATATGGGTAAACTACGTCACGCTATACGATTCTCACTTAATTGCAATAGTAATGATTGTTATCATTATTAATAACACCATTATAATGCATTGTGCATTGCGTGATATATGACAAAATGCACATTAATGTTTTTCTAATATATACTTTTTTTTATTGTAGCTCGGCATGTGACAACACTTCGCCTGATGTAAAGCTATTGTACACCCATGAACGGAACAAACTGCTACTACAGAGAAATCTCCACTATACCGGCCTGAGGAGACGATTATGCACCATCCAGATTGACCGTCCTCTCGCTATACCTGGCTACTTTCAAACTGCTCCCGAAACGCGGCATAGTCACTTCACGGGTATTACATTCGAAAGTGGTGGTACTACCCCAGGACGACAGACTGGGCTAATAAGTCACATAGTAACTAACGATTCGTATCAAAGCTGTTTATAATTTTAATAAACCTAAAAAAATACATTTCAACGACATTACGTTTTTGTGCCATGTCTATCTTGTCATTATAAAAATTGCATTCAATTATATATAATACTTCAAGTAGCTTCTTTAATTTGATGTGTTTAGATTTAATTATGTAATCAAGTTTTGTTAGGCCTTGTTGCACCAAAAGGCCTGTTAACTTAACTTTAAGTTTGACTTTAACGGTTACGTGTTGCGCCTTCAATAAATTCATAACGTTAGTTAGGGTGGCTATGTAATGAGGTGTACATTCCCGAAAAAATAACAGAAAAACATATTTGGCTTCTTTCATACATTTCATATTATACATTATCTCCACTACGTCGCGTCGCGTCGGCTTGAGGAAACGAATCTGCTTCAGCCAGATTCATAAAGTCGGACTGCCCCGGAACGCATATGGATAAAAAAAAACATTCGGATTTCATTTAAATAACATTGTATTTAAAATATACGTAATATTTATAATTACCTAGTAAATCATTATAAGTAAAGCTCTTATCTTGCTGTGACAAATTTTAATTGGCTTCTACTTTATTAGTGTTTTTAATTACCTATTGAAAATATTAGTAATACTTTAAACTAAAAATTAACCGTAATATTCCTACATTGCTTTTCATTATCAGTACATGAGCTACATATATTATAGCTATATATTTATAGCAGCTCGGCATACGTCATACACTGCGTAAATGCGAACAGAAACAATTTGCCTCCACTATGCCGGCTTGAGAGGACGAATCTACGTACATGTTTACTCCTCTCGTTATACCCAAGCTACTTTCAAGCCGACACCGTTTCAATGCAACTAGGTATCTTTACCTCCTGATATAGCTTTTCCTCGTCTTAATAATATAAGTTTTTGATTACTTCCTCCTTCATTATTATTATTATTACATTATTATATACATTATTATTAGCCAGTCTGCCTAAGTAAAAGATTTAATGCGGTTTACTATATATTATAAGTATTCCATTGTAACATTATTATTTAAAATTAACTGCGTGTGGAAAGTTAATGAGCATCCGGAAAAATGACGGAACGGTTGTTTTACGGATCAGCGATCGGTTCTATTTTCATGATACTGTTGCAGGAAATGCACACGAAATGCACGCAAAAATACTCTCACTTTTTATTGAAAACATGCTTTTTAAGAATAGTAACGAATAACACTATGAGTTGATACGCCTAAAATGTAGTTTGTTTGACAAACGATGTTTATGTATACATGAAATTATAAGGCGTTTAGAGAAAATACTAGACTTAACTACACGTTTTTTATATTTTTCTAAAATCAAATCAAAGACGAATATAATTTTATATTAGTAGTAATGATTATGTTATTATTTTCTTTATTAATTTGGACTTAATTTTTATATCCATAGCAAAATATAAAAAAAACACACACAGTTGAAATGTCAATTGTCAGTGCCAGAGAAAATTTTATGAGAAAAACACCGTGGTTGGTTTCCGTAATTTTGTGCATGATTATTTTTCTTTCGTTTTGTTGTTAAAATTTAAAATGTACACTATTTCAAAAGGACCAAGCAAAATTGTTGCGAAAACTAGAAGAGGT
Organism: Tinea pellionella; assembly: GCA_948150575.1. NCBI lineage: Eukaryota > Metazoa > Arthropoda > Insecta > Lepidoptera > Tineidae > Tinea > Tinea pellionella. The sequence continues at coordinate 6,101,200 of OX411256.1, forward strand.
GCGGTATCAGTTCTATTAATTTAAGCGAAATACCGATAACACTTTGAATTAGAATTGACGTTTTTCATAATTGATTTCAGGTCTATCTCAAAATTTAGAAAGACTTGATAATCGGAAGGAGCAAAACCGTAAATCTTCAGACTCCGACAATGGTGATATTATTAAGTAAGTGAAATATCTATAATTGCACGGCCACATGATAGATTTCATCACATCTCCCAGTATTTACATAACCTCCATGGGTATATTGAACTTATTCGTGTTCAATTATTTAATAAGTCTACGTAACTGGCGTAATGTAACACTTTATATTAATATACTAGAATGTTCTAGCTATGATACTTCTATTGATTATTAAGCGTTAAAATAACATTTAAAATAACACAAATTTCTATTTAAAAATTTATTATATATTTCAATTTAGTTAAATAAGTGAAACTAGGTATGTAGCGCAAACGATAACACTATTATTACCTGAATATTATAATTAATAACATTGAAATTTTAGCTAGTGTTAAAATAATTTTTTATCAAACATTATTCATTCATCACCACATAAAACAGTCAGTTCAAGTCAAGTCAAAAATAGCTTCAGTAAAATGATGAAATCTTTTGTACCATTAACACTTGAAGGACCACTTTGGAAAATAATTCAAGAATCTTCAGATGCCCGAAACTGATTTTAATTTGAAATAATTTGTTTAACCTTTTTTCTTTTTAAATTTCCAGCATGCCAAAGCCAGTATTCCATTCCAGTGGTAAAAAGACAGTACATCAAAGAATACAACACGATGTGATAACACCACAACATGAAGAAATTATCAAATATATTAGCGAAAGTAAGTTATTTACTTTTTCCTTTTAGTTCCCCCTATGTATTCTTTTGTATATATAGTATAGTTCATTTTCCATTAGTATTTAGTACAATACAATAGTCACTCCTTTTTCCCATAGGGATAGGCAGAGATAACGGTATTTATTCATTAACTTTATTGTAGCTCGGCATATGACAACACTCCGCCAAACTACACACTAGCTTTTAAATCCATGAACAGAAATAACTGTAACCACAGATAAATTCTGCAGGTAGTAGTCGCTTCCACTATGCCTATGTTAAGAAAACGAATGTGCCTATCTCCACTCATTATACCAATCCACTTCCAAACTGATTATGACATATGAGAAAGAGATTATGAGAGAAACCGGTTATTAGATCACTTCATGGCTGTTTTTCTTTATTCTTAGCGATCAGTCTATTGACTGTAATCAGATCTTTTGTGTGATGTAGTGGCGTTTCGAGTGTCAGTGGGTTTGTTATTGCCACTAGACCTCTATTTATTAGGGACCACGTGGGCTCGCTTCAGTTTCTTCGTTAGTCTGACCGTAGTTAGTTGGTTGGCGAGTGGGTTCGGGTGCACTTTTAGGCGCTTGATTTATTTAGCCTTGTGCCTCTCTACTTCGTTGGCGACAGTTCATGTACCGAGATAGTCGTGGATCTCCGTGTTGCGTGCATACCATAGTGCCCCGGCTATTGCACGCAGGATGGGTGTTATGCTTGAAAAAAGTGTACTACTCCAGTATGGCAGACTAAAGTGATGTGGTTGTGTTGTTTGATCCGCTTTGACCTGGATGATGCATATTCTCTGCTGTCTGGAGACATTTGTTTATGATAGCAGTTATCCCCGTGTCAGTTGTGTGGTCAGATGCTGAACTACGATTAAAAAGCCTCCAACTGCCCAGTGTACTTCCTATAGATTAAAAACTGCTTGTATTATATTTTAAATAAACTAAGACAGGAAGTAAGATGATATTAAACACATAAGAAGAGTTCATCGCACTGCTATCTCTGTTAAAAATTGTTTTTTTACGTCATCAATTATCATTTCATTTGTTTTTTGTTTATTGAACAGTGTCACGTGTTTAGTCCTAGGTTTGAGTTTACATTAGTAGGCACAAAAATATGTACAAGAAATGCATATCGTGAATATTAATAATAACAATGGAAAACATTCATCCACTATCTTGTGTTTGATAAGATCTCTTTGAGTTGTAGATAAACATTTTGACCTATTGTCGACATACATATAATTGTAACAGCCTTCTCTGTTATGTAAATTAACTATTAATCTTTAGATAACTAAAAACTAGGGTAAGCAGAGGTGTTCGTTGTTTTATTGTTAGTTTAGCATACGACAGCACTCCGCCTTATGTTCAGCTAGAGTGCGAGACGTAGCAGTCGTCTCTGCTAAGCCGGCTTGATTGACAGGGCATACTTCTCTCACTATACCTGGTTACTTTCAAACTGCTCCCGAAACGCGACAAGGTCACTTCACGGGTGTTACTTGCTGTTTGATTACTCTCTCCAATGTAGATTCCTACCTGCTGTTAGAGTATTAATTCAAGAAGGAATAGATTATTTAGCGAGTACAGCCCTACTTCACCTGCACATCACTACAGCTGTCATCACGAGGGCGTGACGTCATGATGGCCGTCCATGCGTTGGGATAAGACTTAAACCATAGATCAATAAATTAGTCTGTGCTAATTAAAGTTTAGGGCTTTTACTACCAATAATAGAATTTAATAATATAAAATAGATGTAGGACTCTTGATTTCACTCTTAACTAGGTTTCAACAAGATTATTAAACTATAATTATTTTTCAGCATGGGTTCAGACGACATATGGTGAAAGTGAGCCGTCATCGCCTACCAGCACAATAGGTAAATTTTAAATCTATTGGTACACCATTTTTTTAAATTGTATTCTTTTATTATGTATACATATATGTATGTGGATGTAAGACTGATGATGGTTATTAGCCCAGTCTGCCGTCCTGGGCTAGTACTACCATTTTCAAATGTAACATTGGTCCGTGAAGGGACCTTGTCGTGTTTGGAAAAGGCCAGATATAATGAGAGGACTGTGCACTGTTATACTAGATGGTGCAATTCATCTTTTCAAGACGGCATAGCAAACTGCTGCCTGCAGTAATTTATCTGTGGTAGCAGTTGTTTCCATTCATAGACCGCAGTCTAGCTTAACATCATGCGAGCTGCAATAGTATAGCCTCCGCTATGCTGGCTTAAGGAGACAATTTTTATTTACTTATTATTTAGTTATATGTACTTTGGTCGCTCAGTGCCTATAGGCACTATTAAAGAGTGGTAGGCAGACTGATGGTGGTTATTTGTCCAGTCGGTCATCCTGGGGTAGTACCACCACTTTCGAATGTAACCTAAGTGACCTTGTCGCGTTTCGGGAATAGTTTGAAAGTATAAGAGAGGAGTGTGCACTGGCAATCTAGGTGGTACATGCTCGTCTCCTCAAGCCAGTATAGTGAAGGCAACTGCTGCTGCTGCAGCTGACTGGACATTTCTCTGTGGTAGCAGTTGTTTCCATTCATGGACCGCACTCTAGCTTTACATCAAGTGGAGTGTTGTCACATGCGAAGCTACAATAAAAAAATATATATTACAGGTTCAGACAGTTCATCACCAGCGCCCCCTTCCAACCTTTACTACCAAGACGAAGCACCCAGCCCCGTGTTACGTGACTTCAAACCGTTCGACCTGGAAACCTGGTGGGGTAAACGACTCTTCCAGAACATCACCAACTCAGTCTCGTTCCCATAATGGGTTATAGGATAAGTACAATCAACTGTAAGTTGCCTGTTTGTTAATTATAATTGATATATCTTTGTGAAACTCGAAATCTCTTTTCACTCTCACAGCCTTAGATTAAAACAAAAAAAATGAAGATACGGTACGTTCTACTATTGAAAATGGACCAGACACACGTCTACATGCAGTCATCCACACTTTATTATAAGGTCTATATATAAAAGCTCCGTTAACGTTATTTTAACTATTACTTTTACGGCGACGTAACCGTTAAACGTTTACATTTACTCCACAAGCGTCGCGCCTGTCATTTTTGACGCTTACTTTAACGCCAAAAGTAACCAGCGAATCTTGGCTTGGTTAAAGTTAAAGTAATCGTCAAACCAATGTCACTAACGTCAAATGTATGAAAAGAAGCCAAATATGTTTTTCTATTATCTTTCGGCGATCAGCTACCCTTTTAACGATAACAATATGAATTTACACGAATATCGCAACGCGTGTGGAGTAACTGTAAACGTTTAACGGTTACGTCACGGTAAAAATTAATAGTTAAAGTAACGTTAACGGGCCTTTCGGTGCAAATGGACCTTATAGTAACGATACTCATGCACAGGAGACAAGGATAGAAAACGTTGCCAGACTGCAACGCGAGGGAACAAAAAAAAAATTGCAATATTTGGTTAATAAACAAATGGTTATATCTGAGGACTTATTATATTAAAAGAGTAAGTTGAGCGTGAAAAAGCACCTTCTCAGGCCGGCATAGTGGTGGCGACTGGAGCCCCCGTGCGAGCGGTTCTCTAGTCGTCAATGCTCATGGACCTCCACTGCGTTTACCATCAGACCAGTCGAGGTCACATGTCGTGCCAAAAAAAAAAAGGTGTTTTTATGAGTTATTTACCACGGTCAGCTGGGCTGACAGTGTTCGCTACAAAATTAAAGTATGTCAGTCAGACCTAGTTTGCGAGGTCCATTTTTCAGTCGTACGTAACGTATCTTCCCATTTTTGTTTTAATCACGTTTTTATACACGTTAGTTGATAAATAATAATATAGTTTTATTATTGTAATTTACAGTTGATTGTGGATCTCAGTATGATTTTAATATGGCTCAATCGATTTATGTTAGCTCACTTTTGACAATATTTTGGCAGCATTTTTTTATATTTTTTTTTTATTGTAGCTCGACATGTGACAACACTCCGCCTGATGTAAAGCTAGAGTGCGGTCCATGAATGGAAACAACTGCTACCACAGAGAAATCTCTACGGGCTGCAGTCGCCTCCACTATGCCGGCTCGAGGAGACGAGCATGTACCATCTAGATTGACAGTGCACACTCCTCTCTTATACCTGGCTACTTTCAAACTATCCCCGAAACGCGACAAGGTCACTTCACGGGTGTTATATTCGAAAGTGGTGGTACTGCCCCAGGACGACAGACTGGACAAATAACCATCATCAGTTTGCCTACTCCTACCACTTTTTATATTCACTTAAAAGTATTTTTCTTTCTCTTGTTATGTGATATTTAGATCATGCGGTGTGATAGATTTCTTTTTTTTTTGTAGATTTACATTAAATAAATTAAAATTCCTTTCTGACGCTCAAATTGTTTTGCGAAATTTTTTCAAAAAAAGTTTTTTGTTAAAAATAAATCCAATCTATACCAATAATAAGCTAAAAATGTCACAATAATTTAATGTCTTTTATAAAATCTATGTGCTTATTTACGTTCATCATATGACATTTTTTTATTAGGTTAGTAGTTTAACCTTTATGTACTCTCATTAATCTTTACTAATATCATCACGCCTCTACAACATAGTCGGATATATCTTATTAAACAGACAGCATAGCGTAGGTGACTGCTATCCGCAACAATTTCTTTATCTAGCATCAAGCACAACAAATCCTAATTCTTTTAAAAAATTATAAATCAGATGTTAACCTAGTTAACTAGATTCACTAGTTTCATTTGTTATTTAGTTAGTAGTAAAATATAACCCAGTGTTAGTTAACCAAAGATTGTGGCCTAATTTTCAATGTCTTCCAATAAATGTTATAAAGGCTGTTGTACACTATCTTCGCGAACAGTAAGTGTAACATTTGTATTAATTTACAAAAAGAACTGGTTTATTATTATTGTATCAAGCGAACCTAATGTATAGACAGCTTTATTTTGATACAGTCTTGATTTATTTATTAATTATATTTCAAGGGCGACCAGTGGTGGGAATCATTATATCATGCTTCTGTTTAGCAGACCAATCCTATGGCGAATGATCCACCCTTAGGTGCCACATCTTACACAATAAACAAAAAATTGATTGATAATTATATATAATTATAACAATTACAGTTTTGTTGATTACCTACTACTGATCAAGACTGTACATAATAATTTATTGTTGTTGTAATATAAATGTATTGGTGTTACAAGTGAATAGAAAAAAACGTGTTCACATTTTTATGTTATATTTGCTGTTACATTTAAGTATAGATAATGGTTATGGAATAACAGGCTTGTTTATGACGAATTTATTAATCGTCATTAGTTCATCGAGTGTTCGCACGTTCGCCTTCCTTGGTGTAGAAACCAGTGCCGGATTAAGCCAGCGCGGGGCCTGTAGCAAATTCTGTCAAGAGGCCCTTGGTTTGCTTTAGGTTCTCAAGTTTAGGCTATTAAATAAGTGGAAGTGAAGCATAGCCTAAGGCGCTTCGCGTTTAAGGCATGCAAGATATTTTACGGTCCTATCTAAATTAATATTTTTTTATTACGGTCAGACAGGCGGTGGAGCGCGGGGCCCCCGATTCGCGGGGTCTGTAGCATTTGCTACTCTTGCTACGTGGCTAATCCGGCACTGGTAGAAACATCTTTATATTCGTAAAAGTGTGAACACTGTTTTAAATTTAAAAAAAAGTTTTTATCTGTTGTTTTTAACTTAAAGATTTGTTAAAACGAAACACAATGTAAATGAATTTACAGATTTTATATTAAAAGGGGAAAAAATAGAATAAATGAAAATGTGCGATTGTTATTTTTGTGTTATAATTTGTTTAGTTTTGAAAGATGAGTTACATTTACTATAGATGGCGCTAGTGTCTACTCAATTCGGAGTACTATTGGATGACAAAGGTTAGATGAAATTTGCCAGGCGAATTTGAACTCACCGCCGCCGCAGCTAGAGTTGCAAATTCAAATTCCCACTCATAAGGTATTTTAAGTAACTTTTTTCACTATATCGAAGAAGAAGAGTGAGCGAACATAAGCACCAAAAGTAGTGTAGTTTTAATTTGTTGTTATATATATGGGTTCACTATCCACGGAGGCCAGCAGCACTTATTATTTTTCTCGCTTGCATAAAAATAAGTGAAGTGACCTAGTCACGTTTCTGAATAAGCTTAGAAGAAGTGGCCGGATATTGCGGAGGCGACTACTGTCTGCAGATATTTCTCTGTGGTAAAAGTTGACTCCGCTATGGTGTAGCCTATAACGGACCACTATTAAAAAAAATGTATTCCTTGTCTCAGAATCGTGGTAAGTGGTGTTCCGTTGTCTCTGCCTATCCCTGTGGGAAAAAGGCGTGTATTGTATTGTATTGTATGTATTCCTACCATAAAGGAGCGTCGTGAACTAGCAATAGAGGACGGACCTCATGATCGATGAGACCCGTGCTACAACCTCACTAAATTCTGACTGGTACCAATGTATAATAGATGTGTGTATGTACTTTTCAGCTCAGAGACTTTATATAAAAACGTAGATCAGAAATTGTATAAATTATTAGTTAGACTATCCTAATCAAGAGATTGTTATATTATGTAAAAAAAAATCACACAGTTTTTTTCAGGTTTTGTGCGAACTGAAATAAATAAAATTATAGCGCTTACCTACGCGTTTATATTGATTAGTTTCATCCAACATTTCGAAAGCTTTGCAGCTATCGTGTTGACTCACAGCAAAGCTTTCGGAAAGTCCGATCAAATCAGTCGAAAGAAACGCGATTGTAAGCTGTAAAATCATTTGATTCAGTTAAAATTTGTTACATTACTACTTCTAATGAAACACGAAAAACGAAGACGCCAACATGGATAGTAGCCCTTAAGAGTTTGTGTATTTCTCAGATAATAAAATGACAAATTACCTATATTTGATTAATTTAGCTCTTATTATCTAAGTTTTACATTTTATTTTGGTTGAATGCAATTTTAGATGATTTATATATTTTATGTCAACGTAGTTGCAGATGCCTAGAATATTTTTAGACTGATTTAGTTTTTAAAAGTGTTAACGCTTTTTTGTTGTAGTTGAATAAAAATGACGCAGAATTATTTTGGTTTTTTTTTCTTGTAATCTTGTACATGAACCAAACATTATGGCGTCTCCGAAGTTAGGCACAAGTCGTTGCTCATATTTAAAATTAACTCTTAATTTTATTACTGTAAACTTGACTGTACCTACGCTTAATAGCGACCGCAGCTAACTTCCGTGACGCCATAAAGTTTGACGCGACCTATAATAGTAATTAATTAGCTACGAGATCTACGAGTACTATTTGGTCAAGTATACAATTAACAGGCTTATTTGTGTCTAACTCTAATTTTTCTAATTACGTCCAATAATGTACGGACTTAAAAGATCCGATCAATACCCAATTTTTGTAAAAAAAAATATATAATTTGACAAACCAGTGTCAGAAAAATAGCATTTATATTGTACTTCAATATAATTAAATAAATTAAATTTATAATTAAATTCAATTATTTATATTCTAATTTTATGTTTAATATAGAAAAGGATGTAAGTAGCTTACTCTTGAGTTAATTATAATAAAACTTATTTAGACCATTTGTAACCAATTGTAACTCACCCTAGGCAAACTTATAGAGCGCGAGGTTTATCAAAAAAAAAAAGTCCTAACACCCTCAATAAACTCAAGAAGTACAAAGAAACAAATTTTTATATATTATAATAAATAAAAAACACGTAGATCTATGCATCTTCCAACCAGTCTTGACCAATGCCCGTGTGGAAGCGTGATCAGCCGCTGCTGGCACGGTTTTTCAGAGCACTTAGGGAATACGGAATACAAGTTTATTAGCGCTAAGGGGGCGCTCCCCGTACACGTACGTGTAGCTCGGCGGGCTATAACCCGCCGTAGTCTTGTTCAACTATAAGCTCGCAGAGCCTTATTTAGGAGCTTCTGCAGCCTGGCTGTATTCGTCGCCGATAGTAGGTGGTGCCACGCCGCGCGCCGGTGCGGCATAGGTGAGACGTGAGCGGACAAAGGTCTTGTATATTTGTAGTTTTACCCGGGGCGGGAGCGAGGAGCTCAGGAGCGGAGGCAGTTGGGCCCCGGCGGCCCTGGCCCTGGTGATGACGTGGTCCGCCGTGGGGCCCATACGGAGCCCTCGGTCGATCACGCACCCAGGTACTTAACGGTATCGGTCCAGCTCACGTCCCGTCCGCGGAGTTGGAGCGGTTGCGGTGTGGCACATCGGGACGTCAGGATGGCGGCAATCTTGTCAGTATTTACTGACATCCGCCATCTGTCCAGCCAGGCCGGTAGCGGAGCACTTAGGTGAAAGGCTAGGGAGACGGTTTGCCAATCAGATGAACCAACGTGTAGCGCCGATACTAAATGTTTCAGCCATAGATAAAGTCATATATGTAATGATGTATTTTTCAGAACAATTTTTTAAAAGGAATACATAATGCTCAATACCTTCTCACAGCACTCGAACAAAGTATATCAAAAACATCGGAATACGAAACCAGGTTACTTAAATGCAAATCAAAACATCCCCACACGCATAAGGCTTCTGACTGGTTGAAAAAACCTTACGATAAGTCTTCAAAGGGCTCCTTGGATTGTAAGGTTTTATTTTATTATAGTTCAATACTCATCTCCGCCATACCGGTTAATGAGACGGATGTAGGCACAACGTCCAAACTGACAGAGCAGACTCCTCTCGCTTCCAAGTTAATCTCAACACGCGTGTTAATTCTGAATTACAAATGTGCTGTGGAGGCCTGATCAAGCTTTCTGAAAGATATACGTAGTAGAATAATTTCGACGCGTTCACGTAGCACTTCGTAGCTCAGTGGTCAAAGCGTCCATACGCAATGGAAGACGCGGTCATGTCCGATCTCCACGCATTGTTTTTCGTAATTTCTCTTTCATCAAACTGTGCCTGTTTACAGTTAACGGTCTAGAATTTTCTGTGCGTTTTTCCATTGTTTCAGCTTCGCTGAAAGCATCTAGAACTTCCGTTAATCTCGTTGAGTCTTGGTCTACTATGAGCATTGTTTGTTTACAATATCAGTAAGTAATACTATCTTTACAGCCAACCAAACGGTCTTGCGCTTGTGTGATTCACGCAAAACCTAACTATTTAATTTTAATTAAAAGTTATTAAAAGTTTAGTTATTCTTATTTTTTTCCGTACATGTGTGTACTTATTTATTTATTTATATATATATACGTATTTATTTATTCAGTCTGGCAACACTGAAAGTTAACTAGTTAAGTTCAAAAGGGCTGATATCCACGTTTGGTATAGGAAACAATTGATATTTTAGATACGAAGAACTATCAAAACGTTACGAATCATTATTAAAAGCATACGATGAAAGAAACAATGTGATAATTAAGCGAGATGCGTCACTTTCACGACTACGTGATATATCTAAAAATGCTGATACTGAAGTCAGCGAAACGCATCGTGCCCTTCTAGCGATTGGCGAAAAGTATATCGCATTGAAAGATAAACATAATTATTATGTAAGTGTATGTAAATAAATAAAGTACGAGTATATAGTAAAAAAAGTGAAATAATTATCGATATTTTAAATTACTTCACTAGAAAATGAAGTATTTTTGTCTCACCTCCATTCCCGCTTCAAATCATCGATGTTTAATTGTATAACTGTGGTCTGGCGGTTAAGAGCGTGGAATTGAATGATTGAGAGACCCATGTTCATATCTCACGAAAATTCTGGCTGGACTCGTGGTCCTCGCTTAGAAGTAGTCGGGAAAAATGGTGGAGTGTGTGTTTTGTGCTACCATTGCATGTACGTCGGTATAGCGAAGGCGACAACTGCAGTCAATCTAGGTCATTCTAGGTCAAATGTTCTAGGTTTGTGTTGTTTTAACACTCGCAAACCGCAAACTACGGCAAAAACCTTTAAAAATAAATTATGTACAACTTCGATTAAAATTTTATAAAATATTACTTATGTTCTGTACAGAAACATAAATACGATGAAAAAATAGCAATAATAAAAAGAACACTTGAACAAGTCATTGAGGAATCGAATCGTGCGCATGAAGAGTTAAATTCTGACTTGACAAAACATTTGGCTGCTGAACCTGATGCATGCAGAGCTGCTTTATTGGCTGAGGTATGGCACAAAACTTTTCCGACAATCGGGTTGACAGGGCACAGTCTTCTCATTATATCGGTCTACTTCTAATCGTATCAATGTAACGCTGTATAGCTCGACTATGTCACATACACAGTCGTCTTCTCAAGCCGGCATAGCGAAGACAACTGCAACCAGCAGAAATTTCTCTGTGGTAACAGCCACTTTCAGGTGTTACATTTGATAGAGGTGGTACTACCCCAGGACGACAGACTGGGCTAATGACCATCATCAGTCTGCCTACCGCTCTTTAATAGTACCTTAGGAGAAAAGTATATATGTTACATTGGTACCGATTAGAATTTATCGAGGTTCGAACACGGGTCTCATCGATCGTCTTACCGCTAGACCACGGTCTCTCTCAATTTATTTAAGTATTTTCTTTCGTAGATAAAGAAATGTAACACACTAATGGTGGAAAATATGAAATTGAAAAATAGTATCTACTCCTCCTCCACAGATGAAAAAATAAGTAAATTTATTACTTAATATTTTTTATAATAATTAATTTATTTTATCAATTACAATGGTTTTATTTTAATTGTTAGAAGTACAGGCCATTTTTTAAAACAATATTTAGGAGGAGAAAAAAGCAAAAATAGGCGAACGAAAACTTTTTAAAAGTTAGCGTTTTTTTACATACAATAACTCTGATTGAATTTTTAAAAAACAATTTCAATAAATTATTAAATGTTCAGTCTTGTTGAAAGAATGATTTTTATATTATAGAAAAGTATTATTTAGTCTTTGACATGAAAGTGTTGTTAGAATGGTCGGTGATCTATGATATATACTGAGATGCCAACACTAGCCGAATAAGCTCGACCATTAATTATTTTGCATATTCTTCATGTAGTATTTTGATTTCATTAATAATATCATCTATTATTATTGTGGGCTCCAAATATGATAATAAAGCACTATCTATATTAACACCAAGTCTTAATACACCGCCATAACTCAATGCTGTTATTCCTAAACCTAAAACAAAACAAAAGACGTGACCGCTCCCTAAACAGTGGGTAGAAAAAAAGTCCGTTCAACAATATTTGTTGAATTGGCTCTTTTATTTTGATTGTAGCCTGGTATATTGATAACACTCCGCCTGATGTTAAACTCGAATACAGCGGTTTATAAAGGGGTACAACTGATGCCACGGAGAATTCAGGCTATGCCAGCTGGAGGAGACGAATCTGCACATCAAGAGCGTCGCCAGCAGATGGCCTAGGGGGGGGGGGGCAAGTTGATATGGAGGATGAGAAAAGTATGAATTGTAGGTAAAGTACATGAAGCTTTTCACTTGTAGCACGAGCCTTACATCTACGGCGATTGTAATAACAACGGTACAGAGTCGAACTACACGATTTCTTGATTGTAAATAATAAATTTTACATTTAACAACTTTTTTAGAATCTCTAGGGGAGGGGGCAGCTGCCCCTCCCTGTCCCCCCTTGGCGACGCCCTTGCTGCACATCCAGGTACGCATTCTTCTCTGACCTCTCACTACACCTCCATGCAGACATCCCTGCCATGATGTCTCATTAAGACGAGTTAACATCACCCAGGTTCACAGGGCAGACTTCTCTCGTTGTCAAGAAGAAATTTAAAGACACTTTAAAGTCCTCCTACCCCGTTAAGTTCGGTTCAAATAAATACCTGTAGCCCCCTTTTGTGGTACAAAAAACACCAGGCTCTTCAGCAGATTTCCATCACAAATTTTTAACATATCCGGTCCAGGCATATTACTGAATACCATAGTAGCTTGGGCACTATGTAGAAGTGGTTGAAGAATCCTTTTTGGCAAAATCGCATTTACTGCCTTTAGGAAGTAATAGTTTGACTGTAAATATAAATCATTGGTTTATTGAAGCAAACAACCTTTGTCAACACTAAACTAAACTCCGGCATATTGACCACAGTTCGCCTGATGATGCTAGATTGGGTACCGATTACTAACCGAGTTCGGCTCGTAATCGGCATCCAGATGTCCATAAGCAGAGACAACCGCAATCAGAAATGTCTGCAGGCAGGAGTCACCTCCGCTATGCTGCCTTGTGAAGACTAAAGTGCACACTCATCTGATAATCCGGTGCTTTCAAGCTAATTCCGAAACACAACTACTTCACGGGTGTTTTAGTGGTGGTCGAGAAAGAGTTTAGTCGTGAACCAGCTTGTTCTACCTTATTTTCCGCCCTGTAATAATACTTAGTATAATGTAGACAAATCTATCACTTACCAAGGGATCAGCACTTCTACGTAAATCATCGCATTTCCTTTTAATTTCACCAATACTACCATATATAGGCAAATCCAGGGTTGTCACACTAAAATTGTTTTCTAATCGCATTCCTATGTCTAATTTGTCGTTTTTTGGAAACCTTACTGGTACGATTACTGCTACAGTGTCAGGAACTCGTGACATTGTCTGTTTATATAAATTTGCATATTAAGGTTATTGTCCATTGAATAATTGGTTCAATTAATAACAACTCACCTTTAAAAAATATCCACCTAAACTTTTGGATAAAGCGGCTGCAATTACCTCTGAAAAATGTAAACCTAATTTTTGCCTAATTTCTTTAATCATTTGCAATAGATTTTCGTCGGAATCTCTCCATCTATAGATTTTGTTCCCGGTTAAACTGGGTCCATGTAATGAATTGACATCTGGTTTTCTCAGAATACCGTCTACAAATGCAATTGGGATTTCACATAACTTCTTTATCATTAACAATAAATCTTTAAGAGATTTTTGTTTATTCGATTTTGGATACGGAAACATGTTAACAATTTTCGAATCATCAGCCAAAGTTTTGCATAAAAATTCTATTAACGCAACTCCATCTCCAACTGAATGGTGAATCCTAAACACTATACCATAATCCTTTTTATTCTCATTATTATCAATTTTATATTTTGTTACTAATATTTGGAATAATCCTTCATTGTTATAAGGTAACGGCTTGTAAGATAAATCGGTCATAATTTCTTCCAAATCACTTTCATAAAGTTTAGTCCTAACAGGATGTTCCACAGTTTGCACATATTCATTCATATCGATTTCATTATATTTTCTCCAATAATAAAAACCATATTCTTCATTGCGTCTATAAAATAACTTCTCAATTCCAACTTGATTGCTTTCTTTAACGATAGCAATTAACTTATTCTTTATAGCTTCAACCAAAACCTCAGATGATTCCGACTCAATTATACCAACTACGTTTATAATGCTGGAATTGTCGTCTTCTAAACACCAAAATACATCAAAACTATCAAGAAATTTAACGAAATATTTATCTTTATTTCTTATTACAATTGAACACATTATTTTGTACAAGAAGGCAAATATTAAAAACAATGTTAGAATTGGCAAAATCAACATTAGGATTGTTAAAGCTATACCACGAGAAATATTTTTTGGAGTTAACTTTTGTTTCAACTTAAATATTGACTCATTTGCGTTTACCTGAAAGAATTGAAAAAAAATTACATATCTACTTTTTGTTATTAACATTAATTACAAAAGAAACAGGTAAGATAATTTTTCTCTCTAATTGAAAAATTAATTGTATAATTGCATCTTACCTCATAAGCGATCAAAACTTGAATAAATAAAATGAACAACATGGTAGTATTTCCAAAATCCACACCGTTAATTTTCACTTCATCTGTCTAACCACCTATTTCACTATTATTAAAAACATCTATATCTGGATCGAAACACATTGGAAAATATACATTTTCACCCATTTTCCCCCATTTGCCGTCCGTCTTGGACGACTACAGTTCCGACTGGTTGAAGCCCTACGTAGTATCGTCTTAAGTATCCGATATTGAGGCTTTTAATCTAATTAGTTGCATTACGAAACTCTTATGAACTAATGCGTCAGATTTTTCAACTTTTTAGATTAAATAAAAAATAAACACTGTTCCTTTGATAAAGAATACTTTTAAAATAAGTCAAAAGAGAGAAGAATGGTTTTTGAAGTAAATTTTAATTAGACATCCCTGTCGAGACGGGATAATCTCTTCATCAGCGACTCTACATACCTACTACTTACCCTTCTACCACAGCAATTAAAGGTGCACCTCACCTGATCCTATCCATATAACCAAACCACTTGTTTCCTTATAACTTAATTTTATCAAAATAAAACAATTGATTTTGTTATAAATTTTATATTTGTTATCAACAATTTATCTAAAAATATTTTTACTATTTATACTTATACATAGTTTCACTTTGTATGTTATTAATCTAATAGGAATCAATACGACTAATGTCTTAACACATCTTTCGAAACATTATAAATTATTATTTTTACAACAGCCATAACAATTGAAATTACAAAAAGAAAACAAACACGAAACGTATGAATTTCTACTTATTTGGGCCAGAGTAAGATAGCCCCTTTCTTCTAATTTTGCTTTCTTACTGTTCGTTATGTAAACTTTTTTTGTAGTATTTTCGGGAATTTGTTCCCTAAGAACCTACGGACCCTAAGCACTGGCTTCTAAATATGCCCTATGCCTACGCCCAAAAACGACTCTGATTGTATATTTATACAATACTTAATTTTTGAACAATAAAGTTATATAATATTCAGGCCGTTGTTCTCGGTAAATACTCGTAGCGCGAACTTGCGATCGATTCGTGTTCAAATCTCACTAAATTGTGACCAGTACCAATGTAGGTAACTATGTTAATGCCTTTCGTCGCACAGTGTCTAATTGTCTATGATACAAACTTAGTTACATTTATGCAATAAAAAAAATATATAAAAATATTGCGCTTAGTTTAATTTCAGTTGACTTTCCTCAAAGTTTTTGATAATAAATAATTTTACATTGAAAGCTGTAGCGGCTCTTCAACCTTTTGTCTTTTAATAAAGCACAAAACGTTAATCCATATGAAGGAAGCCGATGCGACATAAACGACACGGAGATGGTTCGGCAAGAATAAGAAATTAATCGTCTGTGCTGGAACCCAAAACGCTTGATTTGCTACGAACGTCTTCCAGTATTTACTCTTCAATTCTTCAAAAATGTCTTTTTTTCCTTCTAGAACACCTAATACTGAAAAATAATTATAGATAGTTAAACTAAAAAGCGGAAACAACTGCTGCCACAGAGAAAATAATAATATGTCTGCAGACGCCAGTCGCCTCCGCTATACCGGCTTGAGTGGACCGTCAAGATTGGCGGTGCACACTTCTTGTTCTCTAATTCAGATCCCGTACAATCTAGAACACTGTCGATATTATCCACGTCTGCGGTCAACACGGTACCAATGTAATTTTGTTAGCTTTGTAGCTTTTTCTCAGCATATTATGTAATTAAATAAATAGACATAATAAGATACTTACGCGTATAAAATGAAAATAATAAAATTGGAGTCAATATTAATTGATCAGACGCGACTTTTGCAGCTACAGTTTTCAATGCAGTACCAACGAATTTTTTATCAAGGAATTTGTACCTGTAATTGTTAAAAACACAATTCTCTCTAACTAGATATCGAAAGTAGGATCTCTGTTTAATAGAAGAGGATGGTTACAATCTGTGATCAGCAGTGTGTTATATTTTAGACAGCGCCATCTATGACCGCTTAGCGGAATCGTCACAGTCATTTGTAAACAATATTTGGGTAAAGATTCGGACAGACTAAAAGGTTCTTCCTTTTTCTGTCATTCCATTACATCGTAGAACGACCTTCCCAGCCATGTCTTTCCTCCTTCCTACGTATCCTTCAAGCGCAGTATGAAAGGGCATCTCATAAAGCCGGCATGCGCATTGCGGACGCGACTGCTGTCTGCAGATACTCTTTTCTGATAGCAGTCACCTCCGTTCATGAATCGCATTCTACCTTAACGTAAAAGGCAACACCTGAGCGTTCATACATTTTGTTTTACATTATTGTTTGAAACATATATAAAATGCTTGTGAAATATAGCCAATATAAAATGTTTAAAATGCATTTTATATATTCTGTGCCGTAGCTATTTGTTTATTATAGTGATTTGCGATAATAACCAGTGTTGAGAAAGTTATAAAATTACTTAATTTCAACATAAATCTGCTATGTTTCAAACAATGTTGTAAAACAAAATGTATGAACGCTCAGGTGTTGGCAACTTACCAATAATACAGTGTAGGTGAATAAAGCGTACTGCCTATAGTAACAATACGACCTGCTGCGGTAAAATCATAATCAGGTTTATCTGGCTGAAAAACAACATATTTTCATAGTTCATTATCAAATCGAGTCTTAGGGCCGGTAATTCAATCCTTACATCATTTTCTTTTGTATTATAGCTCGGTATATGACAATACTCCGCTTGATGTTAATATAGAGTGCGGTTGCTATGCCGGCTTAAGGCGTCGAATGTGCAGCATCAGGATGACACCCCTCTCGTTATACCTGACTACTTCCAAACTGTCCTCGAAATCTGACTAGGTCATTTTACGGGTGATGCGTTTGAAAGTGGTGAGTCTCTCATAAGTCTGCCTACCACTCTTTAATTAACAGACACAGATACTTACCGTATAAAATTTATTAAAGGTCTGTTGTGATAGTTCCGCTGCAGAATAAAATGTTGCAAAGACAACGGTGTTTGTTGCTATTGGTCTTGTTTTAAGCGAGTGTCTCCAGAAGGCTCCAAGCTTCGACATTACAGACATGCTTTCTTATTAACTGTAACAATTAAAATAATATTGATATACTCTACACTACTTCACCAAGAAAGAGTGGGAAATGGGTAAGAAGATGGATTAAAATGTTCTGCCTTCCACTAAGAAAAAGTTTCACAAGCGGTTTAAACATTTGAGAAGTTGTTAGCAATTGAGTCTTCTATATAAGAGATACTTTTATTGATGCCGGACTTTCACCAAGAAAGAGCCGGAAATGGATAAGAAGAACGGATTAAAATGTTCTGCCTTCCACTTCACAAACAGTTTGAACATTTGAATAGTTAGAAGAGAAACTTTACTCTTAGACAAAGTTAGATTTTACAACAATTAATGACAAAATTTGCAAGCGATGAAAACGTGAATGGATGTGTTAAACAAGACTAACCCAGAAGGGCGTTTTCCGTTCAAATTGGAGACATCCTTATGAAAGCTGGGCTGCCTAGTGCCCATAACCGTCAGGCGTGTATGAAGATAATTGTGGATGTGAGGGAAGCGTTTTAATATCACTTTTAATAACTAAAAAAATGTTATATAAACACGAAAATTGTCACTGTCAAATCGTTTGAAACGGTTTACACTTTTTTATAATATCTCTATGCATTGCGCGAAAGTGGATGGCAGTGACAGAAGTTGGCACCCAGGAAGACCTTTATTAATCAGCCAGATTAGTGAACTGTTCAGAAAGGGTCTGTTGAGGAGCACCCTCAACCGACGTGCATGAGTGAGGAAAGTAATGGATGTGGTCGAAGTGAAAGTGATACGTAGAGACAGGAGTCGCTGGCACTCCATAGATTCTGTCCACCCCAGTGAGAACAGAGCATCAGTAAGCTATGCGTCAATCCATGTTAAGAAAGCGAAAGCGATTGCACCCTGTCTGCAGAGATTTCTCTGTAGCAGAACTAACAGAAATTATCCTGCTCGTGGACCGTACTCTATTTCTTTTTTTTTTATTTGTGTCATTTATGCCTATACTAAGATAGAACTTGTATCATAGGCACCGAAGTAACATAATTTCATTGGTACCGGTCAGCGAGATTTGAACACGGGCCACATCGATCACGAGTTCACGTCTTCTACCGCTAAACCACAGACGCTCAATTCTCTAAACAATAAAATAATGAATAAAAAACATCACAATCCTACTAAATACATTTTAATATTCAATTAATGTTAATGAGACTTAATTATTAATCAATTCTATCCGGTATTTGTAAAAAATAATAATATAAAAGTGCATTGGCCTGTAACTGTAGGTAACGTACCTACAGTTACTAATCATTAGGTAGGTATGACTGTTTTAATTGAAATGTTGTATCAAGGGAGATACTTGTTTGTGGACACTTAAGGTTTATTGATCATAATACACATAAAAATAATAACTCTTTTAATATAGTAAATAGATGATAAATTATACAAAAATCAGACAGGAATAGCAAAATCGTATATTGAATTCATTTAGCTTTATTATAACTATTGAATGATTTTTCATTGTTCTGGTTAGACATAATAAAACTAATACTACTAAAAAAAGAAATCCACATATATTTTTCCCATACAAAGAAAATTGTCCCCAAGCGAGTTAGATAGTTCTTTATTTTGCGAACGTCATCATTTTAAAATTTAATTATAATGAAAGACACAACATATATTAATAGATAATTATTAATATTGAATAAAAAGAGATTAGTAATAATTCCAGCGGAAAAAAGTATGAAAATCTATTTTTTTAGTTTAACTTAAATTATACTCACCTAACAGTCAGTTATTTTCGATAGAAGTGAAAATAATTAATATATGGCTGTCGGTGGTTTTTTTAATAACTAATAAATTAAATTATAACTTAATAACTAATAAATAAATTAATTAAAATAATAAAATTGTTTTGGAGTGGAGTGAAATTTTAATAAGCTATAATGTTTATTATATTTTTTCTATAAGATTTTCACAAATTATTTACGTATTTAAATCTATAGTTTAATTTTTAAAAGTCTTCATGCTTAAAGGTGCAATATCTAAAAATAAGCACTCACCAGAAGCAGAACTCTAAATAAAAAATGCGATAAACCAATTTTTAAAAAATCCACAATCTTTTAAATCTAATCAAAGTTTTTAACACAAACTTTCCACTATAATAATATGTTATCATAAAAGGTAAGAGGAGTACTGTACCACAATAGTTCACAATATGGAGTGGCCTATTCCATTCAACTATCATCAATTGACTTCAATAAATTCAAGGCGAAGTGTCGCGCGAGTTTCCGCTATTGTTTACGTCCAGAGTGTAGCCATGTGTACATTTATTATACCTACATATTGTTTTTTTAACAAAATTACCGCGAGGACACGGTACGTAACACATCTACGATAATTTTTCGACAAATGATGAGTGCCTCCGTGCAGAACGAACCTCAGTATTTAATTAAATAAGGGCCGGTACGTAATTCAACCCTTTCTTAATGATAAGGCGATTTTACCTACAAATTCTTGGCTTAAAAATATTTCGTCTTTTTATAATAATTTAACAATTCTAGCTTCCTTTATTGCCTGAGGTTATTTTAGATTACTGCACCAGGAAAATATTTTACGCAGTACTATTACCGACCGTTACTGTTGAATTAGCCACCCTAAGACACAATTTTCAACACAAACATTCAATATAAAAATACGTAATTTAAAAAAAATAAAAATATTATAAAATAAATTATTGAATATTAAAATTTTAATTTAATGCTACAGAACGTACATATTACACTGATTAATACTTTTTTACATTTTTAATTTAAAAAGTAATTTTTAAAAAATCACTTACCTAATATTTCAGTCAACTATTAAACTATTACTAACTAAAACTATAGATTATAATGTTATACATAAGAGATAAGATTTTCTGTGACGTTGATGTTTAACAGGTAAAACTTCATAACTCACAAAAACCTAATTTTTTCTTGTGTTACCGGGAAATATTTAATGAAAACACGAATATAACTTAATATTTTAGTTTTAATAAAACATATCTTGGTTAAATAAATATTATTTAATTTAAATTAAAAATTTCACTCCTTCACTCCATATTTTCCAACAGTGGTCACCCATTTATTATATTTTTATGCAAAAATAATTTATCAAAAAATATGTATTTAAATTGTTTTAATCAGTGTACAAGTATGAACTGTTATCGTATCTTTTCGATAATACTTCATGCAATTTCATGTAATCAAAACAACATAATCTTCTATCTGTCATTGATAAAATATTGCAATTTTTTTTATCTGAAATAACTTAATAATATCGTTGTTTTAGTTAAATTGTTATTTTAAATTAATTAACTAAAGTTTAGTTAGTAAACTATTCAATAATTTCTAGAAATAACGGAATGCATTTGCATCGAGTATTGTTCCGACAACAAAAGCCTAAAAACTTGTGTGAATCATGGTGATGACTGGTGCATCATTGATGCCGATGGTTGTTTCAAACCTTGCGTATGCGCAGGGCGAGCTGCGCGGGTGAGGGGGGCTGCGCGTGGTCGATCGTGCCAGGTACAAGAGGTACGGTGTGCACTGTGGTTTCATAGCGAGGTTTATGCGGACAAATTTTTTGTTTGTGTATAATGGACATTTTTGTATATGTTGTATTTTAAATTGTTATAATTTGTCGATATTACTAAGACATACAATGTTCGAGAAAAAATTAAAAATATTGTGATTTCTGCCCACTCTGACCCTCATTTTTGAGCCAGTATAGTTATAGAGCTTAGAGATTAATTTAACAATACAATATTACCACCAGACGCTATTTTATGTTTTATACGCATATTTACAAAAGATCATATTTTATTCAATTACCGAAGAATTAAAAAACTTCTACAAAAATACTTTAAGTGGTATTAGACAAACCAAAGCCATATCAGTGTATCACGCACAAGTTCGTTCGGTTGTAATTATAATTTCTAATGAATCTAATGCCAATTTACTGATTGAATCACGATATAAGCAATTATCTAATGATACATTTGAATTCATTGTCTCAATTCTCGTAATTATAAAAACTAGCTAGTTAGTCACGATTATTACAATGGTTAACTTAAAAATTCTGTAGAGAAAGTGGAGCACAGTGCGCGGTTGACGTTAGCTGTCGTCCCTCCCACGATATATTTTATCTCTTTTTACCGCTATAGCTCTATCTCTTTCGGGCGGTGTAGTCAGTCACCGTGGAACTTTAGCGCTTCACACAGGTGTGTTAAAGACTTGGAACGCGCGAAATTTAATTTAATTCGTAAACAGAAAACAAACCCGTTTTTTGTGTGAATATTTGGCATAATTCTTTGTGTGGTGACCGGTTGTTTTGTACTAATAATAATAAAGATACTTTAAACGAAGAAAAATACATATTTGGTTAATTTTAAAAGTTTTATGTTTAAGTGCTTGGTGTGACAAAGTTCTTCGAAGACCTTGGATTTTTCAATAATTGGTCTTAAATATTTCACAATTTTGTCTATTATTGATAGAAGCGAAGGTATGTTAATGTTTATTGTGTTATTTTAATCTCTACATAGAGAGTCATAAGTGGCACTAAAACGTGTGGAATGTGCTTCTTCCATCCATCGGTAGGTACTCGATGCTGTTATACTTTTTAGTAAACCTGTTTTTCTATTGTTCTATTTTGCAGTTATGATATTATTCGAGTAGAAAGTTCTAAAGGCATGTAAAATAACTATACTTTTGTTTATAATTGATCCACAGTACCTACATACAAATTTTAATTAGATAATATTACATTAAATAAATTATACCTATTATAAAAATCTAAGATAAATAATTTAAAAAAAAATTGCTGGTTCTGTGTGATAAAATTGTAAGTTACTCTCAAATTACATAATTAATAAGGTCCCTTCCAAATAATATTTTCTTTACGTCAGTTTAGAAAGTACATTTCCGCCAATACCAACCTAGGTAGGTATTATGTTACCAAAAATTCTAAGGCTTTCTCAAAACATTGTCAAAAATAGTTCCACGCTAATAATTTTTACGTACAAGATTATTCTCCAAATAGGTACCTACGACAAAAATATCGAATAGGTAAACTGAATATTTAATATAATTTTATGTCTATCAAAATCAGCGTTTTCTACCATTGTAATTTGGGTCAGTGGGACAAATCAGTGAAATTCTTAGACAAATCAACTTTTATATTATAAGCCTTTTTTAATTATAAAGCAACCTTAGTCTGCAATTGTTGACTTAAAACGTGACTTAGGTCACCGTCAGGGGACGTACATATAATATGAGCTTCTTTAAGTGCCTTAAGTCGTTTTAGGTTACTTTATTAACACACCACCTAGTAGTATCAGTAAAATGACTTTAGTATACTACCTGAAACCTTCAGGATTGAATCACCGGCCCTTACAAACTCTTGCAAAACCAAATGCATCCATTTTTATTCTTATTTCCTCCAGATCTTTATACTCGAAAATATAGATGGATTATTTTAGTGACATAAAATTGAAATAAAATTATCTTTTGACTGGTATAAAAATCATTGTTATTAGATTGGGTTCTTCTTAACCCTAAAATACGGCATTTTAATAGTATTTACCTATAACATTGGCAACGACAGGTTACTTAGCTAACAAGTGTATTGTTTGGTTAGGTTAGGGTGGGGTCCTTTTACGCAGGTGCCTGTTTTTATGGCATATTACATGTTTGTAGAGTTCGCTGTTATCTTTATTATTCAATATAAGATTTGCTTTTAATATAACAGGATACCTACCTACAAACATTTCAAACGAGGCAGAAGGGATGCCGATAAAAATATTGAAAGAAAGTTTTGACATGCTCACGTGAGAACTGTGTATAGTACGAACCAAAGTTTATGGCGTGTCCGAAGTTAGGCACAAGTCGCAGCGCAGAATATATGTTCTATTCATATTGAAAATTAACTCCTAATTTTATGATTGTAACCTTAACTGTATCTACACGAAATAACGCCCGTAGGTAACTTACGAAACGTCATAAAGTTTGGTGCAACTAGCTTAGTAGTCAGAGCATTCATGCGCTACGTGTACGACATGCGTTCGATTCCCACCCATTAGGTAAATAGACCCACAATTTTTTTCTCGTGTTTGTCAATGATTTTTAGTTAATTTTGTAAAAAAATAAATCTACTTACTTATTACTAATCAGTTTCAATTTTTTCACCCGCGTTATTGAGTAATTAGATGTTTTCTGATGCAATATTATCTTAATAAATGCTTTAATAATTTCTAATTGATGATATCTGTTTTTTATGCAATTAAACATTGTCTATTGATTGGTAAATGATGTGTTGATATAATTAAAATGAATTAATAAAAAATAAAGTATTATTTTAGAATATTGTTATGTTACCAAACTATTAGGTATTAAGCGGGCCCAAAAAGGGGCATTCTCCTTTAATAATGATTATTTAATATTGTTCGAAAAATCTATCAAATGTATAAAAATAGATTTACATTACAAAATATTTTAACTGTTTACAAATAGTTTATTAAAGAAACTAATTTTACACTTCCTATATCTAAAATGATACTTCGAACGTGCGTTCTTGTGCCAAATAACGTTTAATGTCAAACGAAAATAATTTATAGTCAGTCATTCAATAGGTGTACATTCATAAAATAAATAAATAAATGTACTTATACAGAAAAAAACAACGCGAACGTAACAGTCTGACTGGGCTGAGGTACGAATCGAACCTAGCCTTCAACTTCGCGCATAGATTCCCATCGGCAACTTTACTGCTTGCTTTACTTTCTTTTCGCCACTATATATTTTATATTTTAATATGAATAAAACAGATTATATAATACACCTTCTTACGTCATCAAAACAATGGTAAATAACATTATTTGTTTATAGATAGTGGGTACTAATTATCACATACATAAATAAACACACACTTCACTTATTTGCATTCGGTTACTAATTCGTAAAAAACTTTAGTTTTTTTTTCAAGCTTTTCTTTGTTCCATCTGAAGAGTTGTTTTTTCTTTTATAATCGATCTTTTTTTTTTTCAATAAAATTAAACAATGGGCTTATAAAACTCATCTAATCCAATGTTTAATACAATTTTATTCACAAAGAACGTAGTTATGGCTTTACGTAAACTTTTGTGCCAATATTAAAAGAAAACAAAAAAAGTAACGATAGCAATAATAAACAGCAAATAAATAAAAGTATAGTAGAGTCATATTAAGAAATCGAACTTGTAAAAAAATATTCGCTATCCGACCAAAATACGAGTTCTCAATTCTTCTTAAATCACGTATCATTTGAATAACTATTAAATTTTGTCGTATTATCAGATTTAGTAAAAAGTGAACGTTGCTTCTGTGCAATCGGTCACGGTCGTTGCTCAGTGCTTTATGAAATATATACACTGTAACAGAAGATTTATCTCAGGGTATTATGTTTGGTACTTTGATCAAATCACAATCGAACCAATCAATGCCAATTATTTTAAATACATTATTTTTATTCTAGTAAAATTATAAATTGTTGGAACCTAATGAAAAACGATATTTTTCTTATTGTAGCTCAGCTTTTATTACAACAGTGTTTGATGTTAAGCTAGCAGCAGTCGCCTCTGCATTACAGGTTGACGGGGCACACTTCTCTCGTTAGGCATTACATTCGAAATTGGTCTACCTCGGGATGGCAGACTGCAATTAATCTGCCTAACACACTTTAAAAAATTATTGGAACCCACTGTAGAACGATAATTTTTTAAGTAGAAAGACATAAAACTAACAATAATTCGTTATTTCACATCACGATATGTATGGTTAAACAAAGTGACATTGGTACAGGGCAAAATTATGAGAGATTTAAATACGGGTTTTCAATCCTAAGTCCACGCTTTTAACAGCTGTTTTAAAAATTATAAATTGGATTATATCTTGCATTTGTTTTTTGTAATATGGTATGATGGCCGCTTATTTGAAGCAGAGTTTTATCCACATTTTTATATTAAATGTACTCTACCTGCCATAGATTGGCATTGGCAAAAGATTCTTGTATGTAACGAATTATAGAATAGTTTCTTGTTGATTGTTGTTTTGATATTGAGTAAGAACAATGGGTTTATTGTTTGTGTGGCTTGTTGAATCGATTTGAGAAGCTTCATAGAAATCCGGGTGAATCTAAACACTCGGTCAAATCATTAACATTGCAAATTAAACCTTCTCATTTATTTGGGAGACAAACAACTAAAAATTCTAATAAACATTGATATAAAAAATAGATAGTCGTGTCGTCAAATAGCTACGGCACAGAATATATAAAATGCTTGTGAAATATAATTAATATAAAATGTTTAAAATATTTAAAATTTTATATATTCTGTGCCGTAGCTATTTGTTTATTATAGTGATTGGCGATAATAATTAGTGCTGAGAAAGTTATAAAATTACCTAATTTCAACATAAATCTGCTATGTTTCAAACAATGTTGTAAAACAAAATGTATAGACGCTCAGGTGTTAGATTTCACCTTAACAATTTCCACTGGTAGAAAATAATAAAAAAAGAAAACTGGAAAGAGCATGAATAATATAAACAAATATAAACAATTAAAATTAAAAAGGTAATAATGATTATAATCAGTAGTAGAAACAATACAGGGTGGAAAAACGTCAAAGATAAAATAAAACGTGAACAATTATTAATCCTCTACAAAGAATTCACGGCTTAGGATACGTATTATCCCGCACAAATTAGGAATAAATATATCAATATCATATATGTTATAAAATTGTTTTGTAACTAGGCATTTATCTAATAAAAATAATAAATATCTTCGACTGTATTGTCCGAATATC
Source organism: Tinea pellionella (assembly GCA_948150575.1). NCBI lineage: Eukaryota > Metazoa > Arthropoda > Insecta > Lepidoptera > Tineidae > Tinea > Tinea pellionella. The sequence goes on from OX411256.1 coordinate 6,127,799, forward strand.
CAAAATCGGTATAAAAATATTTAAAGATTCCAATCTTTTATCATAACTATTGAATATCAGACTTATGAAGACATCTTAAAACCTAATCTAAATCCAATATAACGCAACATGTCTGATAAAAGTACTACCGTGTGACAACATTAATTTTAATCTTTACTTTTCATTATATCTTCCTCAAATCTCCCCTATTTTTGGGACAAATAAATAAAATATTTTTAAATTCCCGTAGACTGAATGACCAAAGTACATATAACATACAGCGAGGTTTGAACACGGGTCTCGTCGATCGTGAGACCGTTATCTACCGCTAGACCATGACCGCTCTTAAAAGACATAGCATAGAAAAGAACAACACAACATTCGTCTCATCAAGCCGGCATTGCGGAAGTGACTGGTTGACGTCTGCTAACATTTCTCTGCGATAACAGTTGTTTTAGTTCATGAGCCTCGTTATTGCTTAACATTAAGAGAAATGTGTCACTTGTAGAAATATTACATTAAATAAACATTTTTTTAAAATTTCACTGTATACTTGTATATGTCGATTCAAGCTTTATGGCGTCTCGGAAGTTAACCGCGGGCGCTATTTCGTGCAGGTACAGTCAAGTTTACAATAATAAAAGTAAGAGTTAGTTTTAAATCTGTATAGAACATTTTTAAAAACCTGTGGGCGGATAGCGCGGGATTGCGCCCTTGAGAGCATCTTTATCGCGCCCCGCTGATACTTCAATTTGTATACTGCGCAACGACTTGTGCCTAACTTCGAAGCCGTCATAAAGTACTTGATTAATGTCAAACTCGTTTAGTGCAGTTGCGATTTTAAATGCTCTTACCGTATTGCTTTTATATTTAAAGCCACTTCTAATATTTTTAAGGATTCCAAAATGTCAAGATTGTCTATATAAGTCTTTATTGTCATAACTATTTTAATGGTTACTGTCGAGGTAAGGTTGAGTCACCTCGTTGTAAATGGAAGGTAAACTGTAAACGACAACCTTATTCTCGTTGAATATTACCGAAATGATTTCAAAATTCTTTTGATTTGATTTTTCTAAATCTTTAAGAAAAAGCATGATAGTTACAAGATAACAAGAGGATCATGCATATTTGTTTCTTCAAGGCGGCCGGCATACTGGAGAGTGCTGCCTGCAGACATTCACTGTGGTATCGATTATCTTTAGAATGGGTCCTTCTAGTTTAACATTTTTTTTTATTGTAGCTAGGCTGCGCCTGATTTAAAGTTAGTGTGCGGCCCATGAATAGAAACAACTGCTACCAAAGATAAATTTCTACAGGCAGCAGTCACCTTCGCTATGCCGGCCCGAGGAGACGAGTATGCACCATCTAAATTGACAGTGCACACTTCTCTCGTTATATCTGGCTACTTTCAAACAGTTCCCGAAACGCGACAAGGTAACGTCACGGGTGTTACATTCGAAAGTGGTGGTATTATACTACCCCAAGACTTGGCATCATCACTCTTTTATTGTGAAAATTCTGATACAATTTTGTAACTAAAAAAGTTATTTGAAAGTTGGAATAACCTTAGAAGTTTGGAAAAGAATATACCTCCTTTTTGTGACGTCATCCACTCTCGCGTTCATCGTTACTTATATCTATTTTAACTGTTAATAAAACGACACAAATCGAGTCTTAGCGCTGTTATTGTTAAGTTAGAAGCAATTTAAAGAGTGGTAGGCAGACTTATGATGGTTATCAGCCCAGTCTGCCGTCCTGGGGTAGCACCACTACTTTCGAATGTAATACCCATGGAGTGACCTTGGCGAGAGGAGTGTGCACTGTCAATCTAGATGGTGCATACCTCAGGCCGGTATAGCGGAAACGACTGCTGCCCGTAGAGATTTCTGTGTAGTAGCAATTGTTGTTTACATCAGAAGGAGGGTTATGATATGCCAAGCCACAATTGTTACTGAGTGAAGGATGTTTGGCTCAATATTACCTATTTTAATTTTGGAGAGTACTGTTGTGTCATTGATTGCAATTTGTGTTAGTTTTTTTTTTAATTATTGTGAAATTGAGGCATAGCTTTTTATTTATAATATTTTTCACAATGCAAGTAGTTTTTAAGATAATGTGCCAAATTTGATTAGGCCATATGATTATTGTTGTTTTAAATATGTTCATAATAACACTACTAGAGTGTTGGGTGGAATTATGGTCGTGGCGTCTTTACATTCGTCAACATGCTGGTGAGCGTGTGGAAGCGGCAAAAAGTTCTGCATCATAAACTGCTTGAGCTACTTCTGTTGTAGTCATCAAATCACCTATAAAATTCGTTATGCAAATGGTTAAATATTACTAGTATGTTTTAGCTGACCAAATCTCTTAAATCGATTGTGCGTAAAAATATTTCACAATGCACAAAAACTAAGAGAGAGTCCAACCAACAGCCAAACCGAGTCATTTCGTGTCTAACGTAATTTTGTTTTAATATAACGCAGTTTTACACAAATTTTTTGTATTGCATTCCTTCGTCGAGGTTGTCTAAGGTCAACTAAGGTACCCTTTCCCACGCTTTAGATGGGCGTGGAAGTCAATCATAAAAAAGGGCAAGTGGAAGTGAGACACATGACTTAGTAGGTTCCGTATAGGTTCGTAGGTTTTATCTACATTTTGTTTTACGTTTATTTAGTACTAGTTGTGCGCGCGACTTCGTCCGCGTGGAATTAACAAACAAACAAACAAACTCTTCAGCTTTATAATATTAGTATAGAAGTATAGATTAGGGGAGGTTTTCTTCTTTTTTTACAACACCCCGCCCGATGTTGCGCTAGAATCAGAATTCTACAGGCAACAGTTGTCTCCACTATGCCGGCTTTAGGAGACGAATGTGATCTACCAAAGTTGACAATGCACACTCCTCTCATTATACCTAGTTACTTCCAAACCGAGCCCGAAACGCGACAATGTGTTCCGCTTGAAATTGGTGGTACTACCCCACAGGACGGCGACTGGTTTAACGATCATCATCAGTTCGCCTACCCGCTCAATTTATTAAAGGTAATTTAATATAATTTTCGTAAAATATAAACATAAATACGAATCTATATAATACTCGGATGTACATACTTACCTACAATTGAACAATGAACTTTGTAAGACGCTTTCCTCTTAAAATTCAGAAGCCAAGGTTTATATTTTTCCTTGAGTATAAAAGTCGAATCACTAAAATATATTATTATATTTAAATGCAATTTTGTTTATTAATATATGTGACTGAACACAAATAATTTAAGAGTAGATAAGTACTTAAGTAAAGTTATCAACCATAAACATTTGTATACAAAAAACTCGCTACTTTCAAGCCCTAAAAACTTGCATTTCCTTTCTAGTACTTCCCTTCCTTAAGGTGTGTTCACACGGGACAAGAAGGAAGTCGCTTCTCGGTACACTGCACCCGTCCTTAGCCCTGCATTCTTTTCTTGACATATTCTTACATGATAATTATATAGAGTTTAGGTACCTATATCAAAAATATCGATAAATAATAAAATAACGAGAGGAGTGTGCACTGTCAATCTAGATGGTACATGCTCGTCTCCTCAAGCCGGCATAGTGGAGGCGACTGCTGTTCGCACAGGTTTCTGTAGTGGCAGTTGTTTCCATTCATGGACCGCACTCTAGCTTTACACCAGACGGATTGTTGTCACATGCCGAACTACAATAAAAAAATTTAAAAAAATAGTGTAGAACTTCATTGTCTTGTAATATACATAATAAATAAACTCAAGCAGACTAGATCTTTTATTATTCTCGATTTTGTTTCAACGTTTTCTTATAATAAATAAAATATATCTAAATTTTATTTATTTATTTTATAGTTTTTCCTTATAGCTCTTGCGTGAATTTGTTTTAACTGCTTTGACACGGTCACGTAAGGCTCCAAACGGCGCGAGTAGTTTAGTGATCAGAAACATCCGTGCGTGCTGTATTGCGGAACGCGTTTGGGTTCGGATCCCGCGTGACCTGTCTTTTTTTATGATGACAGATGTCTATAGATGTCCTGTCACCGTTACTATGCCGACCTGCGTTTTTCAGACTCCGCTTAAATCAGGTATGTTTGATTTGTAATTAAAAAAATCATAAAAATAAATAAATATAAAACAAATAGAGTTTCCAAATGAGAAAGCACGTCATCCTATTAATGTAAACGTAAAAGCTACTTTCTCGATCTCTTCTACGCTATTGTTGTTCTGTGCACACGCATGTCTTCTATAATGCGATCAATTACATTGAGACAGAAAATTAAACCTTAATAATGAGTATTAAGGGTCATTTTTGTAAATTAAAAATGGAAGTGCATTGTTTTGTTAACCAAAATATTTTCACACCCAAATTACCTTTTAATGTACTTGTAACAACCTTATCTTATTAAAATTACGTGTTTTCCACTGGGCCTTCCGTGGTAGTACCACCACTTCCACCCGTGAATTTTGGCAGAAGAAAAGTTTGGAAGAAGGTGTCAAAATGAGTGTCCTGTCAATGATTAGAGGACGTTGGTCTCCTCAAGACGGCATAGCGGAGACAACCGCTGCCTGCACATATTTCTCTATGGTAGTAGTTGTTTCCGTTCATGGTTGGCAATCTAGTGTCGTGTCTAGCTACTACAAAAAAAACGCAATGGAGCTATAAATTACGCAACAAATCTAACCTTTCTAGACCGGTTTTAAAGTCTATAATAGATACTAAAAACTAGGTATAATACGATTGAATCATGACATTGTATGTAGTCAACTTGACCCCGTTCATTTACTCGTGAGAAATTCAAACCGAAGATGAAATTGTGTTAACTACCAATAATAGGCCTTGCTTAACATTTGTTCAAATAGATACTTCAATAAAATAAAATACGAACAATTTTTATTATAATGAGGTATTTATAAAAATACTGGCTGTTCATAACGCGGTACTTGTTCCTACAATAATGTATGAAAGTGAATTATGGGTATGGCAGAAGAAGCAAGAGAGTAGGATTAATGCTGTAGAAATGCGGTCACTAAGGAGTGTATGTGGAGTCACGATAGCGGATAGAATGAGGAATAGTGTTGTGCGCGATAGATGTGGTTTGAAAGATGATGTAGTGACGAGGATTGAGAAAGGAATGCTTCGATGGTTTGGGCACTTGGAAAGGATGAATGAAAGGAGATTGACGAGAGGAATATATAAATCTGATGTGAATGGATGCGTTAAACAAGGCAGACCCAGGTGGGTGTTTTCCGATCAAATAGGAGACATTCTCATGAAAGCTGGGCTGCCTAGTGCCCATAACCGTAGGGCGTGCATGAAGAGAATTGTGGATGTGAAGGAAGCGAGGGTGTGTGTTGTGTCAGGATCGTGGTAAGTGGCGTTCCATTGTCTCTGCCTATCCCTGTGGGAAAAAGGCGTGACAATTGTATTGTATTGTATAAAAATATATAATCAATCATTTATAAACATACGAGTATATGTATTTTAAGAGTAGTTTGCAGACTGATGATGGTTATTAGTCCAGTCTGTCGTAAAGCGGTTTTGTCGCCTTTCGGGATTAGGGATTCGGGATTAGCCGGCATAGTGAAGGCGACTGCTGCCCGCACAGGTTTCTCTGTAGTTACAGTTGTTTCCATTCATGGACCGCACTCTAGCTTTACATTAGGCGGTGTCGTCACATGCCGAGCTACAATAAAAAAAAATAGTTCGGAAATTCTGATCGGTACCAATGTAACTGCTATATGTACTTTGATCGCTCAGTGCCTATGATAGAAACACTAGCTTAGTACAGGAATTAAAAAAAAATAATTCAATAAGACATGTTTTTAATTTAAACAAGTGTTCGCCAAATAAATATTACACCACGAAATTCCGTAAACAGATATCAATTTATAGGGGCGTTAAAGTCTGTTAGAGCCATGTGGTTTATGTGATCCTGTTACCTCATCACGCATGTTGTAAATTATACCATACATACCTATTTGTTAAAACCTCGTGGTTCAATAGAACTAATGGTGAAATAATTTATGAAATGAACCTAACTCACGCCCTGTTTCTACTGGGGTAGGCAGAAACTATAGAGCGCCAGCGACTCCTCTCTCTACATATCACTTGCTTCGAGCACATCCATTACTCTTTTTTTTAATTGTAGCTCGGCGTGTGACAACACTCTGCCTAGCAAGCTTGAGTGCGGCCCATGATTGGAAACAACTGCTACTACAGAGAAACATGTTCGGGCAGCAGTCCTCTCTACTATGCCGGCTTGAGGAGATGATCATGTATCATCTTAGATTGACAGTGCACACTCCTGTCGTTATACTTGGCTACTTTCAAACTATTCCCAAAACGCGACAAGGTCACTTCACGGGTGTTACATTCGAAAGTGGTGGCACGGCAGACTGGACAAATAACGATCATCAGTCTGCCTACGACTCTTTAATATAAAAGTACATATAACAAAGTTACATTGGTATCGGTCAGAATTAGCGGGGTTCGAAAACGGGTCTCATCGAGCGTGAGTCCACGCGTCTTCCCGCTAGACCCCGGCCAATTTTGTCTCTGATATACAGTTCGTCTCTGTTCACAGCAAATGCGGTCATATATATACCGGACTACTATAAAAAAATGAACATTATGACTCATTATATCTATCTAATCTACTAGTAATGTTATTACCTACTCAGCCTGGCTACTAGTTTTTTTTTTCAACAATAACAATTACGTAGTCGGTTTGTATCTAAACATTTTTTTGTTATATTTTGAAACGTGATATTTTTGTAAATATGTTATTAGTATCAATAAATGATAAAATAACAATAAACAAAACTATTCACTTCGCCTTAAGCTAGAGTGCGGTCCATTAACGAAAACAACTGCTACCACAGAGATATCGCGTGACAACACTCTGCCTAGCAAGCTTGAGTGCGGCCCATGAATGGAAACAACTACTACTACAGAGAAACGTGTTCGGGCAGCAGTCCCCTCTACTATGCCGGCTTGAGGAGATGATCATATACCATCTTAGATTAACAGCGCACACTCCTCTCATTATACCTGACTAGTTCAAAACTGATTAGGTGACTTCACGTGTGTTACGCTAGAAAAAGCTTGAAATTAGTTTTCAGCCATGTAGGCTGGAAATAGGCAATTAGAATGTAGAAGTTTCTCAAACATCTTTTTTAGTTTTGTTTTATTTTTTATTTTTTAAGAGTGGTAGGCAGATTACCAATTAGTTCAGTCTGCCGTCCTGGGGTAGTACTACCACTGCCCCGAGATGTGAAATAAAATCTCTTAAATTTTCTTTATTTCTTGTAGATTTGACTATATAGATACATAACTTCTACTAAAATATACAAAAAGCGATCGGAAGCGATAGAATAACTGTTGTCAACAAGGGCGATCATACGGATCGATACAGTCTTATGGTCAGCTGTGACCGCTGTGAGTTGGAAAGCTATAAATATCATCACAACAAGTTTGACCTTTTAGTATAATTTTTAGATAGTAATGAATAACAATGCATGTTTTAGTATTGTGTTAATTACATCATATATGTACTTTTTCGGTTATAGCAACATCTCTTATTAGTCGACCAATTGGACACACTCTTTTTTTTTCAGTTAATTGCACTCTCTCTCTCTCTCTCTCTCATTTGCCTAAGAAAAATCGGACCTCTTTTTTTTCTCGAGTTTGTCAATGATTTTTAGATAATTTTGTAGAAAAATAAATCTACTTCCTTAATTTAAATCATTTTTAATTTTTTTCACCCCGATTATTGAGTAATTAGACTTTTCTTGATGCAATATTTGAGGTTATTATCGTATTAAATGATTTAATAATTGATAATATCTGTTTTTTATGTATTTAAACATTATCTATTGAATGATAAATGATGTCTTGATATAATTAAAATGAATAAATAAATAAATAAGTTTATTATTAGAATATTGTCTTGTTACAAAACTATTAGGTATCAAGTGGGCCCAGAAATGGGCATTCTTCTTTGTTTTATAGTTGAGAGTTGGTTCTTGCTACGAGCACCCCAGCCAAATACATGTGCTTTAGTAACACTCCATAGTATCTCCCATTACGGAAGTACTAATTAATTACTAGTATTGGTAAGTCTATCTGTGGACATGTTGACTTAGTAAGCTAATGCTAATGTGTGACCACGACATTGAAAGTTGATAATTGGCCATGTCGCAGTCGCAACAACCTTCGATATTAATTTAACTATTCTGTTGTAAATGGTAATTGAAAATGGCGAAATTAGTGCTCAAATCAAGTGAACGGAAGTTTTTATGTAAATTATACTGTAGTTGCTTTATTTACTATTACAATTTTAGCGTAATATTTGCACATTTTATACAGTCTGAATAATTTGAAGTACTAACCTAGATATATATTTTTTTTTACTTTAACTCGGCATATGACAACACTCTGACTGGTGTAAAGGTAGAGTGGGTTCCATGAACGAAAACAACTGCTATAACAGATAAATTTCTACAGACAGCAGTCGCCTCCGCTATGCCGGCTTAAGGAAACGAATGTGCCTGTCAAACATCCAGATTGACAGTGTGAACTTTTCTCGTTATACGCGAAATAGTCACTTCACGAGTGTTACATTCGAAAGTGGTGGTACTACCCAAGGACGACAGACTAAGAACCATAATCAGTCTGTCTACCACTCTTTAATAAGCGACCAAAATACATAGAACATAGTACAATAGGCACCGGTCAGAATTTAGCGAGGTTTGAACACGGGTCACATCGATCGTGAGTTCACGCGTCTTACTGCTAAACCACTTTAATGTCGCTCTAATGTTCACTGAATTGTAAATAAATTACATAATATTACCAACAAATAGTTATTACATACATACAATTATCATAAATAACGGTCGACTGTAAATTACTTTCTAACGACCAAAATATTTCATTACTTCTAGGAACCACACATACTCTTATACGAAAAAGCCAACCTTATTCAGGTACTCATAATAAAATCGTGTCTATTAAATACACGACTGCGTGTATGTTTGTTACAAGAATATAATGCAATCTTAGAGGAAGGTACGTTGCTAAAAAGTGAACCCCGTAAACCAGGTCTAACTGGTATACTTTTTGACACACGTACGTACGTACGTAAATGAGTTGCAGCATCTGTCTCCCTCGCGTCTGGCAACGTCTTTGTATCTTTGTCTCCCAGTTACTCCATGGGTGACTGCATGTAGTTATCTCTTCCTTTTTTGTTTTCACCTATGTAATACGTTATAAATAAATAATAAATAGATGCCGATTTTATAAAAGTAAGAATCCTACTAGTGTGCACAGTACACCGTCTAACCAAGCCTGCATAGCGGATACGACTGCTGACAAAATAAATGGCGATAAATAGGACTAATTCTCTACAAGAATAGAGAATTCATAGGTAGAAAAAAAGGGAAAAGCTAGCAGCATGTTCGTAACACTAACAAGGGCGGTAACATCGTGACCTACTATGAATAATGGAGTCTAGCTGACCTAGAATAGGGCTTCAAATACAACCTATTATACTAAAATTTCATTATATTTCACGTTTTGTTCGTTTTAGCTTCTACAGCCTACAGCCTGAACTGTCAATTCAATCCAGAGTTGTCGCAGGAAGATCTTGACAAACCAAAATATAATAATAAAAAATACTTACTTTTTTTTATTGTATCTTGGCATAATATGACAAGACTTCGCCTGATGCTAAGCTAGAGTGTAGTCCATGGACGGAAACAACTGCTACCACAGCCGCCTCCGCTATGCCGGTTTAAGAAGACGAATGTGCACACTACGGTCAACCAAGCACACACTCCTTTCGTCGTTATACCTGGCTACTTTTAAACGGGTGTTAAATTCGAATGTGGTGGTACTATTCCAGGATGAGGCGGCAGACTGGGCTAATAACCATCATTAGTCTGCTGCCTCAATTTAACTTGAAAAATTTTAAGAAATCAATAGTTACTCATAGTTCATTGCCCGACGTTCTGTTTAATATTGTAATGGCATTATTTATATTAGAATTATTCAAAACACATAACGTCCCGGACATACACGAACCTTACACAAACCTAGTATAACTAGAACCCCAGACATAGAGATATATATATATATATATATCAATGACCCCAGATATATGTTACTTTTGTTAGCGTACTTTTTTGAATCAGTTTTATTCAGTAACTATAACTTTTATGACTCTAAAACACTACAGAATATAGAGTTTTATCTGCTTTTGAATTGACAATGTTGCCGTCGAGTCAAATACTAACTGACAGAGAACCTAAACGCGGCTGTGGTCATCTTTTCTCTCGCGTCACATTGAGAGCGTTATTGCACATTTAGTTGTATAAACACGTAGGTATATCAATGGGTAAAATTAATTGATTTCTATTTTTACATCTTATATTTGAAAAATCTCATGCTCTAGCTAGAGCATATAAGAGTGGTAGGCAGACTGATGATGGTTATTTGTCCAGTCTGCCGTCCTGGGGTAATACCACCACTTTCGAATGTAACACCCGTGAAGTGACCTTGTCGCGTTTCGGGAATAGTTTGAAAGTAGCCAGGTATAACGAGAGGAGTGTGCACTGTCAATCTAGGATGGTACATGCTCGTCTCCTCAAGCCGGCATAGTGGAGGCGACTGCTACCCGCACAGGTTTCTCTGTAGTAGCAGTTGTTTCCATTCGTGGACCGCACTCTAGCTTTACATCAGGCGGAGTGTTGTCATATGCCGAGCTACAATAAAAAAAAAGCATGATATTTTTTTTTCTTTTTTTTATTACATGATGATCTTACAGACATGATGTCGCCAATTTCGCTCGCAAATAGTGTTCCTATATAGAGAAATGTATGTATAAGGGTAGACGCTGAGTGAATTATAGCAAAGTGCGTTTCAGACTAATTCTGGAAGATAGCCAAAGTTTTATTTACGTACTAGCATGATACCCTAGACAGAAAATATCTTATAAAGTATTGAGATAGGTATATACTAGAGGAACAAACGTCATACATCTGACATGAAAAAAGCGTAGGCCGCTTCTACTTCAAGTCAAATACTAACTGATAGAGAGGAGTCTTGGCGGCCATCTTGAGACGTCAGGTAATCTGTCTTTATTTTTATTTTGGTAGATTATTAACCATTAACGTGCGTGAGTGTGGGCAAACAATTCAAAAGAAGGGAACCTGTTTTTCCATTTTCCCTCCAAAACTCCGTTGGAAATTTCAGTAAAGATTCTACCATTTTACTGGAGCAATTTTTGACTTGACTGAGACTTGACCTGACTGTTTAATGTGATGAATGAATGACTCGTGATGCACAATATTATTAACTTGATGCAAAACATATGTACTTTGACACTGGCAAATTGTTATATAACGGACAGAGAAACCTATACTATCTTTCAAATAAGCGAATTCTCTAATGTGTAATAGCATTAGGGTTGTCATTTCGTGTGTCACAATTACTTAACTTATTTACAAATTATTGTTGGCAAGTTTCAGACAAAACGGACTTTCATAACCCTCGATTTTTCAAATGCCATTTTCTACATAACATTTTTTCTTATATTTTAATATAAACGACTTCACTTAACTACAATTAAAATTTTCACTTATTAAGATAAACAATTAAGTTTTATTAACTATAATCGTTTAGTTATTTTTGTAATATCTCTGCAGATGATAACATTCCGCCTGATGTTAAACTAGAGTGCGGTCCAAGTACAGAAACAACTGCTAGAACCGAGAATTTTTTGCAGGTTGTTGTCGTTTGCACTATGCCAGCTTGAGGACATGAATATTCATGCACCATCCAGGTCGACACGGCACACTTCTCTAGCTATACCCTATGACTTTCAAACTGATCCCGAAATGCGAGAGGCACTTCATGGGTGTTACACTAGTCAGCATACCACAACTTTAAAATTAATTCCCACTAAATGTCGACGTAAACATGCTAAAATACGATCTAATCTAATAGTAATTTATAGCTGAAAATGTTTGGTTTTATTGGCTGTTTCATGAATCTAACATTGTCCATACATAGATATTTATAGTCAGTAGTGATGTGATATCGAAAGTATCGATATAATTAAAGGTGAAAGTTAATTTTATATTTTTATGATGTCTTAGATGTATTTTTGTTCAATTTCGTTTGGCACACCTACTTAATTATAAATGTTAGATAACAACAAAATTTACTTCAGCATTTAGCTTACCAATATGCTATGCGGTGGTCCACGGTTCGATTCCCAATCGAAACAAATATATATTTGTAACATTTACAAAAGTTTTGTTCTAATACCTGTACCTTACAGGTACCCATTCTTTATTTGTCCAAATACCTTGTACTTCAGTTTTTTTTTATTGTAGCTCGGCATACGATTATTGCGGTCTATGAACGGAAACAACTGCTACCACAGACAAATTTCTGCCTGCAGCACTTGCCTCTGCTATGCTGAATTAAAATGAATATGCACCAGCCAGATTGACAATGAACATTCCTCTCATTATACCTGACTACTTCCAAACTGCTCTTGAAACTCGACACTTCACGGGTACTAGGGTAGCACGGTAGACTGGACCAAAAACCATGATTAGACTGCCTACCATTCTTTAAAATTTATTTTTTTAAATATTTCTAAATAAACTAAAGTTTTAAGCTTACGAAAATAATTTGTAGGTATATTTTTAATCTCGAAGATCAAAGTGTTGTCACTTTAAAAGATATTTTTAATCCTACTAAAGCGTAGTTTAACCGTATATTAGGTTTTAATTAACTTTATGTCAACGGTTTACGTATAAAACTTACATTTTATATTAATAGTTCTTTTAATAGTTATTTATATTTTTTATAAGCAAACTTGTTGGTATAATATAATGAAAAAATATGCCGTGTCCCACGTCATTACATCCCTGTCCCACCAAGGTAAGCAGAGACAGGACAGTGTCTCGTCAGTGACTTCACTTCATCCGCATACATACTTCTTTTCACACTGGACGTGTGACAAGGGAAGGATACGGATCAGGAAGTTACAGATATTCCAGAGAAGAGAGATGTTGGTGATGGTGCAGACACACACTTATAGGATATCTTAGCTTCGCAGGACCAATTGTAATATTCAATAGTTCTGTACCACCCATATAATGGTTAGCCTCAACTCTAGAACGTGCATCACTTATAGGATGTCCAGACGCCCGGAGAGGTACCAACAAAGTTCCTCGTACGTACTGCGTAAACTGTGGAACTCCCTCCCGGTGCCGTGTTTCTTCTGGTCTTTTTAAATTGAGGGTGAATAGGTATCTCATAGGCAAGCGTGCTCCACCTTAGACCGCATCACCGTTTAACATCAGACAGGGTGTGGTAAAACGCTTGCCTATTAAGATTTTTTTTAAAATATAGCGGCCGTGGTCTAGCGGTAAGACACGTGAACTCACGATCGATGATATCCGTGTTCGAACCGCGCTAATTCTGACCGGTACCAATGTAACTTTGTTATGTGTACTTTGGTCGCTCAGTGCCTGTAGGCACTATTAAAGAGTGGTAGGCAGACTGATGATGGTTATTTGTCCTGTCTGCCGTCCTGGGGTAGTACCACCACTTTCGAATGTAACACCCGTGAAGTGACCTTGTCGCGTTTCGGGAATAGTTTGAAAGTAGCCAGGTATAACGAGAGTTTCCTCAAGCCGGCATAGTGGAGGCGACTGCTGCCCGCACAGGTTTCTCTGTAGTAGTAGTAGTTGCTTCCATTCATGGACCGCACTCTAGCTTTACATCAGACGGAGTGTTGTCACATGCCGAGCTACAATAAAAAAAAATCCTATACACCATAGTTAGCCGCGTCGGTCACCTGACCCTTTCTAAAAATATGGAGAAACATACTTTAATTGTTACACACGTATGCAAATATCTACTCCAAGTAAAGTCATGAGTAGGTTATTAAAAAAACTGGTTAATATTTTGTAATTTTTTAGTGTGGGAGTGGAACCTCAAAGGCTTTTAAATGAAGGTCATATCGCCCACGAATTGTTACAGTGAAGTTTGGTTTTCAACCATGACTAATTTTTTGTAGTAATCCGGCATACAAGTGTAGCGAAGCTTAGATGACTGCTGCTACGGGATAGCAATCGCCTCCGCTATACCAGCCTCGTCAATCTGTTTTTACTCTGTCCGCATATAACTCTAACATCTAATAGCGTAATTTCAGGAAAAATACACTACTGATATCATTCATTTTCAATTCAATTCATTTATTTCAGTAAATAGACTGATAAACTGCACTCTTACACGTCGATAAATACAATTACAATAACTAATACAATAATAAGTACAATAATATTCAAGTCAATAGCAGCTGCACATGAGCATACACAAAGTTTTAGCTTAAATAAAGAGCAATGTTAAGTTTTACTCTGATGCAGTTGCTGTTTTTCTGTCTCGTTTCTCTTTCATTGATTACCTAGGCTATTCTAGGAAGTCTTTAAGTTTAGATATTGTTGGTGAAAATGGATGTTAATTTCCTAGAATACTTGGCAAATATGAATAGTGTTTCCAGCTATAATATATTATCTAGAATCTAAGATGCTGTTTACAGCTGTAGGGTACTTAATCATTATTTAATTACTCTGACACTACGTAGACTTCATTTCCGCATTAATATTATAACTTTAATGATTGGAACACATGCGAAGTTTTTTATTTATTTATATGTATGTATATTGTATATTAACTCGACATTTGTACCACAAACAAATGTCTTGAGGCAGCATTTGCCTCAGTTATGCCGGCTAGAGGAAACGAATGCACACCATCTATTAACAGGGCACGCTCCGTTATTCAGGTTATCCTGAAACGCGACTGAAAAAACGATAGTGGTGGTACTAACCCAGGGAAGTAATTTTTGAATGTAGATCAAATTATTTTAAAACACTACTTTGCAACTAATTTCCGCTAATCAATGTTAGTGAGGGTAGGTACACAGTCACATTAGCTGTCAATGTTAGACCCTTAGCGAAGTCGAAGCGACTACAAGTCTCCTGAATATGCCACATGGAGTGGCGAAACGCGTCGAGAGGTTTTTGCATGTTAGTGAAGGGTCTAACAATGACAGCTAATGTGACTGTGTACAAACCCTCACTAACATTGATTAGCAGAAATTAGTTGTTTGAAAGTAGTGTTTTAAAATAACTTGGTTATGGATTTCCGCAAAGTAATGCCTAATACAATTAAACACATGTTGATAAATTTATTTTTTTAATTTCTACTACTTTTGATAGCCAATAGGAAGTACTAGTTTGGGAGGAAATGGGAAATCTATTGGTAAAAAAATCGTCGGAACGATAAGTAATAGAAATTAATATTATATGTTTAAGTTTACTTCAAAAATGCTAGGACTAGAGGCAGGATTTATAACCATAGTCTGGATGAATGCTAACGTGTGCCCAGACTCCGTCCACTATGCGTCGAGTGAAACACCGTGGTGATTTTAGTCGGTATGCCGGATTGGAGAGTCCGACATAGCCCTAGTGACCTTCCCCAAGGGCCAGGGCATTCTTAAAGGATTTCCCCACATAAAAAAAAAGTTAATAACCATCATCGCTCGGTGTATGATACTTTAAATTATACAACTTAATTCTTCTATCAAATAGTAGATACGAGTTTATATCGACACGCTCCAATGGATAGTGGGCATTATTATTTTCTAAAAACAGTAAAAAAAATATATAAAGAAAAATAAGTATCGATTATTTTTATTATTCTCATTAAATTATGACGATTGTTCGTTTTTCTATTCAGTTTAATTATAATAATAATAAACGCTAGATACCTATTTTCGTTCGAATACGTAATCGATAACGTGAAACAGACAAATTACTCTTGAGTTCTAAATAATTTATTGAGTACGTACTTATTGAAGATATTCTTACCCTTTGCCCTTTAAAAACGACACGCAATAATCCATTTTTGTCTAAACAAACCTTCTTTTTTGCAGCTTGGTGATCAACACAAAATACTTATTCGACATCAAGCAGTCTTTGTAAGTACTCTTTTTTTTATTGCAGGATATGATGTTAAGCTAGAGTGCGGTCCACGAACTGGAACGACTGCTACTACAGAGAAATTAGTGTCAAAAATATATCTAAGTATTAAAAGACGAAATTTGATATATGTATTATAGAAAAACTTAAAATTATTTCCAACTATAAAATACGTGACGTCTCACTAGGGAGGGTCGAAGTCTCACAAATTAATATGACCAACTGTGACAAGGACGGAGGGGAGGGGGGTCTAAAAATCATGAAATTCGTGTGACTGATAGAGTCAATTTGCACCAAAATGTAATAGTTAAACCAATGTCACTAACGTCAAATGTATGAAAAGAAGCCAAATATGTTTTTCGATTATTTTTCCGGGATCAGCCACCCTTTTAACGATAACAATATGAATTTACACTATATTGCAACGCGTGTGGAGTAACTGTAAACGTTTAACGGTTACGTCACGGTTAAAAGTAATAGTTAAAGTAAGTTTAACGAGCCTTTCTGTGCAAATGGACCAAATGTGCACTATCCAGTTTGACAATACATACTCCATTCGCAATATCTGGCTACTTCCAAAAGATCCCGAAACGCGACAAGATCACGTTCACGACTCACTAGTGCTATTCCAAGCTTCTATAGAGATAGATATATATATATATAGGATAGAGCCCGTTAATACCTATTTATAATTCATGAATAGTTTTATGTCGTCAGTATTACGTGTAAAGCCTTTTGTAGAGTCAGTAAAAGCCTTCTTCCTGTCAAACACGTTCTCAGGTTGTCGCAATAAGAAATAATAAACGTGTGCTATTATCAACATCCTTTTCAAGAACATTAATTAAACGCTCAATTTGACGTCGTGGATATTGCTGTTTTTGTTTTATTGTAGCTCGGGCACATGACAACTAGAGTGCAAAGCTAGAGTGCATTTCACGAACGGAAACAATAGCTACCACAAAGAAATCTACAGGTAGCAGTCGCCTCTGCCATGGCGGCTTGAAGAGACTTGTATACAGTACCATCTAGATTGTCAAGGCACACTCCTCTCGTTATATGCGACCATTATATATATTTATTTATATATTCGGGATTTCGTTAAAAGGAGAATGCCCATTTTTGGGCCCACTTGATACCTAATCTTATGGTCACAAAACAATATTCTAAAATAATAGCTTATTTTTTATCAGTTTATTTTAATTATATCAACACATCATTTACCAATCAATAAACAATGTTTATGTTTTAAATAAAAAACTGATATCTTTAATTATTAAAGCATTTAAAATAATAATAACATCAAATATTGCATCAGAAAACATCTAATTACTCAAAAGCCGGGTGAAAAAATTAAAACTGATTGGTAATAAGAAAGTAGAATTATTTTTCTACAAATTAACTAAAAATGATCGACAAAATCAAGAAAAAAATTGTGGGCCCATTTTTCTTAGGCGAATGGGCATTCTCCTTTTGAATGCATGTTTTTGTTTAAAATAGTAATAAATATGTCTCAGCAGCGCTAGGCTGTAAAACGTACTAAGATGAGGACTTCATTGTGTAGGTATAGTTTTCATTAAATATCAAGTTTCACATCCCCTCACAAAGTTATTTATAGACTAACAATATTGCGGTTTGCGGTGTAATAAATTACACAATAGTGCGGTTTGCGAGCGCAGGCGCATGTATTGCAAGTTGCAACCGTGAAGAAAACATTTTAATGTAATTGTGTTCAAAAGAAATATAATAAAGTGGAGAGTATGATAATTTTTTCTCTCTTAAAAAATCCAATAACGATAATTTACAATAGAAAAACTTATTTACTCAAGATTAAAGCAAGATAACAATAATATAAATGTAAAGGGGTAAAAAGAATTTGGAAAAAATCGACCTAATGTTAAGCAAAAGTGCGGTCCATGAATAATCATAGAAAAAAAAATTGCCGCCGCTTTTCCTACTTGAAAACGTTAATAGTGCACTCTTCTTTCAATCTCCAGCGGCCGTGGTCTAGCGGTAAGACACGTGAACTCACGATCGATGAGTCCCGTGTTCGAACCTGGCTACATTCTAAACGGTACCAATGTAACTTTGTTATATGTACTTTGGTCGCTCAGTGCCTATAGGTACTATTAAAGAATGGTTGGCAGACTGATGATGGTTATTAGCCCAGTCTGCCGTCCTGGGGCAGTACCACCACTTTCAAATGTAACACCTGTGAAGTGACCTTATCGCGTTTCGGGAATAGTTTGAAAGTAGCCAGATATAAGCAGAATGTGCACTGTCAATCTGGATGGTACATGCTCGTCTCTTCAAGCCGGCATAGAGGAGGCGACTGCAGCCCGTAGAGAATTCTTAGTAGTAGCAGGTGTTTCCATTTATGGACCGCACGCTAGCTTTACATCGGGCGGAGTGTTGTCACAGGCCGAGCTACAATAAAAATAATAAAAAAATATATACGCGCCTACTTTAGTTATACTTGACTAATAAACATAATAAGCATCGTCAGACTGGTACCAGTCTTAAATTGATCATACGAATGAATCATTTAAAACTTAGTGCCTAACATTAAGTACTTAATAATACTATAATAGTGGAAATACTTAATAGTAAGATTCAAGTAAACTAATTAACCTCGCGTGTTTTTAAACTAATAGAATTTCAGCGAAAACAAAGTCCGCGTGATTATTATTCATCGGTTTTTAATTAAGTAATTTTGTACACATTTTTCTAATTTAATTAGACAAGATTTCTTTTTTTTTTATTGTAGCTCGGCATGTGACAACACTCCGCTTGATGTAAAGCTAGAGTGCGGTCCATGAATGGAAACAACTGCTACTACAGAGAAACCTGTGCGGGCATCAGTCGCCTCCACTATACCAGCTTGAGGAGACGAGCATGTACCACCTTGATTGACACACTCCTCTCGTTATGCCTGGCTACTTTTAAACGATTTCCCGAAACGCGACAACGGTCACTTCACGGGTGTTACATTCGAAAGTGGTGGAACCACCCTAGAACGGCAGACTGGACATATAACCATCATCAGTCTGCCTACCACTCTTTAAAGTGCCTATAGGCACTGAGCGACCAAAGTACATATAACAAAGTTACATTGGTACCGCTCTTTAGCGAGATTCTAACACGGGTCTCATCGATCGTGAGTTCACGCGTCTTACCGCTAGACCACAGCCGCTCTAATTTCTTTTGTCTAAATTTTCTATCTTTAAATTTAAAATTCTATTATCAATTAGGTCCCGCAGTGTAAAGGAAAACAAGTCAAAAAAATTTACAATTACGAAAATCACTTTCTTTGATATTGAAATTTTATAAGAAATAAATCTTTAATAAAACTCTTAAAATTGAATAATCTTGTATTGCAGGAATGCGATAAGGAAGTGTGTTATCGATCTTTACAGTACTTTAAACCGTTACAATACGATATAAACTCACAAATTACTGGTTTACATCCAGACTTGATATTATTAACCGCATTGTATTCTATGCTAACAGTACATGCATTCAAAACCAATTATATATTTTTTATGCATTTTTACTACTATATAACTACAAGTAACACGAAAATGCAGTTATCGGGTATTTTTTGATAATGTATTTTATTTAAAAACAGTTGTTGAACTGTCCCGGTGAAAAGATTTTGTTTATTATCATTTTTAATACGAGTACTATCACAGACAATGAGCGACTAAAGTACATAGAATATAGTTACATTGGTACCGGTCAAAATTTAGCGAAATTCGAACACATGTCTCTTTGATCGTGAGGTCCGCTAGACCAAGGCCTCATAGAACCAGGATAGAACATAAGAAGTAATAAATAACAAAAGCATCTAGCACTTCTTATTCTTATCAATACGTAAATTTAATTATAGAAGATAAAATGATAACGTTATCAAATTGTAACAAAGTTAATTGTAAATAATAAAGAAGAATTGTGTTGTTTCAGAAAACAAGGTATTCAACTAATTATTTTTTTCAGTGGTGAGATAGTCGACGGCGGCCATGATGGCGCCCAGTTTGTTCCAGAATTCGAAATCACCACAGCCTTCGCCTAGGAAACTCAAACATAAAATACAGGTAAAATAAAAGTCTACAATATTTTCTAAAATAAACCTATATGGTAATAAATATAGCTTACATTTGCGATATCGATTGGAAAGTTAGAACTTCATATCTTGACCTAGATCATTACGTTTCCACATTTTCCTGTATATAATAGATCACACTTTTATTAATGTGGAAAAACGTCCATATAAGCCGATTCCCATCGGTCCCCAGGTTTTTAGAATAATATGAAATTATATAGTTTTAAATAAATATTGAATGCCATTTTTATTCTTATTTCTTCTGTTTATGCAACTATACTGACTTCTACAAACCTATCAATGCAACAATAATATATTTAGAAGATAATATATTCATTATATATTATTGAAATAATATATAATATAATGGCCGCCATCTATTTTACCGCATTAGAGAGAAATAAACAAAGAGGGTCATTGTCCATTGAAGCGTATCGCTATAATTTATACGCCTGTATAAATCGGCTTACAAAATGTCTTGGTAATCGGTACACCAATTAATAGTTATGTTTGTTTATTTTTAATATATTATGTTTATTGCTATATTTTCTTGCATTACAGAATGGTACTACAAATCCTTCACAATCAGTGCCGACTGCAGACTCTAGTCCCGGTGACTCCATTTCTGATGCAGAAAATTTTGAATGTTACGGAGAAGCTGATGGCGAAACTTCCACCAATAATAACACGTACGTTACCAACTTATTTGTTACAAGAAAAATTATATTTAAAAATATATAGGAGATAAAAAAGGCGGGACGATCCCAATCGAGCTAGAGACGTAAGAATATTATCAAAACTCATTAGCCCAGTTTGCCGTCCCCGTGTAGTACCACCACTTTCGAATGTAACACCCGTGAAGTGACCTTGTCGTGTTGCAGCAGCTTGAAAGTAGCCAGATATAGCGAGAGAAGTGACAATCAACAAAAACAAAATGACAAGGATGTTGCATCCTCAAGCCGGCATGGTGGAGGCGACTGCTGCCTGTAGAAATTATCTGTAGTAGCAGTAGTCATGAACCGCACTCTAGTTTTACATCAGGCGGAGTGTTGTCATATGCCGAGCTATAATAAAAAAATAATAATAAAGATTTAGGGCTAACTATCGCGTTCATTAAAACATGTTCACGCAAAACCTAAGACAACGAAAGCTTCATATTGTTACGTGCAGCTAGGGTGCGAAAAAGACAGAATTCGTCGAAGTTGCTTTATAAGACGTCTCGTATAAGCGGCGTCGCGTACAGAACTTAGCCCTGCCCACGCGAGTGATTTGTTTACATTTTAATTGGTAAACAACTTCGTCGAGAGCTTTCTCGAGGCTTAGTAGTCCTATTTTGGATGCGATACAAGCAACTCCTGCGATAACAAGTGATACTGAACAGCGACTGAAGGTTATCCAGCGATTATCGTACCACTCCTACTTCCATTTTATTGTGTGTCGTATGCAATAAATTGGTATGAAGACTGAAGTCGTGTATTATACAGGGTTGAATTTTTCAAGTGGGCTTTCATGGCCAAATCCTAAACTATAAGAGATATCGAAAAATGCTGAAAGGAGTCTCGATGCCGTCTCTTATTTCCATGTATTTATACTTTACCTACTACATTTATTATTTAATTAAATTTAAAAAATTAAATTTTAATTTAAAATCTCGCGCTCTTCGAGGATACGAAGGTAACAATATAAAAGTCCAATATAATTTATTTTTTCTTTTTCTAGATTGGAAAATGGTTCAAGAAGTCCAGCTAATCATTTAAACAGACATTCATGGACTCGCACAAGTCTAAGAAGAACACCACCAAGGTACCTACAATAAATATATTTTTTAAATTATTTGAACGTATTTCGTGTAACTTACCCACAGTTTCAGAAATTATATTTCACAAATACCTACTGAAGTGTGTCGTTGCACCGAGTTATAAGTGATGTTTTTTTATTCGTATGTAAAAAAGCTTTTTGTTTTGTATTTTTTATTTCTTTGTGATATTTGTTTGCTACTCTTTACACTTGTGTGCTTCTCACCAATCGCTTTTATTTTTTATTTTCATAGCCATCAAGAAAATCTTCCACATCGACGTTGGGGATCAATGAGACAGTAAGTATTATTTTAATAATAATACGCTAAACTTCAACAATAAAATAAAATAAAAATACTGGTGATTGATCTACAATTTTGCTATGTGCAGCGCCATCTAGTAGCTACAGTTTAAACTAATAGTTCTATCGTTTGTGACTAGATGGCGCCACTGCTTTTATTATTTATTAAATTTTCTATTCTTATTGCTTTATTTTCCAGCATTTTATGTAGCTTACTATACCTACTAAGTAATAAGTAATTAACTTTAAAAATAAACTTAAAATCAGGGCTTTATGTTATTCTAATGACGTACAGTTGTAAGATACATGCATTTTTATTGAGTTTGAATATTTTAAAAATATATTTAAAATAACCTAAATTAATTTGATGTAGTTATAAATCAAGTAAAAACAAAAACTTTTTAATCACATCTCAAGAATCTCTCTAAGAAAGTGAGTACATACGTTCCACTTGGTAGCATCTGAGATCGTAATTTGTCGAGGTGTTATGATTAAAGTAATAATAAAGAATAAATAAATTAAAGAAAAAATAAATAAGTAACTTTCAAATCAAATCAAATAATTTATTTACTAACTTTCATTTTTTATTTTTTTAAAAATCTCGATTTATTTATTAAATTGCGATGAAAATTCATATTTATAATTGACTGTTAATTTTATTATTCTAAACTTGACTGTACCTGCGCGACATGGTGACCGCAGCTAACTTTAGAGACGCCCTAAAGCTTGTCTCTATCTATACGTAGTGAGAGAACAATATATAAAAATATTTAACAAAAAAAAACTTTATTTTTTACGCTGCAGTACCTATTTGCTCAACGAATGAGTATTTTAAAATAAATTCGGTGTATAAAACACAAAGCAACAAGTGAGTGACGCAATGATCACACGCATTACTATGATCATTATCTTTCATTGTCACGAAACTACTATTATACAGGGTGTTCCAAAATTAACACATTCATAACTTATAGTCTGTGGCAAACATCCGTTTACCAGGTAAACACGTGATGCCAACACGTTGCGGGAACAGTTTGGAAGTAGCCAGGTATAACGACAGAAGTGTGTACTCTTTATCCTCAGCCGGCATAGCGGTGGCGATGGCTGCCTGTGGTAATTTATCTGTAGTAGTTGTTTCCGTTAATGGACCGCACTCTAGATTTATGTTAAGCCTAAACGAAAAAAGCTGCTACTACAGAAAAATTTCTGAAGACAGCAGTCGCCTCCGCTATGCCGGCTTAAGGAGACGAATGTGTACAATGCAGATTGACAGTGCACACTCCTCTCGCTATACCTGGCTACTTTTAAATTGCTTCTGAAGCGCGACAAGGTCACTTCACGAGTGTTACATTCGAAAGAAGTGGTACTACACCAGAGGACACCATCATCAGCCTTCCTATTTTTTTTAATAATTATGTAGTTACAAATAATAAAACACACTGTATATAAAAGTCCACGGTATGATCATTTTACAATAGAATTATTATTATTACTATTACAAAATAACCTTTGCGATTTTACTGAGTACCTACAATTCATGCCGGACTTCTATTTATATCTTCCATTATATTGTTTACATACATACATTACATACATTGTAGCTCGGCATATGACAACACTCTGCCTGATGTAAAACTAGAGTACGGTCCATGAACGGAAACAACTGCTACTACAGAGAAGTCTCTACGAGCAGCAGCATCTAGATAGACAGTGCACACTCCTCTCGCTATACATTTTAAGTTCAAATGCAAATATAAACAAAAAAAGGCAAGATATATTAAATTAGAATGTACGAAAAAGTACAGTTTGCATAAAAATTTTAATAGAGAAAGTGTTACAAGTACCCACTTACATTCTTATCAGTTTTACGTGTACAGTTAGTAAAATAAGCATATATAAAATTTATCTTTATACTTTCTACGTAATGTTTATGAAGGTTATTATGTGGATAACCAAGACTTTATTATTTCGTATATTTTATTCATAACAATATTAAAATAATAAATAAAATAAAAAAATCACGATTTTCTTGTTCAATATGAAATATGCCCATTCGTCTAAGAAAAATGGGCCCACAATTTTTTTGTTGAGTTTGCCAATGATTTTTAGTTAATTTTGTAGAAAAATAAATCTACTTCCTTATTACCTATCAGTTTTAATTTATTCACCCGGGTTATTGAGTAATTAGATATTTTATGATGCAATTTTTGAGGTTATTATTATTTTAAATGTTTTAATATTTTTTTAAAGTTTTTTATATAAATAAACATTGTCTATTGATTGGTAAATGTTGTAGTGATATAATTAAAATGAATTAATAAAAAATAAGATATTATTTTAGAATATTGTTTTGTTACCAAACTATTAGGTATCAAGTGGGCTCAAAAATGGGCATTCTCCTTTAAGTACTATTGCCTGCACTATTTTACTACAACTAACTATTTTCACATAAAACGTTCGGCCTATTATCAATTCATTTAACTCATTGATACATATAATGTGACGCGAGAGAAAATATGACCGCAGCCACCTTTCTTTTCTGTCAGTTAGTATTTGACTTGACGGCAACATTGTCAAATCGTTTGTAGCGGCCTACGCTTTTTTATGTCAGATGTATGAAGTTTTCACCTCTAGTATATATCTCTATGAGTTTAACTAAATTACGTGGATGTGGAAACCACATTCTAACACAATCATTGCTGGTGGTGAACTGGCGAGTACAAACAAACAAATAAATACTTAAATAAATCTAAAAATAAAAAATTAAGAGCGGCCGTGGTCTAGCGGTAAGAAGCGTGAACTCACGATCGATGAGACCCATGTTCGAACCTCGCTAATTCTGCCCGGTACCAATGTAACTTTGTTATATGTACCTTGGTCGCTCAGTGCCTGTAGGCACTATTAAAGAGTTGCAGGCAAACTGATAATGGTTATTTGTCCAGTCTGCCGTCCTGAGGTAGTACCACCACTTTCGAATGTAACACTCGTGAAGTGACCTTGTCGCGTTTCGAGAATAGTTTGAAAGTAGCCAGGTATAGCGAGAGGAGTGTGCACTGTCACTCTAGATGGTACATGCTCGTCTCCTCAAGCCGGCATAGTGGAGGCGACTGCTGCCCGCAAAGGTTTCTCTGTAGTAGTAGTTGTTTCCATTCATGGACCGCACTCTAGCTTTACATCAGGCGGAGTGTTGTCACATGCCGAGCTACAATAAAAAAAGATAGAAATTAAAAATAAACAACTTATAATTAAGCGCTTATTATCCCCCTTAAACTTATGAAATAAATATAAATTAGCAGTTTTCTTTGCTTTTAAGTAATAAACATGCAATTAATAATTAAAACGAGATATTGCACGCGAATTTATAATTAATAATCTCTTAGCTCGATTGTTGTTAAAGAAATGTAGCTATATCTTTCGTGACGTCATTAGCATAGGTATCCTAATTACAGATCCGTTCAGCCTACAATTTTAGACAGAGAGATGACGGCAACTTTATTTTTAATATTCTAAAAATCAATGAACAATTGAACATACATAAAAAATATAGTATAATATTTCGAAGTATAATAAAATACAGTACAATACTTATAATACAAAAATAAAAAAAACTAGTTTTATTATTATTTACTAATTTAGAATTTTATAATAATAGAATAATTAGATTAATCTAGGGAAACGTATAATAATCTCGGCATGTGACCAAAGCCAACTAATACCACAGATAATTATAATGTTTTTGTTGTTCGGCATATGACAACACTCCGCCTGATGGTATTCTAGAGTGAATGAAATCAATTCCTACTAGATAATTTTCTCCAGTCAGCAGTTGCCTCCGCTATGCCGGCTTGAGGAGACGAATGTGCACCGTTCGGATTGACAATGGACTCTTCTAGTTATCGTGTTATCTAGGTCGGAATATGATGACACTCCGCCTTATGTTAAGGTGCGGTCCATGAACGGAAACAATTGTTACCACAGATAAATTTATACAGCGACAGTTGCCTCCGCTGTGCCGGCTTGAGGAGGGGAATGTATACCATTCAGTTTGACCACTCTTTACATAATTTATTTACAACTTGAAGAACCAATTACATATAAAGGATAATGCCCATTTTTGGGCCCACTGTGACCTTATAGTTTGGAAACAAAACAATATTCTAAAATAATAAACTTATTTTTTATTAATTCATTTTAATTATATCACATATCATTTATCATTCAATTGACAATGATTAATTACATAAAAAAACAGATATCAACAATTATTAAAGTATTAAAAATAAAAATAACCTTAAATATTGCATCAGAAAAGAACTAATTACTTAATAAGCCGGGTGAAAAAATTAAAACTGATTAGTAATAAGGAAGTAGATTTATTTTTCTACAAAATTAACTAAAAATCATCGACAAACTCGAGAAAAAAATTAGGGCCCATTTTTTTAAGGCAAATAGGCATTCCCCTTTTTGTTTTTATTTTTAAAACTCCTATCTCCCTGCCTAATTAATATGGTTAAGGTTTCGTGTAGATCATTAGCGTGCTAGACGACGTGCGTCCGCTTACCGTTTATTAACTTCATAATTTTATACAACTAAATGTTATGGCACGTTTACTTTTCGAACTTATGTGAACTGTTTTCCATGGTTACATCCATACTTGGGTTAATGACATTGGTTTTTGCAAACTTAACCGTCGGATTATCGCTCGGCAAATCGAATCAAATTCAAGCTAGTGGCGTTTCGGGGTCAGCTTGTACTTACAAGAGGAGTGTGAACTATCAACCTGGATGGTAGGCATTCGTTTTCTCATAATGTCAGAAATAATACCAGACGCTAGCAGATTTCACAGCAGTTGCCTCTGCTCCCCGGTACTCCCCAATACCGGGTATATACGACTAAAAAACCCCACGGTGTCCCTCTCTACGTCATATGGTGAGGTCACGGGCACGCTTTCGCATTCATCCGCGATCCCACCTCATCGGGAAGAAACATCATACTAACAAAGTAATTGAGCGGCAGTCCAACCCCGGGACTATCGCTCTTGGCTCGGGGCGAAGGAGATAACGCTTGGTACCCCGCTTTCTGGACGGCAATCTAGCTTAACTCAAGCGAAGTGTTATCCCATACTTTTTATTGTATTATAGCTCGGCATGTGACAACTACTGCACTTTTAATTTGCTATTTAGTAATACAGACAAACCCCCAAAACGCAATGAGCAAACGTTAAATCAAGGCTTCAAAAAAAAAACTTATAACGCCTAAGTATAATAATTTAGGACAAAAATAACAGTTTTTCTTACTAACGGCATTGAAGATACAACATTTTATATTTTAGTAGTAAAAATATAGTTTTATTTAACCTAATGTAAGCCAAAACGTACACTATTTTACAACAGCTATTGTGGTGGAAGTGTGGTCAAGTCGAACCACTGATGCGTCAGTACATCGCAGTCAGCGGACCGACACACCTGCGCTCTTTATTTAAAAATTATAAACAATAGTGATGTGGATAGTTCTATTATTAAAATTAATTGATTACTAAATAATAAGTGAAGTGAATGTTAGATAAAAATTTAGCAATTTGTGTATTTGTTTCTAAGTTTTTTGTTAGCTGTAAAACTGGAGGGCGATAGTGTTTACATGCATTACAGAAAGCGACCTTACAGGTTAGAATTTAATACAGTTATTTGTGTACATACAATTTAAATGAGAATGCCAATTCGCCTAATAAAAATAGGCCCACAATTTTTTTTTTCAAGTTTGACTTTTTAGTTTAGACTGTTTAGTTTGAATTTTTCGTCTATTTTGTAGAAAAATAAAGTTTTAATTATTTTACCCGAGTTATTGAGTAATTATACTTTTTCCGATACAATTTTTGAGGTTATAATTATTTTAAATGCTTTATTAATTGATTATATTTTTTTTATGTAATTAAACATTGTCTATTGATTGGTAAATGATGTGTTGATATAATTAAAATGAATTAATGAAAGAATAAGATATAATTTTAGAATATTGTTTTGTTAACGAACTATTAAATGTCAAGTGGGGCCAAAAATGGGCATTGTCCTTTACGAGCGATCGAGATGGTCTAGGGGTAGAGGACGGACTTGATGATCGATGAGACCCGTGTTCGAACCTCGCTAAATTCTGACCAGTCCCAATGCAACTATGTTACTTTGGTCACTTAGTACCTGTGATACAAGCAATATTTTAAAAAATCTCTAGTTGATACATAGATTCTACTAGACACGCTACAACGAAACTGAAGCATTGTAAAGAAATAAAACAAATTAATAGCATTAATAATAATAACCCAAATATCTTAAAAATTTATTTAATTTAAAATTATTTAAATATTAAAATTATATAAAATAACAACGTATTAATTCAATTTATATTTAGTACTTACCTGTATAGAAACAGCTGTTTAAACGACTTCTTTACTTCAGATGTTAGTAGGTAGGTAGGTAGTATTAGTAGGTACTAGGGAATGCAATCCCGATCTCGCGGGATCCCGATCTCGCGAGATCTCGTGTAATTTTTCGGGATCAATCCCGAAGCATAATATGACGAGATCCCGTTCGAGATTGACGGGATTGGGCGGTAGTGCTGCAGTGGTCAGCAACGCTACACACATCTACTCGGGGCGCGAGGGGTGCGCTAGGGATGAGCGTTGATTCAACGAACTGTTTTCATCAACCGTTTTTCTACTGTCAACGAGTTAACCGTTCTTCGTTTGTAGCGAACCAGTTGAATCCATCAACTGTTTGTAAACAAAAACGTTCCGTTTTGAAAGGAGTTATATGTACTTTGGTCGCTCAGTGCCTATAGGCACTATTAAAGAGTGGTAGGGAGACTGATAATGGTTATTAGCCTAGTCTGCCGTTCTGAGGTGGTACCACCACTTTCGAATGTAACACCCGTGGAGTGACTTTGCCGCGTTAAGGGAATAGTTTGAAAGTAGCCAGGTATAACGAGAGGAGTGTGCACTGTCAATCTAGATGGTATATGCTCGTCTCCTCAAGCCGGCATAGTGGAGGCGACTGCTGCCCGCACAGGTTTCTCTGTAGTAGCAGTTGTTTCCATTCATGGACCGCACTCTAGCTTTACATCAGGCGGAGTGTTGTCACATGCCGAGCTACAATTAAAAAAAAAGGAATTGTTCGTTGAATAAACGATCGACGAGCACCGAAGACGTTGATCAACTGAAACGAAATGTAAATAATACAATGAACGTTTACGAATGAGTGAGAGAGATACCAACAGTATAAATTGTTTTAGCGTGAACGAGATAAAAGCATTGTCTAATAAGGCTTATTGCAGAAAAAAAATATTATTGGTTTATTTTTTATTATTATAATTATAGGTTATATTTATTCATCGATTTCAGTCATCCGAACTTTACATTTTCTTAAAACTAGACGAGATCCCGAAAATTCCGGGATCTCGCAGGATTGATATTTCTAATCCCGCGGGATCTCGAACTTGTGATCTCGAGTCGGGATTGCATTCCCTAGTAGGTACACTATATAAATTAAAACTATAAGAAATTAAAGAATGGTAGGCAGACTGATGATGATTATTAGCCCAGTCTGACGTTCTGGGGCAGTATAGTCAGAGGAGTGTGCACTGTCACTCTAGATGGTGCAGGCCCGCATAGCGAAGGCGACTGCTGCCCGTAGAGATTTTTTTTATATTTCTCTATAGTAGCAGTTGTTTCCACTCATGGAGCCACTCTAGCTTTACATCAAGTGTTGTCATATGCCGAGCTACAATATAAAAAAAATATATTATTAGTGTTAGTAATCTAAAACTAACGTTAAATGGGTTGAATTGAAATAACTGCATTCCGTATTTTTAGTCACAAAATAAAAAAAAATTCTGCAAACTTTTTTCAATAAATGACCTAACTAACGCAAAGATCATTTAAAAGCTTACTGCCTCTATGCAAGGGCAAGATTCGTTTAGCACGGGAGAGCCGTTTCAGCGTATTAGTACTTAATAAATATTAGACAAAACTAGATTATTTGTGCTTAAACAATTTCACATATGTACATTTTCACTTTTAATTATGTCATTCAATGTACGTCCATCGCCGCGAGTTCCATTGTTCAACATTTGTCAACATGGCAGCATGGCCAACGACCCTTCTTTTTAATCAATCAAGGACGTTACTGTCGTTTAGATTTGATACAGCAGTTTTCGTAACCAACTACATTGTAAAACTTTATTGTAGAAAACTGTATGAACACTACATTTGTCATCATTACCAAGTTGGTATCTTCAACTATTTTCTCTTAAAATCTATAAATAATTTTACAAATTTACCAACAAACATACAAAATATTCCGAACGAGCAGCAAGAAAATCAAAAACGTTTTAAAAAAGGGCTTAAGTTCTTTTTTCTTCAAAATATAGATGTAGAGCATGAGTTTCTGATGTAATATAGCTGTATATTTATTTATTTACTTTAAAGCCAACAGCGTGATAAATGTATCACAAAAAAATAAAATTATCCAGTAATAAGGCCGATAATAGGCTTAATATTATAACAATAAGCACATCAAACATAAAAATTAGAAATCAACTAAAAAAATAAATAAACACAAAACAGAAAAATAAGAAATCAACATCAAACAAAAATATCTTAACAAAAAAATAAATAATAATAACAAAAAAGAAAACGTAAATATAACTAAAATCATTCCAAGCTAATAGCTGTTGATTGTATTATAAACCCAATGTATTGCGACGTAGACTCCTGTTTTGCATCTATAATTTTCTGTATATTTCTCTGTTAATCTTGTTAAAGTTAGGTTAAGTTGCTCTCTCTGTTAAAAAATTTTAGTTAATAAATAGGTAGTTAAGGTGCTGTGCCTCTCAAATAAGCCCATGTGGCTATTTATAAAGTTTAAATAAAATGAATAAATTGAAAAAAAAAATAGACATCCTTACGAAAGCTTGGTTGCCTAGTCCCGATAACCGTAGAGCTTGTTAGATAATTGTAGATGTCAGGGAAGGGAGGGAGTTGTGTTCTATTGTCTCCGCCTATTCCTGTGGGAAAAAGGCATAATAAGGTTTAAATAAAATAATTACACATTAATTTATCCTCGTATTTAAATTTTTATTACTATCTAGCGGTAGGTAGGAGGCGTGAACTCTCTATTGAGACCCATGATCAAATCTATACTAGTTTAGTACAGGTACGAGTATTATAAAGTAGCGTCAAAACCGACTAAAGATATGAAAATAATGACGTAAGTTATACTTTCCGAGGAAATAAGCGAAGTGACCTCTAGAATTCCGTGAAGCCCCAAATTAGTTACAAATTCGCGACTCTACTTTCAATTGTAAAAATTTAAGAATCTATTATAATTACAGCATAATATCTGTCATTAAAAACAGATCAACATATCAGTTGCACATCTTTGGAACCGAGAGGATATTGCGTAAAGTTATAACCGCACCAAATTACCTAGGTACATAATCGTAGCACACGAATTACAATTTTACTAAAAAACAAAGACTGGTTGTATTGGTTGATGGTGTAATCCACAACTTTTGCTTATAATCATGTATGTACAGAATATAGGTACATGATACTCTCTGTTTGAACAAACTTCTTGGGATAAAGCTGCAGAGTTTGTTTGTATGTAACGCGCTTAGCTAAGAAATTACTAAACTGATTTTTTAAAAATAATTTTATTTTAAGTAGATCGTTTATTGAGTAAAGCTTTTAATGAAACCAGCTATGCTAAAACAGCTATGATATCCAGGATCGGAAACGTTAACCAGATAATATTAAAAACTAAAAGTGTAAATAAACTAAATACATTCATATAGTAAAACAAAACAATAACTATTACATACTAAATAAGTTATAAAGTTTATTATTTATAAATTTTAATTATATTAAAATGTTTATATTCAATTTTCGTCACAATTTTAATTAATTGGATAATAATAACCACGTAGAGATTCAATCAGTTTTGCTCTCTTCCGAATCTATTCCGTAATACAGACTATAGTCTAGTACGGGGTCCTCAACTCATGTAATTTATGTTATGTTTTTATACCTAATAAAGATATTTTTTTAAGGCATATAGATTCATAAACATTAAACTTAAAAATTAATTATTATAATTATTCACATAATAATCCATTTAAACTTTCTATAATAAAGAAAGTGATATATAGTTTTATTAAAATATTGTGACGTCAATGAATAATAACAATGTGAAATTCAATTATTGTTCTACTTAAATTGGAACTACACAAAATAATTAGAAGTACTCTTTTTTTTTCAGACAAATAAGCGAAGATTTGTGTTAATATATTCATTAACAGTTAATTAAAATAATCATGCCTAACTGTAAATAGTAATAACACATTATCAACTATCATTAGAGCGAACTTCGTCTGTTTTACAATTATGTTAATAACTATTATTGTTTGGCATTTACGTTTATAGAGTTTATGTATCTATTTCTTTACTGCACTAGTTAGTAACACAATTAAATATTTAAATTTTCTTTCTCTAAAATTCTCCTTGACTTAACTCTTTTAGGAACGACGGAAAAAAAACAAGAAATTTTTCGTCTCTAGCACTTTGTTCCGCGATTCGCACGTAGTTCATTAGCGATAAAAAAAATTACAAACAAATAAACATAATGCCTTGAAAATTGTCCTTGTAATTAGGAGGAATTGAAGGCGTTAACGCGAATATTTATTTGCATAGTAAAAAAAGCTTTTTTTGCTGGTGGTACTTATTTGGCATCTGTCAAGTGAAGTTAGCGGCAAGTCCTATTCCTAGCTGGTTCGCTTACTATACAGGTGAATTTTTCAAGTGGGCTTTCATAGCCAAATCCTAAACTATAAGAGATATCGAAAAATGCTGAAAGGAGTCTCGATGCCGATTTTGATGAAAACTAAAACTGCATTATTAGATTTTTGATAAATCCATTTTCCCGCCCAGGAATCGAACCTGTTGATTTTGAAAAAAAAACCACTGTATTATTGCACCATCCGATAGTGTTCCTGATAAGGATCAAATTCTGGGAAGTAATGATATACGGCAAACCAAAGAAAAGTGTTGATTTTTAACAAATTGTCTCTTATCCTGGATTTATCAAAAATCTAATAATGCAGTTTTAATTTTCATCAAAATCGGCATCGAGACTCCTTTCAGCATTTTTCGATATCTCTTATAGTTTAAGATTTGGCCATGAAAGCCCACTTGAAAAATTCACCCTGTATTTATATTTGTGGTATTATAAAGTCAAGTCAAATCTTCAAGAAAGGAATCTAAACTAAAATGGCCGGAGTAAGTGTCAAAATAGCGTTAAATGCGACGAATTATGTTACCAACATTTTATATAACATATTTTTTACGGTATTACGTATAAAACGTGACATTTTAATGTAGAGTTTGACCAATGAAAGCGGAAAGCTAGACTCCAGCTTAATATTGGCGGAGTGTGATCATGTTACGAACTACAAAAAAGGAGTTTTGGCAGCCATCTTGAGACCGTTATCTGTCTAGAATTATTTTTCTAAACTTGTGTTTCTTCGTGTGTTAACGTGTAATAAATAATAATGGTGGATTATTAACCATTAAGTGTTCGTGAACGTGCGTGAGTGTAGGCAAACGATTCAAAAAGAAGAAATCCTGTGTTTACTCCAAAACTCCGTACAAAGTTTTAGTAAAGATTCTACCACTTTACTAGACCTATTTTGACTTGACTGAGACTTGACCTGACTGTTTAGTGTGTTGAATGAATGACTCGTGTTGTATATTATTAACTTAATGCAAAAAATATTTACTTTGACACTGGCAAATTGTTATAATGCCATATAATAATAATAATAATAATAAATTCTTTATTGCATATAAAACACAGTTAAAGAAATACAAAATAATAAATAAGTTACTGCAATTGGCGGTCTTATCACTAAAAGCAATTTCTTCCAGACAACCAATTGATATTAAATAAATTGTAAGGAAAAGAGAAAAGCGGGTAATGCAGTCAAGAAAATCTAAAATTAGTACTAAAAACAAGCATATACTTGTAGAACAAAAAAGAAAGAACTACAAAGAAGTATGAAAATAGTTCTTAATGTATATTTCCGCCGAAACCAAAAACATTGTACGAGAATGCCCAATTTTTCAACAAACCACACTTAACATGCGGCCCATGTACCGACAGCTGCTACTACAGATAAATTTCTACAGGCATCAGTCTGCGCTATCCAGATTGACAGTGCTCACTCCTCTCGTTATAAAAGGAATAACTAAATATATCGAATCGAAACTTATTGTTAAGTTGTAAACAAAAAAAGGAAAGCCCAGTTATAATGTCCAACTCCGTGGTCATCACTTTCCTTACAATTTCACGGCGCCCGCGCACCCATGTTTCATTAGGCTGAGCACACACAGAAACGATTTCTCTACACTCCCCACGGATCTATTGATAGATTATATTATTATTGTATATTTGTCACGTTTTTACATAGACGAGCAGAATTGTTGGCTTGCGCAAACATATCTATAACTAAATCTTTTTTTTTATTGTAGCTCGACATATGACAACACTCTGCATGATGTAAAGCTAGAGTGCGGTCCATGAACGGAAACAACTGCTACTACAGAGAAATCTCTACGAGCAGCAGTTGCCTCCGCTTGCCGGCCTGAGGAGACGAGTATATGCCATCTAGATTGACAGTGCACACTCCTCTCGTTATGCCCGGCTACTTTCAACTATTCCCGAAACGCGACAGGTATTACATTCGAAAGTGGTGGTACTACCCCAGGACGACAGACTGGGCAAATAACCATCACCAGTCTGCCTAAATCCAGGAAAAAATGTAAATCAAGCCCGCAATATTATAACGTCGTTAAGACAAGCGCGCTTGGCCGTCTATCCACTGTGAGTCCCGTGTTTGAGGTCATCGCGACAAATATATATATAAAACAAATATATATAACACTATAATGTTATGTAGTTGATATTAGACTAACAAATTTAAAAAATTAAGCAATTTTTATTAATACAATACAATACAATTGTCACGCCTTTTTCCCACAGGGATAGGCAGAGACAACGGAAAGCCACTTACTACGATTCTGACACAACACCCTCGCTTCCTTCGCATCCACAATTCTCTTCACTAATATGAATAAAATATAAAAAAATATAAATAAACAAAATAATTAAAAGAGATCGCCGCTTTACACGAAATGTTCTATGATCAATTTATAATCTGTAACTGTAAGGATATAAAAGCCATCAAATTGTATAACAAACGAAGAAATTATGAAAATTATGTTTCTACTTATTATCGTATATTATTTTATGGCAGCGGAACAGAGAGTGAAACGCTAATTAAACCTTGTTATGTTATTAATAATTACACTATTGTGGGTTGTATTATATATTTTTACTTTAAGGCTTCATCCACACTGTAACTTAAATAACTGTAAAATCCGCGGTTTGTAATTGTCATATTTAAGAGACGTATAATACGATTATTTCGTTGTTTGATGATATACGCGAAAGCCAACATCTCAGCGTCCATATTTTTTGTTTTACAACATTGTTTGAAGCAGATTTATGTTGAAATTAAGTAATTTTATAACTTTTTCAGCACTAATTATTAACGCAAATATATAAAATGCTCGTGAAATATAATCAATATAAAATGTTTAAAATATTTAAAATCATTTTATATATTCTGTGCCGTAGCTATTTGTTTATTTTAGTGATTTGCGAAAATAATTCGTGCTGAGAAAGTTATAAAATTACTTAATTTCAACATAAGTTTGCTATGTTTCAAACAATGTTGTAAAACAAAATATATGGACGCTCAGGTGTTGGCTTTCACGTTAATACCCTTCCGATTTGAAAATTTATTATTATTATTTTAATTATGCAAAATTATTTCTTTGTCAGAAAGTTCGTATTGAGAATCTTTTTAAAGATTGTTTAGTTCTGTTTCTCCTTTCTGGAAAGGCGAAGGAAACAAATCCCATACAGCCACGTCTTCAATATTATAATTTCATCTTTTATGCATTGAATTGTACGCAATAAAAGACGACTATTTTGATGGTTAAACGTTAATAAAATACAGTAAATAAAAATTAAATACATTTTTAAATGAACCTCGTGCTAAATATACGTGTCCCCCGAGCATAACGATTTAATCGCATCCATTTGTTGTTATTACATAAAACAATAGTATAGTATGAAAAATTCATTTCAGGCTCAAGCACGCATAATAAAATTTTTGTGTTTCTACTCAATGCACAAACTTTGTTATACACAAACAAAGGCAAACGAAATTATGCTTTATTTTTAATATCGTAAAGCTTATATTTTAAATGGAGCAGGGTTAGCCACGTAACTAATAATGAATATGAGTTAATAAAATTGTTTGTTTGTTTGCGAAATATTTCCTTCTTTCTACTTTTTAACTGTAAATATTTTAATAATGCACCGGATGTGTTTTTATTGTGTAAGTAGATAAATAGATTAGGTATTTAAGGTCATGTACGGCAGTTTGACATTGAAAATGTTTTTTAATATTAAAATTACTTGTTTCAGTTCTGGCAAGAGACAAATTGGCTCCAATGTCTTAGCAAGGTAAATAATTAATTTCTACGCTAATTCTACGCTAATTACATAAAAAGAATTCGTAATGTTTGTATTTTGTTCAACGCCATCTACCGGTGTATAGATGAACTACAACCGCAACTAATGCTTCGCTAGTGACAATTAGTAACTTTGATATAGTTCTTATAAAAATGACTAGATGGCGCTACACAAGTTTTGATTTTTTTCAACTTTTGTTTTTGTTTTTACAGCCAATTATACCGGTCATCGTCGTTCAACTCATCGGGTTGCGGCTCCGGCGGTGAACCTGCTGATGATATGTACTCGGATGTCTCCTTGGAAGAAGACGTACAGGGTCTTAATTATAAGGTAAGAAAGTTAAAACTAAATAAACACATTTTTTTTCATTAATTGTTTATTAACCATAAGAATGTCGTGTTTACAGTTTACATTCCATTAAAATGCAATATAAATATACGAAATATGTAATCAATAAAGGCAAATTCCTTCTGTGAAATAATTCCTAATCAAAACTATGCTAAATAAATCGACATGATTAATAAATACGTCCATTTTAAAATAACGCATTTGATGTACTACTTCCTTCTTCCTGTAGTAGTAAATTGGTCGAACTTTTTAAACTGTTCATTCTCTTATTAGCGAATGACGTATGTATTGGGCCTACAGCCAAATTGATACACTCATGATCACACTGATTCATTTATTGAAAATAACTAAATTGAGTCAGTACAACGTGATGATGTGCCAGCCCTATTTAGTGAAAAGTAAATAAAAACGATCGTTTTTCCTAAGAACATTTAATAAAACCGTTACACGAAATATCATTATAAAATTATTAAACTAAATTAAAAGTTAGTAATAATTTAAAGTACGTACGTAATTAATCATATTTATTGCTTTATTTATATCAACAAATTATTGACGGATTACGGACGCAAATAAGGGATCGTTGATTATAGAAGCCCGCTATGGTTATCAGAGTCAGTCTCGAATTATTTTCCTAAACTTGTGTTTCTTCGAGTATTAATATGTAATAATGGTGGGTTCAAAATAATGAACAAATGATAAAAATTTTACTATCTTCTTATTGAAAAAAATTATTTGTGAAATATCTGAAATGCCTTAAAAGACAGCTATTGCCTTCGCTATGCCGGCTTGAGAAGACGACAGACCAGGTCGACAGTGCATACTCGCTACTTTCAAAATGCGACTAGGTCATTTCACAGGTGTTACACTCGAAAGTGGTTGACCAACCCAGGACGGCAGACTGGGCAAATAACCATCTTCAGTCTGCTTACCACTCTTTAATTAATGTCTATATTATACAATAGGTGCTGAGCGGTCGAAGTGTATATAACTTAGTTACATTGTTTCCGGTCGGTCCGGCCTCTCTTGAAAGTTGGGAACACTGAAATCCACGCCTTTAACCCCTCTGTCACAGTCTTTATGGTTTTAGACTTTTATTTCTAATAAGAATTTTAACAAATTCACTTACAACGAGAATACTAACTAGATATAAACATAAATTACGAAACGGTAACTCTAAATTAACAATTATATTATATTATAATGAGACACTATATATTTTTTTAATTCAATTTTGTGGTAAATCATTATATAATCTTCTGAAATTTAAAATATTCAATGCGTTGTATTATCTGTTTAACTGTACAATAATGTTATGAAAATTCATTACTGAACATAAGTGCAATAATATTATTTATAAACACATTTCATTGAACAAGGTCGTCTTGGAGTGTAGCCAAGGTATATTCTTAGAAAATAGTAGGTATTAAAAATAAAAACGCTATTTTCTCGTCAGTCAATGTGTACAGGGTGTCTCACAAATCAAATTACGCGATTTCTGAGCTGATTCCTGTATTTCTATCTTCTAAATTTTTTTTAACCATAAACAATAATTCTAATGATAATATTAAAGTAATTAAAAATAATTACTATAATAAAAATAGTGAAATCAAAGTACGTTGACATTCTAAGTCATTGGTATCGCTTGATTGAGTACAAATTCCCGCCGGAAGTTTGTCCCTCAGCTGTGCGCGTGCGCATTTCCTGTAATACGCGTGCATAACCTAACTAATGATAACTTTTTGTTTCTCTAAATATTAAAATGAATATCAATAGTTCCAAGGGAGTTTTTCCTTGTTACTAAAACTTTAAAAGTGGTTATTTAGGGAGACTGATGATTGGTTGTAACTCCAATCTGTCATTCTGAGGTAGTACTTTTACATACCGGGAATGGGATGAACTTGGAAGTAGCCTGCTATAACAAGAAAAGCATACCCCTCGAGCCGGCATGGTGCAGGTGACATTTTTCTGTAATACCAGTTGTCACTACTTGCATCAGGAGGAATGTGATCACGCGTCAGGTCGCTACTGCAGAAAGAATGACAATATTTTGATTATTACCAAAATGCACTCTAAACTAAATACGGTGGGCGGTCGCGTGGGTTAGCGAAGTGTGTCAAGGACTACGGTTCGATAAGTGTAGGCAATATTTACTCGCTATCTGTCCGGATAACAATGATATTCTGCATTGAGAAATTATGCCTTTAGTAACTGAATAACTCAACCGACAGAAATGACACTGTGTTGTTTAGAAAGTTCAAGGATTATTTGTTTTTAAGTCTCTTGTTTGATTAGTTACTTAATTTTATTGTAGCTCGGCATATGACAACACTCCGCCTGATGTAAAGCTACCACAGAAAAATTTCTACAGGCAGCAGTCGCCTCCGCTATGCCAGCCAGAAGACACGAATGTGCACCATCCTGATTGACAGTGCACATTCCTCTCAAACTGTTCACGAAACGCAACATAGCTTCACGGGTATTACATTCGAAAGTGTTTTTTTTTAATTGTAACTCGGCATGAGACAACACTCCGCCTGATGTAATGCTACAGTGCGGTCCATGAATGGAAACAACTGCTACTACAATATCTAGTAGTACTACAATATCATTATTCCCAATTCTATTCTCTATTAATAATATATAGCCTTTCTACCATAAGGGTGTAGGTACATTCGTCTCGTCAAGCCGGCATAGCGAAGGCAACTGCTTACAGAGAATTCTCTGTGATATCAGTTGTTTGAATTCAATAAAACGACCGCTGAACAGAAATAGCTCGTATCCTGGGGAAGCCCCATCTAAGGCTAGATGTTATCCCAAAAGCTGAAGACTATGTAATAGTTTGTATGGAGAACCCAAGTCAACCCAATCAAGTTTTCATATTTAGGATTTTGGTAAAAAAAATAAAGAATTACGTGTTTTTCTTAAGAAAATTTCATCTCCTAAGTTTCTATGGTGAACTTTTTATTAAGTATAATGAAATATTTAAATAAACCGTGTAGAACTATTAGTTGGTATGGAATAAACCGATTTTTAAAGTTAAAAGTGAAATATTAACTGTAAGCGTACGAAGTTGCGAGCAACAGCCTGACTTTACATAATTACATCTGCACACAATATGTTTGATTTTCACACACACTCGTTTGTAACGTAATACTCAATTTCACACCAGCTTGAGCCTTTTTTCTAAATGTCTAATTGTAATTAAGTAACATTGGATAGTGTGATATTATCTCAGAACAATAATATTCTGTATATACAACGACCTCAGCGAAAACATTTTAAAAAATGTCAGCAGGCAGCAGTCGCCTCCACTATTCCGCCGCGATGAAAACTCATTATACAATACAACTTACTTCTCGTCATATCTGGCTAAAAACTTTCAAGCTAAAAAATAAATACAAAAAAAAAAACACTTTTATTGCTAAATTTTTTCCAAACGATTAATAAACTGTTATTATTTTAATTATTTTTTTATATATTTACAATTTATTATACGTTATATATTAATAAAATAAATTAATAAGCTCCTGAACTAGTATAAACCCGTAAGGTCAATTCCAAATCTTACATTTAAAGGGTCTTACATTCGCCTAAGAGAAATGGGCCCACAATTTTTTTTTCTCGAGTTTCACGATAATTTTTAGTTCATTTTGTTAGAAAAATAAATCTACATTACTTACGAGTATTACCAATCAGTTAATTTTTTTTTTACCCGAGTTATTGAGTAATTAGACTTATTTTAATGCAATATTTGAGTTTATTATTATATAAGATGCTTTAATAATTGATGATAATATATATTTTTTATGTAACTAAACATTGTATATTAATTAGTAAACGATGTTTTGAATTTTGATATAATTTAATTAAGTTAATGATAAATAAGATATTTTTTTAGAATATTGTTTTAATATCAAACTATTAGGTATTAAGTGGGCCCAAAAATGGGCATTGTCCTTTAATATATGGAGATGTAAACACGTGAGTTCACAATTCACTAATTACAATGACATAATTAATGCGTATTAAAAATTGTTTAAAACATTCAACGCGGGAGATTTTATAATCTAGGACATACATTCACAATTATAAATTAATTATCTAACATGTGTGTACGCGAAGACCTACATGCGTAACTTAGGTTCAAATCTAGGTCAGTACTGTATACCTTTAGTGTTATACAGAATGTCTAGTATGTAATTGATAACCTAGCTGGCACTCGTAGGTAGGTAAAAAAATCGGTGTGTGTCTTGAATTATTTTCCTAAGGGTTGTTTGCACCAGAAGGCCAGTTAAAGTAACTTTAACTATTACTTTTACATTATAGTGTATATTTACTCCACACGATATGCACCATCGTCGCGCCTGTGATTTTTGACGGTTACTTTAACGCCAACCGTAACCAGCGAATCTTGGCTTGGTTAAAGTTAAAGTAATCGTCAAACCAATATTACTAACGTCA
Source organism: Tinea pellionella (assembly GCA_948150575.1). NCBI lineage: Eukaryota > Metazoa > Arthropoda > Insecta > Lepidoptera > Tineidae > Tinea > Tinea pellionella. Next base: position 6,169,510 of record OX411256.1, read on the forward strand.
AATGTATGAAAAGAAACCAAATATGTTTTTCTATTATTTTTCGAGGTCAGCCACCCTTTTACCGATAACAATATGAATTTACACAATATTGCAACGCGTGTAGAGTTAATGTAAACGTTTAACGGTCGTCGTCGCCGTAAAAGTAATAGTTAAAGTTACTTTAACTGGCCTTCTGGTGCAAGCCACCCTAAAGTGTCTTCAAGTGTTAATGGATTATTAACCATTAAGTATTTGTGAATGTGCACAAGTATAGGCAAATCATTACGAATAAGAAAAACGTCTGTTATTATTTTCCCGTAAAACTCCGATGAAAGTTTCAGTAAAGATTGCACAACGAAATCTGAAAGAAAAATCCCTTTGTTTTTGCCAAATAAATTACAACAACTTTAAAAATATATATCTACGGCTAACATACAAAATCTGATACCTTCCAAATAATTAGTTACACGCTATTACGTCTAATTTAAGTTAAAATTAAATGCAACAGACTTAATTATCACATGAAGGCTGTAATTGTATTGTATTTAACACACGTGGGTATGCGGAAAAGTTCATATTATCATTACACTGATGGCTTGCGTAGGTGACTACAACTGATGATCTCTGTTATCTTTAGCTTGTACCTGTTTTAGTACCAACCGTACTTGTTTAAGTACACATTCGTCTCTTCACGCCGGCATAGCGAAGACGACTGTTGCCTGTAGAAATTTATCTGTAGTAGCCGTTGTTTCCGTTTATGGAACGCACTCTAGCTTCACATCAGGCAGAGCTACAATAATAAAAAAAAGAAAGGGAGCATCCCCGCAAACCAGAAGTTACTTCATTCTGACGGTTTAAGGGAATGCCCGTAGTCCTTTTACATCTATATAATTATGGAAAGTCGGATTTTTCTTGTTTTCATCACGGAATCCACTGTTTTTTTTTTATTTTAGCTCGGCATGTGACAACACTCCGACTGATGTAAAGCTAGAGTGCGGTCCATGGATCGAAACAACTGCTACTACAGATAAACCTGTGCGGGCAGCAGTCGCCTCCACTATGCCGGCTTTGTGAAGACGAGCATATACCATCTAGATAGACAGTCCACACTCCTCTCGTTATACCTGGCTGCTTTCAAACTATTCCCGAAACGCGACAAGGTCACTTCACAGGTGTTACATTCGAAATTCGTTTTCACCACGGAATCCACTAAAGTGTCCTGGATATTTCTTAAAAAATAATGTTAGATAAATCTTTTAAAATATTATGAAATATTTATTTCACAATTTGAACTTAATTCTTATCGATTCTTTTTAAAGTGAGGTAGTTTAGTTTCTTATCATATTTGTAAATGATAACTCGGTGATAAATCTTCGATGATCCTATTTTCATCTAATACTTTGATGTTATGTGTTTTAGATCGTAATAGAGATTACATTAACCTATTTATACACGTACGAGTTGTGTCAGGATCTTTTGGGCGTTCTATTGCCTCTGCGTATATCGGTGAAACAAAGACGTGAAAATTAATGAGATGATACGAGTATTTCTTACTATATTTTTTCAACTTATTCTGAAAAATATTATAACCCGCCGAAATTGTATTGACTACCCTGTCTGTGTGCTAAGATTATCAACAAAATAGTTATAGCATCCAGACCTGAAACAAATATTAAGAAATTAAGTCGAACCCGGGACTTCCGCGGCAGCTTTTAATAATAATTAAAGCTCCTTCCTTAACAAGTGACTAATCCTTGCGTAATGGGTTTTTCCACCTGAAACTTGCGTGTATAATCACAATAAATTAAAATAAAGGATCTACGATAAAGATTTTTTATGGATCTTTATGTGTTGATTTTGTTCAAATAAAAATAACAAGACTTTTTACATGCATTCCTTTATACGCGAGATATACGAGCCAAGTTTTCCAAGCCAGGCCAGTAAGCCAGTAAGGCTCAAAAAATAGAACACCATTATATTTAAACTTTCCTGGCTTCCTCACTGAAATGAAGTTTTCCAAGCCAGGTCAGTAAGCCAGTAAGGCTCAAAAAATAGAACCCCATCGTATTTAAACTTTCCTGGCTTCCTCACTGAAATGAAGCTAGTTCAGAACCAACATGACCAGAAGCTAGTACAGCTTAGCTTAAAGCGCTCACTGGCCTGGCGCACAACACTGGCCTCGTGTATTTCAGGCGTTATAGACTATATGTACTTACATACGTGTACTTAACTAACAAATAAATAAATACTCAGTAATTTTTCCACGACCTAAACAAAAAACTCGATTTAAAATGTAAGTTCACATTGTTCTTACAATTTACAATTGCTTATATTGTATTTAATTAATTTTGCATTATGTATTTCTATCGCGTGAACTAAGAACTAAATTATCCTAATTACTTTTTTTGGTTTAATAAGTTGTTGTGAGTAGGTAAAACTTTATTTATTGAATGAAATATTTTGTACGGCTTACTATTAATTTGATCCAGCGGTGACGTTTTGAAAGCTTTGCAGTCATCAGTCTCTCCGCGGCCACCATGACTGTAAAGCTTTTAAAACGTCTGATCAAATTAAACAACATAATTCGCATAAAATGTTTTAATTTAATTAAAACTTATACGCTTAAATGTAAAAATATAGACACTTTATTTGATACCAAATTGCTAAAAACAAAACGGATATTGTAGGTAAGTGTAGGTACTTTCTGTCTACATTATTTGTTTTTATTAATAGTTGATTATTGTTTGTTGTAATTATTATCACCCCTTTCATTAGATATTCTAATGATAGTCTATATTCTAATGATAGTCTATACTCTATAGATATTAATGATCAGATGGGCTAGTTTATTCGATCAAGTAATCATCTATTTATTAACAGATGCGTGTTCAATGTCGTATTATTTCATGTTTTCACTTTCCGTTACATCTCGATTACTTTCGTTTTTGATACCGTTTTTATTGATCGCGGAATTTTAGTTTTATTACAATTTTATATAAAACAAAATTAAAACTATGTAGGTACTTATTTCTATATCATAGACATTAGGATACAAAGGTATTTACTTAACAAAGTTACATTGGTATCGAGCGTATTTTTTGATAGATTAGAGATTGTAAAACCACGTCAATACAAACTCGGCTATGATATAGATTGTTAAATAAATTTTAAAAAAGCTATTAAAATTAAATAAATTCAAAATTTGTTTCATCTTTTTCGTACTGTTTTGCCGGCGGGCGTCTCGTGTAGTAATCATAGTAGCCCCTCGCCCATGAAATTACCAGATGGGCCTTTAGCGAGGGGACGTTTTAAAGGGGTTATTGGCATCGCAACTGTAGATTCCTTATTCATATGTACAGTGAATAAAGTTTATTTGTAATGTCGCTCGTGCGGCGCTGCTGACTCGCTGATAATCGAGTCGCAGGGAGGGGCCGAAGTCGACCGAACACTCGACGGCTTTTGTGTTTAGTATAGAATAAATTCTCGCGCGTATATCGCGTGTTTGTCGCCGTATATAAACTTATCTCGAAATTTGGATTTATCTTTTAAAACTTAATTTAAATATTATCGGATTTAATATCGATGATACGATGCCAAATCAAACGTTTAAATTTTCAAATCGCCTGCATTCGAGTGTTTGCTTACCAAATATTATATTAATTCTTGTGTACGACGATAATTAAAAGATTTGAGTGTTTGTGTTTGTAAAGTCTGAATTGGTAATAAGAAAACTTGCATTGACATAACCCCGTATAAGTGAGATAAATCAGATTGTGCCATTATCATCAAATCAAATTCTAATCAAAGTTGTACCTGAATTTAGTGCTTTAATAATTAATATTTATAGTGTAATAAAAAGCCGTTTGAATGTTCAAATCGGGATTATTTAACCGCTCTCGTGGCACGATGGGGGAGACATTGGAAGTTGAAGAAAGTTTAGAGCTGGAATATGATATGTGGGACGGACAATTTGACTTCGTGGGACCTCAGGGTGCTCCACCGACACCACGTAATAGAGTGACCTCTGACTCGGGCTTTACGGATGACCTCTTTACCGGCGGTCCTTTGACGCCGCATCTACCTATCGGGGTCAATGGAGGCAAGAAAACTCCTGCGCATCAGTGGTGTGATAATCTTACTGATCAAGTATGTTTTTTTCAAATTCCTGTCATAGAAGTTGTTTAGAATAGAAGTATAGTTAGAACTAATTTATTGATTTAGTAATTGCGTCAATTGGTTTATATTGTCCTCGATTGAGTCACGGGGTACTCAACTCATTGTCTTCCCATTTTGCCATGACAAATCTATAGATGATACGTAGGTACATATTATAATTAAGAGCGTTTCTGAAGAATTGCTTGTCTTGTTGTTTAGAACTCCTGAAGGTCAAATTTAAAAGGTGTAAATGATTTTAATAGCTTCCTAAAATAGTGTAAATATGTAATCGGATTTAGTTTATTTAACCCAGATATGGTCAGGCCAAGCATGCGTGACCTACACCGTGCATGCGTTCTGTAAACTATGAAACTCTGTGCATTCACATGTAGGTACTGACATGCGTGCGGTTGCATGCACTGACTTATTCTTAGACGTTTTGAAGAAGTAAGTAAGATAAAATAAGTTAAAATGAAAAAACGCAATACCTAATTTCAGAAAGTTTTATTATAATATTAAATTCTGCATCCGCAATAAAAGTAATAATCATTCTTCATAATTATTGATGCGTATCCGACTACGGAACTTGGAAAACAAAAGTTTTTTTTTTAATAGAGAATTGATCGGCGAACTCATGGCCTCGTCTGCCATAGCGATTTCTGATTTGTATTATTATGTCACGCGATTTACTATTATTAACTCTTATTGAATAAACATACTCGATTGTCATGGAAATGAACGTCTCCTCAAGCCGGCATAGCGGAGGCGACTGCTGCCTGTAGAAATGTATTTGTAGTAGCAGTTGTTTTCGCTCATGGACCGAAATCTCTTTACATCAGGCGGACTGTTGTCATATGCGAACAATATCAATGTAACCTTAGTTAAGAAATCGGAAGCTAACGTCAGAATCTAATTTCCTATATTATAAAGTACTTTGTGGCTAGGTCTTCCTAGTTAGGGTTCCCTACAGCAAACTTACGTTGTACAACCAGCAATGGATTACCTACATCACCTCAATGATTTTGTTTGTACTGTTTAACAAACCCATTTTCGGCCGCATGGATATCGATCAATAGAACTTGCTTTAAAATTAAAAGACATTGCTATTTTTGGGCCCACGGGCTATCTAATAGTTTATTTTCTTAAATAATATCTTTTTTCATTAATTTATTTAAATTATATCAATACGTCGTTTACCAAGCAACAGATATTGTTTAATTACTTTAAAAACAGTTGTCATCAATTATAATTAAAGCACTTAATATAATAATAACCCGGGTCAAAATAATAAAGTAGCTTAGTGAGATAAAATGAAGATTTATTTTTCTACTAAATGAACTAAAAATTATTAAAAAACTCGGGGAAAAAATGGTTTAGAATTCCTTTATAATTTTGCGTCCATAATTGGTTCAAAATCTTTTGAGCTTCGACGGTTATTTTCTGAAATGCTGCAGCGCTAAATCTGCTGATGGTACATATTTAAAAGAAATACTTTGTATAGGAAAATAAACATTATTATTTGTATTATAATAAAGATACTGAAATAAAACCTCGTAATATTTTCTACATGAATAAATGTTGAAGTGGTCTACACAATTTTGGTTATCGTCAAGCGTCAATGTTATCTTTTTCTCTTTTCGTAATGTAAATATGTTATTTTTTTAACACTTCAAAGATATCATGAAACGCACGAGTAGGTTGGTTACTAGAATAACAATCGTACTTACTACAGATATTTTTAAAGGACAATATAAATCTTTAAATTGAGTCAAATGGGTATTTTATTTTAATTAACTAATTGTTAATATACTTAGAATTAATGTTATAGGAAATGATGAGGATGAAAGTTGATAAAAAAGTCAGACTAATTAAAGTACCTTATACAAAGTTGGTCGGTTTTTTTTTTATTTTTTTTTTTTAATAGATGCTGCACATAATATAACAATACACCCCCTGATGTAAAGCCGTTTCTCTACTGTTTAATCAGTATACATACGAGTATACACGGACTTACTGCAGATTTTGCCAGTAAACATTATATAACATAATTCAAACCATTAAATAAAGTTTCATCTCAAACAATTCACACCCATTAGTAAAGATGTTATAGAAAAATCAGATTAAAAACAATGCGGTAGGTAATTTAATTTATGCGTCATTGTCGAAGAAAAGTTTCGTGTGAATAAACAACATTCCGCAAACATTGTTACATCATTCATAAAGTTATTCAGACGGACGTTTGCTGAACAGTTTTATTTATATTGCCAAATTTTTTTTTCTTAGAATGTCCCGACTGAAATATAATACCTACTTTTATTATGTCGATAATGAATTTTACAGAAATTCTGACATTTACGAAAAGGAGAATGCCCATTTTTGGGCCCGCTTGATATCCAATAGTTTATTAGCAAATCTTATTTTTACATTAATTTATTTCAATTATATCAACACATCGTTTACCAATCAATAGACAATGTTTAATTACATAAAAATTAGATATTATTCATTATTAAAGCATTTAAAATAATAATAACCTCAAATATTGCATCTGAAAAAGTCTAATTACTCAATAACCCGGGTGTAAAAATTAAAACTGATTGGTGATAAGGAATGTAGATCTATTTTCTACAAAATGAACTAAATATTATCGACAAACTCGAGAAAAAAATTATGGGCCCACTTCTCTTAGCCGAATGGGCATTCTCCTTTATGGAGATCATTCTTAATAATATTTTACAGTAATTCGGCATTTGTTACTAACCTAGAACTAACGAAACAACTGCTATCATAGATGCGGTTATGTCGGACCATATTTATTTATTTATTTAAAGCTTAGTGTAGCGTGCACACAGGCGAACTTAATGCTAATTAGCATTCTCTTCCAGCTAACCTCCGTGTTTAGGACAGATGTGAGCGAAGAGAAGCAGGTTTTTAAACAAATATAATTACATTTCAAAAAAATACAACTAAAGTCTAGATATATATAAATATATATACACATACATACAAATACTATACATAAAATATAACTATATAATATATAAATACATATAATATATTAATAAATTATAATAAATAAAATAATATTCTGGAGAGGTTAAGTGACATTTAGTAAAAATTTAAATAACAGTTTTTTAAAAGCAACCCTTTTGGCAAACAACCATATTGGCGGTGCATACACCTCCAGCTATACCTTGCTGCTGCTACAGAGCCAATAACCATCATCAGTCTTCCTATCACTCCTTCAAAATTTGATATCAATAGTACGCGTCAATAACGATATGTTGTTGTACTGCATATTTTACATTGCCTGCTAGTTTGTTAATTTATTTGAATGCGAAAATACTTTTGTTGAAGATTTAAACAGTAAATAACTTTTTATTCGATTTTTATGAGCATCACGAATCTTTTATATATCCCAGTGAAGTCAAAAATAGTTTCAATAAAGTGCTAATCTTTACTGAAACTTCTGAATCATTTGCCCACTTTACCTATGTTCACGGACACTTAATGGATCAACAAAAACTATTATACAATAATTTTTTTATTGCCTGTACTAAGCTTGTTCTAAGGCACTGAGCGACCAAAGTACATATAACATGGTTACATTGGTACCGGTCAGAATTTAGCGAGGTTTGAATGCGAGTCTCATCAATTGTCATCTTAAATTACACTCGAAGAAACAATTGATTTAAAATTAATTGACGAGTCCACCAAATCATTGTGTTTAACACTTCTGTCTATCATATTTTAATGTTAATTTAGCTGTGATTTAGAAGTGTCGTGTATTTAAAACTGCAATGCGGTAATAGAACAAACCTAGTATTTATATACCCGCATATTTGTTCAAACTGCATAATAATTAAAAGATTTATTCAAGTTTTTACAAACGAATGACGGATGCCATATTAAATACTATTTGTTTAGTATAATCACGTCTTTTTATTATTTTTATTTTTACAACATACATAGATAAATATAATTATCGATTCGTTTAATAATTGCACTTGTATTTGGTGTTTATTACATTCAAATATACGCTTAATTTTTTTTTATTGTAGCTCGGCATGTGACAACACTCCGCCTGATGTAAAGCTAGAATGCGATCCATTAATGAAAACAACTGCTACTACAGAGAAATCTCTACGGGCAGCAGTCGCCTCCACTATGCCGGCTTGCAGAGACGAGCATGTACTATCCAGATTTACAGTGCACACTCCTCTCGTTATACCTGGTTACTTTCAAACTATTCCCGAAACGCGACAAAGTCACTTCACGGGTGTTACATTCGAAAGTGGTGGTACTACCCCAGGACGGCAGACTGGACAAATAACCATCATCAGTCTGCCCACCACTCTTTAATAGTACCTATAGGCACTGAGCGACTAAAGTACATATAACAAAGTTACATTGGTACCGGTCAGAATTAGCGAGGTTCGAACACGGGTCTCATCGATCGTGAGTTCACGCGTCTTACCGCTAGGCCACGGCCGCTCTAAATGATATGAATATATCCGTGTGGATGCAATCTCAAATATATTCTTTTTAAGAAGAATCTAGTAAAAATGACTTTGAATAGAATAACAACATCAAATGAAATGCGTTATTAGTTGTAATAAATCTTAAATGATTTAAAAAATCCAAATATGCCCGTAACATGGATGTTTAATCCGTTTGGTTTTAATAAATATGGCGAAAATGGAAATAGCTTTCCTAATTCGTAACTTATATTTCCCTTTTGCAATTATGAAATGTATTACAACCGTATAAGGTTAACTAATTGATCAATTACGTAATAATTTTAAATAACACACATTTTATTTTTAGATTTCTATTTACTTATTGAAATTAATTGATAATTTATCTAGTTTTATTATTGATAAAATATCTGATTGCAAGAGTTCGTGCCACATTTATTTTTCATACCTAGGAGCGTCATTGCGGTTTTTTCCTGTCAGATTATAGTATAAACTCAACCCAAAATAAAAATACTATAATTTTTGTAAAATTTATTCTAAAGAAGTAGAGTAAAACTTGAGATTGAGGGTGATATACGACTGTATGATTTAGGGTATGTAAAGCCATACCCGGGTCAGCGCGAATCCTGGATTATACCATGGCTACCATACATTACAGACGCCAAAGCCTACTTTAGTCTATTTTTTTTTTTATATAATTATTTTTTATTTGTCTTACGCAGACTACTAGCTTTTTAAAAAAATACAATGCATAGTGAATGAGCAGTCCAACCGGCATAGTTTTTTTGACTAGGCCTCCACTATGCTTATTAACAGGCCAGTCGAAGTCGCATATTGGACTGTTATAAAAATGCAATGACTTAAGTCCTGTTTACCCTCAAAAGTAACTTATATGATTACCAACTTAATTAGTGACCAATCTAACAGTATTGCATCGTAGTTACATATTTTTGTCACGTCACTAACGGTTACTGACTGTCGAAGCGTGATATGTAGGTACTTTCCGATATGCATTGTTCATTTTACAATCGATAATATTTATTGGAGTAAACACTAAACTTTGGATCTTGTATCAAATTGTGGTATTGATTGTAGGTAAAAAAAAAGGACATACAGGAGGCTCCTATCAGGGTTGCTTTTCAGACTGTTATTTAAATTTTTACTAAATGTCTCTTAACCTCTCCAGTCTATCTATATGTTATTTTAATATATTATATGTATTTATATATTATATACTTATATTTTGTATTTGTATGTATGTGTATATATATTTATATATGTCCAGACTTTAGTTGTATTTATATTTATTTAAAAATCTGCTTCTCTTCGCTCACATCTGTCATAAACACGGAGGTTAGCTGGAAGAGAATGCTAATTAGCATTAAGTTGGCCTGTGTGCACGCTACACTAAGCTGTAAATAAATAAATAAATAGGGCTTTTCCCATTATCAAATGATTCTTCTATCTGAAACCAAGTACGAGGTTACATTTACGCCGTGATAGCGTAACGCGAATCTCTCCGCCTAGGATCGCTTCATTCTTCACCTCGGCGGTCTTAATAACATCGTCAGATTGGTCGTGCTTGTCCCCCAGAAGAAAACCCTAACAAAAAATGTTTGTTATAATCAAAAAAGGTTGTACGAGTATGAAGAAGAAGAAAAACACTTATTTATATGACGCTTTTGTTTCATATTCAGTGAGTGCTTGTATTCATGACCACGTATTCATTTTGTTCCAAGTTAGTTCCCGTAATCGTTCAAATGACATATATATTTAACCTTGTAGGTATACGAAAATATGTGTGTCGCTCAATGAAAATGTGGTGTAACTCCTTATTTAACACAATTTTTTGTGTAATGGAGTCAATTAATCATAATGTTGTGATTCCATTAAACAAAAATATAAATAAATAAATATGGAGTTAAACCACTTATACAATGAACGACACACAGATTATAAACTTCGATCAACAATACTACTTTGTTGTATTGTTAAGATTATAATGAAAGAGTTTATATAAATATAATATGTTTGTATAGTCATAAACATTATAGACACATCATTTTACTCATACATCCTCGTCGTCAAAGTAGCCACTTAGATCACGAGACAATAAACGTTTTAAACTTTACGATAACGATAACGATAACCATACAATTTTTTTCAATTATAAAATTGACAATTATACCCATGTCTTTTCAAACCTCTGTAATTATAGCTTCATTTAATAACTTAAAAGGAGCATATAGATTTCTATAATACGATAAAATATTTAATTTCATTGAAACAATGTGAAATTAAGGAGAAACAGAATCTTGTAAACGTTAAAGGTTTGTTTCTAGTAAATGTTAAGTCTGAACAATCAATCGAAAGTTGCTTGACTACATGGAAAGCCTAGAAAATGCGTTTGCATTTAAGGAAGTCACGATGCACGTCGCGTCGCGGACATTTTAATTTTAACTTTTCAAACTTCATAATGTTATTATTTATACGGAATATTAGTCTCGAAAGTATATGATATAATGATCATTGAGTTATGATGAAAATTGAAGACATAGACCTAAATCGTCGGGTTTGGATAAAGAGAATTGTGGATGTGAGGGAAGCGAGGAAGTTGTGTTAGGATCGTGACGGGTAGCGTCCCACCTATTCCTGTGGACAAATGAGGTGACAATTGATGAAAAAAAAAACTGTATCATAAGTAATTTATATATAAAAAAATCTAGCATTTAATATACCAAAAACTTATTAATCAATGATAAATCAGTTTGTGTCGAAGATATTTTTCTGCATAAAATGGTACAAGTATTCAAGTAAAAGGCGCAAAAAGGCCATCGTGTTTAAAGTACTTAACTGACATTAAGTGAATGCAATTAGATATAAGTAAGTACTTTTACTACTCAAAGTTTTTATTTTTATTCCAACTATGGAGGTGTAGAAAGGTTCTTGTTTTGTGTGGGTTTTCTTTTAAGTCCATTATCCATGAAAACATTTTGTACACGATAATTTCTATGTCCATGTACGAATTAAAGACGAGCCACTGTTGACAGTAAGGCTAAAGCTGTCATATTACTCGTACGAGTATAACTGATTGGTTGACCAAAGTGGATGTAAAATAAATTCTTAATTTAATTAATGTTTCTATTATATTTTTTTTTTGAGTATAATACATTTATTTCAAGTGCCTTTATTTAGAAGTTTGTTTTTTTTTTGCCATGATATAAAATTCAATTTACTTATGTAAGTTACAGAGGACTACAAGTCCACACTGTCGTCACCGTACACTGAATACGCGTCCACATACGCTTTTTCTACTGCTCTGCGCGCGCGCATTTTATTGCAAAATCATATAGGCGATCTCATGGATCTCGACCTCGCGAAAATTCAAAACCCTAAACAGCACTGACTGTGCTATCAAAGTACATGAAACAAAATTACATTGGTACCGATCGAGATTTCGGGAGATTTGAACATATGGGTGTAGTTCATAATGACCTACGTCTATAACTTACTCGGCTAGTGTTTTATGGTAGGTATATTTTTGTGTGAAACGAAACGGGTGTTACAAAGTAAACAATGTTAAAAAGCTGTAAACATTAAAAGATGTCGAGGTTATATTTGGATTTCATTAGCTTAAACAGTATTTTAAGTAAACATGCTCCAAAAAATAATAGGTAATAATATTGTCGGACATTATTTTTATCTCGACATGATGTCATTGTTTTTTTATAACTTAGAGATTTTTTAAAAAAATTATGCAAATTTATCTTGAAATTGAAACATTATTTTCGAAATTTATTGTACCTATGTTTTTTAAATTAATAGGTATATGCAGTATTTAATAGTTTTCGCAAAATAGGTAGGTAATAACACAGTAATTGTCTGTAGAATAAAAATAACATAATAGGTTCATAACCTTTGAACGTTTCTAGATATGAAATAAAAGTTAATAAGTTGAAGATATGAAATACTTAGTATTAATCTCGCTTGCTTTATAACAACAATATATACATAATTTCGTCAATAGCATTTTAAATTAAATTATATTTAAAAAAATAATAAAAATATATTATTAAATTAAAGTTTATTTTATATAAAAACTAATGAATAGATAGGCACCTGCGTAAAGAGTGGTAGCAACACCACTTTCGAATATAACACCCGTGAAGTGACCTTGTCGCTTTTCTGGAACAGTTTAAAAGTAGCCGGCTATAACGAGAGGAGTGTGCATTGTCAATCTAGATGGTGGACATTCGTCTCCTCAGGCCGGCATAGTGAAAGCGGCTGCTGCTTATAGACATTTATCTGTAGTGGCAGTTGTTTCCGTTCATGGAGCCGGGCTGCAGAATTACGTGATATGCGTGATAAAACGTTTTAAAAATATTGTGTTATACAGAGATGAAAACGAACTACAATCAAATCATTGAAAGTTTACAATAAAAATAATACTTTCCCTCGATACAATCACTATTTAAGTATATTGACAGATTCCATTATAATATGAATTTTAAGTAAATAAAAAAAAACTTTATTTATTTCAATCCAATTTGCACAATTTCGGTTGAGCCCTGAAGCCGGTACTAATCTTATGACTGTGTTACCGGCATCAGTGCCTTCCCTATTTTGATACATTTAATTAAGTAATTAATCTTAATTATTATAATACATTTGTACATTGGTCTGTATGCTAGTTCAACAGGATTTGTAAATAGACGTTGATAATAATTACAATGTACTGCACCGTCGGATAATAAGGCAAATAATATATTATGTAGGCGGAATATATTTAACTATACATACTTGTTTTAAAAACACGTAACAAAACATTGTATCGGCCGTGATTATCGGAAAAGTATAATTTTATTTAATTACTAAGTTCAAATATAACATTTTAAAACACGCAATTGTACGAGTACATTTATATTACCTACGTACCTTTGTTTTATTTATTTATTAATCGCATTTTAGTCCGGAGCCGATCAGACATTGACTAGGACAAAGGAGAATGCCTATTCGCCTAAGAGAAATGGGCCCACAAGTTTTTCTCGAGTTTGTCGATGATTTGTAGTGCATTTTTCACCTGGGTTATTGAGTAATTAGACTTTTACGGATTTTGCAATATTTGAGGTTATTATTGTATTAAATGCTTTAATACTTGATGATATCTGTTTTTATGTAATTATTTTTATGGCTATTGAAATGATGTGTTGATATAATTCTAATAATTTAATGAAAAATACCATCTTGTTCTGATTATGCTACTGTACATGAAAGTGCATGTGGGGCAGTCGGAATTTGGTCATTGTTTGAACATTTTTTATTACACAAATTCGAAAAAAATCAATTTTCGTTCTGGATTTTTTCGTATTATTTAGTCAAAACAAATAAAAAGTATTTTTATACTTCTTTAAAAATTGTTTTTGAGACAAAAATCTTAAAATTTCTTTCAAAAAAACACAAAATTGATGTTTTCGACGCTTAAAAACTATATGAAAATATAAATATAAGTTAGTAGAACAAAAATCTAAAATTACTTTGAATATATTTCTTTATTTTTTTTTATATTTAAGTACTTGTTTTTTTTTATCTTAAGACGTTTCCGCGCGAGCCTGCGAGGCGTACTTTACCACCCCATGACGGCAGACTGGACTAATAACCATGATCAATCTGACTACCACGCTTTAATGTTCTGTAAATTGCAATCAAACTGACTTAGAAGGCATAATATTATTAAAAATCATCTACATAATAGGATAAAGAAAGTGAGTGGTGCCTGGCAATTATATTATCAATAATTGCATTTGAACAACTTTCGATCGACTTAGAAACCTATTAATTTGACCATTTATGTTTCATATAATTTTGTCCGTCAATTATTATTTTGCTCTTACAATTAAACCAATATAGCTTATTATAGTATGCTAATAATTTGGACAGACCTCGCTGTTACAAGCGCGAGAGCTTTCTTTAAATTGAAATTAAAATATGCTTATCGTCTAATTCCACCATGGTTTCAGAAAGGCTTATGACGGGAAGACTGCCACAAGAAACTCGTATTAATTTATTTATTTATTTGGAAACTTACAGGTGTAGTGTCGAGGAGATTTTATATTTAACTTGATCATAATAACATCACTGCACCCTAAAATAATTTTCACTATGTACATAAATTGGTGGAGTGAAAAAAAGCAACAATATAAAAACATTTCTGAAAAAAATTGAACCGACTTCTAAATAAAACACAAGGCACTAAAAAGTAAAAAAATAATTTTAATTGAGAGTACATACACACAATTTAATAAGCATAAACATGAATAGATGCCTATTATTTATTTACAAATTAATTGTCTGCATATTATTTAGCATATATCTGAAGTCGGTGCCAACCAAATATGAAACTCCGCATTGCTTGATTCTAGGTACATTACCATACATAAAACATGTTTCAAATGCTTGCACCGACTTCAGATATATGCTAAATAAAATGTCAAAGTAGCCACTTAGATCACGAGACAATAAACGTTTTAAACTTTACGATAACGATAACGATAACCATACAATTTTTTTCAATTATAAAATTGACAATTATACCCATGTCTTTTCAAACCTCTGTAATTATAGCTTCATTTAATAACTTAAAAGGAGCATATAGATTTCTATAATACGATAAAATATTTAATTTCATTGAAACAATGTGAAATTAAGGAGAAACAGAATCTTGTAAACGTTAAAGGTTTGTTTCTAGTAAATGTTAAGTCTGAACAATCAATCGAAAGTTGCTTGACTACATGGAAAGCCTAGAAAATGCGTTTGCATTTAAGGAAGTCACGATGCACGTCGCGTCGCGGACATTTTAATTTTAACTTTTCAAACTTCATAATGTTATTATTTATACGGAATATTAGTCTCGAAAGTATATGATATAATGATCATTGAGTTATGATGAAAATTGAAGACATAGACCTAAATCGTCGGGTTTGGATAAAGAGAATTGTGGATGTGAGGGAAGCGAGGAAGTTGTGTTAGGATCGTGACGGGTAGCGTCCCACCTATTCCTGTGGACAAATGAGGTGACAATTGATGAAAAAAAAAACTGTATCATAAGTAATTTATATATAAAAAAATCTAGCATTTAATATACCAAAAACTTATTAATCAATGATAAATCAGTTTGTGTCGAAGATATTTTTCTGCATAAAATGGTACAAGTATTCAAGTAAAAGGCGCAAAAAGGCCATCGTGTTTAAAGTACTTAACTGACATTAAGTGAATGCAATTAGATATAAGTAAGTACTTTTACTACTCAAAGTTTTTATTTTTATTCCAACTATGGAGGTGTAGAAAGGTTCTTGTTTTGTGTGGGTTTTCTTTTAAGTCCATTATCCATGAAAACATTTTGTACACGATAATTTCTATGTCCATGTACGAATTAAAGACGAGCCACTGTTGACAGTAAGGCTAAAGCTGTCATATTACTCGTACGAGTATAACTGATTGGTTGACCAAAGTGGATGTAAAATAAATTCTTAATTTAATTAATGTTTCTATTATATTTTTTTTTTGAGTATAATACATTTATTTCAAGTGCCTTTATTTAGAAGTTTGTTTTTTTTTTTGCCATGATATAAAATTCAATTTACTTATGTAAGTTACAGAGGACTACAAGTCCACACTGTCGTCACCGTACACTGAATACGCGTCCACATACGCTTTTTCTACTGCTCTGCGCGCGCGCATTTTATTGCAAAATCATATAGGCGATCTCATGGATCTCGACCTCGCGAAAATTCAAAACCCTAAACAGCACTGACTGTGCTATCAAAGTACATGAAACAAAATTACATTGGTACCGATCGAGATTTCGGGAGATTTGAACATATGGGTGTAGTTCATAATGACCTACGTCTATAACTTACTCGGCTAGTGTTTTATGGTAGGTATATTTTTGTGTGAAACGAAACGGGTGTTACAAAGTAAACAATGTTAAAAAGCTGTAAACATTAAAAGATGTCGAGGTTATATTTGGATTTCATTAGCTTAAACAGTATTTTAAGTAAACATGCTCCAAAAAATAATAGGTAATAATATTGTCGGACATTATTTTTATCTCGACATGATGTCATTGTTTTTTTATAACTTAGAGATTTTTTAAAAAAATTATGCAAATTTATCTTGAAATTGAAACATTATTTTCGAAATTTATTGTACCTATGTTTTTTAAATTAATAGGTATATGCAGTATTTAATAGTTTTCGCAAAATAGGTAGGTAATAACACAGTAATTGTCTGTAGAATAAAAATAACATAATAGGTTCATAACCTTTGAACGTTTCTAGATATGAAATAAAAGTTAATAAGTTGAAGATATGAAATACTTAGTATTAATCTCGCTTGCTTTATAACAACAATATATACATAATTTCGTCAATAGCATTTTAAATTAAATTATATTTAAAAAAATAATAAAAATATATTATTAAATTAAAGTTTATTTTATATAAAAACTAATGAATAGATAGGCACCTGCGTAAAGAGTGGTAGCAACACCACTTTCGAATATAACACCCGTGAAGTGACCTTGTCGCTTTTCTGGAACAGTTTAAAAGTAGCCGGCTATAACGAGAGGAGTGTGCATTGTCAATCTAGATGGTGGACATTCGTCTCCTCAGGCCGGCATAGTGAAAGCGGCTGCTGCTTATAGACATTTATCTGTAGTGGCAGTTGTTTCCGTTCATGGAGCCGGGCTGCAGAATTACGTGATATGCGTGATAAAACGTTTTAAAAATATTGTGTTATACAGAGATGAAAACGAACTACAATCAAATCATTGAAAGTTTACAATAAAAATAATACTTTCCCTCGATACAATCACTATTTAAGTATATTGACAGATTCCATTATAATATGAATTTTAAGTAAATAAAAAAAAACTTTATTTATTTCAATCCAATTTGCACAATTTCGGTTGAGCCCTGAAGCCGGTACTAATCTTATGACTGTGTTACCGGCATCAGTGCCTTCCCTATTTTGATACATTTAATTAAGTAATTAATCTTAATTATTATAATACATTTGTACATTGGTCTGTATGCTAGTTCAACAGGATTTGTAAATAGACGTTGATAATAATTACAATGTACTGCACCGTCGGATAATAAGGCAAATAATATATTATGTAGGCGGAATATATTTAACTATACATACTTGTTTTAAAAACACGTAACAAAACATTGTATCGGCCGTGATTATCGGAAAAGTATAATTTTATTTAATTACTAAGTTCAAATATAACATTTTAAAACACGCAATTGTACGAGTACATTTATATTACCTACGTACCTTTGTTTTATTTATTTATTAATCGCATTTTAGTCCGGAGCCGATCAGACATTGACTAGGACAAAGGAGAATGCCTATTCGCCTAAGAGAAATGGGCCCACAAGTTTTTCTCGAGTTTGTCGATGATTTGTAGTGCATTTTTCACCTGGGTTATTGAGTAATTAGACTTTTACGGATTTTGCAATATTTGAGGTTATTATTGTATTAAATGCTTTAATACTTGATGATATCTGTTTTTATGTAATTATTTTTATGGCTATTGAAATGATGTGTTGATATAATTCTAATAATTTAATGAAAAATACCATCTTGTTCTGATTATGCTACTGTACATGAAAGTGCATGTGGGGCAGTCGGAATTTGGTCATTGTTTGAACATTTTTTATTACACAAATTCGAAAAAAATCAATTTTCGTTCTGGATTTTTTCGTATTATTTAGTCAAAACAAATAAAAAGTATTTTTATACTTCTTTAAAAATTGTTTTTGAGACAAAAATCTTAAAATTTCTTTCAAAAAAACACAAAATTGATGTTTTCGACGCTTAAAAACTATATGAAAATATAAATATAAGTTAGTAGAACAAAAATCTAAAATTACTTTGAATATATTTCTTTATTTTTTTTTATATTTAAGTACTTGTTTTTTTTTATCTTAAGACGTTTCCGCGCGAGCCTGCGAGGCGTACTTTACCACCCCATGACGGCAGACTGGACTAATAACCATGATCAATCTGACTACCACGCTTTAATGTTCTGTAAATTGCAATCAAACTGACTTAGAAGGCATAATATTATTAAAAATCATCTACATAATAGGATAAAGAAAGTGAGTGGTGCCTGGCAATTATATTATCAATAATTGCATTTGAACAACTTTCGATCGACTTAGAAACCTATTAATTTGACCATTTATGTTTCATATAATTTTGTCCGTCAATTATTATTTTGCTCTTACAATTAAACCAATATAGCTTATTATAGTATGCTAATAATTTGGACAGACCTCGCTGTTACAAGCGCGAGAGCTTTCTTTAAATTGAAATTAAAATATGCTTATCGTCTAATTCCACCATGGTTTCAGAAAGGCTTATGACGGGAAGACTGCCACAAGAAACTCGTATTAATTTATTTATTTATTTGGAAACTTACAGGTGTAGTGTCGAGGAGATTTTATATTTAACTTGATCATAATAACATCACTGCACCCTAAAATAATTTTCACTATGTACATAAATTGGTGGAGTGAAAAAAAGCAACAATATAAAAACATTTCTGAAAAAAATTGAACCGACTTCTAAATAAAACACAAGGCACTAAAAAGTAAAAAAATAATTTTAATTGAGAGTACATACACACAATTTAATAAGCATAAACATGAATAGATGCCTATTATTTATTTACAAATTAATTGTCTGCATATTATTTAGCATATATCTGAAGTCGGTGCCAACCAAATATGAAACTCCGCATTGCTTGATTCTAGGTACATTACCATACATAAAACATGTTTCAAATGCTTGCACCGACTTCAGATATATGCTAAATAAAATGCAGACAATTAATTTGTAAATAAATAATAGGCATCTATTCATGTTTATGCTTATTAAATTGTGTGTATGTACTCTCAATTAAAATTATTTTTTTACTTTTTAGTGCCTTGTGTTTTATTTAGAAGTCGGTTCAATTTTTTTCAGAAATGTTTTTATTTTGTAATTTTTAGTTGTAACTGTTGATTGATTGTATGGATAACATTCTAAACGCGCTGTTCAAATAAAATGTGATGAGTAGTGGGCTTAGAGACAGACACTCTCAAGTCCTACCCGATAAAAAATGAATCATTAAAATCAATCGAAACATCCCCTAATTTTCCACCCTTAAAGGTGGAATATTTTATTCCTTAAATGGGATCAATCCCGAAACGTACTTTATCAAACAAAAAAAGAATCATCAAAATCGGTTCACTAATGGCGAAATATCCCCTAATTTTCCACCCTTAAAGGTGGAATATTTTATTCCTTAAATGGGACTAATCCCGAGACGTACTTTATCAAACAAAAAAAGAATCATCAAAATCGGTTCACTAATGGCGAAATATCCCTTAATTTTCCACCCTTACAGATGGAATATTTTATTCCTTAGATGGGACCAATCCCGAGACGTACTTTATCAAACAAAAAAAGAATCATCAAAATCGGTTCACTAATGGTGAAATATCCCCTAATTTTCCACCCTTAAAGGTGGAATATTTTATTCCTTAAATAGGACCAATCTCGAGACGTCCTTTATCAAACAAAAAAGAATTATCATAGTCGGTTTATAAACAGCGAAACATCTCCTAATTTTCCACCCTTAAAGATGGAATATTTTCTTCAAATTTAAAATTGACCAATCACGAGACATACTTTATCCAACAAAAGAAAAATCGTCGAAAAATCATCGAAATCGGTTCACAAACGGCGAAACATCCCCTAATTTTCCACCCTTAGAGATGGAATATTATCTTCAAATTGAAACGGGACCAATGCGGACATATACTCTATCCAACAAAAAAAGAATCATCAAAATCGGTCCACAAACGGCGGAGATATGAGGGAACATCGCCACAAAAAAAAAAAAAAAAAAAAAAAAAAATACACGACGAATAGATAACCTCCTCCTTTTGAAGTCGGTTAAAAATGAGTGTTACCTCATTGCCTTTTTTATAAGTTATGTATGCCATTAATGGATCTATCCAAGGTATATGTAAAGAGATAAGTCTGCCGTGTCTACTACTTTACTATGGTTTCTATTTCTCCATATTTCTCCAAACAATGACCTCCTTGTCTCAGTCAAGATTTCATCGTTGTATTTTTTCCTTCATTCCGATTCGGAAAATAATACCCATGCCTACTCAAATCAATCCGGAACGGCATAACGTTCCTTCTGTCTGCATTTATTTCTGTGGTAGCTGTTGTTCATGAACCGCACTTTTTGTCTACACTGTATTTAGAAGATGAATTTAAAAAAAACATTAATTTACTAGGATTTATTTATTGCTTTAAGTAATAATACTCGACAAATTGTAATCGATGTTTGTAACAGTTATATAAATCGACTGTCTATGCCTACCTCAAATAAATTACGACTTAATCACATCTTAAAACTCAAGAAAGTTTTAAATAATACTATTACCTAATAGTAGTTTGCCTTTAATTATAATTACTAATAAAAAATTATGCAAAATATTATCCGATAATAATAAAATCAATAACTAGGAAGTAATACAAGAATATTATATTTTCATAGAATTATGAGTTATTCTTATTACATTGGTACCGAGTGAGATTTTTTAGAAGATTCGAAGATGGGATTAATGTGAGCCCAAAATATATTATACTGACTCGACCTCTGTTAAATAAATATTTTAACAAGAAAATGATTCAACAATTTGGCGCATATTCAATCTATTTACTCGACGAACCGCGAAAATTAATCATTGATTTTACTTATGATATTATTTTCCAGTATTTTATTTATAATTAGCACGTATTTTGGCATAACTACGAATCTAGTTTTTTTTTATAAAAGATTATTATAGCATTTATACCATTGATATGTACAAGTGGATGTGTAATAACGCTCCCAGTATGACGCGAGAGAAAACATGGCCACAGCCACGTTTAGGTTCTCTGTCAGTTAGTATTTGACTTGACATATAGTATATAATATATGTTTAAAATATTTAAAATGCATTTTATATATTCTGTGCCGTAGCTGTTTGTTTATTATAGTGATTTGCGATAATAATCAGTGCTGAGAAAGTTATAAAATTACTTAATTTCAACATAAATCTGCTATGTTTCAAACAATGTTGTAAAACAAAATGTGTTGAGACTCAGGTGTTGGCTTTCACGTTCAGCGCAATATGAAAATAATAGTATGGTAGGGTGGTTGGCATTAGTAGGGCCCTTAAATATGATATTAGACTCGAGTAACATTTTTTTCATGAGACAATATGACTCTATTTTATCTAAATTAACAACTTCCTGTTATTGTGTGTCTATATGCAAGTTAGTCAATTGTGTTGATTACTTAGTCACATCCCATTGGACCTGTGAATGATATACAAACAAAATCACGTCATTTTCTTGGTACAATTTTATAATCTACATGACTAATGATTTATTGTAGACATTTAATAACACTAAATCTATACTAATATTATAAAGCTGAAGAATTTGTTTGTTTGTACGCGCTAATCTCAGGAACTACTGGTTCGATTTGAAAAATTCTTTTTGTGTTGGATAGATCATTTATCGAGGAAGGTTATAGGCTATATAACATCACGTTGCAACTAATAGGTGCGAAGAAACAGTCGAATATTGTTCATCTTTGAGGGCTTCCGTTGCGTGCGCTGCGAAAACCGTTCGAGATACCCAAAAAATATGTATGAAAGAATTATTCCTCTTTAAATTATCTAAAAAAATGTCCGCGACAGTATATGTCTATCTTTTAAGATTAACTCATAATAACCGTTTTTATGATAATCAAATTTGGTCGAAATTATTTATTGTTTGTTGTTACTATGGAAACGAAGTTAAATATGAGGTATTCTTTTCTTACTTTTCATACTTCGAGAGCTGTTAAATTGATAAGCCCGGGTAGCATCGGGGACCAACAGCTAGTTAAAAATAAAAGTAATATTTAAACTTTTATAATAATAAAGGTTATTTACAAAAATTTTTTTTTTTTCAAGCGTATAGATTGTAGTAGGCAGACTGATGATGATTATCAGCCAAGTCTGCCGCCTTGGGGTAGTACCACCACTTTCAATTGTAACATCTTGTGACACTTTGTCATGTTTCGGAATGTTGGGAAGTAGGCAAGTATAACTATCTGGACTAAACTAAACCTACCGGCTGCGCCATGTGTTATTTGGGATTTAACTGGATTATAATTGTGAAATGAATTGTACGTTAGCCATTTTCTTACTTCTTTATTTCCTGACCAAAGACAGTCATCCGCCTCTATAATTCTACATCTATCACAGTGCACATTCGTCTCATGAACCCACAGCGGAGGCGACTGCTGCCTGTAGAAATTGTATGTGTAGTAGCAGTTTTCACCGTTCATGGACCGCGCTATAGCTTACCATTAGGCGGAGTGTCGTCATGTGCCAAGCTATAATTTAAAAAAAAGTTAGTGTTTCTTTCGGATTTGAGTGTTTATATAATAATGCATTTATGATAATAGTGTAGGCTACCTTTTTCGATTGTTTTTATTAAATTTGCAAAGGCGGCGTCTTATTAAAGTAAACCGTAAAATTATTCTTTTTAATTACGCAATCATTGATTAGTTTCAGTAGTGCGAAATTTCTACATTTCAAGGATATACACCATTGATTAACGTCATACTGTTTAACATTGTGCCTATTTATTTGATTTAAAAAAAAAAATAAAAAAAAAAAATACTTAAGAGATACATCTTTTTTTATTGCAGTTCGGCATATGATGATGTTAAGCTAGAGCGCGGTCCATGAACAAAAATAATTGCTACTACAGAGAAATCTCTACGAGCTGCAGTTGCCTCCGCTATGCCGGCCTGAGGAGACGAGTCTTCTAGACTGACAGTGCACATTCCTCTGGCTATACCTGGCTACTTTCAAACTGCTCCCGAAACGCGACAAGGTCACACTTCACGGGCGTTACATTCGATAGTGGTGGTACTGCCCCGGAACGGCAGACTAAACTGGGCTAATAGCTATCATCAGTCTGCCTACCACTCTTTAATAGTGCCTATAGGCATTGAGCGACCAAAGTACATATAACAAAGTTACATTGGTATCGGTTAGAATTTAGCGAGGTTCGAACATAGGTCTCATCGATCGTGACTCGTGAGTTCACGCGTCTTACCGCTAGACCACGGCCGCTCTAAAACCGCCGTCTATCTACCACTCTTTTAAATTAATCAACAATAAGAATAATAATGAATTGCATAAAAATACTTAATTAATCATATTTTTTCGGTTTCAACACAGATAAAAGCAGCAGTGATATTTTTATATACTTAAATATAATATATTTAAAACATAAATAATTGTCAACAGGTTCAATTATTACAACAACAAGTAACAACACTGGCAGACACGCAGAGTACTGCAGACGAGAGATATGCCAGGGCAAAGGCCGACAATGCAGTATTACAAGCCAGGGTACACATGCTGGATGAACAGATACGAGAGGTGAGATCCGATTATTTATTAAGACAAGAAATAAATACCACTAGTTTAATTCTTTGTAAATTCTTCTATTGAAAATTAAAGGCTGAGTTTCGAGTTATAAGTTTATAACTACGAAAAAATTTACTCCGCGGATAAAAAAAAAATACCATTTATACCTATCAAAATTCATTGTATTAAGAATTAGTTTTCTTATTTTTAATAATGCCTGTTACCAAGATATCTTGTATCATAGTGCAATAGGAATTAAATTAATAAATTAACAATTCTATTGATAATTATGAAACTTGAATTCTCGCTTCTATTCTTAGTAATGATGTCACTTTATTCAATAAATTACAGATCGAATGTTGTTGTGAAGAACGTATAGCCGAAGAACAGAAACGTAGTAGAGAGGCCATTGCTAGAATTGAACGTGATCGCGATTCTCAATTAGCAACATTGAATGAACGACTTGCAGCTGCTGAGGGAGAATCTTCAAGTCTCAAACAAGAGGTATACATACATACACAGCTTTTTACCAACACGGATAGACCACCGCTTTGAGCCTTCTTTCGCATATCTTTCGCCTACGTCATCTACCCCGTTTTTTCTAATTTCATCTGCTTCATATACTTCTGTAGATAGTACACAATAGCTTTAGAAATTGCTGGAAGCAGCTTATGTTTAGTAATAGACATCCTACAGCTGTTATGATGATTCTCAAATGTTTAAAAGTAATAGTTTTTGGGTCTTAAGCCACGTTCATTGTGACCCATCAAGCAGTTTGCAGCTAAACGCATGCCTACCTGAATCACTCGGCACACAAATGACAACTAATTTCGTAGAGTACGCAAGATGGCTAGTCAGCCGCTCATTTGATTACGCACCGCACTGATTAGCCCAAGATTTACAATCTCAACGTCAAGAATTTAACCAATTTAACCAATGAATCTTATTTAACCAGGTTGGAAGATTACGTGGAGTAGCAGAAACATTACGAACGAACGCAGAAGCGGCTGCTCGAGCACATTTAGAAGCCCAAGAGCAAGTTGGCGAATTGATCTCCCAGCTAAATACTGCTCGTGAAGCCGAAAGAAAAGAACGAGAAAGCGCTATAGCAGCCAATGAGCTATTAACAAAAGCTAGTATGGAATTAGAAAGAATAAAAGAAGTACCTCCTCCGCCGCCTGATCCAAGACTCGATGAACTCAGACGAGAGCTTACACTATTAAGAACACAGAATAAATGTAAGAATCTTTCGTTTATTTTTCTGTCCTTAGGAAAGTCGTAGATATTTTAAACTGGTAAAAAGTTAGCTTGTATCATTGAGTAACGAAGTTAGATTGAGATCGTGGGGTAATCTGCTATACCGGGCTAGTACCACTACTTTCAAATGTAACTAGGAATTTGCTTCGATCTGGACGGTGCACACACCTTTCGTCAAGCTAGTATAGTGATGTTTGCCTGTAGACAATTTGTGTCTTGCAATTGTTTCCGCTCATGGTACGCGCTCTAGTTTAACATCAGTCGGAGTGAGGTCATATGTCAAACTCTTATAAAAAATTCTGTATTTTTTATAGTAGACATTTGTCCTAAAGCTAGAGTGCTGTCTATAAAGTAAGACAACTACTACCACAGAATGCCGGTGCACCACCCATTTAACAGTGAACACTCCTCTCGTTATACCTGGCTACTTCCAAACTGAGCCAGAAACGCGACAAGGTCACTTCACGGCTGTTAATTATGTTTAAAATTATTATTTCAGCATTATGCGAAACGCAAGAAGAATTACAAGCACAGATTTTAACACGTGGCGTGGAAGAGGGTCGCAGCCTGCTAGACGGTGTGAATGGCCCCTTAATGCAAACTCAATCATTGGCACATGAGCTGTCTCAGATGTCTGATGATCAGGTATATTTGCGACCTTCATTTTTTGTAGAAAGTTTGGATTATTTATTTCAACTATCGTATATGTAGTTTAGTTGCTCAATGCGTATGACACAAGCACTAACTTAATACAGGCATTAAAAAAAAATTAACTAGCAATTTTCTAAGACAAGCTTAATTTAAAGCAATGTAGGTAGCTTAATTTTATTTAACAAGCTCTTAGTATAACAGCTTAAATATAAATATACATATAATATACATATATGTTTCCAACTTTTTTAATTTGCCTTATTATATAAACAAATAACATTGCTTCTTTTTATCATAAAACATTTCTTCTGGAACTTAAACGGCGTAATAAAATGATACTTTTTGAATCTTGCTTAATTATTGTGTATTGTTATTATGTCATTACGTTTTGTCACTCAAATGAAAGTAACAAAATTTAAGCAAGGTTCAAATTGTTACTGCCGGCAACAAAGTAGAAGTTCGAAATTGCACTGATTTAGTTGCTAAAAGTTCATTTAGTTGCTCATTATTTAGCTCATTTTTGTTGCACTAATTTTTATACATTTATTATTTGCTACAATTTATGTGATGCGTTTTACAGCTTGATGGTAGACGGTGCGACGACATAGAGATGGAAAAGGTACGAAATTCATAATCATAATTTATCTTCCTTACAGTCTTAATTAATGGTCACCCTTTCACTTTAATATTGTTAGAAAAGGGCGTAATCAATATTGTGTATGAATGAAATGGTAACAATTGCATGTTTTTCAACTTATTCTAATATTCCTATCATACCTTTCAGAACTTATGTACCTTTTTCATCTTCATTTAGGGCCGGTACATCAAACCTTTTTTTTTGCGACCTTATTCTGCCATTTTTGACTCGAAAAATCGCGTACTTGAGAATTTTAATCGAGGGTCGCACTATCAATAAAACCTTTGCTTAATCATATTTGAGTTACCGGCCATTAAATACACGGTTTTTACTTTTTTTAATTTTCAATTTTGAATGCTTTATCTGTATACTAAACTATTTATTTCTTTATATGTATATTTATATAATAATTAATCAATTAATTTATGTTTATTTACAGTTACAAAAAACATTAAAAGAACAACAGGACGTGAATATTCAATTAAGAAATTACATCGATGGAATTCTACTAGCGATCGTCGAGAATTATCCACAATTACTCGAAATTAAAAATCACAAAACATTAGATACTAGGTCATAACACATGCAATTTTCTCAATAATTGCATACATTTTTAATAGATATATAAACTATAATTAATTGTGAAATTTAAATACTAAAAATCAAAGGAGAATGCCCATTTTTGGGCCCACTTGATACCTAATAGTTTGATAACGAAACAATATTCTAAAATAATATCTTATTTTTTTATTAATTCATTTTAATTATATCAACACAGCATTTACTAATCAATAGATAATGTTTTATTACATAAAAAACATATATCTTCAATGACTAAAGCATTAAAAATAATAATAACCTCAAATATTGCATCAGAAAACATCTAATTACTCAATTACCCGGGTGAAAAAATTAAAACTGATCGGTAATAAAGAAGTAGATTTATTTTTCTACGAAATTGACTAAAAATCATTGACAAACTCGAGTAAAAAATTGTGGGCCTATTTTTCTTAGGCGAATGGGCATTCTCCTTTATAAGTAATTAGGAAAACAACTACTCTCTTTGTAAATAATGGATTTCATTCAGTTGGCTTGGTACATTCAGGCAACTTGGCACTTGCCGAAGTTTCACGACTAGGCCCGAGGTTTGAAGACTAGGCCCGAGATTTCAATTAATCACAAACGAAAAACTAGTGGTGATCATCGGTCCCATTTTTTTTTAATATACATATACAGGGTGTATCGGGCAACTTGTAAAAAATTTCAAGAGATGACTCAGTAAGTGATTCTGAGCAGAAATTAATTTAAAAAATAAATACTTTTTTGTTATCCAAATGTCCACCTTTTCCTTGTAGAAACATACATAATTTACTACACGAACGCGTAATCGTTGTGTCGTTGGGAGGTGCATCAAACAAATGGCCTTGCCTTTGATCAACGCCGACAACCTTTGCCGCCTCGCCTTTGATCTCGCGCCGACAAGTCGTGTGCCGGCCCACCTGCAACGGCGGTCCACGTCGGCCGGTCCATTTATAGACCTTTTGTTTTTGTGATAATACCATACACGAGAACTTTTATTTAGTAAATTTATTTTTGAGGGGTGTTCATCCCTCACTTAATATTTACCTTAATTTTTTTACACGTTGCCTGATACACCTGTATATGTATTGTATTTAACAAATGCATATATTAGATGACCGCCAAAGAAATGCGACAAGGTGCTAGTCTGGGGGCACTGTCAATATTTAATCCGTTATATTTATATTTTACTGAAACTTGTTAAAAATTCTACTGTGAAATGCTATAGCGAAGCTGAGAAACGTCCATAGAGCAAAAAAAGTTGTATTTAAAAAAAGCATTTGTATATTTCGTGTATCGTATTTTCATAATTTCAGACTAAATCCAGCATTCGTTATTAGCATTTCAATTCAACCTTTTCAATTTAACTAGTTTTTTAAATAAAATTACTTGAAATTCAGACAACTAAGTAGGATTTTAATAAAATACTGATTAAATGTGCCTTTTTATTTTTATGGTTTTTTCTAATTTTTTTTTATCTATAAATAGCACATGATTATCAAATGCATATATTACTATTAAATTGTATTTGATTGAAATTTAGATTAAAAATAGACTACAGAAAAACAAATAGATAATTTTTCAATAAATTTAAAGATTGTGATGATAATGATGGTGAAAAGATTTTATGTAAATAAATGTGTATTTTAAAACGAAAATTATTAACTTTTTATGATATAATAAATGATAAATAAAACTGTATAGATTATTTTTAAGTTTTATTTACAATTAAATCATTTTTAGATATATATAAACTTTGTTACTGAAAAACAAGGATAGACAGAAATGCTATAATGTCATAGTTTATCCCGAAAGTGTTACAAACAAGGGAAAATGTTACTATGCGCCCAAATTGAAGACTCAAATATTCCCGCGATAATATTGGCAATTGTATACATAGTCCTATCTCTTTTACTCTCGTTCTTTTTGTATCTTTCTTATTCCGTTTTATATTACAAACGCATTTCAGTTCTAGTAGCCGGGTAAAACGAAAGGCACACTGCTTTGTCAATTTGGGCGGTACATATTTGTCTCGAGCCATCATAGCAATTGTTGCTTCCAGATTAGTGTAAACATTTCTCTGTAGTAGCAGTTGTTTCCGTTCATGGACCGCACTCTAGCTTAACATCGGGCGGACTTAACACCTATCTATAGTTTGTAATGTTTTTGGCGCGCGATTGGGCCACGGTGCTGGGCGAAATCTTAGTCCAACGTGTACTGGGCTTATGATTGAAAATTACAATATATTATTTTAATTTCTGTTAATTCCTAAAGATGCCTAAAACTCATAAAATTTAAACATGTTTGTTGTGTTTTAAAATGATTTAATTAGGAATATTATTTAAGTGATTACTTAGTTAATATAGATCTGTTAATAATGATAAAAAAGGCCAGGCCGTCCACATGAGATACTTAATTTCATAAAAGACTGTAGTTTAGATAAATTTCTATTTTTATATGAAACTAAATTGGATTAGATTTAATTATGCCTAATGATTTCATATTTTGATTTTTCTTACCTTATAACTGACTGATGAAATATGTCCTATAACTGACTATTTATTTATTAGTTATTATAAATTGTACCTTATATTAACGCCCAAAGGATTATTTTACTTTGGAGTTTTTCAGGCATTAGATATAATTAACTTAATTCAAAAAGATTTTAATATGGGACATTAAATTTTAATTTATAACTTTAATAACTCAGTGCTGTCAATGTCATCTTCATAAACCGGCATAGGGGAAGGGACTGCTGCCTGTAGATATTACTGTATGGTTGCAGTTGTTTCCGTTCATTCATGCGCTATAAAAAAAATTATAATTTGCGCAAACATATTTTAACTTATTATTATTATTATTATAATTTTATCTAATTGCGTTGTATTTTAATTTGACGTTACTAAAGCAGCCATCGTGGTCATACGAGATTATGAATCCTTTGAAGCGTCTCGTTTAGATAAACGCGATAGTAGGCCGTATAAAATCTTTTAATTTAGTTTATTTATAATATAATATGTTTTATGTTAGATGAATTGGGAATTTTTATTAATGTATTAATGAAAAATTTTTGTTAATTTTAAAGCAATTTATGGCCAGAATCTACTTGAGAAAATGCTATGTTTATTTCCTTTTTCATGTAATGTATTATTTAATATTTTATTAATTTAAGTTTTAATCTAAGTTAGTCTACTTAATTTGTTATTGAATTATAAATATATTGAAAATATTAAAGTCATAAAATAAATTAATCAATTTTGTAAATAAAATTTGTTTTATTGTCATTTTACTTAAAAATAAATTCACAAAACTTGCTCCAATAATCCGCTTGTTTGTTTGAGACCGTTGTTGGCCCGACTTCGGCTGAGACTAACCAACGCCAACGTGCGCGCCCATACTATCATAGCCAGCGTGTGGATGCGGCTGTTTGCCAATCGGTCGGGCCAACGCGGCATAGTACCGTAGTAGTGTAGTACCGGCATTAGGCAGTAGGCAAATTTTAGCAATGCGTCCCGACCCGTTCTTTGTTTGAACTTAAGGTTTAGGGTAGGCAGACCTTATAAAATGTTCATTACTCAACTGTCGTCACCGGATACAACTTCTTTGCTTTGTTCAATGTTACTCAAAACTTTTTGCACGTCCAAACGAAGCATTAGTAACTTAGGATCCGTATATTCCTGAAATAATATATAATACAGTGTGTCCTGTCAAGAATGGTGCACATTTGACTCCTGAAGCCGGCATAGCGGAGGCGACTGCTGCCCACATATATTTTTCTATGGTAGCAGTTGTTTCCGTTTATGGATCGCATTTTAACCTAACATAAAGAGCAGTGTAATCACATGCCGAGCTACTGTAAAAAAGCATACCTTAAAACAGCCATCTTCCAACACAGATGATGACTGTTCTCCGACATCTTTAACGACTTCCTCAGAACTTTTCATACCAAAATTTCTGCTCAAAATATGCGCCATTTCATTCTCTATATTAGTCATTGCATTATTAACGTTAAAGTTAGTGTTAGTCGAATAAATATCATCATATTTTTGTTCAAAATCTCCACTTTGCATACTCTTGCATAGAGAACATTTTTGCTTGCTATCTAAAATCTTTCTTTCGTTATGTAGATTCAACCTCTCCCTAGATAAAGCTAATTTTTCTTTGGCAATATTTTTCTCTCGAAAATTTAACGATACGAATTGTTCTTGTATTTTTCTTATTCTTTCCTCATACTTTCGCTGTATATGTTCAGCTTCCGTATATTTCTGATCGGCTGTCGATTGTTTTTCTACGGCCGCCTTCGCTAACAATTCTAGATCGCGACTTCTGGAAGTTTCCAGATTATATTAGATTTTAAAAACAATTCCTACTACAAAAAAACCTTCGCATGCAACAGTCGCCTCCGCTATGCATGCCGAATCGATTGATGGAAGGAGTGTGCACCGTTAATGGTGACACTGCGCTCGCGTTGTATTATCGATCCCAACACGCTGCACTGGCCCAATCTCGGCCAGACTTGACCAACGTCAACGTATAAATGGGTCCTTGGCTCTTGTAATTGGCCCGAACTAAAAAAAGCTTGGCCAACGTATGACTGCGGCTGGTCAGACTGCCAATCTGCTAGACCAACGTGTAGCACCGGCCTTAGATCTATGCCTAGTTTGAAATAAAACATACTTAGCAACAATTCTCTGTCCCTCCATTTGTAAATGCTGCTTCTCCAGATTCAACTTGGATCGCTCATCAGTAACTTCCTCTAATTGAATATGTAATTCGGCT
This sequence comes from Tinea pellionella, assembly GCA_948150575.1. Classification (NCBI taxonomy): domain Eukaryota; kingdom Metazoa; phylum Arthropoda; class Insecta; order Lepidoptera; family Tineidae; genus Tinea; species Tinea pellionella. The sequence goes on from OX411256.1 coordinate 6,201,573, forward strand.
TTTAATTTCTAGAAAAGATAATTTTATCCAATTTACTTGTGCATCGACATTTAATCTCACGCGTCGTCCGAGGGCCAAGTATGAGTTTATATAAACGCTATCACAGAGTAAAGTGAGAACTATTCACCAATCAGACAAAATTATTTTGGCCAAGGAGATTAAAAAAATAAATAAAGCAATCCTATTGATTAATAAAACCATCTTAATTTTTTTTTTATTGTAGCTCGACATGTGACAACACTGCGCCTGATGTAAAGCTAGAGTGTGGTCCATGAATGGAAACAACTGCTACTACAGAGAAATCTCCACAGACAGCAGTCACCTCCACTATCCCGGCTTGAAGAGACGAGCATGCACCATCCAGATTGAAAGTGCACACTCCTCTCGTTATACCTGGCTATTTTCAAACTATTCCCGAAACGCGACAAGGTCACTTCACGGGTGTTGCATTCGAAAGTGGTGGTACTACTTCAGGACGGCAGACTGGACAAATAACCATCATCAGTCTGCTTACCACTCTTTAAATTTTACCTCAAGTTCCTGTTTAATATTTTGCACAGAAGCCTTTTCTTTAGCAACTACAATATTTTCTTTTTGAACTTTCGCCTTATCTTCTTCTATTCTCGATATTTTCTCATTGTACTCCTTTTCAATCTCCTCTCTTAATGTCTGAAAAGAGAGATATATCTTCTCCATCTTAGCAAAAACAGCTGACAGCGTAGAAATGAATTTAACAGACTTTCAGTTTGGAAGTAATCTGGTATAACGAGTGGAGAGTCAAGTTTAAATATATCAGTAATTAACCCAGTCTACCACTCCCCTAGGGTAATATCACTTTCCAGTGTTACACCAGTGAAGACACTAGATATAAAGATTACATGTCACCCTACATACACTCTATATTCGTCTCCTCAAGCCGGCACAGCAGAGGTGACTGCTGCCCGTAGACATTTATTTGTGTAATACCACAGTGACTTCATTCACTGACCGCAGTCTAGCTTAACATCGGGCGAAGAGTGATCATATGCTGAATTAAAAAATATTAAAAATATTTTAATAAAGTCAGTGACAATAAAAATAATATTTTACGGACAAAGAGAGGTACATAATTAATTAGCGCCATCTACAAGTCACGCTCGAATGTAAATTCGTTTCCTGTATTAATTATTACATTCTAAATAATTACCTTAACTTCTTCATCTTGTTTCTTCAATATATTCTTAGCAAATTCAGTCTGTTTATTAAATGTTGCTTTTTCAAACTCCAATTCCATTCTTCTTTGTTTTAAAGCCGCTGTTTCGTCTTCAATAAACTGACAAAAATAAAAGAAGCACAATTATTTTCCCTGGTTTATTAATTTTTTTATTATTGTATCTCGGCATGTGACAACGCGCGGACATACCAATTTCGAGGTGACACCAGACCATGAAAATAAGTCACTCCTATTTCACGAGGACGACGTAAATTAGTATTATTTGAGAAATAGGGAGAATGAGACAGTGACCATGAAAATAAGTCACTCCTATTTCATGAGGATGACGGTCAGGACTGTGGATTAGTGATGTTTGAAAAATAGGGAGATTAAAACCCTTTTGACTTCACTATGAATGAGACAGTGACCATGAAAATAAGTCACTCCTATTTCATTAGGACGACGGTCAGGACTGTGAATTAGTGATTTTTGAGAAATAGGGAGCCTAAAACCCTTTTGACTTCACTATGAATGAGACAGTGACCATGAAAATAAGTCACTCCTATTTCATGAGGACGACGGACAGGACTGTGGATTAGTGATGTTTGAGAAATAGGGAGCCTAAAACCCTTTTGAGTTCACTATGAATGAGACAGTGACCATGAAAATAAGTCACTCCTATTTCATGAGGTCGACGGTCTATATCGGTCTTAATCAATTTTGACCTTATTACCTGTGTCATTTGTCTAAGTCTAGACTCCAATAACTTAACTAATTCTCTACTATCAGTCTTTTCTGTTTCAAATTGTTCACGTTCCTTCTTTAATTGGTCCATCATATCTGAAACATTTTTTTCTGAAGCTTGCGATAAAATTAAGAGCAAAATAAACAATACAAGGAGAATATAATAGAATATTTTCTGTAACAGCATTACGCGAGATCTCGCCACCAATCAGAAGACGTTATTTTGACGGCGGCAATAAAAAAATCAAATGAAGAGATCCTATTGGTGGAGAGTTCTACTGCTAGATTCAATTAGAACAATTAAAATGTTGATTTTTAAAAATTAAATTATGATCAAAGGACAATTACAATTTATGGGCCCAATCTAATAGTTTTTTTTTTAATATTCTAAAATAAAATCTTCTCTTTTTCCCTTGATTTATTTCAATTATATCAACACATCGTTTACCAATCAATAGACAATGTTAAATTACACAATAAAAGAGATATCATCAACTATTAAAGCATTTAATACAATAATAACCTGAAAAAGTCTTAAGTACTCAAAAACCCTTTTAAAAAAATATAACAAAACTGGTTGGTAATGGGGAATCTAGGTATATTTTACTATAAAATGAATGGGCATTCTCCTTTGAACAGGAAAAAATTAGTAAAAATAAAAAAAAAACTTTTATTTTATTTTTTTAATCGTAACTCGGCACGTGACGACACTCCTCCTGAGGTAAAACTAGAGTGCGATCCGAGAATGGAAACAACTGCTACTACAGAGAGAAACCTGTGCGGGCAGCAGTCACCTCCACTATGCTGGCTTGAGGAGACGAAAAAATTTTTCAATAATTTACCATTAATCTGCATATCTTTAATGTGTAAAGTTTTTTCAGCATTTTGTTTAGTATTCTCTACAAGTGTCTTTACAGTTTCCACCATCATTTCACATGCAGTTTTATTCTGTTTAACATCAGAAACTAATTCGTTTAAATTTGTCGAGAAACCAACTGATTCCTGGATTAAGGTTTGTTCTTGCTTCACAGCGTTTCTAAATAAAATAATTTAAAAACTATCTATTAGAGGAAAATTTTTACAGAAAAAAAGAAAAATTAAATAAAAAATAATAGATATTAAAGAGTGGTAGACAGACTGATGATGGTTATTAGTTATATATATGAGCAATTGCTTCCGCTATGCCTCTTGAGGAGAGAAATGTGCACCATCTAGATTGACAGTGCACACTCCTCTCGTCACACCTGGCTACTTCCAAACTGTCTCCTAAACGTGACAAATGTTCACGGGTGTTACATTCAAAAGTGGTAGTACTACCCCAGGACGGCAGACTGGACTAATAACCTTAGTAGCTTTCAGAGTCACTGCCATCCAGTTTCGCGGAATAAATCTTTTTAGTTTTTCTCCTTTCATACATCCTTTTCAAATTGTGGTTGTAATATGAAAAATACGTATTAACTATCATACTTAACATTCTCCATAAGAGCAGCATGATGTTCTTGGAGTGTCCTAATATTATCAACATGCCGAAGTCTTAAAACACCAACTTCCTCTTCATGCCTCTTAATCAACGACACCATATTTTCCTCCATAAGTTTTTTATACGAGGAATGATGGTCTTCTAACCAACCAATCTTTTCAGTGTAAAATTTTACTAGTTTCTCAGATTCTTCCTTCATGCGTTCTTCTGATTGGCTAAGTGATACTTCTACAAATGCTAGTTGACGTCTGGAATTATATTTTTATTATTATTATTTAATGCCTGCACTAAGCTAGTGCTTCTAATAAGCAGTACCTTCATATTACATTGGTATGTACCGACCACGATTTAAAAAGGAAGACCTGTGGCCATATTTCGTCAGAACACAATATCGTTGGCAATTGTTTTTTATGCTTAATAGGCAAGCGTTTGACGACCCCCTGCCTGGAGTTAAGAAACGGTGCGGTCTAAGGTGGAGCACGCTTGCCTATGAGGTACCTAATTACCTTCAATTTGAAGAGAAGAACCTTCAATTTGTACCAAGAGTCCTTTATCATCTACTTTATGGAGGAGAGAGGAGACGATCTTATTACTGGTAATTTTGTTAAACCAATGGTCCCTCAATGTCTAAATACAATACAAGACAATCAGGAGCCGACTCCTGCAAACATTTTATCTGTGGTAACAGTTGTCCCTGTTAATGGGTTACCCTTCAGCTTATAGGCAAAGTGCGGCCACATCCCGGTCTACAATGTAGTATAAAAACTTTACATTACCTATAAGATGTTTCCATAAGATCAATTTCTCTATCATGATTCTCTTGTAACGATTGTACAAGTTGAAGTAATTGTTTCTTTTCCTTAGAATGTGGATATTCAGATTTGGTGACCCCTGTATTTTCTTCAGCGTTTATTTCTTCATTGTCAATTGTTGTTGATGGTCCTAGAAGTGCCTGAATTGGAAGAATTTTAGAAATAAGTTTGTTGTGAACTTGTAAGGCCGTTTGTCTACGACGTCGTCAACGACAACCGACTGTAGGCTCGATTTAGGAAGCGGTCCGTGGCCGTTGGTGTACGGTACCTTCAACAGCAGATGAACGACATAATTATCGTTCACCGATAATTCAGTAAATATCCTGACCCCAAACCAGAATTAATTGTTATTAGCCCAGTCTGCCGTCCTGGGGTAGTACCACCACTTTCAATTGTAACACCCGTGACGTGACCTTGTCGCGTTAAGGAGTCAGGTATAACTAGAGTGTACTGGATGGTGCACATTCGTTTACTTAAGCCGGCATAACTGAGGCGACTGCTGCCTATAAAAATTTATCTGTAGTAGCAGTTGTTTCCGTTCATGAATCGCACTTTAGCTTTACATTAGGCGGAGTGTTGTCATATGTCGAGTTACAATTTTAAAAAAAACTGGCACATTCACTACTGCTCCACAGAGACCGTCAGATAGATTTAATATATTGCTTAATAATGTTCTGTACATTGTACATACTTTAATCCGTCGATTAATTCTCTCTTGATGATCAGCAATAACAGTTTGCATTTGTTGTCGATGTGCTGCGTGCCTCTCTAACATCGCTTCTACTTGTGTATGATGAGCTCTTGTGGTTTCTCTTTGTATTCTTTGAGTTTCTTCTTGTCGTACTGTAACAAGAACGTTTTAGCCGACGAGTAATCCTTTTCAAATAGATGTAGCCAACAAACCAAACCGAAATTATTTATTGAATATCTTGCATGATTAATTCTCACCTTGAATAGCAGCCAATTTCTCTTCCTGGGCTTTAAGCTGCAATGCAACCATAAGTTGTGCTTCCTGCTGTTGCAAACAAAGAGCTGCCCCTTCTGTCGTTATATCTTCATTACTGCTGTGTGACATTATTACTGCAGGCATTGCTATTGGTTTAACCTGTTCAATATTTAAACTTATTGGTAGAGGTTGATCTTTTAATGTTGTCTCTTTCTGTTCTACGACTCCTTCCGGATCAATTGGTTCTATCTTCTTTTCTTTTTCGACTATCTTCTTTTTCTTACTGTTACTTCCAGCCAGCCAAGAAGGCATTTCATCCTCGTTATTATCATTATCTTTATCATCAAACAAACCTAACCAATCACCGCTGGATTTCTTTTTCGATTTATCGTCCTGTTTTGGAGTGCTATTCTCTTTCTTCTGTACAGTCTTAGTCAGAGCTGGTTTAGTTTCCTTACCCAATAAATCGTCTAAATCAATTTCATGCGAGGTTTTAACTGTATTTGGACGTGTTACAGGAATATGCTGCTTAGGAGTCCCCAAAATATCGTCCAGAATAGATTGAGAGCTTTTACCTCTTTCCAAAACTTTCACTTCTTCTTTTTTACCATCGTCAAGTAAATCTAGATTACTAACATTTTTATTTATAGCTGGAGATTTTCTATCTATATTTAAATTACTTTTAAACGAGGAAGTACGTTTAAGTGATGGTTCCTTTGGTATTATTTGTCTAACTTGTGCCGGAGAATCTCTGGGTTCAGGTTTGAATATTGATTTGCTAGAATTTTCAATATCTAACTGCTTGGGGACAGGCTTAGCATCAATAGTGTCTAAGTCAAATAGAGAATTCTTTCTTTCATTAATTAATTTATCTGAGGGTTTATCCGTTTCCTCCAAATTAAAAACAGTTTTTTTCTTATCTGGAATTGGGGTTGCCTTTTTTGTGGGTTTCTTTTTTCCTATAATATCATCATCAAAAAAACTATCATCACTACCATCACTTAATATTCCTGCTAACGGATCGTCAATATCAAAGTTCATTTTAACTTTTAATTAAAAAACGGACAGACTTCTATAATTCAATAAACACAAAAAAATATTAAATTTTTCATAACTTTCAAATTCTTTCAATGTTTAGAATTTTGCCGCCATGGTAACGAACAAAACGTTTCATTCATTTTATTTGAATAGTTCCTGCGGTGTTATAAGAGAGTAAAAAATTTAAATCTATTGAATTATTTACTATTTATTCTACATAATTTACAATATATAACTTTTAATATTATAAAGTAGTAGTGTCTTTTAGATTATTTTAAAATATATTTTAAAAATTGGTTTATTTGTGAAAACGTGAACGCAACCGAGCTGACGAAAATTGTTGCTTCGCGCACGTCAAATTGCCCGTCATCGTTTTCAGAAAATATTTTTTCAAAACAACGATCCGACTTCTTCAAAGGCTGATTTCTATTAAATAAATCTCTTGTGTATATATGCGATTGATATAAATAATGGACTGTGCGGGTGAGTCTTAGAATTTCTATAAATAAACAGTATGCCGATATTTTGACAGTCTTTGTAGTCGGGAATAATAAACCTTTTCTTCTAGAACTTTTTGCTAAATCACGCTCTATTTGCAGCTTCAGAAAAGGGAGATTTCAGCGATAACCTCGACACAAATACAATATCTAATGGAAAGCAAAACCTCGATAACAATTCGAATGCGGAAAGTGTCAAGTCACAAGAGGCTCCCACTGAGATCAAGCCTTGTTCATCGGAAGTTACGAAGGAAACAGCAGCTCCCGAGACCCGCGAACTAGTGGACTTCACAGTAGTATACAACAAGACTAAACATGATATTACTTTTCCATTGGATTCTACAATTTTTGATTTAAAGGCGCATTTGGAGAAACAATGTGGCGCAGCTATGTCGACTCAGAAAATCATTATAAAAGGTCTCACCCGAAATAATATGACATTGAGGTCTTCTGGAATTGTAAATGGGACTAAAGTGATGTTGATTGGATCAAAGATGGATGATGTTTTGGCCGTTAAAGTTGTACCAAAGGCAAGTTGAAGTTCATTGCTTTTGTTTCTTATATGATTCTAATTATTATGTCTAAGAAATTGATACAGAACCATCTAGGTAATAGTTACATTTCATTAAAGTTTTTGTTTTTATTATAGGAAGAAGAAACCACCAGCCAAGCAAGTAAAGAACCTCTATGCATGCAGAAGATTCACAAGAAGGTACTTGATAAAGGAATTCCGCCTGATGTGATGCCAGGAATCAAAGGTATTAAGGTAAGTTTCGGAAAATCCACAATCCACAACTATAGTGATTTTTGCCTTTTCTACAAGACTTTGTTCAGACAAGATTAAAAAAATTACAATGTTCTATGGATTAAGTTTTCCCTACTTCCCATTCACTACAATTACATTTTTTGAGTTGTGTGGTAGAGTTATGAGTAACAGATGATTATTATAACTAGACCTCTGTTAAACGGGAAGCACTTAGGCTCGCTTCAGTCTTTTAGTTGGTCTGACAACAGTCAGCTGATTGGCGAGTGGGTTTGGATGCATATAAGCCTTTTAGCCTTGCATTCTATTTGATGCATGATGTTGATATTACTATCAGTAGACCACAGCTGAATGCTATAAATCCAGATCGGTTTTAGAATAAAACAGTACTCCATAAACTTGTTGAGTAGTTGACAGTTAAATTTTACTGCTGACCTTTTTGTTTTTCGAGATTGGTTTGGAAGTTGCCAGGTATACGAGAGGATGATGGTGCACATTCATCTACTTAAGCAGGCATGGCGGAGGCGACATTTGTCTGCAGAAATTTCTCTGTAGCAGCAATTGTTTCCATTTATAAACTAGCTTAACATCAGGCGGGCGTTAGCTATTTTCAAAAAATACATAAAGAATGTTATTAATATTTAATTCAATTAATCTCTCAGGAGCCTCTCCCACCTATTCCTCTAAGTGGTATGTTAAACAAACACGGTGGTAAGGTGCGTCTCACCTTCAAACCAGAACAGGACCAGCTCTGGCTCGGGACTAAGGAACGGACTGAAAAACTTGCCATGACTACTATAAAAGGTGAGGCATTATTGCTGGACCCGATCGATATACCTGAAAAGTCAGAATGAAATCTTTGCAATTTGGTATTCTTAAGTTGTAATTTGCACTCTTTTTTGGGATTTATATTTATTTGGAAAATATTAAAAACATAATACCAAACCCATTCTCTGAAACTATTTTTAGATTTATTAGAGAACACGTGGGTTTTAGGACTAGCTGCAAAAACATGTGTATTTATTAAAGTAATATAATAAATAGGTTAATCCCTTATTGCTTTAATTTGATATAATATTTTATAGGTGTAACATCTGAGCCAATCAAAGACCATGAAGAATATCATATAATGGTAAGTATGCATTTATAAAATTATGAAAATTAAAATAGTAATGTCTCTTGAAATTTTACTGGTACATGTTTTACCTGAATTGAAATGAATTATTTGGCATTTATTTAGATTAGATTATTCTTCTGGACTTTTAATCTATTATACATCACAAAAAAAAAGCAAGAAAAGTAAAGATCAGTAGTTATTGCACTTGAGATATCATCACAGGTGTCATACAGTAACACCCGTACTGAGAGGGGGAAGCATCCACATTTTGTCGACCGAATCGGTGGCTGAACCAAACGGTTTGGCGCGTCCTTTTTGTGTCGGACAATTGACAAGTGGTATGCTTTGCCCTCCCATGTGTTCTTCCAGTCCTTTCACCTCGGATCATTCAAGCGGAGTGTGAAAAAGCACCCTCTCAAGCCGGCATAGTAGTGGCGACTGAAGCCACCGTGTTAGCGGTTCTCCAGTCGTCAGTGCTCATGGACCTCCGCTGTGCTTACCATCAGGCCAGTCGAAATCGTGTCAAAATATAAAAAATATATCGGATCAACTTTTTTAAATTTCTATATTTTAAAAAATACACTACTTGAATTTGTAAAAATATTATTGTCATAGCTGTTATCCTTTAACCTATCACCTGATTTTGGTTTGATGTTGATTTTTGGGACACGCTATATTTTTTTTTGTTCCAGTGTCGTTAAAATTCCATAGTTTAATAAAGTGTTTATTTCCACGCACAGAGTCTTCAACTCGGTCCTACTGAGGCATCCAGATATTGGGTGTATTGGGTACCAGCACAATATATTGAAGCCATCAAGGATGCAGTTCTCGGAGTTTGGCAGTTCTTTTAAGAACAAACTTACATTGTTTATTATTATTATTGTTGTATTTATTTTAATGGATGTGATTGATGGTCTGTTGAAGGATGTTTTTGTTCCAATTTCAAATAAATCTTTGCCTATGTAGACTTTGGCTTTGAGCCAATACTATTTTCTGCCAAAAAAGTTACTGATAATGCAAATATTTTTACTTCAACTCAAATAAACATGACATATTAAATAAATTAATTATTACATCCATTAAGATATTAATACATACTCGTACCTAATTCTGAATTGTATGTAATTACAGATATGGGCATTCTCTAAGCAAAGCCTAATTTGGGCGGCTGCAATATTTAAAAAAAAAGAATTTATTTTAAAATTTATTCGTGATAAGATTGCCGTGTCAATTAAGTCCATGAAAAACATTTGGCCGGAATAATTTGTTCAATAATTTTATTATTATATAAGTTTAGCATTTTATATGTCATGTATGTATTGTTTTGTTTTTAATTTTTAAAGTAGAATCTTTGTGTTCTACTAGTATTTGTTGTGAGCATTTTTCAGTCAACAAACATCAAAAGGTACTATTTATATGCCGTATGAAATTCATCTTGTACATGTATTTATTAAATTCTCAATGTTTAACTTTAGGAATTGAGATGTGTACTATATACATGGATGGTGCACTTGTCTCTTCAAGCCAGCATAGTGGAGGTGACTGTTGTTCACAGAAATTTCTCTGTGGTAGCAGTTGTTATCATTCATGGACCGCACTCTAGCGGGTGTTGTCATATGCCGAGCCACAATATTTTAAAAAATTGCCTTTCTTTTATTAATTTAAAAGATTTGTAGGTTCTGTTGGTGTAGCTCGTAGCATATTCTATTTATATGAATAATGGAATCTTCTGTGTTTTAAATTAGATGCATAGTAAGTGAAGTTTGGTTTACGTAGGAAAATTATTGATTTATTGTTAAATTCAAGTCTTTAATTTATTAGGAAAAATATTGCCAATCTTTAATGTAATTTGAAATTTTGGTTCACACGTGCCGAACGTGAATGAAGATTTTGTTCTAAATGATATTACTCGAAATTAATGTTTTTTTTTTAATTATAAAATTGTAGTGTTAAATGTAGGTAGGTAGTGTTTCAAAATATATATTTAATTCAGCTTTCAACAATGACTCAAACGTCTCTCTTTCAAACTACCTAGTTATGTATATTTGGTTTTTCTCATACTTTAGTTAAGTCTGCCACAGGTTGTATGTGACGCTCTGTAGGTTTATTATAAGGCCCTCTGTCTATGGAAGCATGTCGTTACATACACCCCAACCGTACACTTCAAACTAAATTCATTCAATAACGAAAAGCCTCCGTGGGCAGTGGGCTTTATAGTTGTATATTTTCAATACTTTATTGTAGCCAAATGCAAACTTTAATTGTTAATAGGCCCGGATCTATGATTTTTCTGAACCTTAGTCTGCTTTCCACTTTTTTCAAACACGAATTTGGCGCCTAAACAAGGCGCTCGGGGCACGTGCCTCTGCTTGCCCCAAGATCTGGGTCTGATAGTTAATACATACATGTATCTAAATATTCTTAATTCTTTGGAGGATTGATACCCTTTATTAGATTCTGTACATACCGTATTTTACTACATCTTTGTTTATTGCTATATTTTAATATCAATCCTTCGGTTTATATAACAGTATCTAAAATATAATGGTTTTAAAAAATAATTTTGTTATTTTATTTGCGACTGTGGATCTTGCAAAATACTAGTCACTGGACAAATAACCATTATCAGTCAGCCTGCCACTCTTTAATAGTGCCTATAGGCACTGAGCGAACTAAGTTACATTGGCACCGGCCAGAATTTAGCGAGGTTCGAACACGGGTCTCATGGATCGTGAGTTCGCGCGTCTTACCGCTAGACCGCGGCCGCTCTATAATTTAATATTAATTTTCAAGAAATTGCAATTTGATCATTTAAATAAAAAACACATTTCGCTATAACGTTTAATACAAAACAGATGGCAAATCTTATAAATTAATTTGGCATTTTGGTTGTAGTTACACTACGGTAGGTTAGCTTCATTATGGCATACCTACATCCATTTAGCACACACAAAAAAAAAAGGATCACTATCCATTGAGGCGTAACGTGAAGCCGTGATGATCACCGTGTCTATGAAGCACACTGATGGTGATTACGCCACCATCCTGGGATAGTACCACCACTTTCAAATAAAACACATGAAAGCCACTTCAGAAAGTCATCACGTTTCAGATTAAAAATAACGAGGGAAGTTTACCCTGTCAACCTGGACGATACACTCTAATGGATAGAAAAGCCAATAAAATTATTCAAAACATTTCAAGAAAATCTTAATAATTTTTAAAATGGCAATTAAATTTGGCACACGTCGACTTTTCTCCTTAAATCTAAATTAAACAAAATTGATTAATTTTACATTGATAATAATACACCAAATAAATACATTGAGAATAAACAAAAATGATTGCACAAATAAAAGAAGAAAAAAGTAACAAAAAATAATAACAAGAAAATAAATAAAGTTTTGCCTCATTTAAACTTACAACTATACTCCATTCCAATTATCAAGTCTCATTTGACATTGAAAAAAAATTTTAAAAATTTACACAATTAATTCACCGTTTTTTTAAGATATCATGGGACTTCATTATTGGAATGGAGTGTAACTAATTACAATGATACCAATTAAAAAATACTACACTCAATAAAGTGTACATGCTTAATTTCTTAAACAATTTAAATTAGTAGTATTGTAGTAAAAGTACAATTTTAAACATCTACTAAGTTACGGTTTCTTGCATTAATAACAACATCACCCATATTCCGATTGTACTGTCAGTGAGAATTCACCCTTAGGTATTTTAGTCGCATGATACCATAAACGTGTATCCAGAAGAACTGAAACAAAACAAATCATTTTTATAACAACCCAACATAATAAAATGTTACAATACAAGTGTTTACAATAATACAACAAACCAGACACACACAGAAAGACACAATTGTGACTACATTGTTCCTGATGTTAAGCTAGACAGATAAGTGCCTTTATAATGCTTGGTAGGTAGTCTGATAATGTTTATCAGCCCAGTCTGCAAGTGTAACGACTGTAAAGTGCCCTTCATGTTTCAAGATTAGCTGGAAATAGCATGGGTGAGCAGTTTGGATATTCGTCTCCTTAATCCAGCATAGTGGAGGCGACTGCTGTCTGCAGACATTTCTCTAGGGTAGCAGTTGTTCAAAGATGGTGTCGCGACCCACGCCAAAATAATTACTCCTGAACGTCGCCATCAGGTTTAGAAACGAAAATCAGAATAGAGAATAAAACATACCAACATCTCCTGGTTCCACATAGTATTTAAACTGAGTGCACAAATCTTCACATTCTGGAACAGGAGCTATATGCCAACTTTTATTACCTTTTACTTGCCCTTGCCACATCAAACGAGGTATGTAGTCCAACTAATGAGCAAAAAAATTATGATGATTATATGCACAAAAAAAAATTGCTGCCTGAGGTGGGAAATAAACCCACGTCCTCTGGTTTGCATATAAATAAAATTGTAATAAAAAAAGAGTTACATGTTACAGACAGCCCACTGTGAAGAGGTTGTCTGGAACATGAAACATTATAGCAGCATCGTGGAGTGAAGCAGTGTTGATATACTGAAAAGGAAGTTTCTGAAAACTATGTCAACACTCCCTGAGGCGCGCTGGCCCTCATGTAGGCGATTTTCTTGATTGATGGTTTACATGAGAGCGGAGTGACGCACCAAGGACCCCACATTGAGGGTCTGAGTGTGTAAACAAGCCCAGAGTCATGCGTAGAAGAGTTAACTATTTTATATCTTTTATGGGTTCAAAACTTTTTTGATATTGTTTTATTAAACTTAGCGTCCATTAGAGACAAATTGAGGCTCTATTAAATGCGAAACACAGTCGTGTTTGATAAGCAACGTGTAATGCAATTTGATTTCAATACTAATTGATGTAGGTTAATAATAAATATATCTATATACAGGATGAATTTTTCAAGTGGGCTTTCATGGCCAAATCCTAAACTATAAGAGATATCGAAAAATGCTGAAAGGAGTCTCGATGCCGATTTTGATGAAAACTAAAACTGCATTATTAGATTTTTGATAAATCCATTTTCCCGGCCAGGAATCAAACCTGTTGATTTTGAAGAAAAAAAAAACACTGTATTATTGCACCATCTGATAGTGTTCCTGATAAGGATCAAATTCTGGGAAGTAATGATATACGGCAAACCAAAGAAAAGTGTTGATTTTTAACAAATTGTCTCTTATTTCCATGTATTTATACATTACGGGTACATTGATTGAAAATCATCATAATGATTTAAAATCTCGCGCTCTTCAAGATTAAGTGAAAGGAAAGTCTTGATTTTTAGCAAAATCCTGTTTTTTTTTAACATTAAGTAATTAAATCTTAATTAATCAATTGTTCAAAATGATAGCCATTATTTTCAATACATAGCTGAACTTGACGCCTCAAGGAGTGTACTGCATTCCACATCACAAGGTTATTGATTCTGTTCAGAATATTCCCTAACGCTAGTTTTAAGTCATCAATTTCACATTTGTAAATTTCATTTTTGACATGCCCCCAGAGAAAATAATCTAAAGGTGTTAGATCTGGCGGTTATGGCTTTTAACCTCGAAGAGCGCGAGATTTTAAATCAAAACATAATAAATGTAGTAGGTAATGTATAAATACATGGAAATAAGAGACAATTTGTTAAAAATCAACACTTTTCTTTGGTTTGCCGTATATCATTACTTCCCAGAATTTGATCCTTATCAGGAACACTATCAGATGGTGCAATAATACAGCGTGTTTTTTTTTCTTCAAAATCAACAGGTTCGATTCCTGGCCGGGAAAATGGATTTATCAAAAATCTAATAATGCAGCTTTAGTTTTCATCAAAATCGGCATCGAGACTCCTTTCAGCATTTTTCGATATCTCTCATAGTTTAGGATTTGCCTATGAAAGCCCACTTGAAAAATTCACCCTGTATACTAAAGTAGTGAATTTTCACACATACATGCATAACAGCACCAATTTCATATCCAAAGAATATATTTTCAGTTGCTGGAAATTCCGCATCTTCAGGTAAAAATTCTGGCACACTATAATACTGTCTCACTTTAGATAATATATCTGGATGGCAATTACCCCTGAAACATCCAACCAAAAATATTATAATATTATTATATATTTTAATTTTTTTTAACGCTTCTCTGCAGCACTATCTGTCACAGTAAGGACATTCAGTGTTGGTTGTGGGTTATTTGGCATGTGTGGTACATGTCCAGTGACATGTCCTTCTCAATATCAGCAGAGGAGCTCCTTAACATCCTCTAGATTTGGGCTATGCGAGGTCTCTTGGCACTTTCCTTTTTAATCTTCTTTTAGGTTTTGTCTTCGTGAGAAGCTCCGGAAGCAAGTTTGTTGGGATGGTTTAACATGCGATCTTTGTACTTCCTTGCAGTGTTAGCAGCAACCATTCTTACAGTGGGTATATTTAGATCATTATGAATATATTATAACTACTATGATACTATTATAAAGCTCGATTACCACTCACTGACTGTGGGGGGGTTGGAGAAATATTTTGTTCGTATGAGGAGCATGCAACCTCGAGAAAACCTCGACATGTTCCGAAAGTCCTTTCCATCTGGTTCCGGAATGCGATATCTCCACAACGGAATGAGATAGGGCTGTAACCCAACCACCCACAAAACTATTGCAGTACTAGCAAAGTGCACCACAAAAAACTAGTTTATAAATATAAAGCCTTTGTTTTTTGTTTAGCCTAAATATGCATAAATATTAGAGCATTTCGTTCTCCACAACCTACTCCTAAATATGACTAATCAAAATATTACTCACAAGAGATATGAAGGCAAATAATTTATTATATTTGAAAAATCTTACCATCCGACATACCAAGGTTCTTCACCAGGTTCATTCTGGGCTCTAGCATCAGACATTTTAAATACTTCTTCTAATGTAAACAAATCAGTTTTAAAATTAAGAAACTGACAGCCGTCATCTAAACTCTCATAGCTTCCCACCGTTTCTTCATAAAGTTTTTTAAAAAAATTAAAATTGAATTTTCTCATTGCTCTCCAATGCGTGATGGCCTTTTTAACTATAATTGGCCGTGATGAATATGCATATTTCTGAAATTGCAAGGCTTAATTAAAATTGGAAATTAAAGCATATACATAGAACTATAAAACATGTAAATAATATAAATTCACGTTATTATTTATAGCTATATGGTACCTTAAACTTATCTCTAGTAATATTTCTTAAAATAATCGGTTTAGTCACGTTTCTACAGTAATTACAATCAGACAACGGCCTTGTTACTTCCCATACTAAGTAATTGCTTGGAATAAGGCATCTTGCGTCCAAAAAACTGTTGATAATAAAGCTACTGATGACAGTGAAGATGAATAAATACACAATTCGAAGAATTAGTTTCCGATTTGATCTCTTTCCAGTAAATACTTCATGATTATAATTCGAAATATAAGTGTAATCTTCAATAAGACTAGAATCTAAACCGGTTTTTATCGCTTCTTCTTGAAGGAGTTTTAGTGTCTTTTTTAAATTTTTAATTCGTAAACTAGATTTCATGGTATATTCACTAAAGTGGTATTAATAAATCACATCTTTTTACATAAACAAATTAATTTTAAAACACCACAACCCCCACCGAATTGACAAATGCGGTAAATGACCTTTTGACATTATCGTTAAATACAATAGTTCAACTTGCAACACTATTATAGTCAAGCAATATTTTACTACATGGAACATAATACTTTTATTAGATTATTGTAATCGTATCGAAAACGTTTCAATCGATCAACGAAATCTCACCAAAAATACGCCGCTACGGACTTAAAAATGGGTTTAAACAAATTATATTATTTCAGAATAGCTTATACTGTTAGAATTTTATTTAATCTAGAATATTAATACCTAATACTTTATAATAAAAATGAAAATATTACTAATATCATTGGGCGAAATATAATCTGTGGCTTAGACCAACAACGCTGTCAATGACAGCCTGTCATGATAAGTTGTCAACGGATTGATGAACTTGGCGGTTTTATCCAGAAATTAGTTATAAGATAGCAAAATGCCCCCAAAAAAACGTGATAAAGATAATGATACGGCTAAAGGTTCAAGAATTGACCATCTACAAGCCGACCATGAATTATTTCTGCAGGCATTCGAAAGTAAGTTACGAAAACCAAACACCACATGCACTGAAGCTTTGTCTATAAATTATAATGTATTTATGCAATTTATTTACAGAACCAACTCAAATATACAGATTTCTACGAACACGAAACATGTTATCAGTGAGTATAATGATGTATGTTTAGCGTTTATATGGTTATGTCCTTGGTACAAATTTTCGCACATTTTTTGTTTTAGCCAATATTTTTGAATAGAACTTTATCGTACATGAAAAGGCGGATGTCTAGAAGTAATAAAGGCCGAATGGTGTTCAAAGTGAATGATTTGCTCGAGAAAGTGACCTTAAAACGTAGCACAGAGCTTCAATTGAATAACTTGGGAGGTTACATGACTTTGACTTTTCTGGGATTTTATGATAAAAACTTGGACGACTCCAGAGATTATCAGGTCAAAGTGGAGACATTGTTGTTGAAGATATGCCACAAGAAAAGAAAAGAGAGCTCATCAGCCATAGTTGAAGTGTCTGTGAGTAATAAACTAACTTATGTTATATTTAAATATAATTTATTTAATAATAAGTGTGCTGTGCTAACTTACTCATCTTATTCTTTAAAGAAAGTATTTTTTTCTATTTAGAACATAATTATTCATATCATTAAAGCCCTACATCAGCCTCAATCTGTATTTTTTACTTAGGCATATTTTAGTAAAATTTTACCATCCTGTATGGGCCCTGGGAGAGTGATCAACAAAGTAAAGAGTTAATTTACTAGGCTATGTTATATTTAATTAACACACCTGCTATAGGGAAACATATGATAGGTATTGAGAGTAGGATAGGGTAGGTAAGCAAGATTATGTAAATACATAAATAATTTGTATAACCTCACAATATAGTGAGTTGATAAACATGGGATGGACATGGGAACCAAACTGTGTTGTAAATCTCTTTTTTATATTCAGTTATACTCCATTCCCCAGTCTTTGTTTATGACAGTAAATCACCATTTGAATAAATTGCTATCAAACCAAAATGTTATACAATTAATTAACATAATTTTTAAAGATATGGATCTTCATAATTGGGAAGTAGACACTATAACAAAATAATTTGAATATCTCACTAGTTTAGATTGTTTTATATACATGTCAGCATGAAAAAGAAAAGAAACTTATAATAATTTATATTTAATAATAATAGTAAAAAAAAACAGCCAGAGCTGAGGGGGACATATATGTAAAGGCGGTAATCATAATTTAAAAAGAAAACAAATATAATATTTAAGATTTAAAAAATTATCTAATTTGTTTTAGGTTGGCAGTTGTTCAGTGCCATTAAACCCATCTTCATCTGAGCCTCCAGCAATGGCCTCGGCAGTCAGTATTTCAAGTGATACATTCAGTCCGTCCCAAGGACCTAATGTGAAGTCCTACATGTTGATGCTTCGAGTGACTGTGACAATGGCGGGAACACCCAATGGCACTACTACCAATTCAGAAATTACTAACGGAGATGATGGTATGTTTTTTTTTTATTGTGAACTAAGACAGAGACTTCGAGTGAGGTCTGGCAGAAGTGAAACATTTAAAGGACATGATCTGCTATTATTAATGCTTTAAGATAATATTGTTACTTAGTACTTAGTCTTCCAGGAAAGACTGATTGGAGAAAAGGATTATTATGTATAAAACTATGAGCTCCTCTGCTGATATTGAGAAGGACATGTCACTGGACATGTACCGCACATGCCAAATAATCCACAACCAACGCCGAATGTCCTTACTGTGACAGATAGTGTTGCAGAGAAGAGTTAAAAAGAAGTGTATGAAACTTGAATTTCAGCACACTGAGCGTCGTCTCAGCTTGCTCTCACTTACATTCCGCCACAATAGATGTTTAGGTCTAGAGGTAGAAGGCATGAACTCACGATCGATGAGACCCATGTTCAAACCGGTTCAAATTCTGACCGGTACCAATGTAACAATGTTATGTATTTTGGTAGCTCAGTGCCTGTGATACAAGCACTAGTTTTGAAGAAAAATTTGCAGATAAATTTTTTTTCTACAGAACCAGTGAAAAAGCGTCTAAAATCGTGTGAGCAATTAAACACAACAGAACCGGGCAAATGGAGTAAACTTTATGGCGGGGAACTAATAGTTTATGATAAACATAATCGTTGTTTATTGACTAACGGAGAATATGATCTGGTACTTCACGATGCTCCGAGCCCACCTAATACTATAGCTACATCACCACACAAAGCACTTATGGCTCAATGGGAAACTATACCTAATGTAAGCATTTAGTAGTAGTAGAAAATATTGATCGGAATGTTTAATGACATCAATATAATATTATTCATGCATGCCTGTTATAACACTGTATAGACACTCATTCTTATGTTGGACCAGTATCTTTTTAATAAGACGAGTGTGCACTGTCTCCTCAAACCCGCATAGAGAAGGCCTGCCTACAGAAATTTTTCTGTGGTAGCAGTTGATTCTCTTCATGGGCCACACATCACGCAAAATGAGCGGCCGTGGTCTAACGGTAGAACGCAGTGATGAGACCCGTGTTCAAACCTCGCTAAATTCTGACTGGTAACTATGTTATATGTGCTTAGGTCGCCCGTCACTCAGTACTTGGAAAAATAAATATGCTAAACCTTTGTAGATCATAAGATCCTCGCAGGCTCCTTTTCTACAATTGAGTAGCAGTGGTTCCCTCCCTGCAGCCACCTGAAGGACAAAAGACTTTACTTTTCTGCACATCTCTGGGAGTGTTCTTGTTGTGCCGAGGAACTTTTGACGTGGATCATCAACGCTGCTGCTGTAAACATTAATTGCATTTAGCATATATTTTCAGGAGAATGAAATGCAACCAGCGTTACAAGTTCTGAAGGTAATGCCACTACTAAAATTAAATATGAGTTGGAGTCAAGAGCCAACAAACGGTTTGGTAAATAGACCTAAGTTATATCAACATAATTCCGATACAAACGGTAATAAGAAAGATTGCTCAAGTAAAGATAAACCGGGAAGTTCGACTCGGAAAAGTAGTACTGACCTGAAGAATGGTAAGTACACTGTCTATTAATGAACGGGTTGAAGATAATGCGGCATTTACTATGTCAGCATTTCAGCTAAAGGACAAAGTGAATTAAACAAAATTCTTATAAAAACGCATGTATCCAAAACCACAAATGATAAACATACTCAAAACAAACAGTACAAGCTTTCGAATGTAACAACCGTGAAGTGATCTTGTCACGTTTCGGGGGCAGTTTGAAAGCAGCCAGGTATACGAGAGAAGTGCACTGTCACTCTAGATGGTGCGTACTCGTCTCCTCAGGCCGGTATAGCGGAGGCGACTGCTGCCCTAAGAGATTTCTCTTTAGTAGCAGTTGTTTCCACTCGTGGACCGCATTCTAGCTTTACATCAGGTGGAGTGTTGTCATATGCCGAGCTACAATTAAAAAAAAAACCTTTCGGCGTTTAGTAGATTAGGGTTAGCATCTCTAGGGGACATGAACCACACACGACGACTGTTGTGGAAACTGACCACATCTTGTCCGTCTGAGCGCTATCACGACATTCCACACCACATGACCACCTTTTTGAGGTTCTAATGTGGTTGGAAAGTGGAATGTATGAGTTAAGCCTTTTTTTTAACCATTTACGGATGCCGTGGCCCTTGGGGAAGGTGCCAGGGTTATGTCGGACTCTCCAGAATTAGCATACCGACTGAACCCCCACGGTGTTTCACTCAATGAAAAATGGTATGCTTTACTTATTATAATTTTAGGTGACAAGAAACAAACAAACGGTTGTGATTCTTCGAAGAAACAACAAATAATATATCAGTTTCTTTACAATAATAATTCAAGACAACAGACTGAGGCGTGTGATGATCTGCATTGTCCGTGGTGCTCATTAGATTGTGGTTCTTTATATTCTCTATTAAAACATTTAAAATTGTGCCATTCAAGATTCAATTTCACTTACATTGTGAGTATAGTTCAAGGTTATAGCTGGAGAATTTGTAGGCAGCAATCACCTCCACTGTGCCAATTTGAGGAGACGAAGTGCAAGGCTGGCTACTTCCAAGCTGATCCCAAAACTACTATCCTAGGACTGGGCTAATAACTGTCATCGGTCTACCTACCACTCTTCGAATAATTATACCATAAACACAGAACTATCTAAAAGTACATAATTATAACAAAGTTACATAAACACAGGTGCCAACTAGAATTTTTTAATTAGATATTAACACAGGTCTCGGATCACGGAAGTCACTTCACAGGTGTTACACTGGAAAAAGCTGATAGACATTTCGTCATTGTTAACTAGATAATATTAAAAATTACAGCCAATCCCTGGTGGAGCACGTATAGATGTGTCAATAAACGAATTGTACGATGGTTCATACACTGGGTCTCCGCATGACCTTATTGCTTCTCAAGGGCGATCCTCAGCTCCTGGACCTCGAGCCGGTCCCACCAGGAGATCTTCACTCACTCACTTCTTAGTATGGAGGCCCAGGGGTAGACGTAAGCCACAGAAACAAAGTTTAGCTGAGTTTTTGGAGGTGGACGAGACTGAAGTTATTGAATCACAGAGACCGTATCTTACTGGACATAATCGGTAAGTATTTATATATTGACAAAAAAAAAAAACATTCTTTAGCTCTTAAGCCAGGTATAGTGAGAGAAGTGTGCACTGTCAATCTGGATGGTGCACGACCGTCTCCTTAAGCCGGCATAGCAGAGGCAACTGGTGCCTGTAGAAATTTATCTGTAGCAGCAGTTGTTTCCGTTCATGGACTGCACTCTAGCTTTACATTAGGTGGAGTGTTGTCATATGCCGAGCTACAATAAAAAAAATAAATAGAATAACCAATAATAATTAGGACATTTCGTTATAACTCTAAAGTTATTCTAGTAAAGTGATAGAGTTATTTTAAGATATAAAAGATAAACAATAAGTAAAAAAATAACTTTATTCTATTTCAGATTATATCACCATACTATAACATGCCTTCCTGTGTACCCCAACGAGTTAGACATCGACTCCGAAAGCGAGACAGATCCACTTTGGCTGCAACAGAAAACAATGATGATGATAGATGAATTCACAGATGTTAATGAAGGTGAAAAGGAATTGATGAAAATGTGGAATTTACATGTTATGAAGTATAATTACGTAGGCGACTGTCAAATACCATTGGCCTGTCAAATGTTCTTACAAATTAAAGGTAAGGAATTACTAGAGAAGAACCTGTATCGCAACTTTGTCCTACACATGTGTTCATTACACGATTTTGGCCTGTTGAGTCCAATAACTTTATATCAAACTGTGCAAAAATTAAACCAAATGTTGGCAGACAATGCTGAAGCCAAAGAAAAGATGAGGGAGTCCCTCAGGGCTCAGAGGGGACATTGGAAAGCCTTGAGCAAACAATCTAAGTCTTAAATTTTTAGTGTTATGATTGTATTTTAAAGTTTCTCTGATGGCTTGAGGTTTTTTTTAAATTACTGATTAAGGCTCACATTCTACGAAAGTGTTACGTCATTGTTAACGTATTTCGTGGACACGTTTATTTTTGACACTGATTTACAGGTGTCTTACGACTCGGCGGTATCCACTAATAATTCATGTTTTTTTCCTGTTTGTAATTATATTTTCTAAGGACAAACCGGGTTAGAAGTGGTAGTTTTCTTTTTTGGATGAGACTCACCTGCCAAGTTCACCAATGAACTAAGCTGTATTCAGCGCCCATGAGTTGTGGGACACTCTGTATATCAAAAAAGTTGCAAAATTGCACATAAAGAGTGGTGTCTTCTAGTAAGGTAGTGGGGAAAAATAATGCAATTTTCATGTATTAAATATACTTAAGTTTTTTTTTGAGAAATTGACTGATGGATGATTAGTTGAACGATGAACTGCCATTTTAAAAATTTAAACGAATGACTGACATCAGTGTGCAAACACCATTACGTGTTTTAAGTAGACAATGTAACAAATTAATCTAACAATAATGCCTTTAAATAAATTTATATAATTGTAATAAAAGGCGTATTTATAAATCGTAATTGTTATTTTAAGAGATATCTCTCAAAATATTGCTTTAAGGGGGAGGCGTTGGTTTGTCGCACTATAGAAATAGATACTTTTACCGCAAAAAAAAAAGTATAATCATAATGAATAAATTTATGAAGATTCGTTGAAATAGCTTTATATCGAAGCATAGTTCAACGTTAATATTTTAGAGTACAAGTTTAAGATGTCCCGAAATTTTAAGTAATTGGAGTGGTAGAGGGCGTCGCGTAGTGCATGTAACATCCTTTTCTTGACTAGAAAGTGGATAATACTTTATGTTTAAAAAGCTTTTCTCTAAAACGTCTAGTCCGAGTCGTGCATGGTCTCTTTGCTGTGTGTCATTGACCTTTATTAATTCATCATGTAATTTTGTTCCGGTGACCATGATATTAAAAATTTTAGGACTTTTTCGCTAAGTTGAAAATAAAAAATGTATGTATAAATATATATGTATAAATTTATATTTAAACACTAGAAAGGTAATACGGCGCGAGATTAACGCCTCTTTTTCCCCTTAAATATTGATTTTTTAGTTAAATTTTAACAAAATTGTTTTCGGCTTGTAAAGTTATTATTATTATTTTAATTTTATTATATTATGTATTATTAAAAGTTAAGTGTGTGTTTTTACAATGATTTACAAGATTTTTTTTAATCCGTTAGATATGTTAAAATGAAATAAACCAAATTATTATCGAAATTTTTTTTTATAATTGTTTAATCATCACTTTCGTGTAATTATTAAGCTATTTTGAATAAGCCTTCTATAAATCACTGGTTTTAAGGCTGAATATTACAGTAAACGTATTTTAGACTTAAGTTATTTAGCAAAAGTACATTTATTTCATCACCTTAAGCACTATTTTCGCTTGTACTTTACTACAAGCTCTTTCTCAACATGCTTTATGATGGATTATCGGGTACATAGATGTCGGCGGCAAGCAACCTCAGGCGCGAAGACGAACCTGGACGTCGGCGACCTGCTTTGTGAGACCCCTTTCATTTCACAGTCAATTTAATCACCTTTTTTTAACTCTGCATGCCGTTATTAATTTAGCTAGTTCATTTGAGGCGTGCCGCCGTTGCATGGTAAGGTAAAAGCAAAACTATTAATATCAAAAATCCTCAAGCATGAAATGGTGTAGCTGTACGTACAATCAGCAATAGGTTGTCTGCTTCACCCTTAAGGACTATTTTTGCTTGCACAGTCCAACAAACACATTCTCTTCTACTTAGACAACGATCAATAAAAATCCATAATTGGCTAAAACTAGAAGAGGCGTATTTAGTGCACTTATAGAGCTTATACCTTTTTTTTATTTGCGTCAGTGCCATCTTAATCCACCTAGTCGTACACGCTCATAACGTATGACCAACCTGACAGGATTTTTTCTTATGAAAGGATAATGCCCATTTTCGGGTCCACTTCTATCAATAGTTAACGACGCAATATTCTGAAATAATATCTTATTTTTTCATTAATTTATTTCAATTATATCAACACATCGTTTACCAATCAATAGACAATGTTTAATTACATAAAAAAAGAGATATCATCAATTATATTATTAAAGCATTTAATATAATAATAACCTCAAATATTGCATCTGAAAAAGTCTAATTACTCAATAAACCGTGTGAATAAAATAAAACTGATTGGTCATCGACAAAGTTGGCCCATTGTGGGCCCATTTCTCTTAGGCGAATGGGCATTCTCCTTTCAACATTATCAGACAATCTTTACTAAATAACTTAGTTTATAATAAATTACTGTTAAACTTTAATTTATACTGCCACTTAGATATATTTAGGTTAAGTTCTTTTAAAATACCATCTAATGGAACAATGAATTTGTAAATTAGATAATTTCTTAATAAGTACAAGGGGGGCACAATTCTCGAATGTAATAGAATTAAAACGTAAAGATTCATTTATTTTTTTAGCCAATAGTAACAATAAAAATAATTTTGAACTGTTTTAAAATGATATTTGTAAATTATTTTAAAACAATACTTTGCAACTAATTTTCGCTAGTTAATGTTAGTGATGGTAGGTACACAGTCACATTTGGACTGCCGCTCATTTACTTGGCTGGAATGGTGTTCCTACCGATGAGGTGGGGCCTAACGGCCAAGCGTCGGTGGGGTCGCGGAAGAATGCGAAAACGTGCCCGTGACCTCACCATATGATGTAGAGAGGGAGACCATGGGGGTTTTAGTCGTGTATACCCGGTATTGGGGATTCCCCCACGTAAAAAAAAAAGTACACAGTCACATTAGCTATTAATGTTAGACCCTTCACCAACATGCAAAAACCTCTCGACGCGTTTCGCCACTCCATCCTCCTCCTCAGGAGACGTGTGACAGCTAATGTGACTGTGTACCTACCCTCACTAACATTGACTATCGGAAATTAGTTGCAAAATAGTGTTTTAAAATAATTTGGTTATGGATTTCCGCAAAGTAACGCCTAATACTATTAAACATATTGATATTTGTGTAAAGAGTGGTAGGCAGACCGATGGTGGTTATTAGCCCAGTCTGCCGTCCTGGTGTAGTACCACCACTTTGAATGTAACACCCGTGAAGTAAACTTGTCGCGTTTCGAGAACAGTTTGAAAGTAGCTAGGTATAGCGAGTGGTGTGTGCACTGTCAACCTAGATGGTGCATACTCGTCTCCTTATGCCGGCATAGTTGCCTATAGAAATTTATCTGTAGTAGCAGTGGTTTCCATTATGCTGTACTACATTCAAGAATTGGCCTCCTTCAGACATAAAATATTATATAAATTAGGTCACAAATGAGGACTGACTTGGTCGATGAAGCTATTCAATGTATTATTGTCGTCTGACTACCAAGTTTAGGGATTCCTAAGTTGTGCTGTGGTTCCCTCGTTAGGGTTTATTTGTATACTTACATATGCGAGCTAACTAAGAATAGAACTGTCAGGGCGCCATTTTGTTTCGCGATTCGCACGTACTTCATTAGTGAAATTATTATGTAAGGTGTGCAAAAAAAATTACAAACAAATAAATACGAGTATAATGTCTTTGCTTCGCGCGTTACTACGAAAACGTGAATATGACAAATTGAAGGCGTTAACTACGTTTTTATTTGCTAAGTAATAGAAAAAACAATTGGATTTATTCCTTTTTTTTTTTGCTGGTGGTACTTCTTGTTGTTTGACGTGTCAAGTGAAGTTAGTTGCAAGTCCAGTCCCATTCTTTGTTGGCTCGCATTGTACATACCAAGTTTGATAGCACTCACTTTTTCTTGTTTTTCTCGTGTGTTTAAGATTTTGAATATAAGCACGACCCGATTTGCCTGACCCGGGATAATTGGCATTCTAACATAACATCAGGTGAAGTTGTCTTTATTGTAGCTCGGCATATGACAACACTCCGCCTGATGTAAATCTAGAGTGCGGTCCATGAACGGAAACAACTGCTACTACAGATAAATTCCCACAGTAGCAGTCGCGTCTGCTATGCCGGGCTGATGAGACGAATGTGCACCATCCAGGGGGTAGAGACAAGAGCCAATCGACATTTGTCACTTAATCTAATTGAAGACGAAATATATGGGATTTGACGTTTGGTTGTCGCTTGGGTGACAGTGAAACGTCACATCCCATACACTTTCTTTCTTTATTTTTGTTTTATATGGCGTATAACAATTTGCCAGTGTCAACGTAAATATTTTTGCATCAAGTTAATAACATTGTGCATCACGAGTCATTCATTCATCACACCAAACAGTCAGGTCAAGTCTCAGTCATGTAAAAAATTATTCCAATAAAGTGGTAGAATCTTTACTGAAACTTCCTAGGGAGTTTTGGAGGGAAAATGGAAACACAGGTTCTTTTGAATTGTTTGCCCACACTCACACACGTTCACAAACACTTAATGGTTAATAATCCACCATTATTACACATTAACACTCGAAGAAACACAAGTTTAGGAAAATAATTCAAAACAGACAACCTGACGTCTTAAGATGGCCGACAAAACCTCCCCATACACTTTGTTTTCGATTAGATCAAGTGACAACTCTCGCACACTGGGTCGAAATTGAAATTTGAGGGCTTAGGAACAGACTTGCAAGAAGGCTTCAAAAAAGAAAACGACTACCTACTCACTATTTCGTGTTAAATCTGGCTTCCAATAACCCAAGATAAATAAAAATGTACTTTGAAATATTGAATTTTTCTCATTTTTCGGATCCGTTTATCTGGCATACATGCAACTTTATGCAAACGTTCAATGTGCAGAAATATAGCAGACTAGACAAAGATTAAGAAAAAAAAGGTTTCGTAGGGGGATCGATCAGGATAAAGCAGGAATTCACTTGTTTTTGATTCGCCCCATACAACAATTTTTTTTACATTTATTTTATATTTACAAAAAATTTGCTTATTCTGTCCAAACTATAAGGTTTAGGAAAAAATTGAAGAGAGCAACTATTATTAAGGTTAATTATGTCTATCCATTGGCATAAAGAAAAAGGTGAAAAATGCAAGTCTATTGCTAAGTCCTCAAATTTCAATTTCGACCCAGTGTGTGTCGATTGGCTTTTGACTTGGCCCTTAGATTGTCATTTATCTCGTGGCTACTTCCAAACTGCTCACATGCGTGTTTTTAACATCGATATCAATAATATTGATTCATTAGGAATAGACAAAAATTATCTATTAGATAATTAATGATATTTTAATCT
Organism: Tinea pellionella; assembly: GCA_948150575.1. Classification (NCBI taxonomy): domain Eukaryota; kingdom Metazoa; phylum Arthropoda; class Insecta; order Lepidoptera; family Tineidae; genus Tinea; species Tinea pellionella. The sequence continues at coordinate 6,229,109 of OX411256.1, forward strand.
GGTTTTAGTTATTTCTACATTTATATTGTTTCTTTATGATTAAGTTTTTTTTTAAATAACTGTTTGTTAAGACTGCAGGGACAGAATGCTAGATTTTGTTAAAAAATTAATAATAAAAAATCGGTTATGATTTGATTTAATAGATTAAAATTGGGTTGATAATAAAATATGAAATTTACCAACTTTTACTTATTATTATTATTGTTTAAATATTTTTTAGAGTTCCTACAATATTTAAATCGATAGCTAATTTTTTGTCAACTTAACAATTTCATATCAATTACTTATCAGTTTTGTTTATTATTAAATTATGATGGAAATTGATCAGAAAAAATCAACACAATACACAGGGTTGCCAACATTTTTCCCTCAGCTATAAAAATATAGTATTTTATGAAGTAAATAAGGAAGAGGCAAATTCTAATTAATTATTTGAATTAGGCCTACTTCGGGTCTTGAATTGTCATAATACGATTGGTTTTACAAAAAAGGTTCTGCTTGGGAAAGGCAGTAATAAACTGTAAATGATTCTGGGTTTGCGTAATATATATTTACCCTAAATATTATTACTATATTTTTTTGACAACCCTACAATTATTTTCTGTGCCATTTTCATCATAATTTAATAATAAAATTCATATCACTTGTTACTTAATTCTGATTTATTTTTGTGATTAATTAATGATATTTAAGCAAATATATAAACTATTGTGAATTACAAACAAGTATGTATTTTTTTATTTGTTTTTCATTTCTAAAACCTTTCGTATATTTTATATGTAATTATTTTATTATAATATTAAAAATTTTAAAAAAATTAAAAATTTCTTTATTATATAAACAATATATAGCATATGGTTTCCGGGGCCCTGTGCTAGGTGTTTAACCTGTATTACTGGGGCCCCGCTCATCTCAAGTTTCTCAATCTTTTTACAAAGTAACAACAAAAACAGTAAACAGTGTGTGTGTGTGTCTGTGTGTCTATGCGTGTGTGTGAATAAATGTCTTTGTTTCTTGGTAAGTGCAGTTAATTAAATAATATAATATATTTACAACGTTCAATCCTTAATAATATCTTACGACTGAACGCAACTTAAAATGGTCGTAATAACAAGATGCAATCTCATAATTTTTCTTCTTCTTTTGTTAAATGGCCTCAGATGTCATAACGACGACAATTCTGCCAATGTCGAGTAGTAAATTCCTAATGTTTTTGCATCAAATTGGAATGGTGTTTTACAATTTGACGCTTTCTTGGTGTATTTGGCGGCAATTGACCCGGTCAAGTCGCGATATGAGCGTTTTCACGGCGTGGGATAACCACAAAAAAAAAACGCTTCCGTTGCCTCATGTAGAATTAATTTTAATAGTTCCACAATTATATAAAAAACACCAATTTTACATAATAATAACCACTAAACTAAATAAGGAAAGGGATAAAAAACACTTCAACCTTCCCGGGCAAAAGCGCGCCAAACACTCCTCATAATTAAAAAAAACCGATATTTTAACTGTTTTTTCTTCAATGATAAATTAAAATAAAAACTGCCGCCACTATTATGACTTTTTTGACAGTTTGACAACAACGCATTATGAAATTTGTCGTTTAAATATGTCATTTACGAAGAATATAGCAAAGCTTTCTGATAAAATTAACACTGATACAAAAACTAGCGATGCTGTAAACATATATAAAGGTAATTTATTCCTTTTAATTGTTTAAACACTAATAATTATTGTTGTACGTTAAATTCTAACCTCAAAATATATTGCAGAAAACTCGTATGAAACAAAAAATTGCACTTACGCAAGTTAGTAACTATTTTGTACATATTACAATACTTAATATATCTAAATCAGTAATCGAAAATATCGTTTATGTGATCTCAAGTATTTCTGCCGAAACTGACCGTTATTGATCATTTAAACAGCTACAGCAGCGGCCGGCCTGAGTACGAGTTTACATTTACGCCGTGGCTCCCTATGTAACGCTGTCACGACGTAAATGACCTTATACTTGGCCTTGTTCCCATATAAAATGTATTTTTAAATTTCAGTCACAACTTCAAATAAAAACATCGAAGAAAGCAAATGTTCAAATCAGCGATCTTTCATAAGCATACATTCAACAGACGAATGTCAAATAGACGTAACAGACAATAAAGTTGATGATATAAACGACCTTAATGTTGAAATAATAAGTCTTAATACAGTATTCCCTTCTACTTCGGAAGAGAGCTTGTCTGATGAAAATTGTATTAAAAAAGCATTAAAAACGACTTATGTGCCGTCCTCCAGTAAATCGGCTACAGGGTCGAATAGGTTTAAAGGGAAAATTGAAACTTTAAGATCTTCCGACGTTAATATTGCGAAGAATACTATGTATTGTGTAGGTAGTAATCCTGGTGAACCAAAGATTTGTTATGATAACAGCAAAGTTTCTAAGGCGGTTAGTAACACTTTTTTGACAACCCTAATGGCATTATAAACGTACCAAGTTAATATGGGGAGTTTTGGAGGGAAATTAAAACACACAATCTCGTATTTTAAACTATTTGGACAAATAGATAATCCGCGGAGTACTTACACACTCGAAGAAACACATTTTTTGTTTAGGAAAATAATTGAAAAATGACAATCCACAATGACACCAAAACTACGAGTACGATTTTTATTTATTTGTCCATTAAATTATCACAATTTCACTAAAATAGCAATGCAATACTGAATAATTATGATTATAAGCATTAGGTTGACAAACATTTTAATACGTAAAATATCTTTACTTAGAATTATGTTTCATACTTTTGGTTACGTGGGAACCCTAATTATTTAAATTACTGCAGATGAAAAAATTACTGCGTAAAAAGGACAAACACAAGACAGACAAAAGTAACAATACAGAAAAATCGGTTGACAAATTGTTAACTCGCGGTATTTTGAAAGAAGTTCATTGTGTACTTGAGTGTACTGGAGATTCAACTAATTCAGACAAACAAATATTCAGTAAGTATATATAGGTCAATCTGGATGTGCACATTCGTCTCAACAAGCCGGCATAGCGGTGGAGACTGCTGCCTGTAGAAGTTTATGGTATTTTTCTGTAGTGACACCACAAACAACTGCGTTTCCGTTCTTGGGTCCCACTGGCTTAACATCAGGTGGAGTGTTGTCACATGCCGAGCAGTAAAACAAAACAGGCATGCAAAGAGAAATCGCTAATTCTATAGTTACCACCTACTGGAATACGGGTCTTTCCTATTAATTTTTTTTCTTTGTATCACCAACGTTAAGTATTAATTCTAAAGGGTAAGCAGAGTACCTTCATTTAGCATAATTCCCGAAACTACGCGACACAACGCGCCGTTCGTTTTCTAAGATTTTCTTTTTAACATTTGTACTTAATATATTTTCCGTGTTAAGCTAATGTAATTAGATTTAATTAAATAGCAGAGCCAATGAATGCTTCACGGCCATGGCCGCTCTCACCAATTTTACTATTATTAATTGCAGATGAAGAAGCAATAGTGAATTATGTTCAAAAAAATTTCAATAAACACGCGGATAAAAATGTTAAATTTAATACGAAAGTTGTTATAATACATTTTACTGGTGACATTTATCTTGGACAGAGCGTTGAGACTTTGAGCAAAGAAAAAGATCAACAGGAAAGAAATTCAGAATTGAGAAAAACATTCTTGACTAAATATAACGAACTTTGGTCCAAACAAAAGTAGTCGGTCGCGTCCATGTCTCGTTGCTGTAAACAGGGTTAGATACCGTTGTAAGATGCGGTCTGCCGTAGCGTAAAAATTACCGCACCGCACAAATTTAGATACAACAAAAAGACAATTTAATGAAACGTGTTAAACATCTTAATTACACAGAAGTACAGAATTTTAAATTGCGGCGTACATCTGGCGAATTGCAGCGCAGATAATTTTTCATTGCCAAACCAATACTTATTGCTAGCGTTGAAATAATATTTTAAACCAATTAATAAGTAATCCTCTAGTGATATCAATGCCTTTGGGGACTAGTTCTGTTAATCGATTTTCAATATTATTTCAGCACTGAAAAAAGGCGATAATGGCATGTCAATGTATGGCCTCACCATATGTACGCCGGTCCTAATTGCATGTATTTTATTTAAATTTATCTGTAGTTAAATCACAATATAACCATCTTCTTATTTCGTAGATTTTTTTATAATTAGAGAAATGCATAGTTAGCATGGCGGTGGCGATAGACCTACTCGTATATGATTTTGCATCTGACTGTACCCTACTTTTAAATTAGCACAGATATATTTCGATGCTTCTCTCGTTTGTTTTTTTTTTAATTTGTGAAATTGTAAAGTATAATTTGAAATGTGTATTGTTAGAGTATTGTTATTATTTATTTGGGCTTAATTTTATTTTATCAGCCTTTGAGATTATTTTGACTTGAGTGTTGCTAGATGTAAATAATTTAGAAATTACAAGAATACCAAGAGAGAACACTTACGTGAAACAAATTATCTCAGTGGGATGAAGTTGCTTTAAGTTGTAAAGATATGAACAAAAAAATGCAAAAACATTTTTTTAAAAATAATTTATTTTATAAAAATAAAATTATTATCACATATTTTGGTCTTTTTCTTTTTAAGCTTTGCTGGATGTTATTTTCCATAGTACTAATTCTTCTGCTCTATAATAGTGGAAAAATCTTGGGAAATTCAGTGGTACATTTGTGACTTCCCATTTGGTAGAAGTTTGGTTATTTTTAATTTTGTCGAGTTGCTCGAGGAATGTGTCGTAGCATGGCGCCGAATGGAAAACGTAGCGTCGCTCCAGAGCTATGTATATTATTTTATCTGTTTTCAATAATTTCTGTATTGTATTTATAAACGCTGTTGTTAAATCATCATCGTAGATAACTGAAATATAAACAAAAATTAATCTTAATAATTTATATTACTTTTTTATTAGGCGATTCTCACACTGCCTCGCAGCACGCAACGTAACGCGCGAGTGCGTATACGTTGTTTGCAAGTACCTTTGTTTGTATAGAAAACACGCGCCTACATGCGGAGAAACACACACCCCGCTCGTGGTTGCACACCGAGTTTTGCAGTATTGTGCTTGATTTTGACAAAACTAAACGTACTATTGCGAAGCGTATATCGATATCGATCTATTTATATATCACGAGGCCTCTAGGCCACCGCATGACAATACGTGGTTAAACTTTGTTTGGCTGAAGTGGAGTGTTAAGGATACTGATGATGAGTGGGTGCCTTTCCACGAGAACGATCAATAGATTTCCATAGCTTAGCTCAAGCTAGCTTTGATGGAGAACTGTTGAACAAAGCTGGGTTGGAAAAAGGCCCCGGGACGAAACAAAAACTGGGCTGCCTCATTAATTCAGGTGGCAATTGTTTTTCCTGTACTTGCCCACAGGGTGAGGAGTCCCAGCGTTGGTCCGATCCATTCGAGCGTATTAAATTGTACGCGTCTATGACCATACGTTCATCGATTGGACTGTAGGTCTTTAGTGGTACTATTTAGTATAAGAAAAAAACGAATTAAAAATGTTAGTAAACTTTAATTATAAATAAATTAATAACGTACCCAAAAATCACATTTAAGAGAAAAAAAACAATCAATCTTCAAGTAATATTAACAGAAGTTATTTTTAAAAGAACCAACTCTTTAACACGTTCATAACGGAATAACTTTGGAAAATTAAGTGGTACATTTATGACTTCCCATTTGACTGAACCTTGGTCGTTTTTAATTTTGTCAAGTAATGTCATAAAGTAATCGTAACACGGCGCTACAGTATCCAAGTGTTCTACAGTAAAAACGTAACGCTTTTCGATGGCAATATAAATTGTTTTTGTTGAATTCGTCTTCAGTAACTTTTGCACTGTTTTTATAAATGCGGATGTCACATCGTCGTCATATATTACTGTAATTAATGAAAATGAAATGTTAATTTAAATCCATGCAATTGAGTGTTTTATGTTCGACACAAACGTAGATAACGGAAGTTGAGACGAGGCCAATATATACACTATCCTTAACTTTTAGAGATATTGTCACCGGCATTTAAAGATTTTGCAAATACAGACGTCAAGAAATGGGGCAATTTGCAAGAAAAGTGTTCCTTGCTACCTGATCTCAACTTTTCACCCAGATATAATTTTTTATATAGTATTTTCCACCCCTAGACTATTTTTAAATGAGCTCCATCTCAACTTTTCACTTTATACATATACAATTTTTTATATATGTCGGAACGGTCATGAATATGGACTCTAATTTGAACGATTACGGAAACTAACTTGGAACAAAATGAATACGTGGTCATGAGTACAAGCACTAACTGAATATGAAACAAAAGCGTCGTTACGCTTTGACAGAGTCTCTGAAAAACACACAACGCGGCGAACACGTTCTGACTTGTTTGTCCAGAGGAACTGTCGTGTTTCAGCATATTTGCTTAGTTATCGCCCACAAATGGAGCCCACAAACCTTGGACCACTCTCCCGTTCCGTCATATAGTATTTTCCACCCCTAGGCGACTTTTTAAATGAGCTCCCATCTCAACTTTTCACCTTATACAGTCTTTGAAATGAGTCAGCCTTTGATTTAAAATAGCGGTACCCCATGTTTTCGTCCAAAAAATTACGGCGGTAAGAACTAGTCCATAATAAATTAATACAATATTGTAGCTACGTTTGTGTGGAGCGCAAGCCTTAGGACTGTATGAACACGCTTTTGTTAATTACATATGTGCAGGCATATAAAATCATGTCAAAACGTAATATTTCATGTTACATTTTATAAAGATTATGTTACATGACACACTTTAAAATCAGCAACGGAGGCGTCTCGTTATACGCGCGTACGTATTGATATCAACACTAAAATAGTCAGTCTTTATGATTTGTGCTCCATCATCCTCGTTACATCAACTTTTCCCGTATGGTTAGTATCAAGCTACGACAAGCTACCGTGTCAGATCCTTGATTATTTTTACAGCAAAGAATTATCAAAAACATTAATTTTGTAAATCTAAATAAAAAATATATGAACTAAATCTGCCGCCCTACGCTTCCGCCTACTCAGTCTGCTGAAAATAGTACAAACGTACGCGTCTATAACGAGCCGCCTAATTCATTATAAATTAATAATTACCATCAGCCGCTAAGATGATGTCAGTTTCATCAACAGTCCTTTGTAACTCGTCACTCCAATTTGTATCATTAAAATCTAGTGGCATGATTTTGAACTCTGATTGTATGAACTTAGAGTTGTATTTCGCATTTAAATCTATTAGAGATAGTATTCCACCAATATCAATGTCTGAAAATATATTAGTTTTTGTTTTATTGTCGCCTCCGCTATGCCGGCTTGAAGAGACGAATACCCAATGCACACTTCTCCCTTTATACCTGGTTATTTCCAAACTGATACCGAAACGCGACTAGGTCACTTCAAGGGTTACATTTGGAAAGTGGTGGTACTACCCCAGGTGGTAGACTGGCCTCAAAACGAGCGTTTTAATTTCCCTTACACTTACCAGTGCAAATAACTTTCTTGGCATACATAGCAGCAACAAAACTCGTGATACCAGTCCCAGCACCGACTTCCAGAACAACTTTATCACGAAGTTCCCCCTTCAAACCCAGATGAATTAGTAAATCACCCAATAGGAACGCACCACGCCATACTTGTAAACCTACTAACGCTATATTCGTATCTTCACGGTGTTCTGGAAAACGTAAGGTCATCAGCAGCTTAATTAAAAACCTTAAAATTAAAAAATAAAATAAAAATGCAAATATTGTTAGCGACCTTCACTATGCCGGCTCGAGTGTGCAACACATATTGACAGACTATTGTCAACTAGTCAACCTGATGGGCACATTCGTTTTCTTAAGCCAACACAGCGGAGGCTGCTGTCTTCAGAATTTTTTCTGTAGTAGCAGTTGTTTCCGTTCATAGACCGCACTTATGCTGAGCTACAAAAAAATACTGTGAAGGGCTGTGAGTGCGCGGTTTTATCTTATTCTATTCAAATTTTTTTTTAAGTTAATAAGACATACCTATTTTAATAATCTCTTGTGTAGGCCTTATGATATCTAAATCGTTGTCCTCATCAACTTGATCGTTTTTCACAAATTTCGGCAAAATAAAAGGAAATTCGGATATTACATCTGAAACATTTTTATTAAATTGGAAACAATAACATATTTTGTAATGAAAAGTCCTATAGACTTGCTTACAGAACTTCTAGCGGTAAGACGCGTGAACTCACGATTGATGAGACCCGTGTTCGAACCTCGCTAAATTCTGACTCAGCGCCTATAGGCACTATTAGAGTGGTAGGCAGACTGATGATGGTTATTTACCCAGTCTTACGTCCTAGGGGTAGTACCACCACTTTCGATTGTAACACCCGTGAAGTGACCTTGTCGCGTTTCGGGAACAGATTGAAAGTAGCCAGGTATAACGAGAGGATTGTGCACTGTCAATTTGGTGGTGGATCTTTCTGTAGTAGCAGCTGTTTCCGTTCACGGACCGCACTCTGGCTTTACATCAGGCGAAGTGTTGTCATACGCCGAGCTACAATTAAAAAAAAACTTCACAGGATAAAAACATAGATACATACTTTTTTCGTCATTAGGTTTAGCTTTCGTTATGTAATCATATTCTTGATAAATCTCAGACGTTACTTCCAGCATCTATAATTGTAATTTATTATATTTATTTATTTATTGCAAAAATAATTATGAAAAAAAAAACTATTATATTACTAAATACTTATAGTTAATTAAAATACATTTTATTTATTTTAAAAACCCTTGAAAATTAAGAAAAAAAAATACATGCTGCTTACTGTCGCATTGTCGTAATAATTAAATTATTTATTTATTCATTAAATAAATAAATACTTAAAGTCATATACCTAATAAGTAGATATTTTACACACATTTTTTGTAGTAATTCGTTCGTTATATGAATAGTGGGCCCAAGCTTTTAAAAATAACTTAAAATAGTATTCTAGTGAATTATTTAAGAAGAATTAAACAATAATCCTTAAATTGATTAATTATCTTTGCTTATTTGAAATTCTAAACTTATAAACGCTATATAATATAATTGAAAATAATAATCATTGCATATAAAATTAAGTGTTGCAACAGTTTCACGGCTTATTACTCTAAAATCAAGATAAACGAAATGATTTATGTATTCGACGCGCGTTTACACTAAAATAACACTCATGGCCATTTCATAATTTATGAGCCAAAAGTTTTATTAAAATTATTATTACACAATAAAAGAGCATACCTTTCCCGCCTTTTTCTTACAAAAGTCACTAACAGAATGACTGGGAACTCGGAAGAACAATATTGGATTTGAGCCAGTGTCATAGAAGATAGGCAGTCAAAAATAAAATTGGAAAACTTCGCGTCTAAAGTCTCGTTTACATTATTTAAAATATTAATTGGTTTGTGACGTCATTTTTAAACAATGGAAGGACAATGCCCATTTTAGGCCCACTTGGTATCTAATAGTTTGTTAACAAAGCAATATTCTAAAATAATATCTTATTTTTTCATTAATTTATTTAAATTATATTAACATATTGTTTGCCAATCAATAGACAATGTTTAATTACATAATAAATAGATATCATCAATTATATTAAAGCATTTAAAATAATAATAACCTCAAATATTGCATCAGAAAAGATCTAATTACTCAATAACCCGGGTGAAAAAATTTAAATTGATTGGTGATAAAGAATGTAGATTTATTTTCCTATAAAATGACCTAAAATAATTGACAACCTCGAGAAAAAAATCGCGGGCCCATTTCTTTTAGGCGAATGGGCATTCTCCTTTCTCGTAATTATCGAGAAATTCGTAATTTACCAATTTTACAACATCCATTATTATTTTTCACATCGAAATACTTCCATATTTGTACAGTTGGAAATTAATAAAACAACTAATACCTATTTATTTTAAACTTCAGCCTTTCTTTGTAACACTATAATAAAACCTCAATTATACAAGGGATTATTTCGCGTATTTTTTCAGTACAACAATTTTATTCTATTATAAATAAAAAGATCTATTGTGCGAAAGTGGATGGCAGTATCGGAAGGGGCGCCCTAGGAAGATCTTTCTCAGTCAGATCGGTCAACTGCTGAGAAAGGGTCAGATGAGGAGCACCCTCAACCGACGTGCATGCATGAGGGGAGTAATGGATGTGGTCGAAGCGAAAGTGGTATGTAGAGAGAGGAGTCGCTGGCGCTCCATAGTTTCTGCCTACCCCAGTGGGAACAAGGCGTGAGCTAAGTAAGTCAGTATAAATAAAATAATAATAAAAATCTAAATCTAAACTTATTTTTTTATTTAGTGATACACAAATTTTAATGATTGTATATTTTTGTTCTGGATGTTATGGCCTAATTCTGACATAATGTAAACACGCCTTTAAAAATGTTTATAAACGTATGCCAGTTTTTTATTCGCGATTTTAATATCGTATGATCCTATGATATAGTTTTACTTATTTCACTATTTACGTTTTTTTAAATTTTAAAACTATGTTTATAAATATTTGAATAGTATGCTCAATTAACAAACTTATCCTATATGAAATAATTTTAAATACATTTGTTAAATTAATTTATTGGCTTGTTTTTAGATAAATACCTACATAATTCATTTCATATTATTTATTCAAGTGTTATAGTTCTATAAATATATTTTTTTAATTGTTCATGTGAGATTTATTTAATAATTTAACAGCCAACACTCATCTTTGTTCCCGAGAATCAAACCCAGGACCTCAATAACAGACCTTGCAAATCACTCCTGACACGGACTGTTAAATGCTATAATTAAACAAACAAAGACATGATATATCTATTGTATGTTTCTAAATGTATTTCATACAAGATCTTCAGTGAAGTCCAAGCAAAAACTTACTTGAGTTCATCGAAAAAATAGAGACTAGTTAAATATGTTGATTAAACATTGTAAAAATTTTATAGAACATATTATTATCTGCCCCTTTGCATGGAATTAGAAATGAGAAGTATTTTTTATATAATATAATTCTGTAATGTAGTAGACTCCAAAGGGATTAACTTCTGGGTGATAACCTTCATTTAGTACTTCATGACCTACCGTGTTTATTATTATAGATTTGCAGCTTTGAGAGTCCAATTTCATTCTAATACTGTATGCATGATTACTAAAAAAATCTGTATCAGAAACCTAAAGAACTACAAACATAATAACAAACCACGAAATAAAAGAGCATTAAAAATTGAGATCCAAAACTCCAATTTCGAGCTCTTTAGAAATGATAAATGACTACTTTGACAGTTTATAAATCAATGATCACAATAATATCTTGATGGATTTATTATTCTAAATTAACCTTTACAGTCATATATTTTGTGCTTAAAATGAAATAGCTGAGCAATAATGACTAGACTAATGGCAAATCTGTAGTGTATGAGTCTAAATAAGAAAAATATCCAATATTTTAGTATTATGTTCAATTATTGTATTATGTCGTAATTTATAATAATTTTTATTAGCATTTGTTTGTGATAGTAAATGTAGTATTTGTTTTGTAGTGTGATTTAAATGACTAAAGAAAATAATTTAAAATGAATGAATGATACGTAATGACAAGATGACGTTTATAAAAAACAACGAATAAGTAAGGACCAATCACGGCCAAACACACGTTTGACGCTGCCACGTCAAGTGAAACGGTGTGAATGAAGTGGCAGTAAATTCGGCATTTTTAAGATCTTCGTCCACCGAAGAAGTCTGTTTTATAAATAGTAAAGAAACCGATAATCAAAATGCGGTTTCTCTTAGTTTCTGCTATCTTCGCGGTCTTGGGTTTGGCTAATTGTGACGAAATTACCACGGAAGACAATGTTCTCGTATTAACTAAAGGCAACTTTGAAGAAGCACTAAAGAAATATGATAATGTTTTAGTAGAATTCTGTGAGTATTCTTCTTTTGCGTGTGTGCCTTTTTGTTTTCGTGTAGTACATGTAATACTTATTTTATGATGGATGCGCATGGCAGACACGTCGGCTTTTGACCGGTTCGAAATGTAAATGTTGAGTAATTGTTGCAGATGCACCGTGGTGTGGTCACTGCAAATCTCTCGCTCCAGAATACGCTAAAGCCGCTGGAACGTTAAAAGATGAAGGATCTGAAATCAAACTGGCTAAGGTTGATGCCACACAAGAACAGGATCTTGCTGAAGCATACTCAGTCAGAGGTTACCCAACGCTTAAATTCTTCAGAGGCGGTAACCCTATCGATTACAATGGTAAGAGTTGTTTGATTTGTAAAATTGGAACTAATTGATTTATAATATTTTCAAAACATAGTGTTTTACTAATGTTTTAATTTAAAATTGCAGTGAAAGGTAGTAAAATCTTGTTTATTAATTTTTTTTATATATTTTTAATTCTGTTAAAAAAAATAATCATATATTTTAGGTGGTCGTCAAGCTGATGACATTGTAACTTGGCTCAAGAAGAAGACTGGTCCACCCGCACTCACTATTACCTCTGTCGACCAGGCCAAAGAGGTCATGAAGGCTAACCCTGTCATCATTTTTGGTTTCTTCCCTGACCAACAAACCGACAAAGCCAAGGTGTACTTGAACCTTGCCCGTGTAGATGATGATAAAGTATATGCAATTGTCTCTGATGAGAAAGTCATTAAAGAACTTGAAGCTTCCTCTGGCGACATCGTCTTGTATAGAAACGTGAGTATATCATTTATTACACTTTATTTCCTACGTCTTAGCAAGGAGACAAACGTAATCAGAATCAAACAAGTCTACTGCGCACTTACATCTGGTATCGGAAAGCTTCTTTGTCTTCTCCAAGTCCTTTAACCTTGGATTCTTTAAGCAGAGTGAATAGCAGGCCGGCATAGTAATGGTGACTGGAACCAGTCAGTGCTCATAGACCTCCACTGCGCTTACCATTAGGCCAGTCGAGGTCACTTGTCACACCATAAAAAAAAACTACAATAATTAGATTGTTCATAAAGAGTTAGTGATTAGTAATACAGAAACAAATGATAAACAGTTAAATATTAACCTAACTTAACTGTTGCCTGCATCTTTTTATTCCTGTTTTGTTATATTTTATCTTTGTCTAACTAACATAAGAAGAGTCAATTTCATTAATGTTTAACAAACAAACACTCCAGCTTTTTTTATAGTAGTATATCACTATTAATTCATAATTTAAAGAAATAACATAAAAAGGACAATGCTCGTTTGTGGGCCTACAATGTCTAATAGTTTGTTAACAAAACTATAATCTGAAATAATATCTTATTTTTTCATTAATTTATATTTCAATTATATCAACACGTCAGTTACTGATCAATAGACAATGTTTCTTTGCATAAAAACTAGATATCGTCTATTATTAAAGCTTTTACAATAATAATAACCTTTAAGAGTGGTAGGCAGACTGATGATGGTTATTTGTCCAGTCTGTCGTCCTGGGGCAGTACCACCACTTTCGAATGTAACACCCGTGAAGCGACCTTGTCGCGTTTCAGGAATAGTTTGAAAGTAGCCAGGTATAAGAGAGGAGTGTGCACTGTCAATCTAGATGGTATATGCTCGTCTCCTCAAGCCGGCATAGTGGAGGCGACTGCAGCCCGTTGAGATTTCTCTGTGGTAGCAGTTGTTTCCATTCATGGACTGCACTCTAGCTTTACATCAGGCGGAGTGTTGTCACATGTCGAGCTACAATAAAATATATATATATATTGCATCAGAAAAAGTTAATTATTCAATAACCCGGGTGAAAAAATTAAAACTGATTGGTGTTAAGGATTGTAGATTTATTTTTCTACAAAATGAAGTAAAAATAATACATATACAATACAATAATATAAGTAAAATTGTGGGCTCATTTCTCTTAGGCGAATGGGCATTCTCCTTTTAAGAAGGAATATCAAAAGTTAATAAAAAGAAACAATAAATGTATAGATAGGTGTCATATTATAACAAAGTTTCGTTTGTTTCATAGGTAGGTATTAATAGAACTTTTATCATAGGAAGTAAATGTTTTTTTCTGATAAGAAGTGAAACTCATTATAATTTATAAAGGAACATTGATCTGGTAATAGGTTGATAATTACAAATTAATGTGCAGTACTATGTATGACTTGAAATGCTAAAGTTCATTGTACAATATTTGTTTTTGTTTAAAGGCATAGGATATAAAAATTATGCATCAATTGTTTAGTCAAAAGTTAGGTAATATTGTAATAGTATATTTCCTTATTGTGAAATAGAAATCAATTAGCAATTATAGTGAACCTTGTATTAAGACAATTTGTAAATTATTATTTATTATTAAACATCATAGTTTATATCTACAAAAATCATATTATTAATTATAATGTTGTCAACAGAAAACTTATATTTGAACAACATTTAAAAACATGAATTTATCTAATTTTCTGACTACCACTTAGCTTGACCCACGCCGCATTAGGGATTATAGAGCGTTACTAAATTCTTTATTTAACATTTTCATTTCATTAACGTCACCTTTAATGTGGTAATAATAATTATCGCGCAGTTGGACACAGTCATTAACATTAACGCTACTTCAGGTACAACGAGCTGTAGAATTCCTAAATCTATTATTTGTCCAGTCTGTCGTCCTGGGGCAGTACCACCACTTTCGAATGTAACACCCGTGAAGCGACCTTGTCGCGTTTCAGGAATAGTTTGAAAGTAGCCAGGTATAAGAGAGGAGTGTGCACTGTCAATCTAGATGGTACATGCTCGTCTCCTCAAGCCGGCGGTGGAGGCGACTGCAGCCCGTAGAGATTTCTCTGTGGTAGCAGTTGTTTCCATTCATGGACTGCACTCTAGCTTTACATCAGGCGGAGTGTTGTCACATGTCGAGCTACAATAAAATATATATATATATTGCATCAGAAAAAGTTAATTATTCAATAACCCGGGTGAAAAAATTAAAACTGATTGGTGTTAAGGATTGTAGATTTATTTTTCTACAAAATGAAGTAAAAATAATAGACAAACTCGAGAAAAAAATTGTGGGCCCATTTCTCTTAGGTGAATGGGCATTCTCCTTTTAAGAAGGAATACCAAAAATGAATAAAAAGAAACAATAAATGTATATGTAGGTGTCATATTATAACAAAGTTTCGTTTGTTTCAAAGGTAGGTATTAATAGAACATTTATCATAGGAAGTAAATGTTTTTTTCTGATAAGAAGTGAAACTCATTATAATTTATAAAGGAACATTGATCTAGTAATAGGTTGATAATTACAAATTAATGTGCAGTACTATGTATGACTTGAAATGCTAAAGTTCATTGCACAATATTTGTTTTTAATTAAAGGCATAGGATATAAAAATTATGTATCAATTGTTTAGTCAAAAGTTAGGTAATATCCTATTGTAATAGTATATTTTCTTATTGTGAAATAGAAATCAATTAGCAATTACAGTGAACCTTGTATTCAGACAATTTGTAAATTATTAATTATTAATAAACTATGATGAAAATTGAATATCTACAAAAATTATATTGTCAAAAATCTACAAAAAATTACGCACCATAGCTTTACATCAGGCGGTGTGTTGTCACATGTCGAGCTACAATAAAAAAAATATATTGCTTACAAATACAATATTTTGTTACAATGTTCTTTTTTTTTCTAATTTATTTGACATGCAATCATGATGATAATTCTAATGTAATGTTTGTTGTTATGCTAATAAAAGCAGTTTATTTAGAGAATATTTTTGTCACCAGTTTGAAGAGAATAAGGTCAAATATGACAACGAGAAGTATGATGAAGATATGATCAAGCGATGGGCCTTTGCTCATAGTATGCCATTAGTTGTTGAATTCTCACACGAGACCGCCTCAAAGATCTTCGGTGGAGACGTCAAATATCATCTTCTTGTATTCCTGTCTAAGGTAAGAATTCTATAATTTATACATGTTTTTTCTTTGTGATATTCCAACTTAGCTGAATTTTTATAACACCTTTTACTCATATCAAGTAAAAGTTATTTGCCCAATCTGCCATCCTGGGGCCTATACCACAATTTTAGAGTCTTACTTCAGGACGACTCGGAAGTAGGACTAAAGCTAGAATAATGCATATTCATCTCTTCAAATCCGCATAGTCAAGTTTACTGTTTCTTTAACATATGTCAACTTTTGGGAATTTAATTATTTAAAATTTCCATCTACCTTTAAGTAGTATGAAATTAAGGTAGATCGCACTTATGTCAGCATCGCGCAGTACCTCTGATACTTCACCCGCACTGTACGCGCCGAATTTATTAAGAAATACTAGGAAATTAGGCGCGTGCGCTGCTGACAAATGTGCGAACAGCCTTTGTATAGACACAAGTCTAGATCTCACGTTTAGATGACCTAACATGATAAAAATGTCTATATTTAAATTAATTAATATAAAAAAGTTGCATGTGAAAGTTGACATGTTAAGTGAAAGGTCAGTGAAAGTCAATGACTGTCAGTAATTTAGCAAAAAATAAATCATATTTTTATTTATAACTATTAATAATATTTTTGGAGTACCTACTTCTGAATGTATAAGCAATATGCATACTTTCAAACATTTAGGAGTTGGCATAGTAGGTAAAGTTTTTAAAGTAAAAAAAATTAATAGAATTAAACATAGAGGTATACAGGGTGAATTTTTCAAGTGGGCTTTCATGGCCAAATCCTAAACTATAAGAGATATCGAAAAATGCTGAAAGGAGTCTCGATGCCGATTTTGATAAAAACTAAAACTGCATTATTAGATTTTTGATAAATCCATTTTCCCGGCCAGGAATCGAACCTGTTGATTTTGAAAAAAAATAAACACGCTGTATTATTGCACCATCCGATAGTGTTCCTAATAAGGATCAAATTCTGGGAAGTAATGATATACGGCAAACCAAAGAAAAGTGTTGATTTTTAACAAATTGTCTCTTATTTCCATGTATTTATACATTACCTACTACATTTATTATTTAATTAAATTTAAAAAATTAAATTTTAATTTAAAATCTCGCGCTCTTCGAGGTTAAAAGCCATGATTAAAAAAAAATAAAAACAATTTAAATGTAGGAAAAACAATAAATAAATTTTTAAGGTCCTGTGCCGTGGCCGGCTAGGTCACCAGATCTAACATCTTTAGATTATTTTCTCTATGGGCATGTCAAAAACCAAAATTTACAAATGTACGTATAATGAAATTGATGACTTAAAACTAGCGTTAGGGAATATTCTGAACGGAATCAATAACCTTGTGATGTGGAATGCAGTACACTCCTTGAGGCGTCGAGTTCAGCTATGTATTGAAAATAATAGCTATCATTTTGAACAATTGATTAGTTAAGATTTAATTACTTAATGTAAAAAAAAACAAACATTATTTTGCTAAAAATCAAGACTTTGATATGATATGATAATTTTCAATTTTTAATCATCATAAATAATAAATGTTGTCACTGTACCGGTAATGTATAAATACATGGAAATAAGAGACAATTTGTTAAAAATCAACACTTTTCTTTGGTTTGCCGTATATCATTACTTCCCAGAATTTGATCCTTATCAGGAACACTATCGGATGGTGCAATAATACAGCGTGTTTATTTTTTTTCAAAATCAACAGGTTCGATTTCTGGCCGGGAAAATGGATTTACCAAAAATCTAATAATGCAGTTTTAGTTTTCATCAAAATCGGCATCGAGACTCCTTTCAGCCTTTTTCGATATCTCTTATAGTTTAGGATTTCGCCATGAAAGCCCACTTGAAAAATTCACCCTGTATACTAGAGGTGCAATCTTCTTACATCTGACATAAAAAAAGCGTAGGCCGCTTCAAACGATTTGACAATGTTGCCGTCAAGTCAAGTACTAACTGACACAGAACCTAAACGTGGCTGTGGTCATCTTTTCTCTCGCGTTGGGAGCGTTATTGCACATCTAGTTGTATACATCGATGGAATTAAAGCTAAGAATAGTGAATAAAGTTGTTGACCTAGTTGCCTGCTCTTAATGGCTTGTACGCGTGCTTATTGCAACTTGAAAATTTATGAAAAATAACTGTATTATAGAAAAATGGCGATATAGAGAAATATGGGGACGAATTGAAACCTGTTGGCAAGAAATACCGCGAGAAGGTCATGGTTGTTACTATTGATACTGATTTGGATGATCATCAGAGGTGAGGAATCAAAATCTCCCCACATAGTTAAGCTATAGTGCGGAAACAACTGCCCACATAAAGAAATGTCTGCATGCAGAAGTCGCCTCCACTATGGCTCTCGTTTTACCCAGCCCCAGCTGATCCTCAAACGCGACTGATGACTTGAATAATCATTAAATAATCATCAGCCTACCTGTGAATAATTAATGAATTTGAAAGGAATGGTCAAGTGCAAGTTCTATTTGAGTTTAATATGGTTCTGTCTGTAATTTATCTACTAAAACATTTTTTTTAACAGAATCCTTGAATTCTTCGGCATGAAGAAGGAAGAAGTGCCATCAGCCCGTCTTATTGCCTTGGAACAGGATATGGCCAAATACAAACCGGATACTAATGAAATCAGCGCTAATGCTATGGAGGTAAGGTCTTGAATGCTTTGAACTTCCTATAGGTTAATACTAATAATTCTCCTTCTGTTCCACCTAATCTCTGAAGCAGCTGGTCCGATTTTGATGCGCTGACCAAGCAGTAGGACAATGTTAAAATCTTTATTTTTTTGTTGTCCTTACTAACTCGATTTCCATGACGTCATTTGACAGGTTCACAGATATTTTTACTAGTTATACTCTAATTAAGGTTAACAGTAGAGACGGCAGATCATATTAGTTAGGGCACTGTTTTTCGTATTTGGTATTTTGGCTGGGGTTATCATTGTTAAAATATATAGAACAGTTGAACAAAAAAATTCAGCTTTGAACTGAGGTCGAGCTTTGATGTGGGAATCAGCAAGCTGCAAGCAAATTTTTTCGTAATAATTTTTCATCATGTTTTTAATTACAGAGGTTATTCTATTTATATCGTTAATGGGCACAGTAACAAGCTAGCAGTAGCCAATGCACTGTCATTTGTTATTGTACAATTTCATTATCTAATCAATAGTTTTAATTATGTAAAAACGTTTCGGATCCGCGCCCTCGTACGAACCGATAAGACGTATCGTAAACGCAACTAATTTAAACGTTTTAATTTATTGTAACGCTTCCAATTAATATTATGCGCTCCATTCATCTAACTTTGTTTCATTCACGTTAATAAAAAAAAATCCTATTCCTAAATCTAACGCAAAAATCCTTGCCGCGATTCGTGATCAGTTTGGAAGTAGTTAGGTATAGCGAGAGGAGTGTGCATTGTCAATCTAAATGGTGCACATTCGTCGCCTCAAGCCGGCATAGGGAAGGCGACTGTTGCTTGTAGAGATTGTAGCAGTTGTTTCCGTTCCTGAAGCGTTACACTAGGTGGAGTGTGTCATACAATTTAAAAAAAAAATTGTCGCCTCTGGATGGTGGGCTACAGTATAGGTTTAATACTTCGAAGTTGTAGTAATATAAATACGAGGTCACGGGAACGGACTATTGTTTTAATGTGTTTAACATAACTGTTGTTTGTTCTACTTTTCTTACATTGTTAAAGAATTAGACATGCTTACATTTGTATGGTTGGTTGTAATTTTGTTATGATTTACTTGTTATATTTATTGAATTTAAATTAATTACACAGTTATAAATCTGATTAGTTATGGCAAATTAATGACAATTACGGTGAAAAAAAAAACCTCATTGCCCAATTTTTTTTAAATTTATTTATTTCATATTCAATAATAAATTATATAAGATAAACAATTGCAATTTTCTTATTATAAAAATTGAAAGGCTGTTTTTATGATAACGATCTCTGGCAACGATCAGTGTATAAATGCAGGAACCGATGCCATTTCGCAAATGAAAACGAAATCCGATGTAATAAAGTAAAAAAATTTCATTGTCACCTCAAAGGATGCCAAATTTGGAATTTTAGATGTCAATTGCAATGAATGACTTCTTTTATTTTTACTACTGTTGAGTCGGCATGGAACCTTCTTTTTTGAAGGAAGACAAGGTCGTTGCCAGCAACAACATCTGTCAACTAAAACGGTTGCCAATTGCTACTAAACTAACAATGCCAAAAATATTGGTTAACACCTATATCTAACTTAAATGGGAAATTGTTAAATGATATTTTCTTTGGTCATCAGGAATTTGTGGAAAACTTCTTCGCTGGTAAATTGAAGCAGCATCTCCTCAGCGAGGTGTTACCAGAGAACTGGGACAAGGAGCCGGTGAAGACTCTGGTCGCAACAAACTTCGATGAAGTTGTCTTTGATACTAAGAAAACTGTCTTTGTTGAATTTTATGCACCATGGTGAGTTTATTTTCTTTATATTTTGCTGCGGAAAATTAGTCCTTAGTTACATGAGTAGTAGTGCTTGTATTGCAGGCAGTATGTTATATGTATTATACTTTGATCACTCAGTGCCAATAGGCACTATTAAAGAGGAGTGGTAGGCAGTCTGGTGATGTTATTAGTCCAGTCTGCTGTCCTGGTGTAGTACCACCACTTTGCGTAACACCCGTGAAGTGACCTTGTCTTGTTTCGGATAGTTTAAAAGTATCAATCCGGATGGTTTACATCCATCTCTCAGGGTGGTATAGCGGAGGCAGCTGCTGCCTGTAGAAATTTATCGATGGTAGCAGGACCGCACTCTAACTTTACATCAGGCGGAGTGTTGTCATATGCCGAGCTACAATAAAAAAAACTTTAGGTGTGTTTTGAGATTTAGATTCCTCATATTAGGCCCAGTAAATACAGCAAATTCATACAGTATATACAGGTGTGACAGTTTTTATTTATCTATTTACATGTTATGGGTTAGTAAGGTCTTATGGTCTATGTTAATTTCACCATAACTGCCCATTTGGGCGTGTAAATATTTACTATGTCATATGTGTAATAATAAAATAACAATTAAATTTCAATTTTGATTAAAATTTACAATACTATACATTACAATAATGTCAGAAGTATATAATTAAATGTCAAAATCTATCAAAATGTCAAATCTTAAGACTTAGTTTTCCGTTCGTGTGTGCGTATTTTAATGGATTTTTGCTGCATATCATATGCAAATATCGGGTCAGTTTTTGTTCAGAATTCCATTTTGTAATTGTGGCGAACTAAAGTTGCCAAGTTCACTTTCATTATTAAAGACGACACGTGTTTTGTTATTGTAGCTTAAATTCTCCTGTTATTTATGTAAAATAAGATAATTTATTCACTGGTTTATATTGTTCGTTGTTGACACAAGTGGTGTGGTTTGCGTTGCTTCAACGATTTGGAAATAATTAAAATGACGAAATTCTTAATAATTATTTTGTTTACTTTATTTGTATTATACATTGTTTTTATATCAATAATTTTCGCTTAGATTTAGTTTTAATTGTTATTATCGGTTTTTCTCAAACCTTTATACTATTATAAATTATTGTTCGTTTAGGCAGAATTTAGGTTATTATTTTAATATGAAAATTCACTATTGGTGTAGTATACTGAGTTATGCGTTTTCGAATGCTTCTTCGTGTCAACACTTGTATGACGTTGTCCTAAAGAAGCTTTTTAAAGAAGATTGCAAATATGAGCTACGTATTCTTCAACAGCACAACTAACCCACCTTCTGCCACTTTACTGAAGCAATTTTTGACTTGACTGAGACTTGACCTGACTCTTTAGTGTGATGAATAAGTGACGTGATACACAATCTTGCAAAAATATTTACTTTGACACTGGCAAATTGTTGTAATGTCACATAAAACTATTTAAAAAAACTAAAAAAAATACTCACCCACCGTATTGAGGCAAAGAAGGGATTGTTATACTGCTACCGGGCGCTTCTATTGCCCAACCCACGTGACAATAAACTCTGTTATAATTTATCAAAATTTATTTTTCCGTGTCTGTCCCACAGGTGCGGCCACTGCAAACAACTCGTGCCAATTTACGAAAAACTCGCCCAACACTTCGAGAAGGATGACGACATAGTGATCGCGAAGATCGACGCCACCGCCAATGAACTCGAGCACACGAAGATCAGCTCATTCCCCACAATCAAATTGTACACTAAAGATAATCAAGTTAAGGACTACAATGGAGATAGGACTCTCGCAGCTATGACCAAGTTTGTGGAAACTGATGGTGAAGGTGCTGAGCCAGCGCCATCTGCGGTCAGTATTTAGTTGTACATACTTTTTAGGAGCGCCCGTGCTAATATAACTATTTTGTATGTACTTTGGTCGCTCAGTGCCTATAGGTTCCATTAAGGAGCGGTAGGCAGACTGATGATGGTTACTAGCCCAGTCTGCTGTCCTGGGGTAGTACCACCACCACTTTCAAATGCATCCACCTGTGAATTGACCTTGACGAGTTCCGGGATCAGTTTGGAAGTAGCCACGTATAACGAGAGGAGTGTGCACTGACTATCTAGATGGTGCACAATAGTCTACTTAAGCCGGCATAGCGGAGGCGACTGCTGCCTGTAGAAATTTATTTGTAGTACCAGTTTGTGTGATCTAAAGATGTTTGCCAAAGCTTTGAAATTTGACTATATTCTAACTTTAGGCTGTATTTTTTTTTAGATAGATATATTTTCTTTTAATTAATTAATAATAATTGTTAATTTCAGACGGAATATGAAGAAGAGGAACACCACGCCAAGGACGAGCTATAAGCTCCGCCATTATGTCCCCTTCAATAAGACTTCCATAGTTTAGTTTTAACATTAATGTCTAATAAACTTATTACTTAACGCGCAACTATATTCGCCCAGTTTATGATTTACATACTACTCGTATTAAGGCATTGTAGTGATTGAATAAAGCATTTTTTTTAAGTTTAAGTTTTAACGGTTGTAATGGCATTTTTGTACTTTGTTTTAATTAATTAATTAATTCTCTTTCCTTTACTTATCTGAATTATACATGTATAAATAATACTCGCCGATGAATTGTTCTTTGGATCTAAATCTGACAGATATTTTTTTATGGTTTAGTTTAAGTTTTTAATTTATTTATTTTTTTCTTCTGTATTTTTGCAATTATTTTCGGTCAGCATTCCGTGTTTTTTTTTACTAGTTTAACAACGAACAATGTTTTTTATTGATGTAACATTTTGGGCTTACAAATGTTTAAAAAAATTATTAGTTGTTGAGAAAATGTATGTATGATCTCTGGTATTTACTAGAATTTATAAAAAAAGTAACTTTGTAATTTGTTGAAATGTATATGATTATTATTATATGCCGATTTGCGTTCATTGTATCTATTGATCGATACAGATTTTAAATAAATTAATTAAATAATATTCTCATATTCTTTTATTTACTTTTCTAAATAATTATCATCAGTCTGCCTACCACTCTTTAATAGTAAACAAAGTAATATAACAATGTTAGGGTCGTTTGCACCAGAAGGTCGGTTAAAGTAACTGTTACAATACAACACGCATTACAATATCGTGTGAATTCATATTGTTATCGTTAAAAGGGTGGCTGATTATCGAACAATAATAGAAAACATATTTTGCTTCTTTTCATACATTTGACGTTATTAACATTGGTTTAACGATTACTTTAACTAGCCAAGATTCGCTGGTTACGGTTAAGTTAAAGTAATCGCCAAAAATTACAGGCGCGACGATGGTGCAACTCGCGTGGAGCAAATGTAAATAGTTAAAGTTACTTTAACCGGCCTTCTGGTGCAAACGACCCTAACATTTGTACCGGTCAGAATTTAGCGAGGTTCGAACACGGGTCTCAAAGATCTCAAAGTTCACGCGTGACAAGAACTAGGAATAGCTGATACCTAGGTATGGTGGAAATAAAAGGCAAATTCAATATAAATATTATATATTTTTCTCATAATTACATGATTGTTACAACACGAAAATAACATCTTAAATACTTAATAATAAATAAGCTTGTCCGAAAATTAACACTAAAAAAAAACGAAACATTTTTTTACACGACTGCCCAAAAGAATAACGTTTTTAGTATTCATCCAAGCTGAACTTTATGACATCCCTCAAACAGTGACGTAGCGAGCTTAAAACGCACCCGGGGCACAGTACTTTTTTAGCGCCCTTCATTCGGAAACCATATAATATTATATGTAAAATATACTCGCGAATTAAAAAATAGATAAAGTATAATAGTAAATATATTTTCCAGAAATCAATTACAATAAAAATAATCCAGCAATTTTTTTGTTTTACGGATCATTCGGGCCCCTTTGTGAGTAGCGCCCGGGGCGTGATGCCCCCCCTTATCCCTCCATTGTTACGCCACTGCCCTCAAAACCTCTTACAGTTATGACCTAATTTTTTGTCGGTAATGAATGCAAACAGACAAGTTGATGAGGAGGATGAGAGAATTGTAAGTAAAGTAAATGAAGCTTTTCACTTGTAGTACGAGCCTTACATCTACGGCAATTGTAATAACAACGGTACATAGTCTAACGTGTAAAGCTACACGGGCTCTTGACTGTAAATAATAAATAAATTTACTTTTAACAACTTCTCTCTCTCTAGGGGAAGGGCAGCTGCCTCTCCCTCCCCTTCCTTGGCGACGCCCTTGGATGCCAACTCTGCTGCAGACTCTTCAGTGAGCGTCTAATTTGAATTTCAATGCATTTTACATGGATATTGCACAAAAAAATTAGGTACCGTCGCATTTTGTCGATATTTACAGTATTTTGTAAATAATTTATGGTTTTACATAGAGGCTTAAGAAGGCGCATATGATGAAGTACTGAAGGGCGTCGATTCCCACAAAATGATAACCAAAAATTAACTTTTTTATTATGACAATCGTGTTTTTTATTATTAATTGTTAAACATTTGGAATGATAATGAAATTAAACCCTTAAGAAACTAGCAGAGAAAATTACCCGCGGGCAATAGCCGCCTTCGCTATGCCGGCTTGAGGAGACAGATGTGCATCGTCCGTTGACGGAGCACACTCCTCTGGATATTTATATGGTCAATAAGTGATAACTTTGGGTGCATAAAATCTCACAATTTTATTAATGATCTCCAGTGAAAAAGCCTTCTGAAGCCTTATTTTTATTTTCTTCAAACTATAATTTAAAATATTAATCTACGTTATTATTAATATTACCAAACAATACTTAATTAACTTACTTAAGTAATTTCAAAATGCATTAGTTGAAATTAGTGGTTAAAAATCAGCAGTACCTTAAATAATGTAAAAAAAATGGCAAACTAAGATGTTTGTGTACAGATTTCTGATTCAATTTCCACACTCTGCCTACCCCTCTTGTCAGAGCTATATACACTCAGAATTGAAAAAAAAAAAACAATTTTTTCCTATTATAGCTCGGCATGTGACAACACTCCGCCTGATGTAAAGCTAGAGTGCGGTCCATGAATGGAAACAATTGAGAAATCTCTACGGGCAGCAGTCGCCTCCACTATGCCGGCTTTAAGAGACGAGCATGTACCACGCATTTTGAACACAGCGCCCACATACAATTTGTATGCCGCGAAATATATATGTCGGAACGGTCATGAATACGGACTCTAATTTGAACGATTACGGAAACTAACTTGGAACAAAGTGAATACGTGGTCATGAGTACAAGCACTAACTGAATATGAAACAAAAGCGTCGTTACGCTTTGACAGAATCTCTGAAAAACACGTCACGCGGCGAACACGTTGCGACTTGTTTTGTCCAGAGGAACTGTCGTGTTTCAGCATATTTGCTTAGTTATCGCCCACAAATGGAAGATAGAAGCCTTGGACCGTTCTGTCATATATGTACATATAAAATAGATAAATACATAAAGTATATTTTTTATATTATAATCAGAATTAAACGCTAAATCGGGCGGTTAAGTTATGTTTTGTTGCTTCCTTCGTCTCTCACAAGCTATCAGACAAAGATCGCACGATAAAAATCTACAACATAACCCCTCCAAAGCAATTTTGCATTAAAATTGCATAACCAGTGCCCATAACTAATTTAAAACTTAATTATTTACAAAATCGATGTAAGCCATTTTTCTTTGGAGTTATAACTTTTTCTCGTCTTTTTAAATCTTAATATTTATGACTATACGCGCTAGGTACACTTCCTAATTCATAGATCAATTGTCGGTGAATTCAGAAGTCGTCCATTATACTTAAATCAGGCACCAAACGGCAAGTTACTATTATTTCTGATTAAATATTATGTCCTAGAAAATAGTATTTTATATTAGTTAATTTATCCAAAAATATATTTAAAATATGGAAATACAAGCCATATTTACCATTATGTATATGATTTGTCAAAGGCAAAACAATTTAAAAAATAAAAATTTCTTGGGTCATTCCGCATAAAGCTAGTCTTATATTAGATAAATAAGTTAAAACAAAATTATCATTTTTTTAGAACTAATAATAATATACAAAAAAAAATGTATTAAAAATATTAAACAACAAAAAAATTAGACATTTAAAAAAAAATACTAAAATAATATTTACAACACTTAAAAAATAATAATAACTTGAGTAACTTATTTTTATTCCAAATGTACAGGCTGTCCCAAAATTTAAACAATGCAACTTAAATGAAAAATATTTTCCTCAGATTAATTTGCCCCTTTACTTATTAATCCTCTCTTAAAATGTTGGGACACCCTACATATAATATTTGCAAAACAATTTTCAATTTAATTTAAGCAGTGACCATGATTACAAAAGTATTCTAGGTAAATATTTTATCAATTTAATTTAAATTTAACTTCAACAATATTTGATTTATGTTAATTTTTGTGTATAAAGCGCCTCATTTAGTCGTCAAACTTGAATGAATCTGAAATTACGAATTTATTTTTATTATTTAATTTTTTTTCTTCCGCACATGCGGAGTGCGTGATATACTTGAGACTAGTGCCGAAACAAAAAAAAAACTAGTACAGAGAAATGTCTGTAGACAGCAAGTGTTTCCGCTCTCCCAGCATAAGGGAAACGAATATGCACGGTCAAAATTGACAATATACGTAAAAACATAAAAAGAAAAATGGCGCCCATAAGCATGTTTTCAATTTATCTATATAATCCGCCACTTGTCTTTCTTTCTATTTCGAACCATCCTGTACATATTAATGTATTACCTGAGTAAAATGAAATGTCCCAAATCAGAGTGCAAACTTCGATTCCTGCTCATCTTTCTTGATCTGTCTGTGCCGTGGTGTCGGATGATCACCGCTCGCATTCGGTAATGTTTCAGCAGCCGCCGCTCTCTCGGCGAGAAACTTGTCAAAATCACTGCTGGTCACGCTGTCTTGACCTGCGGCCGCTTCATTCGCTGCCTGAAATTTTTTTTTTTAATCTATAACATTAATATCTAATATTTGTGCAAGCTTGAGAAAAGTCGCCTCCGCTATGCTGGTCCAATGAGGCGAGTGCACGCCGTCCTAGGCAAACGACTAACGTGTTTGAAAGTGAAGAACATGACAATCTTCATTCTCGATTCTAATTACGTAAAAGTCCCCAATGACACCAAAAATGTGAACAACATATACCATTACAATAGAAAAATAAACCAATAAAAAAAGTGCAAATGAAAATATGTAAAATGAACCAAAAAAAAATCAACACAAAAACCCACCTTCTCTTGATTTAACCAAGCTGCAATCTCATCAATTTCCCGCTCATCGATTCCGGTCGGCTGTCAAATAAATATGTTAAATAAAATAAGCAAAAACAAAAATCACCACACAAAAATAAAATTTTTTTTTTTTAAATACCTTTTGCCATATTCAAATGAAGTCGTTATTAATAAATTATGATAAAAATTCACACACAGCCCAAATTTCAAATTAACTAGTTACTTAATTAACTATTAACAAATTAGGAAATTGTTGTTGTAATCAAAACACTTACCGGAGCCTGTGTAGGTCTGCTACTGGCCGCTGCTGCCAAACCGGAATTACTCTGCTCCTCCATATTGTCAGCATAACTGCTACCGCTGTAACGTGAATAAACATATAACTAATAAATGCTCGACAAAGCCGTCCCCTACACTATGCCGGCTTGAGGAAAACGAGCGTGTAAAACTAGGCGAATAACCATTATCAGTGTGCCTAGTACTCTCATCGCTGTGCAAAGTAGACTAAGCTAGACAAAACGCGCAGTCTAATTTTCGACATGTTCAAGAATCAAGACTGCGCAGTTTTGAACTGTATAATTTTACTTGAGAGATTGGGGATAATTTTCTTTATTTTTGCGATACCTAATCTTTTTGTTCAGGAATCAATTTTTTTTTTAAATTTTAAAATTTTTAGAATTTACACGATGCAACGCGTATGCAGTAAATGTAAACCTAACCGTTAAAGTCATCATAAACGTGGTGCAATTGGACCTAAATGATACAATTATAAAAACTTACTCAGTTTTAGAAGTTTCATAAGTAACATTGCGCGATTGTGCAAACATATCGAATTCATCCTTTGAACTGCCACCGGGCGATTTGCTCGGTTGTGAATCTTTCACACCTGAAATAATATAATAAGAAATTAAGAAACAGTATACTTATATTTATTTTTCTGTCGTTCCAATAATTGTGGTACGGGCTCTTGGAGACTTGAATTATTTTCCTAAACTTGTGTTTCTTCGAGTGTTAATGTATAATAATGGTGGATTATTAACCATTAAGTGTTTGTGAATGTGCGTGAGTGAGGGCAAACAATTCAAAAGAAGGGAGTTTCAGTAAAGATTCTACCACTTTACTGGAACAATTTTTGACATGATTGAGACTTGACCTGACTGTTTGGTGTGATGAATGAATGACTCGTGATGCACAATTTTATTAACTTGATGCAAAAATATTTACTTTGACACTGGCAAATTGTTATAATGCCATATAAAAAAAATAATTGTGGAATGATATTCCCAGTCACGACTTTCCTTCTCCCTACCACCTGAAATGGGATCGTTCAAGCGCAACAACAATGTCTGTTCACATCTCACAAAGTCGTAATAAGGGACGTGACTGTTGTCCACCCTTTCTATGATAAAAAACTTAACGTTACTCTAGTTTAACATCAAGCAGAGTGCAGCACTATTAAAGAGCGGTAGGCAGACTGATGATGATTATTTGTCCTGTGTGCTATCTAAGGGTAGTACCACCACTTTCGAATGTAACACCCGTGAAGTAACCTTGTCGCGTTTCGAGAATAGTTTGAAAGTAGCCAGGTATAACGAGAAGAGTGTACACTGTCAATCTAGATGCCCGCACAGGTTTCTCTGTAGTAGCAGTTGTTTCCATTCATGTACCGCACTCTAGCTTTACATCAAGCGGAGTGTTGTCACATGCCGAGCTACAATAAAATTTAAAAAATAAATAAAAAGAATATGAAATACTTGTTCAGTTCGTGTTCATATACGCATTTCAGACATTTGCTGGGTCATACAGACTTATCTGTGCTGCCCTGTCCTACGCGAAGTAGTTCTCTGTATACTTACTCAGTTTGGCAATATCGGGAATGTCATCGCTCAAATCAATAAGTGCATCGTCATCAACCTTCTTATCTGAAAGAAACATTATAAAATTCATTGTTGTTATTAATTTA
Source organism: Tinea pellionella (assembly GCA_948150575.1). Classification (NCBI taxonomy): domain Eukaryota; kingdom Metazoa; phylum Arthropoda; class Insecta; order Lepidoptera; family Tineidae; genus Tinea; species Tinea pellionella. The sequence continues at coordinate 6,258,906 of OX411256.1, forward strand.
AAACTACACAAATATACGGCCGTGGTCTAGCAGTCGAGTACAGATTTCACGATCGATGAGACCCATGTTCAAACCTCGCTAATTCTGACCAGTACCGATGTAACTATGTTATTACTAGCTTAGTACAGGGATTAAAAAGAAAATCTTACTAGCATCAGCAGCCGTGGGCACTCCCATAGCTTCACCCAATATGGCGGAAGGAGCCGCCGTCGCACCTGATACACCTCTGTAACGAATTCACACAATAATTAAAACAAAATAGGTAACAAACAGTCGAATTTATTCTAATACATGGTCTCCTCAGTCTCCTGACACAAGTAAAAGAAAACATTTTTTTTAGGAATTTCTAAATAAATAAAAAAAAAGATTGGTAAATAGAACTTCATACCATATACCACTTTTTTTTGCTCGAGTATGTCGATGATTTTTAGTTCATTTTGTATGAAATTAAAACTACATTCCTCAACCAACAAGTTTTAATTTTTTTTTCACCCGGGTTATTGAGTAATTAGACTTCTTCTGATGCAATATTTAAGGTTACTATTATAATCTAATAGCTTGATAAACGATACTGATTGGTAAACGATGTGTTGATATAATTAAAATTAATTAATACCATACCTATTCTTGAGGAACCTCGCATGTCTCAATAGTAGATTGTTAAGATGGTCATTAGTGCTCAATAGCTCATTGGTTAAGGGTGCGTCAGCCGCGAGACGAGCCACTAGCTCAGCGACACGAGTTTGCATCGCACGGACTGTGTCAGCCAACTCCTGCACAAATAGTATTATGAGAAAAAGAGTCCGTATAGATTCTGATCTGTATCGATAGATGTAGAATGAGGTTCATAATCGGAAACACGCAAAAGTCATCTCCACTATGCCGGCTTTTCGGATCTACTTCCAAACTGACCATAAATGTGACAAATTTAATTCACGGGTGTTACATTCGAAAGTGGTGGTACTACTCCAGGACGGTAGACTGGGTTTATAATCATCATCAGTCTGCCTACCATTCCTAAATAATACAGCCCTACTGCGTTTGCACATCACTATAGCTGCCATTATGAGGGGATGACATCATCATAGCCGCCGGCGCATTGAGATAAGACGAGATAATAAAGAGTGTTTGGCGCGCTTTTGCCCGGGAAAGTTGAGGTGTTTTTTATCCCTTTCCTTTATTAGTTTTGTGGTTATTATTATGTAAAATTTGTGTTATTTTGCGTAATTTTATGCTGCGCATGTGAGTAATTGTGGAAACATTAAAATTCACTCTATATGATGCAACGGAAGCAGTTTTTTTTTGTGGTTATCCCACGCCGTGAAAACGCGCATATTGTAACGTGAATTGCCGCCAAATACTCCAAGAAAGCGTCAAATTGTAAAACACCATTGCAATTTGATGCAAAAACATCAAGAATGTACTACTCAACATTGGCAGAATTGCCGTTGTTATGACATCCGAGGTCATTTAACAAAAGAAGAAGAGGAATAGATAATAAAAACTAGACAAGTCATGCTCACATGTATATAAAACAAACTAGTTTTTGTGGCGCGCTTCGCGAACGCAGAAAATTTTTTTTGGGTAGTTTTTGAAAAAAAAATTTTTTTGAAAAAACAAATTATGGGTTTCGAAATTAGAGGGCATTTGCTACAGCTTTTGTTTCGGCACATGTGCCCTATTGCGTTCCGTTTCCGAGATATCGCCACCACTTCCGGTCCAGAGTCCACTTCCGGTCAAAGTCGAGGTTTTCCTGGGGTCGCAGGAGCGCCCTCTATACGTATCAAAAAGAATCATCTCTCTAACCCCCTGGCAAGTGTAATTGCTGTCAGTGAGTCAGTCAGTCAGTGAGTGGTAGTCGAGTTTTATACAGGGTGTCCCGTAAGTAGTGGTGTCAACGGTATTTTAGAGATAGAGGCGTTCAATATCTACAATATAATTTGGTGATTTTTTTTATACCTTCTGGTTTAAAAGTTATGACATTTTTAAAGAATTATCATTTTTTCCCCTGTTTTATCACAAAACAATGTTTTACGGGACACCTGTATAATATGACTAATAGTTTAGGGCTTTTAACAATACATACATTGAGTAGTTCAATATCACTATCATGGTGTGCTTCCGGAGGTTGTGCTGTCATCTCGTTGAGCATATCATTCATTACAGTCATATTGCCTTCGACAACTGACAAATCACCACGCAGCTTGTTGGTCTGGCACGGCGACAACATTACCTACAATTAATTAAGGGTGTATCAGGCAACGTGTAAAAAAATTAAGGTAAATATTAAGTGAGGGTTGAACACCCTTCAAAAAATAAATTTACTAAATAAAAGTTATCGTGTATGGTATTATCACAAAAACAAAAGGTTTATAAATTTTCCGGCCGACGTGGACCGCCGTCGCAGGTGTGCCGACACACGGTTTGTCGGCGCGAGATCAAAGGCGAGGCGGCGAAGGTTGTCAGCGTTGATCAAAGGCAAGGTCATTTGGTTGATGCACCGCCCGACGACACAACGATTACGCGTTCGTGTAGTAAATTATGTATGTTTCTACAAGGAAAAAGTAGACATTTGGATAAAAAAAAGTATTTATTTTTTTCAATTAATTTCTGCTCAGAATCACTTACTGAGTCATCTCTTGAAATTTTTTACACATTGTCCGATACAGCCTGTATAGTATGTTTGTGTGCATAGTATGAAATGATTAGTTTAACGTGTGACAATGTTGGTAAAACTGCTTAATTAGACTGTATTTGTATGACAATGTTGCGATAACTGCATAAAATTTGTATTAATTGTATTGTATCCATGGTGTGTGCGCGCGCATGATTTGGCATGCAAGCCAGCCTAAACTTTGACTGTATCCTACTTTGGCATGTATATGCTTGCATGCCGTTTTGTGCGTTTAATTTAATTAATAAATAAATTAATTAACACAAACTATTAATATCATTGGCAAGTCACAATAAACAATAAACTTACTAGGTTTATACACATCATGTAAGATAGAGTAATTTCATATTCCCTCCAAAATGACTTTGTAGTTTGGCAAACTTTTTTTATTGACAACACTCGGCCTAATATTAAGCTAGATTGTGATTCATGACTGGAAACAATTGCTACCAAAGTGAAATTCAGGCAACAGTAGGCTCCTCTATACCGGCTTGAACCATCCAGGTTAAAAGTGTACACTTCACTCATCATACAGGTGTTACACTTGGTGAGGAATGTGGTGGTAATTCTACAGGACAGCAACTGGGCCAATAACTACCATCAGTCTGACTACCACTTTTTAGGCTAATGAAGTTATTTTTGACTCAGCTGTTATTGCTATCAAAACAACTACTCCAAAGTCAACGGCTATTTAATTTGTTAATTGATTTTCAACTTTGTATCGATAGAAACGAAGTTCATAATGGTTTGATAATAAAAAAAGTGTGTGATCAGAGCATAATTACTGTAGAAGATCCTGTGGTTTCCTGTGCATGTCTGGCTGGTGATCCCACAACAGTCGGAGCGAGCTGTGGTGACACTGAGATTGGTTCCGGACCATCAGGTACACTCTGTAGGTATAAAGTTTTAGTTATACAATAAGCTATTGCCACCAACCCCGCAATAGGGAACCCTTTCCTGCGTCCAACTGCGCGTGAAAAATTACGCCATTAAAACTATGAACACATTAAAGGTTTTGCTCGAATTAACGTTAATGTGCAATGCCAATAGTATCGAATTTATATAATAACGCGTTAGTTTCGCCACATTACCGTAACACGTTAATTATTGCACTAATTAGCGCATTATAGGGATAAAATAGCTATCAGCCGATGGCCGGGGGGGGGGGGGGGGGGGGGGGGCTTTTGACTGTACAATAAATAAAACTTGTAAATAAGGGATCTGTAACTGCTCCTCCCTGCCACCCCTTGGCGAGGCCCTTGATCACCCCACTGTATGTTAACCTCGATAAATTCTTTAAAAAATTACAACATGTACTTTGGTCATACAGTGCTTGTGATACAAGAAGCTTAGTACAGGCTTTAAAAACAAATCTCTTACCCTCTGCGGTGTAAATATAGGTGCCAACGCATCTAAGTCCGTCATCGGGAACTCGACACCTTTAGTTTTCAATTCATTGTAAATTTGTACAACACCCTGCAAATTGAAACGAATTAAATTGCTTTTAGCACAATTTAGTAACATGAAGGCATCAATATCAATTTATAAAACTTTTTTTTAATAAGCATCATAAATGATGTCCATTATTGGCTAAGAAGTAGATAGGTAACCTATACAGCAAATGTTATCAGATTGTTAAACTGAAAATTGAAGAGAAACAAAAGATTGTGCTATTAAACATTGTGGTAGCAGTTGTTTCCGTTCATGAACTGCACTCTAGCTTAACATCAGGAATTCCAGTGCGGACCGGATCTGGAAAAGCAGGGACATAAATGCAATTCAATTTTACAGGAGAGTAAAAAAACTATTTGCTGTTGTATAAAACATATAATTAAAAAGGGTGTAAGTGACATATTGGGAGAATGAAGAATATATACTTTACCAGGGATTAGGATTTACTAATTCCAACCCTAAATTTTTTTTTTTTTTTTTTTTTTTTTATTGTAGCTCGACATGTGACAGCACTCCGCCTGATGTAAAGCTAGAGTGCGGTCCATGAATGGAAACAACTGCTACCACAGAGAAATCTCTACGGGCTGCAGTCGCCTCCACTATGCCGGCTTGAGGAGACGAGCATGTACCATCTAGATTGACAGTGCACACTCCTCTCTTATACCTGGCTACTTTCAAACTATCCCCGAAACGCGACAAGGTTTTAACCCCTAAGTGCAGTTACGTCATTGTTCTTCCGGAACGGCGATATGCCAATATAAAAAAAATGTTGTAGAACAGTTGCATTTTTAATGGCCATAATTACCTGTAAATCTGGTTGATTATTAAAAGCATCAGCCCAGCACTGAATAAGGCTTAACACTTTCTCTTGTACAGCTGTAGGTGGATCATTCTTTGGACCAATCAATTTTACCTGCAAAATTAATAAAATTCAGATATTAATTATTTAATTAAAATTTCAGCTGAAGGGCCCTAGATTACAGGAAGCAGGAACGCCATAGAAGGTTGTATCACAATTTAGAGGAATAGTAGAATCCGTAGGAAAAAGGTGTGACAATTGTATTGTACTGTTGCATGTACTGAATATTATACATTTTGGAATATTTTAATTTAAACATCAATTTGACGTCTAAAGATAATTTAATTGAAACATATCATGTTACTTTTGTTTTCAGAATTAAGTAGTAATTAATATCTTATCTAATGATTAATTCTAAGGGTATTTTATATCAACAGTGACAAATACTAAGAGACTTTGGCTTACTGTTATTAAATTTCATCTATGGTTTTAGTAGGTCTAAGAATTAAATATATGTATATACACATTTATTGTAAAAATTATTAAAAAATAGGCAGTTTATAAGTTAGATTATTTTTTTCTGTTTAAGGTATGATGGGATTGAGATTGTTTTTTTTTTTATCATTGTAGCTCGGCATGTGACAACACTCCACCTGATGTAAAGCTAGAGTGGAGTCCATGAATGGAAACAACTGTTACTACAGTTAAATCTCTACAGGCAGCAGTTGAAAATAAAGTATTTCAAAAAAATACTAATTCTATTTACAATATATTGATACTAAAAATAAACTATAATGTTTATTTAAAAATCAATTGGAATTTTAGGTATAAACAAGAAGATAAGAAAAACAATTTAAATATCTTACCAATTCCGATATAAATTCCTTGTTACACACAAGTATATGAAACTGTTTTCCACAATTTTTAACACAAGATTCAAGTAAAGTTAACGTGTACATGACAATTTTATAATTCTTTCCAGCACTCTGTGTTAATCTCTTTCTGATAGCCTTTGCAGCATCTTTTGGACCATCAACACTACTGTTTATTATATCACATATTTCCATATTAAGACCCCAGTTCTCCGATGGGAGAGTGGCTTCTGTGGCTAACTCTGAAAGTATAGATTATAATTATGTTTTATACTTTAGAATATTTATATATGTTGTTAAGCACTTATTTTAATTCCAATAGTCGTCTTATTTAGTAATGGTAAAAGTACTTAGAAAGGAAAATAGTCTGGAAAAGATAAAAGCTAATATTAGCGAGACGTCTCAATGAACGAGTAATAAACAGTGCGCAACAAAAAGAAATTAGTGTTAGTCACGAGACTATGATGAAATACAAAATAAGACATATGTAATGTGCTTATAAAAGAAACCACTTACCTATTTTCTGACCCACAATAGTGGACAATGGATTTCCTACGCCAAAAAACGACATTTTGCTGGTTTAGAAGAAATATTTATCAAAATGATTTCGCTGATTTCCCTTGTCATTCGTCGCAAAAAACATCTGTCAAAAGTTTTTTTAAATTGCTGTTGTTATTGTTTATAAAGGCAAAGGAATCATTACCTATGCAGCCTATTTGCCCACGCAGTTTTTTTTTCACCAATTATTTTTAGTAAAGTGGTAGACATATCATTTAAAAATCGTATTGTAATAATATATATCAATAATTATAGTTCTCTAAAATTTGTTTTACACAACTATTACTATTTTTCACAAATCACAGACTCGTTTAGTAGTAAAACATAATAAATAAAACTAATTTATTTGAAATAACTTGCATAGTTTATTTTTATTTAAAAGTAATTATTATGTGCGACGATTATTGCATGTTGAGTCTCGAGTACAATTCAACAACATTAGGATCACCTAGATCACGTTCGCATATGAAATACATTGGAATCGAGCAATTATAATCATTAAGACGTCCATTCAATTTCAGACAGCCGCAATGTTCGCCACCTTTTGCATTGTCCGGTTGGCCATTGTCCCAAGACATGTAGCCAACTTCATTTAGAGCTTGTCCTATAACAATAAAACAACTTAATTTTTATTTTATTTTAATAATTTTACTTCGATTTAAAAAGATCTTTATTTAACTGACGAGAACATAAAAATAGTCGCTTTCGTGAGCGAAACTTTTTTTAAAAATATATATATGGCATTTAACAATTTGCCAGTGTCAAAGTTAGGGAAAGGGATCGCGATATTAGATAGGAATATATTTAGGAATGGATAGTGGATACATAAATACATATAAATATAGAAAATACAAATAAAAAGAGAGAGCGAAACGTTTATGAGTAGACAAATAAAAAAAACAAATAACTAAATAAAATATTATTAGGATTTTTTTAATAATTAATTGTTAGATGAACTCACCATGTATGGTCAAATATTCCCCCTCTTTAAATAAATCGTGAAAACCAACGGAAATGCATTCATGTGTAATAATCTTCTTTTCTGCTAACATTTTTTCAAGATCCTTTGCCTCTTTTTCGTTATTAATTATTACCAAGTATGATAATTCGGCATGACATGTAGCGTACGCATCAAACCATGTTTTGCGTGTAGTATGGATCTTGTAACAACGAGTTTTGTCTCCATTCAATTCGTACCCTGGATTTTAAATTAAATATACAGGCTACGGTTAAGGTAGTTCCCCATACTGCCCCGCTAAAAGTTTCTACCCTGTATACATATTTAAATATATTATTATTCTATTCTAAAGTGTGGTAGGCAGACCGATTATTGGTCCAGTCCTGGGGTAGTACAAGTTCAAGGGTAAAACCCGTGAAGTGACCTAATCACGTTTTGGGATTAGCTAGAAGTAGGTAACGCAGTATAGCGAGATGCTGCACATCCTTCTAAAACCAACATAGCGGAGGCGACTATGTGGTAGTAGTTAACTGATTTCTCACCCATGTCGTAAGTTTCACAAGCGGGATTTGTAGTCAATCTTGATATTTCCTTTTTACATATAAATGGAAATCTACTTGAACAACCAATATCATTAAGATTCCCACTTCGTGTTAACATAAGACAATCTTCATTATTGGAAGCATCGTTTGGTTCACCTGGAGACCAACTTGAATACAATTTTTCTACATCGACACCTGTTTAAATTATAAAAAAAATATTTATTTATAAAAGTTGGACTCAAGGGCGTCGCCAAGGGGGGGCAGGGAGGGGCAGTTGAACCCCCTCCGCCCCTAAAGAATCTAAAAAAGTTGTCAAATGTAAAGCAACCAAAGTCCTAAGCCTAAGTTGTCAACCACTATAATATTAAAATCTGGTAATTTCAAAAACAAAATACACCTATTCAAATTCAAACTCCCAAATTATTTATATTCAATTTTTCTAATAAATAACTTATTTACAAGTTTACAAGCTCGTGTAGCTTTACACGTTAGACTCTGCACCGTTGTTATTACAATCGCCGTTGATGTAAGGCTCGTACAAGTAAAAAGCTTCATGTGCTCTAGATTTTACCTACAATTCATACTTTTCTCATCCTTCATATCAACTTTCTACATTTTTAGGCTCACCTGATACCTAATAGTTTGGTAACAAAACAATATTCTATAATTCTCAATATTTTTTTAGTTTTAATTATATCAACACATCATTTACCAATCAATAGATAGTGTTTAATTACATAAAAAAACAGATATAAACAATTATTAGGGTATTTAAAATAATAATAACCTCAAATAATACATCAGAAGATATCTAATTACTCAATAATCCGGGTGAAAAAAATTAAAACTGATTGGATAAGGAAGTAGATTTATTTTTCTTCAAAATTAATTAAAATTCATCGACAAACTCGAGAAAAAATTTGTGGACCCATTTTTCTTAGGCGAATGGGCATTCTTCTTTAAGTATTAAAGCTAAACAGTCGTAACAACACGCCGTTGTTGCGCTCCTGCGGGTAGACCAAGATAAAAAAAAGTAGGTAGATTAGCATTGTATTTACCTCCTAAACTAACATAGACACCCTCAGCGAATAGATCATGAGCTCCGACCCATAACCCATTAGTGTCATTATCCAGTCGCTGTGTCAAGAATGAGGTAAGCAGCTCCGCTTCACTAGTCGTCAGGGGAAATGCAAGTTCAGAGCTCTCCATAAAACACGTTGCCATAGCATTGTTCCAGGTTGTAGGAATCCTATGAAGCTTGAAGAAACCTTCTTGACGACTCACGAATTCATAGTCTTTTCGGAAGAATGGTTCGAGTGCTGAAATATAACCTGGATAATGAGAGGCATACTCGGTTCGTGAAGCAGGAATAGAGGAGGTAGGTTGCGATCGTTTTTATAAAAAAAATCTAAAGTAAAACTCACTAGGTAACTTTGTACTTAAGAACTTTACAATTATATGCCGTACCTTCTTGCTAAACCAGATAATTATTTTTATCTGATTCTTTAGCTAAGGGCTGGTATTTCATTTACCAAATAAAAAGAATAAATTAAACTGGGATTATTTATTGTTGTATTTTGATAACATGTTTTATTAGTATTATTAATGTATTTACACTTCAAAATAAGCAGAGGATATTTGCTAATTTACTTACCTATTTAATAATAATAAAATATTTTATTGCACTTTATACAATATAAAAATTGTAAAAGGCGAACTTAATGCCTTAAGGCATTTTCTACCAGTTAACCTTTGGGAGATGTTTATACATTTTAAAGTACTTAATTTTTATACATTCATGGGCGGACTAAGGCCTAGGTTGCCTAGGCACGTGCCTAGGGCCCGTAATTTTTGGGGCCCGATAATTAGGTTTTTACGAAACGCAAAGTATGTGTATCATGACTGAAAAATAGGCTCTGAATTACAATGTTGCCTAGGGCCCGCTTTAGTCTTAGTCCGCCACTGTATACATTATAAACTAGTATACCAATTACGCATATTACAGGGAATAATAATTGCTCATATGTCTATTTAGAAAACGTGTCCCGAGTTAAAAAATAAAATGACGAGTTTCCGTTGTGTTTCGCGGTAACTATTTTTTTTGTCCTGACGCATAGTCGCATATCACATAATATGCATAGTTAAGCCTCGCGTCCACTAGAGGCGTATCGAAAGAATTTTTTACTGCGTGAGTTCTTTGTAGACAAATTACACCTTATTGTCATAAGGTAAATCACAAATTCGCTTGTGAATTTTTGCGACTAGTGGACGCCAGGTAATACAACCAGTGGCCTAACTTATTAATAATTAAAATTGTTGGATTTTACCGTAGAATTCAATTAAAATGTAATTATTAGATTATGATGAATTTTGAACAGAAAAACTTTACGCGCCAATACCACGTTGCGCTGTGTCAACGCTCTGAGTTCCGAGTATGAGATTTACGAAGTCACGGAGTAAAGTGAAATTTCTCCACCAATCAGATAATGTTATAATGACTGCGGAGTATAAAAAATTTCAAATGAAGCGATCGTATTGGTATGATATCTACACGCGCCGTTCTAGCTTCACGGGACCGCGTCATTTCTTTGTTATATCTTTATATCGATAGCCCTTCCAATTAACGGGTTAAAGTCTCATATTATTGTTTTTCAGCACAATTAATATTAGTAATTGCAACCTCTAGTTTGCAGTTGACACGACTTGTATAAGTTTTTTTTTAATTACCGCTGCTATATCTATTTTTTTAAGCATATTTCCGACTTCAACCGTCACATTAAAACAATAACTAGGTAGTACATGATTGTGAAATATGATTTTTTTTACTTATTATATTATAATAACAACGTAATTAATTTTTAAATTAAAAGACAAAGAACTTTTAATATATTTTATTGCAATTGCAAATAAAAAGTAAAAAAGTACTTACGGCTCTGCAGTGATAGGGAAAATGTGTTTATTAATAACAAAGAAACGATAACCTCTCGGCAACCCATCTTGTCCGGTCGAAGCCGCATCTCTGACTAAATAACGCTTAAAGGAACATAGTAGGCTCTACATTATTATATCTTATACATATACGTACACATATATATATTTCTTTTATATCGACATCAATAAAAATTGAAATTTTCCTTGTAATTTCATTTTTTAAACATCTTCCTTGAAGTAAATATTTAAGGAAACGTATCGCCATAAAGGCAAATAATGCTGAAATCGTAGAACATTTTGTGTGCTGCAATTTTGCTATCAAATAAGCGTCTATAAACTACGGAATTATGCAGACTAAAGTTACTTCAAATCGTCTATTTAAATGCTTCGTTTTGTTTTTTTTTTAAATTGTAGCTCGGAATGTGACAACACTTCGCCTGATATAAAGCTAGATTGCGGTCCATGAATGGAAATAACTGCTACTACAGAGATATCTCCATGGGTAGCGGTCGCCTCCACTATGCCAGCTTAAGGAGACGAGCATGTACCATCTAGATTGCACTGTCAACTCACTCCTCTCTCTTACCTGGCTGCTTTCAAACTATTCCCGAAACGCGACAAGGTACTACCCCAGGACGACAGACGGGACAAATAATATATATATATATATATATATATATATAGGCAAATATAGGCACTGAGCGACCAAAATACATATAACAATGTATGGTACCGGTCAGAATTAGCGAGGTTCGAACACGGGTTGTTCGAATCGATCGTCAGTTCACGCATCTTACCGCTAGACCACAGCTGCTCACGTTTACGTAAGTACTACATAAAAAAGGTACTCTATTTATTTATTGTATGTCTATTTATATGAAGAGTCGTTGAACGATATATCGTCCGTGGATAACTGGATACTGGATATACTGGATAATACATAACAACCATTGAAATGTAAAGACCGCCAAATCGGTCCGACACGCGACGACATGTCGGGTGTAGTAAACGACCTCAACTTGTTTGCATCTTAGCAACAATTATTGACATTAATCAATAATAATATTTCAAAGCGACTTGAAAAATTGATTTGTTTTGCCAATTAATTATAATTAGAGATAATTATTAATTGAATAATGAATAATATAGTAATACATCCGTCTGTAGAGCCGGGAGTAATTGACAATGCAATGCTTGAACGATGTGTTTTGGAACAAGGTTTGTGATTAATATACATTCATCTGATATAAAAAAACCGTAGACCGCTTCAAACGATTTGTCAATGTTGCCAAATACTAACTGACAGAGAACCTAAACGTGGCTGTGGCCATCTTTTCTCTCGCGTCACATGGGGAGCGTTATTGCACATCTAGTTGTATATATCAATGCCTCTGACTATCTCCAAACTGGGAGCTGATTACGAACCGAGCTCACGGTGAGTAATAGCTGACTTCTTTCGAGCTTGCCTTGTAATGTAATTGGATGAGACACCGTCAACAGGGAACAAAAGGAAACGTCCACCGCTCGGTTCGTAATCGTGCCTGATCCCTTGATTGAAAGTTTGACGACATAATCACTCTGCCTACCACTGTTTAATATCTCGCCTCTCTTTTATATCTGACACTAAACGCGATATCTATTGTCGGGAAATTAGGATGAGAAAAAAAAACACTTATAATTTTTTTTATTATTTGTACACAAAACAGAGAAAAGTACAATTAAACTTAGACTATTATCTACATTTTACGATTCATTCAGTACCCTTCCAAAAACAATGTGTACCAGCATGCTTAAAATTACCTGTTTACTTAAAACAACCCACCACCAAAATGAATAGCAGATATTTATTTTTCATTTTATTTTCCTATATAAAAGCATTTCCAGTACACTTGCGCAGCAACTACTGTTAGGTAGACAGATAATTTGCTCGACCGAACGAGGCAAAAAAACAAAAGCTTTAGACCATTGAATTAGAAAGCCGTCTCGTTCAGTTGTGTAATAAACTATATGTAGGTACTTGCATATTATTATTAGTAATGTTACAGGGCCAAAGGAAGAGGCAGGAAGACTCTTCGCTGAAGAAGGAGTACATCTAGACGAGCTCACTGTAGTTAGATTAGAATTCCAGAACATACTAAGAATAGATCACCTTTGGATGTTGAAATCTTTAACAAAATTGACATTAGCGCATAATTTGATAGAAACAATTGAAAATTTAAACGAGTTAACAGGTCTTAACGAATTGGATTTATCTTTCAATAAAATTACTAAAATTGAGAATTTAGAATGTTTAATAAATATTGAAATATTGACGTTGTTTAATAATAAAATAAGGAAATTGGAAAATTTGGATGCCTTGGAAAAGTTACTCGTTTTTAGTATTGGTGATAATTTAATTGAGGACTATAAAGAGGTTAATAGAGAATACTAGATTTTGTACACTTATTTGCATTCTTATTGTTATTAATATTATAAATATTATATCCAGGCAATCTATTTACGAAGATTTCGTAAACTACGCTCTCTAAGTTTCAAAGGAAATCCATGTTGTGATGACCCCATGACTTATGCCTTTCTGAAGTCGGCTCTACCACGAGTTACCTATTTAGATTACAAAACCATAGATGAAGAGGAGAGAGAAAATAGTGCTATCTATTTCAGGTAGGAAGAACATGATTAATTTCTAATATAGATAGCTTCTGAAGAAAAAAATATTTCTAAACAAAATAAACGCGATATTAAACTTATTTTTGTTAAGATTAGCTTCTCGTCGTGCTTACGAGCAGCGGCTGTTTGCCTGAAAGAGCCATATCCAAATGTGCAGCCAAAGTAAAATAAAGTATTTTTGACATGTTATAGAGGTCTCCTAAGAAAATTAGACGACGCAGATGAAAAAACAGAAAAGGAAAGACTTGCGAAAGAAGAATATGATGCTAAAGTAGAGTTTTACGCGTTGTCATTTGTAGAATATCTCAGTGGTCCAGAGTTATTGGAAACTATGTTTGAGAAAGATCCAGATGGTTCACTATTGATTAAGTTCGGTGGAGAATTGCTTGCTCATTATGAACAGTAAGGAATTAAGGATTTTGATTTATATACAAGATCATTTTTTTTATTGACAACACTCCGCTTGATGTAATTTTAGAGTGCGGTTCACGAACAGAATCAAGTGCTACCATAGAGAAATATCTGGCAGAAGTCGCCTTCGCTATGCTGGCTTTAGGAGACGAGTGTACTCCATCCAAATTGACAGTGACAGTGTACCACTTTTTTATTTTAGTCTATATCATAACATAAGTACTGAGCGACCAAAGTACATACTTATAATAGTTACATTGGTACCGGACACAATTTAGCGATATTTGAACACGGGTCACTACGATCGTGAGTTTACGCGTTCTACCGCTATACCACGGCGGCTAATAATCATAAGGTACTTAAGTTAAACGATTTCTTATAGATACAAAGCAGAATATGTTGAAACAATGGAGAATTTGGTTGAATTCGCACAAATAGCTTATACTAATCGACAAAATGAAATTAAATTGTTTAAAGATCTTGTTGATACCGCCCTCGAAGATAGCGTTGTGAAGAGTAAGGAGTAAGTATACTCATGTTTAAGATAATCTATATTTTTGAGATTTTTTTGAAATAAAAAAAAACTATATTAATCAGGTAACGTTATAACAGTGGAGGCAACTGTTGTCACAAATAAAATTAATATTTGCGAGTAGTTGTTGCCTCCGCTATGCCGACTTGATGAGACGAAGGCGACTGGGTCATTAACGGGTTAATTACTTTTCTGCCTACCCCTCTTGAAATAATATATGTTTTTATAGAGTTGTACAGGAATTTACTGTAAAGAAAAAGCCTCTTATATCAGATTTATCAGCGTTAGTAGCAAAGGTAACAAATAAAGAGGAAACATTTGAAAATATAGAATCGGAACTTTTGGATTTGGGTGAAATGTTTAATGACATTTTGTATGATTTATGGAAAAAATTAATGACTATTGAAATGAATTTGTATGAACAGTGTGAGGTAAGTCTGAAGTTAGATATAGGTATAGTTTGCTATGAATATAGCAGCGATGCTTTTACTCAGCGGAAGTGACTGGAAGGCAGTGCCAGATTAGCCACGTAGCAATAGTAGCAAATGCTACGGGCCCCGCGCTCCAACGCCTGTCTGACCGTAATATAAAAATATTAATTTAAATAGGAGCGTTAAATGCCTTAAACGTGAAGCGCCTTAGGCTATGCTTCACTTCCACTTATTTAATACCCTAAACTTGAGAACCTAAAGCAAACCAAGGGCCCCTTGACAGAATTTGCTACAGGCCCCGCGCTAGCTTAATCTGGCACTGCTGGAAGGTAATCGCAATTAAACGCTACACGAAAATTTATTCTAAAATACATAAAACAGTAAGGTTTGAAATAAATAGGTAGTTACATAAAATGCCCCAAACCAGGCATGCCCTAAACATAGAAATCTTATGTACTGAAAAGTAATCGTTATTTTAAGGAAACCAGAGTACAATTTTCAGTGAACATGACAGAAATGATAACAAAGCTTATGGAAGCAGCTAGAAATGCTTTCGGGGAATGGCGGGAAAGCGAAGGTGGATGGTCAATGAAACAATTTGAGATCCTTACGAAAAATTTAGGAAATAAAATTCTTCTGGGGGATGCACCACCTGAATTAATTGAAGTAGGTAACAATTTATTTGTAAGTATAAAAAGAAATCATTGAGTAATAAGACATGAACATCGGGACTGTTAAAAAAGAGAAGGCCTAGTGTGCATTTTACTTAACGCGTTCACTGCGTATATCACTTTCCGCTAGTCAAGACTTAGACGTGAGAATTAAAATCCATACTAGGGTTATTTTAAAAGGCGCGATTTTTAAGCTAAAATAGTTTCGATCTAAGATGTGCGACATGGGTTTTTCTGCGGCCATCTTGAGACGTTAGGTTATCTGTCTTGAATTATTTCCCTAAACTTGTGTTTCTTCGAGCGTTAATGTGTAATAATGGTAGATTATTAACCATTACGTGTTCGTTAACGTGCGTGAATGTGGGCAAACAATTTAAAAAAGGGAACCTGTGTTTCCATTTTCCTTCCAAAACTCCGTAGGAAGTTTCAGTAAAGATTCTACCATTTTACTGGAGCAATTTTTGACTTGACTGAGACTTGACCTGACTGTTTAGTGTGATGAATGAATGAACTCGTGATGCACAATAATATTAACTTGATGCAAAAATATGTACTTTGATACTGGCAAATTGTTATACGCCATATAAAACAAAGAAAAAAGTGCGATATGAAATAGGTAATATTTATTTAATATTTGAAAAAAAAAAAAACAGGCAATGTCAGATCGGGATGTATTAATTAACTCGGTAGCTCAATCAACTGATAATCATATGAGATTTATAGATGGTAGAGAAGATTTGCTTATGACAAGAGCTAATAAATGGAAAGATGATTTGGTTCAAGGAACTAATGAGTAAGTTTTTTGTTTTTGTTTTAAGCAAGCAGCTTTGGTAGACAGGTTATTAATTATTCCTAGTGTGGACTTTACTTAGAGGACTACGTAAAGCGTTAAGTGCTTGAGTGGAAACAACTGCTATGGAGAAAATATATCTGGCAGCAGTAGTCGGCTTGGGGAGACGAATATGCACTATCCATCGACAGGGCACACTCCTCTCGTTATACTCGGCTACATCCAAACGGGTCCCGAAACGCGATTAAACACGCCACTTAAAATGAATATGTGGAATATGGTTTTTTTTAATTTCCAGCAATGAAATAAAACGAAATCGTGATAGAATATTAGAAATAAATTATTACATTGACAATCAGAGAGGCGAGTGGGCCGACATTCAGATGAACTTTGCTGAAGCACCAGATCCGGAAGCCGCTGCTATATTAGCTGACGACGATTAATATATTTTTTTATATGACAATGTTTTATTATTATTTTGGTCGTACATCGTTCAGGTTTGTGACTCGCTTAACTAGATGTAATTGCTTGTCTGGCGGTCATTAAGCCCCAGCATCTTCAAGTCGGACTAACAACTTTAGCTTCTTCGGCTAAGAGAGCTTTTCATGTTCAGCTCCTGAAGCTAGGTATAGCGTGAGGAACATCCACTGTCAACCTGGATGGTGTACATCCATTTCCCTAAGTCGGCATAGCGGTAGTTTAATTTTGCTTCGGCAAGCCCACAGCAAGATTGTCAGATAAGTCGTGGGTGTAATAACTCAAATACTTCCAAAAGAATGCAGTCTGTGGCAACCTTTTTTCACCGCAACATAAAAAGAGATTGTTACAATGACAATTTGAATTGTCAATTGTTCTACAAGAAAATACATTTTACTTTGAACACAACCACATCGTATTATTTTCATTATTTTACCAAATTTTATTTTAATTAATAATCACTCATGTCAAGCGGGTGAGACACACCCAAAAGTCTTAGGGACACATTGTTGTACATAAATAAAAATTATTTTTTGTAATTAACAACCTTTATTAATCTCATAATATATTTAAACAATTCAGAAAAAGGTATATAAAATTATATTTAGGACAATAAAACATTTTTAAATACCAAATAAAACAAAAGAATCACTGTTTCTTTTCCTTCAGCATATTAATATAGAATTCTAGACCTTGTTGCACTTTAGGTTGCGTTATAACTTGTAGAAATACTTGAAGATCTTTATCCCTATTTTTAGCTAACTTATTAACTATATCACCCCGGAAAACTTCTTTTGTCATTGCCCGAGCTAACGGTGGTATCATTTCAAATTTTGACATAAATCCTTCACATTTTTTGATCGCATCTGCTTTGTCTGATGCTACCTCGTCTATTAGGCCAATCTATAATTTAGAAAAAAAAAATGTTTAAATCTAAATTGAAAAAAAAAAACTACATAAAATATTTCTTAATGAATACTGATAAATAATATGCATTCAAATTGGTACTGTTATTGATGGGAATTGAATCAATACCCTTCTAGTTTCATGTCAAAAATTTTTTTTTAGGTATAAATGAAAAAATGTAAAAGCGATTACTATCCTACATGCATACTAGATGTATTTCTTGGGTATTCCTTGGGGGAATCACAAATCAAAATGATAGCCATATTGTCTTAGTTTGCCATCAATAGCAAACAAATCCCACCAGTTATTTTGACATCTGCATTTAAATGAAGCGATCCTATTGGTGCAGAGATGTCGTGTTCATCAGCTATCAACTTTTTTACTTATCTATTATTTTCTTTATACCCATACTGAACTACTGATGTATCTTTGTTCACTCAGTGCCTTATAAACAAACCACTACATTCATAAAAAAAATATCAACAGTTTATACCTTCAAAGCCTCATCAACAGAAAACATTCTACCAGTAGTGAGTGCCAACTCTGCTTCACGAGTAGAAATAGTATTACGCATTGTGTCTTGAAACCAGAATGGTGCGACGATCCCTAATGCAGTCTCGTTAAGACCTATTTTGAATTTGCCAGACACCATCGCTCTGTATTCACAGGACATCGCCAAAAGGCAACCTCCTGCTGGAGAATGACCCTGGAATCAAAATATTATTAAGAGATATGTTATGCTAAATTTACTTTACGGGCATAACGGCTTCTGAACTTTTATCAATTTTGATGATTGGCATCTTATTTAATTATGGAGAAAATAATGAATGCTCGAGATTTTTTATTATTAATTAATTTGGCGTCTAGATGTTTATTGCCAATTAATTAAAAATAAAAGAAAAATATTTTTAATTTTAGGAACAATATTTTCTTTTCTATAATAAATTTTACGAAAAAAAAAAAAATGAAAATCGATAGATATTAAAGTTGAAAAATGTTATGGCTTTTGTATGATTTGAAGCTAGAAAAATTTTACAGTAAAACTAAATAATGTTCAAACCTAAGGCATTAACTGTGTTGGAAAAATCAATGTGCCTGCCAGTATTAGCTTGGTACACTTAAAAAAATATCATATAAAATAATATCCAAATTCCATACATTAATAGCAGCAGCAGTAGGAAATGGAGATGAAAAAAGTTTAATCCAAACATCTTGAAGTGTTCTCCAAAATTGTTCCACTCTCTTTGAGTCTGGTTTATACATCTCCATAATATCTAGACCAGCGGAAAATACTGTTGGGGATGCCTGCAATGAAAATTATTGATTCCATATTACCTTTTGTTTTTAAAATTTTATTTTAGCATGTCATACGACCACACTGCGCCTGATGTTAAGATAGAGTGCAGTTTATGAACGGAAACAACTGCTACTACAGAAAAATTTAAGTGAAAAGTCACCTCTCTGATGTTACACTTGGAAGTGGTGGTAACCATCACCAGTCTGCCTACCATTCTTTATTCCTGTATTATATTTATGATCTTTTTCTTTACTACACAATAATATAAAAATATCAAAACAATGCATTGGAATAGCTAGCATGGCATATAGTTCGTTTGAACTTACAGAGGTCAATATCATTCCTCTAGCTTTATTCTTTTTTAAATCATCCAGTGCAGTATTCATTGCTTGCAAAAGTTCTAAATTAAGACTGTTGACGGGCAGTCTCTGCATCGTGACTGTTGCCACTTCATCATCATTTGTCTTCACATCTACCAGCGGTCCTGATCGAGCTGACATTGTGCGGCTATATGGTAACACTCTTTTTGCATTTTGAACAATTTGCCGCAAAGGAAACATTCTGCAAAAAAATATATGAAGATAGGAAACGGTAGTAAAAGCTTTGAAATTATGTTTATTTTAAACGAAGATGTGCAAGATAGAATTTAGTTATTTATGAAACTTATGTTTATGAAACTAAAACTTACTTAACAATTGAACTTTGTACTGTTTAAGTATCCAATGCTGCACTATTATGCGTGCGTATTCAGTGATAAACATAAAAATTGGATAAACAGCTATTATAAACTAAACTATGAATTAACAGAGTCCAAAGTTTACGAAAGAAAGTTTCTGAAGAAGGACGAGAATACCTCTAACAGAAACAAAACATTTAAAACACAGATTTAAAATAGGCGTCTTATAATTAATGTAATAAAAAATAAAAGATTTTTTAAAAAATATTTATTTGATTACAAATTTGTTAAAAGTTATTTTCAATTTTTTAAAAGTTATTTTCATATTTATTATCCTTTTAATATTATATTTCAATGTAAAATTATATCATTATTAATTACATTGTTGTTGTTGTAATTACATAGGTACAAATAGGGAAAACTAAAACGCGAGAAAAGTCAGTTTGACATAAAATATTTTGATACTAAACTATAAAATGCGATTATAAAAATGGGTCTCATTTGTATATTAATAAAAAAGAAAGAACTGTACTTTTTAAATTAAACACGAACTATCTATATTTTTCTGTTGAACTTGACACTGACAGCCGATGGTGTCTTAACTCTTGATTCTGGCGGAGGATATTTTTCAATATGTAATTTTAGAAAAACGCTTGGTGTGTTTTAGTTGTTACGCTGTGTTTATTTGTTGAATTTAAAAAACGATTAAAATGTCTTTAGAACAAACAGCTTGTGACGGTATGTTATTTAAAACATAAATTTTCGAAATATGAAATCGCAATCTGATACTTAATATTTATCTCAAATTTTAGATTTAAAAGCATTCGAACGCCGATTAACTGAGGTTATAGCTTGTCTGCAACCAGCTACGATGAGATGGCGTAGTAAGTATATAAAATAAGTTGCAATAGCGAAGAAAATTCCTAAATTCACTAATAGAGTGATATTGTTTATTTTAGTTCTACTAGTGGTGATATCAATTTGTACAGCGATTGCTGCTTGGCATTGGCTTTCGGATCCTCTTACTCCAGTTGTTTCTCTCACTCAATCATTGTGGAATCATCCATTCTTTGCTTTCACATCAACATTTCTTGGTAAGAAAATATTTTTGTTTAATAATATTATATTTAACAAGTGCTATAATAACACGTTTTTAATTTTTTAGTAATGTTATTCATAATGGGTGTACATAGGAAGGTAATAGCCCCAAGTATTGTAACAGCAAGGACCAGATCAGTATTAAATGACTTCAATATGTCTTGCGATGATACTGGTAAACTAATATTAAAACCAAGACCTGCTAACACATAGTATTAATTCAAGACAAATGAACTGAAAAAAAAAAACAAATGATTTTGTAAATATTGATTAAGAATAAAATTGAGTTATTTTATTTCATTAGTTTTACTTTTTTATTAGCCCTGACTTTGCAGCCATGCCAATGCCAACGTGTGTACATGCGATTTCCAAATAACTAAAGGAGAATGCCCATTCACCTAAGAGAAATGGGCCCACAATTTTTTTTTTCGAGTTGATTTTTAGTTAATTTTGTAAAAAATAAATCTACTTCCTTATAACCAATTTGTTTCTATTTTTTTACCCGGGTAATTGAGTAATTAGATGTTTTCTGATGCAGTATTTGAGGTTATTATTATTTTAAATGCTTTAATAATTGAAGATATCTATTTTTTATGTAATTAAACATTGTCGATTGGTTGGTAAATGATGTGTTGTATAGTTAAAACTAATTAATAAAAAAAATAAGATATATTTTAGAATATTGTTTTGTTACCAAACTATTAGGTATCAAGTGGGCCCAAAAATGGGCATTCTCTTTTTATACACAAGAATATTTGGGTATTTGCTATGTATTTGGGTATCTGATATCTTATTTTGATGTAGGTAATAAATAAAACAAATTTCTCCAAGGGACTATCATGTTTTATTAATAACTTTGGTGTATTGATAAACTATAAATAAAAATTATCTAAGTAAATATAGAAACTAGGAAATAACAGACAATATTTTGACTAATTAAAGAAAAACCTATATTGTTCATATATATTTGGCTACTATAAATATAATATATACAACTTTCATATCAAAGCACAATTTTTAATTTAAATTTTATAATTCATAAGCATCTAGCGTTTTTTATTGCTAATTTTTTTTTACCATGTTTTAAAACAATGTTTAGACTCGTCTGAGTATTTATTTCTTAACATGGAATATATTAATAATAGTTCTATACCACTATGATGAAGGCCCAAATATTTAAACCATAGAAACCTGAATCAAGAGTATCTAGAGGCGAGATAAAACATTACTCTCCTGTCCATAGCATAGCAACCTTTGGCTTTCGAAAAGTTTATTTCAAGCATTTTTTTATATTAAGTCCAACAAATAAAGAATTTTAATTTGAAGCATATTTTATTGGCAACACTACAGCGCAATTCCCTAGAGAGATATTTTGTTGGGTGTACTATTAAAAAATAGTATTAAAATATTTAAAGATAAGTTAAAACTTGTTAATTATATTAGACAATTATTCTTTTCACTATTTCTTAACATTACATTACATTTTTGTTTTTTTTTTCTAACCATGCAGATATCCGCAGCGTTGGTAATTTTTTTTAATCTCTACACAAAACATGAAGTGCTCTACCACGCGACATTGGCAGTAGTTCCCTCTCGACGTTTGTAGGGAGATTGCCATGCAACCCAAATAAGAAGAAGAAGAACATTACATTAACAAAGTGCCTCACTGACAATTCAAATGTGGTGTTGCCAACGAAATTTGCTCGAAGCCAATCTATTCGAAAGTCGAAAGTTGGCAGAGATGCCTCGGCAGATACTCGCATTAATCGCAGCAAAATATAATTGATATCTGCAGTTAATGAACCTGACTGTACGCAAAGGCGTAACTTTAAGACTATGTTATGAAATTTAAGATTCTGTTCATCATTGTAAAATAGAATATTATGTTAATTAAAATTATTATACAAATTAATAAGTTTATAACATCAATTCCTTAAGATTTTAGTATGACAAATAAAAGTTTACGATTACGTCTGCAAACAATACTTATGTCATTTCCCTCCCAAAGTCGCGATAAGACCGCGAACGAGTGACAAAAATTTGTTTTTAAAAAACTGTATTTTATTTAATCATACAAATTCTTATTCAACCATAGATAATTTATAGACATAGAGAATGTATGTACTTAGCAATAGCCTTACAAAATTGACCACTCTCTAGAAAGAGACAAAGCGACGGCCAACCTGTCTCTTCTCTCTCTTAAAGGTTTATTAAGTGGTTGGCTTGTAGATATCAGTCAATATTATTTTGATCCTAATGGTGAAGAGCATTCACTTTACGCCGTGATAGCGTAAATGTGAACTCATACTCATGCCTCTAGCTACAACGGCTTTGCTTGGATAGTCCATCCTCTATAGGTGCAGTCGGCAATTGGTGGACGATAAAAAACTGAACCGCCAAAATTTTTCTTTGTTAAAAGTTTTCATAAGAGTCGAGACACGACCCAAAATTGCTCCCCGACCACTGCTGTCAGATAAACATAATTAAAAACAATAATTATCATGAAAACAGTAATTAACTTAATAAATAATTAAATTATTTTTAATAACATAATTATGCAACAAGAAACTAGTGTAAAAGTGTGATGTTTAAATACATTATCGTGCGTTTTGTGCTATACTCTAATAACATGAGTAAATAAGATAATAAACTCGCTTAATAAAACACTTTAGTTCACGAGTTATCAAAATAACATTCTATTAGCTTCGAGATATACAGCTAACGTTTTATTATTATTATAAGTTCTATTTATTACTAACAGCGATAATAATAGAGTTGATTGGACAAGAAAAGTGGTCACAATTGAACTCAGTTAAGAATAGTTATTTGTTTTTTATAAGTATCTCTATATTAAGAAATGTCCATAGCAGTTGCCTCCGCTATGCTGGCTTTATGAGACGACTGTGCACCATCCAGTTACGACTGTGCATACTGCTTTCGTTACTTAATATATAGTTATAAGTAACATTTTCTTTTTGTAAAATTAATTCGGAAATTTAATTTATAAGTTATTGTTTATATATTTATAAAATGCTATCGTAATTATATTTAATTATTGTTAGATGCCTAAACTAAAAAAAGAGTGGTAGGCAGACTGATGATGGGTATTAGCCCAGTTTGCCTGTCCCGCTATAGTCAGACCTAGACGTGTTTCTGAATCAAACGGGTATATAACGAGAGGAGTCTTAAATTATCGATAGACGGTGAGGATTTGTCTCCTCAACCCGGCAAAGCGGAGGCGAGTATTCAAAATTTTTTTGGAATGAAAATACCAACATTTTGAGATCAATATTGACAATAATATTGTTATAAAAATTGTAAAAAAAACCCGCTCTTTTTGTGCGACAATAAAAAAATGGATGGCAAAATGTTATGTCGTTGAGTATTATTTTAAATTTGAGGCATTAAATTTGAGCTTAGGTACACTGCGATAACGCTTGCAATCCGCTAATTTTCTCTCTTGAGAAAATTAAGACCAGCAATTATGACTTCTACTGTTTTTTAAAGTAGATAGAAGACTAAAGAAAATATCGTTTAAAACGAATTTAAAAAAAATATAAAAAGAGAAAAAATCCAATCCTACGGTGCATATGGCGGTAAAAAAAACCAGTTTGCCTCTAATTCACTATTTTCTACACTTTTAAAAATTTGTTATTATAGTTCTCATTTTTTATCTTTATCCTACAAAATAATTTAGTTATATAGCAATTAGCAGTACATTAGTTATCGAGGAAAATAATAGATAAAAAAGTCTATTATTAACAAGAGAACACTGTAACAATTATAAAATAATTCGTATAATAATATCAAATCCACCAGAAATACGTTAGTTTCTTTAATAAACAATATGTAATAACAATAAACTGCCTGCCTACACCGTTTTATATTTTTAATAACTAAATATTTATATAAACCGCTAATTATGACCGGTTTTTTAAAGTTTTTGTTTGTCTAAATAATTGAAACTTTTTTCTAAATTGGCTTATAATTAAGTTGGCTTAAAGTTAAGGAAAACGGGCCTAATAAAACCAAATTCCAGTTCTTTTAATAATCGTTATAAGACTGTCGTTGTAACGATAGCCTCTATTGTGAATTGGTAGACTGTGCCACAGGTTGGCAACACCACATCGGAACTGTCAGTGAGATACTTTGATGGTGTAATTAATATTAAGAAATACTGTAAAAAATACAAACAACAAGTTTTAATTTATCTTTAGACAATTATTTTTAATACTATTTGTTTATTATTACACCCAACGAAATATCTCTTTTGACAATCGTGCATTGGTGTTGCCAACTTTTGATCGTGCTCACCCCATTGGTTATTTTGACAATAACGAGGACTTTAAAGAATTGGAATTTAAAGGCTCTGTACCCCTATTTATAATAATATAAAAACAGTATAAAAATTAGCACTAAATAATGATAATTTTGCAGGCAGTGGTTTTTTAATAATGTTCAATTTAATAGGTAGTTTATACAATATAACGAAACTAAATTTAAAATTTAGTTTAAATAACAGTAAATATTTTAATATACTAATGATTTATAATAGGAAAAACCTTAGGTCCACTGTCACTATTTTGTATACAAATGTCTACTGAAGCGTAGCGTCATAGACGCGTACAATTAATATTAAAAAAAAAAAAACCCCTATGAAAGCATGACGAGACTCAGTATACCGTTTATCCCGGCTCCAGGCTCCCTGTCACCTCTGAGTCGCCTATTACTCGGACAGCTCGACGCTGCAATGAATCCAGGGCATCGAAGAATTACTTGGCAGAGCCGTCCCAAAGATGCGATGCTACTTTTACACTTTTTGTAATCAATCATACGCGTCTATGACGATACGCTTCGATGGGTTATTGCACTACGTGGATAAAGGCTCTTAGTTAACAACGACTAATTTAATTACCTATTTAATAATCATATTATTTATTTACATTATTAGCGTTTTTTTTTTAATTGGTTGGTCGCAAAAGTTTGTCTTATTAATTACAAATATTTATGCAAAATTAAAAATGAATTCTTGTATTATTTGTCTACCCTCGAAGAGGTAATTGTGATTGATAAAGCATAAATTTCAGTCTTAAGTGAAAAAAAAAGTTGTTACAATACAGCCTCTTTAATAATTTTTTAAAAATTTATAAGATAATGCAAAAAATACATTATATTTTTTTCATACGAGCTAATAAATATTTGTAATTAATATAGGAAAAATAATATATAATTCAGCTGAAAGGAAAATATTATTACAGGTGATTTTGTTGAAAACTAAAACTGCATTATTAGATTTAAAAAAAAAAATCCATTTTCCCAGCTACGAATCAAACCAGCTGATATTGAAAAATAAAACACATACTGTATTATTCATGTTTTAGTTTCATCAAAATCGGCCTCGAGACTCCTTTGAGCGTTTTTGGCTATCTCTTACAGTTTAGCATTTTGGCCATGCAAAGCCCACTTGAAAAATTCGTATTAAAATTTTCGTATATTATAGTCAACTGAAAAAATACACAATATATTCTGGTAACAAATGTAGAATAGCGTTACTTGAATATAAAAATATATATTTAGCAGTATTTTATCATTCAAAAATCATACATATTATATTCGAAGTAAAGTCGAGAATAGCGCGAACGATTTTTGTATGAAAAAAAGAAAAGCGATAATACTTTCAGTGTAAACATTACCTAAGTTTATAGTTATAAGGCTTATTATACATTGCGATGATTAACATACAATTATTGTGACCTAAAATTAGGCACATTACACACTTGTAGCCTTGCGCATGCGCGAGGGAGGGTACGTTCGGGGTCAGGATTCAAACTAACAATTAGTAAAACTTTTGCGATTAAACATGTATGGTGTTTATATTTTAATTAAAAAATAAATTACATACAAGAAAAGAAAGAAAGCGGGTTCGTATCTTGTCACGATACGGGTACCAATGTAACAAGTATTTATTATTGACAAATGTACCATTGAGTAAAAGTAATATTAAATACGGAAGTTTTGTTATCGCGATAACTGGTACATAGACAGGAAAAAAACAATATTAATTGTTAACTAAGCTATAACATAAAAACATCGCCGTATAATTTCTTCCTATTTGTTTAAAAAGAAAACGGTCAATGTATTTTGTGCGTTCCCACAGTAAGGTAAAACCGCACTTTAGCCTGTCCAGTGCGGTTTCCGCTTTACACAAAAAAACAATCAGCGTCAACCAACAAACATAGAGGAATCCCGACCTCATTTACTCATAACCTTTTTTTTTATAATTACTATGATAAAATATTCATTCATTCGTTTGTGTATTTATTAAAAAAAGTTCGATATTTTGATGTTTTTACGGAACGCCCATGAACTGCGTGAAATTAAAAAAAAAAGTGGCTGTATGGGTTTTTATACCTATGCCTTCCCATAATGGGGAACAGAAAAACATCCGAGAAAATAGAATAATACCGGAAGATCTTGTCGCAGTCTCACATGAAGTGGAGGGGTATTCCATCAGATGGGTAATGTGAATTTTATGTGAAAAATATTTTTATCATAGTAAATTAAAAGGTTAGAATTATTATTGTCACTCTCCACAGCAGCACGCAAGACTTGAATGCTGTCCTCACGCAGCCAGTAAAGTTTTTATATTCTTCGGCGTCGATTGATGGTTAAGATGCTTCGTCGTGTATCTTAAGGCGTTTAGAAGCGGTTCCGCTTTCGCTGGTGGCTGTTGTTGAAGGAATTTCACACAACCTTTCACGTCGACGGAGGAGGAACGGCAGAACGCACCAGATGGATGCACCCAATCATACAGTATTATAAGACCTACCATTACGCGAAGGACTAGGAGCGATGTCTCTTCCCTACTGAACTGGGCCACAAGTTTTCTGCAAATTAAAAAAAATAATTATAAGTATAATATTAATTCAGTCAAGGTTTTTGGTGGTCATGAATTATTTTCCTAAATATTTGTTAAAGGCCCTGTTGCACCAAACGCCCGTTAAAGTTACTTTAACTGCTACATTTTACGGTGACTTTAACGATTACGTTTACATTTACTCCACACGCGTCGCACCATCGTGTAAATCTATAACGTTATCGTTAAAAGGGCTGATGTAATGAGGAGTACATTCCCCAAAAAATAATAGAAAAACATATTTGGCTTCTTTTTATATATTTGACGTTAGCGACATTAGTTTAACGATTACTTAAATTTTGACCAGCCAAAATTCGCTGGTCACCTTTGAGTTAAAGTAAGCTTTAAAATTGACAGGTTTTTTTTTGAAGCAACCCAATTCTAATATTAGCCATTACATTAACGTAAAGGTAATGGTTAAATCATGTGGCGCAACTGGGCCTAAGTGTTCGTGAACAATCCAAAATAAGAGAATGTGAACAGAAAAGAAATAAGAAGCCCTGAGGTGGTATCATCATTCTGTGAAAATCCGTGAAACGCCTTAGCTAGTCGTGTTTCAGAATTAGCTTGGAACGGTTTAACAAGAGGAATGTGCCTTATCGATGGACATTTATCCCATCAAGTCGGCATAGAAGAGGCGACTGCAGTCTGCACACATTCTCTGTGGTGGCAGTTGTTTCCGCTCATGCACCGCACTCTAGCTTAACATCAGACGGAATGTAGTCAAAAATAAAGTTTTTAAAGATAGCAGAGGATCGAGTCAGATTCAGATAAGGTTCTTTTCTTTTTCTACTAAATAATAAGAATAAAATTAAAGAAAAGAGGCTCAAGATAAAATGGCTTACCAAGGGAAAACAAGGAAGTTATTTAAGATACTTAGTGAGATAATTAAAAAGCATGTCTTCCCGATTGCATTGTATGCATAAAATGACACACATTCCAGCTTATGTTAAAGCTATCAAAGGTGTCCTCTTTAAAATGTCGTAACTTTATAGTTTCAGTTGAACAAATATATTTTAGCCGTAAAGTTTAACTACACATAAAACATACAAGGAGTTTGTTGAGAATTATACCAATTTTAAAGCAGACTATCTATAGATATCCTGTGCTCTGGATTCGGGACAGCAGATCTATGGGCGGAACGCAAAACATTGAGCAAGACTGCTCCAGTTTCAATGATAAACAAAATGTGGAATACATTACAATGAACGCGATGAAAAGTTGTATACGCGGTTCCCTTTTAACAAACTTGTGAATTATTAATCTAAAAGAGAAAAACGGAATAACTAATAAGAAAAAAAGTTTAACCTAGCCGTTGCCCACAATTTAGGTATTTTTAGGCTTTTTCTTAAGGGTGGTAGGCAGACAGATGATGTTATCTCGGTAACACCTTGTCGAGTTTCGGGATCAGTTCAGAAATAGCCATGTATAACGAGAGAAATGTGCACCTTCAACTTGGATGGTCGATGGCGATGGCATAGCCGAGGCAACTGCTGCCTGTAAAATTTCTCCTGTTCCCATTGTTTGTAGCATTACGCGTTTAACGTTCCCATTGCCGTTCCATCTAGTGATTCAAAAAGCTCTAATTGTAGCCCAAAAATATATTTTCATATCGGATTGGTTGTTTTGAGAATGCAGAACAAACAAATATTAAATTGTATATACAATACAATACAATACAATTGTCACGCCTATTAAGGGCTAAAGTAGTTTCAGTGTTTGTAGGCTTTTCCTTCTTTCTCGAAACTGTTCACGAATTTTTGTTACCGTTCGAAGCTCGTAAATCGTGACATCACGCATTGTTTAAGGTTCCTACTACGTTTGCATTATTATTAATATTCCCGGATACGCGTAAGCCTCCATTTTTAAAGTTTGCGTTTGAGTACTTCCTACTTACTTTTAAAGTCTACAAGGTATAGTATGGATCTCTATACTATGGCGTAGTCGTAACTATTGTGAATTAGAAACAAACATATAACGAGAGTGTGCACTGTCAATTTAGGCGGTGCATACTCATCTCCTCAAGCCGGCATAGCGGAGGCGACTGCTGCCCGTAGAGATTTCTCTGTAGTAGCAGTTGTTTTCGCTCATGGACCGCATTATAGCTTTACATCAGGCGGAGTTTTCTTTTCATTTTTTCTAAATGTCTGTACTAAGTTACTTGTTTGTACCACAGGCACTAAGTGACTTAAGTAAATATAACATAGTTAAATTGGTACCGGTCAAAATTTAACGAGGTACGAACGCGGGTCTCATCAATCGTGAAGCTCGTCCTTACCGCTGGACCGCGGCCGCTCAAATTATTTCATAGATATGCCAATAAATCATATAAATATTTATTATTGTAACAGATTGCAATGAAATGCGATCTGAGTTCTGTAATAGAAACGCCCTTGTGGAATAATACAGTTCACGTCTGCGGAATATTAACCGATGTTATTGTAATTTATTGTATTGTATAGCCTAGGTTCTATTTAGTTAAGAAAATCCAGATTATTCGTGATTTACTTAAATAAAACCGTTATTAATTTTGCCTTCAAACATATTTTGATATTAACCCGAGAGTGAACCGACAACAAATTCCAGGAGAAGCGAGTTCTTATGAAAAAAAAACGAGGTTTAGGAAGCTAACTTCTTACTTTCAGTAATATATATAGAGAGACTTTGAAGGAGAGGTAGATGACTCATCTGATAAATCAATTGTTTTGTTACGTTTAGATTTATATAACTTTATTAGCTCTAAAGAATACTAATGATTCGCTTTATGAGATGAAGTAACTTCATGCCTGAAGTTAGTAATAAATAAAGAAAATTTTCCCTAGTGTTAAAACCAAATAAATCAAGCAAAATATATAATAGGCATTTCTGAATTCCGCACACAACATGGTCCTCACCATCCACAGTAATCTGTGACATATCTTAAGTACGCATAGCTCTATTTAGTCTGTGGTCTATGGTCATTATCATATTAATCAATAGTGCATTAAGTATATATGCGTAAATGATTTATATGACGTGTACTGATTGCCATATTTGCATAGAAAAATGAGCTAATTAACATTTCATCCGCCTTTGTTATTTACTAATTTTAATTGTCTCTGATAAGACAATAAGGTAACCAAAAGCAAACACTTGACTCATGCCGGTTTCGTCTCCATTTTAACAAAATTATTCTTGGCATGCGTTCAAGTCTTTAATAAAATATAAGGAGTTGGTCCTGATAAACCAACCAATTGCACTCGGCATTGGCGTAAAATTTCAGAGTCTTTTCTTTTCTTTCTTTTTGTTTTATATGGCAATATAACAATTTGCCAGTGTCAAAGTAAACACTTCTGCATCAAGTCAATAATACTGTGCATCACGAGTCATCATCACACCAAACAGTCAGGTCAAGTCTCAGTCAAGTCAAAAATTGTTCCAGTAAAGTGGTAGAATCTTTACTGAAACTTCCTACGGAGTTTTGGAGTTTTGTAAATGGAAACACAGGTTCTCTTCTTTTGAATTGTTTGCCCAGACTCACGCACGTTCACGAACACTTAATGGTTAATGACCCACCATTATAACACATGAACACTCGAAGAAACACAAGTTTAGGAAAATAATTCAAAACAGACTACCTGACGTCTCAAGATGGCCGCCAAAACTCAATTTCAGAGTCGTCCTTCAGAAAAACAATCTTCACATACATAATGATATTTGTAAAGACTATTTTTAAATACCTATACTTAACCAATAAAGTACATTGGCACAGGTCACAATTAAGCAAGATTTGAACACATGTCTCGTGGATCGTTAGTTTACGCACTCTAACGCCAGACTATACTATGACCGCTCTTATTTTATTTTATTATGATTTATTATAATAGAAATCATGACATCAGTCGTCCGGCACGTGACTACTCGCTGATGTTAAGCTTGAGCGAGGGTCTACTGCTAACACAGAGAAAATGTTTGTACCATCCAGATTGAGAGCACATTCCTCTCGTTATATCCGGCTATTTCACGGGTGACAATGTAATGAGCATCATCAGAATGTCTGCCACCTTTACAGTCAGGAGACAAACGTTATTAATTTTTTTAAAAATTATTAAGAGTTTTTTTGTTTTGTTTGGGACTTGCGCTCACACTTGTGGCGATGTTACTAAAAATAAATCCTTAATAACATAAAATTAAACAATACTTACGGATTTTCTAACATCCTCAAGCAGACTTTGGCCATAGTGCTGAGCGTCTCAGTAGTATTTTCAAGATCCTGCTGATTATCGTTGACAAATTGTGACGTGGCTTCAGATAAAACTTTTAACATCGGTGTAGCTTGGGCGTAGAATAAAGACATTCTGTTAGCAAGCTCTGCACTAATGTATGGCCCTTCGTCGGCCGGTAGTTCTGCATTTATAATACCGCCTCTCGATACACTTCTTCTGTAATAACTGAAGTCGTTTTGGATAGCTGGAGTCTTCATCTGTTGACGAAAACGTAATTTACTTGAGCGATGATAAAAAGTAATTTAAATCAAAGAATTTCAAATTCCGTAAGCACATTTATTATGGGCATTTTATGCTTATTAAGTATCATTATTATTATTGTTTGAAAAAAATGAAAAAGCATCTAAATGCTTAAAAACTTGTGTTGATCTACGGATCATTTCTGATCGTAAATAACAAAGTTATACCTAAAACTAAATAAGGTGTATACGAAAGTTTAGGCTGACTCAGAGCTGACTCATTCGAGGAACTAAGGTCGGATCCAAGGATAGCTTTCTACAATATATTTATTATTATCTTAGTTGATCTAATTTATTGTTGGTTTACTCAGGGAATACTGAAAATATAAATGAAATGAAATATAAAGAAATTCCATTTAATATTAAAACCTAAACGCACTCAGATAAAATATATTTTCCATTTAGCAAAAAAGATCGATACGAGTAGTAGTGATTTTTGATAATAAACTTTATTTCAACGTAAAAGTAAATAAATGCTACGTTCAAGGTTGCCCTAAATATTTTATGTTCTGAAATATAGAACAAGAAGTCCGTCGTAGACATTGCTGCAAAGATTTTACGAGTTTACAAAATAACTAGAGTTTTTCCGTAGTTTTTGCGCAAACACGTTTTAAAAAATTTATAAGATTATCGGCGGATTATATCGTTTAGTGGTTAGAACATCCGTGCGTATAGCAGAAGGCGTTAGGTTCAAATCCATCCTCGCCCTACACTGTTGTGTATTTTTTCTATTAAATTTTCATTATAATTTAATAATTTTAAAATATTTTATGCGACTTACTATTTATTGTGTTTATTTTGATTATTTTCACGATGCAAAGCTTTGCAGCCGTTACGGCGAGGCGCCGCGCATTGCGGTGAAGATAATCAAAATAAACTGAGTCATTTTATATTGGAAAGTATGAAAATGTACAGATAAAATAGGGTGAAGATTAAGGCCTTAATTCTCTACAAACAAAATTATAAATTTTAATATCAAGTTAATGATTATCAAAATATGTAAATATATATTATGGTTTTTAATAAGTAACAAGGGTCAGTAAACTCAGAAATTGCATATAATAATATCTTATCAAATGGTGTAATGTTGACGATTATTCTATTTCCGCTTTAATTGCTCTTTTACTACATGTCAAATGATGTGATAGTAATGCATCACATTATCATTTCCTTAGCACCTATTTGCAAAATTTTTATAATAGTGTAATTCTTTATAACTTAAGAAAATAAATGCAGTTTCTAGCTCTCCGATGTGTAAATCCCACTGGGAGCAAATATTTATTTAAAACCTAAAAATAAAAATTTAAAATTTATGGTGCCAATTCTGGTCCAAGTGGGGAGTCAGGCCCCACTTTCCATAACTCCCCAGGCCTTTTGCCCGGACTAGCCAAAATTAGACCTGCTGCGATACCAAAACCCAAATGTAACCCAACTCGTAGTGGGATTGGGTTGGTCATTCTGTTGCAATATCAACAAAGTTCACCAGTTACAAAATATTGTAAAATATTACGTAATAAATTAAAAAAGTATTAGTTTTTATTCGGGTACTCAAGATATAGATAAAACTAAACCAAATTCATATGACCATAAATGGTCACTATCCTTTGATAGAAAATAAAATATATTTTCGGATGTGTTTCGAATGTAACACCCGTGAAGCTTCCTTGTCGCGTTTCGGGAATAGTTTGAAAGTAGCCAGATATAAGAGAGGAGTGTGCACTGTCAATCTAGATGGTACATACTCGTCTCCTCAGGCCGGTATAGTGGAGGCGACTGCTACCCGCACAGGTTTCTCTGTAATAGCAGTTGTTTCCATTCATGGACCGCACTCTAGCTTTACATCAGGCGGAGTGTTGTCACATGTCGAGCTACAATAAAAAAAAAAAAAAAAAAAAAAAAAAAAAAAAAAAAAAAAAATATTTGTGTTTATATACCCAATATGTACTTTGTAAATAGCGTAGGTAGCGATGAGTTGCGAGTGCGACGACATCGCAAGGTTGGGGTCATACAGGGCAACGCTCACACGCCAACGAGATACTGATTTCATGTTTTCAATTAAAAGATATGGTAATATTATACATTTATTATCGTTTGTGTATATTCCCAACTGACGTAGGTAGAGGTACTAAACCAAACTGTGTTAAAGTCGTGTAATAAACATCGTAGGAAACGCCTACACTCCAGAACTCGTATTGTAAGTATCAACAGAGCAACAAGAGTACCTGACATTGTATTCGTACCGGAATCTAATTCTAGAGGCTTCGAGTTCGATCTGCACTCGAAATAGTAAAACGTGACATTAGCATTTAAGTTACTTTTTTAAAGATTTTTTACAAATTTTAATTTTTAGTAGGAGACTGATTATACATTTTAGCCTAACACCAGGCGGAGTATGATCGCATGCCGGGCTACTATAAACAAACGCAGAATGCGATAGTTATGTATAGTGCGAACCAAAGTTTATGGCGTCTCTGAAGTTAGGCATAAGTCGCAGCGCAGTGCACAAATTAAGATATCAGCGGGGCAAGATGAACTTGAGAAAGAAGGGCTCGCAGGTCATTTTTATATGATCTATTCATATTTAAAATTAAGTGTACCTGCGCGAAATAGCGTTCGTAGCTAACTTCCGACACGCCATAGAGTTTGACGCGGCCTATACCTTATGTCAATTTTTAAATCCGTACTAGTGGTACTGTTTATATGTATGTAGGTACTATACTCACTTTATATTCATCGAATTTTAGTACAAATTCGAGTATTTCTGCGAATTGTTTGACTAGCGCTTGTTGTTGCTCAAGATGCTGTGTGGGACTCATCGGACCACCAACCAGTGATCCCAATAGTCGTGGTACCACCTGAAACATATGTTACATTATATTTCATGAATTAAATCTTCAGTAAATCTCTCTTCTTCATAAATCTCTTGTCAGAGATTTACATCTGGAACTAGTTTTTTGTGGCGCGCCCCGCGAGAGCTGGGTTAGCTTTCTGGGTAGTTTTGACAAAAATCTTTTTTAAATCGATATTAGATGACATTTCCTATAACTTTTGTTCCCGAACTTTGACCATATCTCGTTCGGTTCCGGAGATATCGCGTTCCGGAACCAGACGCAATGGATTTTCGGAACATGTCGAGGTTTTCCGAGGTCACGGGGGCGCCCTCTATACGTATCAAAAACTTTATCTCTGTAACTCCCCGGCAAGTTCCCTATAATTAATGTTTGTTTTATCTATAATATACCCAAATAAAAAAACCACAGGGTATTCTCGTTCGGGTTTATTAAATGTGTTTCTGTATATAAATTCCGCTGCATTTGTCCCTGCCATGTGACGCCTGCGAATTACACGAGTATTGAAGTATAATATCTAGGGAAGGGTTGGATGAATGCTACCGTGTACCCAATCCTCCAGCACCGTGAAGGAACACTGGAGTTTTAGACCTCGTATTATCAGTAAGGAAGCCCGATATAACCCTGGCACCTTCCCTGAGGCACTAAGGAATCCGTAAAAGAATTTCTCCTCAAGACAATATTATTCTAATCGCAGAGGTAAAAAATTCCAAATGCAGCTATCCTATTGGTGAAGAAAGCTTACTTTACGCCGTGAAAGCGTAACTGTAAACTCATACTTGGCCTTTTTGTATAATCACATACGGAATAGGCCGAGGTGCTAAATGTAACAGCCAAACGTCAAATTCGACAGTTGACATTTAATATTTGCCGTTACCAATTTAAGTATAGTGAAAGACTTACGAAATTAGGAGATAGACAGGGTATAATTGTTTTCAAACAAAACGTAGCTAAACGAAAACTGAATGAGATAAAAGATTGGAGGACGCAGCAGCTGTACTGTCAGAATAAAAAATATATGATTTATTTAATGCGTGAATGTTTTACCAAATATACTATTATAGTTAAAAAAAGAACATGTTAAACATTATTTATTCAGAAGCTTTTTTTTGCTATCCATACGGACGTACGGATGCTGTATGGAATCAAAGAGTGGTAGGCAGACTAATGATTGTTATTAATCCAGTTTGCCTACCACCACTTTCGAACCCGTGAAGTGACTATGTTACGTTGCGGGATAAGTAGGCAGGTATAGCGAGAGGAGTGTGCGTTATCAATCATTCGTCTCAACGGCGTCATAGCGGAGGCGACTGCTGCATGTAGAAAATTATTTATGGTAGCTGTTGTTTCTGTTTATGGATCTCACTGCATCATAGTGTTCTTTGGCTAGTATGGATAGAAATACCTATCATATGAACAAGATATTGCCAAGTTGTACATCGGTATCTAACAAAAATTCACAATGTAAATAATTATAAAAAATCAGATAAGCGAGGCCGCGAAATTGTAAAATGAAAAATTGCAAACAGAAATATCAGACTTAGGTAACATAATTTGTAGGTCAATAACTTATAATTTTTAAACGTGAAACCGACACTAATCATGTACGTAACAATACATCAAGAACGGTAGGAAATACGGCAATTTCAGTGACCTTCGACTGCCTATTTGTTTCCTTTTGTCCAGTTCTATTTTTAATTTAAATTATTCCTATGTGATTAACTAGCCTAATTAATATACACTTCACTCTTCAACCGCTGCACCGATTTTTTTCAGAAGCAAATGAAGTGAACCTCCTAGTGGAGAGGAATCACTTTATGTCCAGCCCTGTCCAGACTTTTTTATTGTGGCTCGGCATATGACAACACTTCACCTGATGTAAAGCTAGAGCGCGGTCCATAAACAGAAACAACTGCAACTAGAGATAGCAATCGCCGGCTCAAGGAGACAATGTACACCATCCAGATTGACAGTGCACACGACTCTCGTTATACCAGGCTACTTCCAAACTATTCCCGAAGCGCGACAAGGATACTTCACGGGTTTTACATTCGAAAGTGGTGGTACTACCCCAGAAAGGCAGACTGGACTAATAACCATCACCAGTCTGTCTACAACTCTCGCTACAACTAACTTAGTAAGTATAAAGTTTTACACACATTATATTAAGGTGGTTGTGTCGAAAATTCCGGTCGAATAGAAACTATCCACGTACCTACGAATTCGCACAACACACAAGCCACAATATTACCTAGCCATGAGTTAAAACAATTGCTTAGTTACATACCCACGTTTTACTGCTTTCCTGTTTACGAAACGGGAAGTAAGACGAAGTAATTATTTTGATTATTTATGTACGTACAAATATATTTTGTTATGCAAAAGTATTTCGGTTTAAAGATTTTTAATTAATTTACTCACAAGAACATAAAAACATTCGCTTTCGTGAACAAAAAAGAAGACAATTTTATAAAAATAAAACTAAATAACAAAATAGATCCACTTCTCCAATTGGGTTGTCAACGCTTAAAGCAGGCCGACGTGCGACGCCAAGATTGGTCGACTGAACCAAGTCTGGACCACTCCTGATGCCAGCAGAGGGCGCCGGGAGAGTGCATTCTTAACTGGTTTAATGCCGATTTAGGTACATAACTATTATACACTTTTTTACTATAGACTATGTCTTATAAGCATATATTTTACACAATTCCTACGCCTTCCTTCAAAGTGTTGTATGAACTCTGATGTTATATCGAAGGGTTCTTTTCCATACCCAGGGTACCTTTTAAAGAGATAAAATACCTTCACGTTACATCCATGTTAATACAAAAAGCTTAAAATAAACGAATCTAGCGCAAAAATAATTTTCAGCAAACAAATAAACATTAAATTTTATGTATAGGTTGAATAAAATAATTTATAAATAGGTAAAATACATTTTATATTATTATTAAACATTATTTATTTAGACGGGGTGTCCCGTAAGTAGTGTTATCAACGGTATGTTACAGAAAAAGGGGTATTTTTTTTAAATTGTAGCTCGGCATGTGACAACACTCCGCATGATGTAAAGCTAGAGTGGGGGCAGCAGTCGCCTCCACTATGCCGGCTTGAGGAGACGAGCATGTACCATCTAGGTTGACAGTGCACACTCCTCTCGTTATACCTGGCTACTTTTAAACTATACCCGAAACGCGACTAGATCGCTTCAGGGGTGTTACATTCGGACGTGGTGGTACTACCCCAGGACTGCAGACTGGACAAATAACCATCATCAGTCTGCCTACCACTCTTTAATAGTGCCTATAGGCACTGAGCGACCAAAGTACATATAACAAAGTTACATTGGTACCGGTCTTTATACATTATACAATATAATTTGGTGTTATTTTTTTATACCTACTGATTTAATCACTATTTAATAGTGCGCATGGACGGTAAGTAGTGTACATAATATGTTTACTTATTAATAAACCTAAACGATTGTGTAAATGTAATGAGTTTCATTATTTTTAACTTTTTTATGATGATATTTATCATAAAAACACGGAAAAGTGAAGTAAGTAATAGTAGTTTTCCCGTATAGTTATTATAAATTTCACAGGAAGTCTTTTTGTGTGCCGTGTTTATGATGTATATTTATAACAAAGTAGTAAGTTGGTCAACAATAGACTCCAAGCGTGGGGCGAAATAGATGAATCATCTATTATGAATCAATTTTTGCCGAAAACAGTGTTTAATACGCGCAAAACCTGTTTTTATGATTTTTACTGTCACTGTTAGATAAATTATAATATAATCAAATGTATATTTAGAAAATAATATGATAATTGTCGAAAGGGTGGTAGGCAGACTGGTGATGGTTATTAGCCCAGCCTGCCCTCCTGGGGTAGTACCATCACTTTTGAATGTAACACCCGGGAAGCGATCCTCGCGTTTCGGGATAGTTCGAAAGTAGCCAGGTATAACGAGAGGAATGTGCATTGTTAATCTGGATGGTGCACATTCGCCAGCATAGCGGAGGTGACCCCTGCCTGTAAAAATTTATATGCAGTAGCAGTCGTTTCCGTCCGTTCATGCTCTAGCATCGTATCAGGCAGTGTTGTCATATGCTGAGCTCCAAATAAAAAAAATTAGACAATGTACGGTCGGTTTGTTGTAAGGAGACGGTCATGATATAGATGAGTCATCAATTAATTATGCTGCACCCTGTATTAGAAGTGAAACTACGGCTTCATTGAATCATTTCAACTCGTTGTCTAAGAGTTCCTTAAAACCCTCCAGATGTCCGAGATCAATTAGAAAAAAAAAACATGTTCTGGTATGTGTAGTATCTACACGTAAAACATACATGAAATTGGATTGCGGTTATTATCGACGCGAAGGAAACGAAATATGAATTTAGTTTTGAATTGGGGCGGCTATCTGGAGATATTAGGTTATCTGTCTCGAATTATTTCCCTAAACCTTTGTTTCTTCGAGTGTTAATGTGTAATAATGTTGAATTATTAACCATTAAGTGTTCGTAAACGTGCGTGAGTGTGGGCAAACAATTCATTTACAGAACGTGTGTTTTCATTTTTCCTCCAAAACTCTGTAGGAAATTTCAGTAAAAATTCTACCGCTTTACTCTTATTTTTAACTTTAACATTGGCAATTTGTTATAATGCCATATAAAACTGAAAAAAAAAAAACCACTGATTTTAGTGGACCGCACTCTAGCTTTACGTCAAGCGGAGTGTTGTCGTATGCCGAGCTACAATTAAAAAAATAACAAAATAAATTATTTTCCTTCATTAAAGAATTAGCACAATAAAGCTAAATATATTGAGGTAAATCGAAAATAAAAATAAATAAAATCGTGAAACCAATTTAGGTATTAATATGTTAAATTATGCATAGAATACTTTCCTAACAATATCTACCGGAAGCATAAAGGGTCAACAATGTTTAGGAGGGAAAGTTGTGAATAAATGTAATAAAAATTTGGGTCAAGGGTGGAATGAATATTTTTAGGCACTTCGGTATATTAGGGTTTCCACCTAACTTTTGTCATTGTGAATACTTGACTCTGATTTAATAAGCTAATACGATTTATTTGACAGTAACAACCCTTTTTTTTTACGTGGGGGGAAATCTTTTATAGATGCCTCGCCGTCTCGGGGAAAACGACGAGGTTATGTCGGACTCCCCGGTACTCTCCCAATACCGGGTATACACGACTAAAAACCCCACGGTGTCCCTCTCTACGTCATATGGTGAGGTCACGGGCACGCTTTCGCATTCATCCGCGACCCCACCGACGCTTGGCCGTTAGGCCCCACCTCATCGGGAAGAAACACCCTTCCAGCCAAGTAAATGAGCGGCAGTCCAACCCCGGGACTACCGCTCTTGGCTCGGGGCGAGGGAGATAGCGCTTGGTACCCCGCTATCGCCTCCGCCCACGCGATGAAGGGTGGTCTCTCACTCAGGTCTTCTCTGAAAGCAGAGTGTGACCCGAGGAGAGACCCCGCGTTGCTGGTTTTGGTTCGCGCCGGGGTACCTCAGGGAGGTATCCTGGGACCCTCTATCCACCACCTGAGGACGCGCCCGATGGGAGACCAGCAACTCCAACAGTGCCTCCCATACGACACTGTCACTCACGGTCAAAGGACCGCGAGCCAACGGTGACAGTAACAACCCTAGATTTGCCATATTTAGCTTCATTATCGCATGTAATCTAAATTGTTATTTCCGAAGTTTATTGAAATGATAAATTACCCCTGGTCACGTGAGACTGTTAATATGACATTTAGTAGTTAGGTATATCTAGTTAATAGATGTCCGCACGAATCTAAAGGCATAGTGGTACTATATTCAAATGCAACGCTCGTGATGTAGCCAGTCGGGGTATAATGAGGGAAGTGTCACCTGTCAATGGCTGCACATTCTTCTCTTAGCTGTCTACATAGCGGTGTCTACACACATGTCTGGCATAGCGGAGGCGACTGCTGCCTTATATTACACTCTTGTAGAAGTTGTTTCCGTTGGACCATACTCTAACTGAACATGTGGTCAGATGCCTTTTTTTATAGGAATAAATAGAATATGTTTTTATAAAAAAAATTGTATGCAGACATAAAAAGTCGAGTGTCCAATGTTTTTCTGTAAACGTAACATGCAACAATGTAATATATGCAGCACGAGGCAGTGTAATGAGGACAACGTCCCGCGTCGCATGCACCATTAATTTTTGGTTTCACATCGTTGAGACGTCAGTTTCTCTTGTCTATTGAACTACCTACCTAAGATCTTAGAAAGGTCCAGAAATATCGATTTTATCTACTGTTTTATTTAAAAAGTTTTTGGAATCGGCTTGAAAGCTGTTACTTGCTCTGATTGGACATGAGAGGCTGTCGTGTCAAGCTGACTCGTCTCAAATCCTCAAATAAATTGAAGCTTGTTTTTTTTTTATTGTAGCTCGGCATGTGACAACATTCCGCCTGATGTAAAGCTAGAGTGCGGTCCATGAATGGAAACAACTGCTATTACAGAGAAACCTGTGCGGGTAGCAGTCGCCTCCACTATGCCGGCTTGAGGAGACGAGCATGTACCATCTTAGATTGACAGTGCACACTCCTCTCGTTATACCTGACTACTTTCAAACTATTCCCGAAACGCGACAAAGTCACTTCACGGGTGTTACATTCGAAAGTGGTGGTACTACCCCAGGACGGCAGACTGGACAAATAACCATCATCAGTCTGCCTACTACTCTTTAATAGTACCTATAGGCATTGAGCGACCAAAGTATTTAACTGTGTAAAGTTATTTTTAGGCACCTAAATACGATTATGACTAAGCCAAGTAAAAAGTATCTTTTGTACCTACATGATCATACGAAATTCGTTTGTTTCTTTTAAAAGTAAATAAATAAAGCAAAACATTTAAATTAAATTAATTACACCTAAATAGGTAGGTAGATTAACAATTACTCGTATAATTGTTCCCATTTAAGTAGCACATTTTCCGTAAAGGATAATGACATCATAATATTATTAATAGAAACGACATGACTGTCCTCTCACTACACATTTGGTTACGCCGATTCGACGAATCTCCTCAATCAGGTCTCGAAATAATCACAAGTTTTCGTGAAGAGAATTTTGATTTTGTTTCATTGTATACTCCGCCTGATGTAAAGCTAGAGTGAACTGAGGCTAATAACCATCATCAGTCTGCCCTACTGCTCTTTAATAGTGTATATAAGCACTGGGCAGCCAAAGTATAGTTACATTGGCACCGTTCAGAATTTAGCGAGGTTCGAACATGGGTCTCATCTACCGGCCTGATGTTAAGGAACGCCGCGGTCTAAGATGTAACACGATCCACTAGCACTTTGGTGGCAATGAAGAAAACCCGGGGGGTTTTAATCGATAAACCATGCGTACGTGCAACAAAGGCCTCGTATGCGTGCCATCAAGAAAGCCCGACGTAACCCGTAAAGGATTTCCCTTCGTTAAAAAAAAGGATAAACCTATTTATCCTCGATTTGAAGTGATCCAAGTTATGTCGGAAAACAGGCCCCTCCAAAGCTGTATTCTAAAAGCCTAGTACCTCTACAGAACACTATCAAAGTTTACAGGAGTCATTGAGCTCGGAAATTAATAAATCATTCACGTGATACTAATTTTGCTACCACTGTGTAAATTTAGGTACTCATGTGAAGATTGGTATAGTTAATTAAAACTAATTTGCATAATAATTTGTTAAGTAAATATCTACCAGGATGTTTTTGATCTATGCTTTTTTGATAACTTAATTTTCATTATTGAGCATGCAAAAATGATCATAGTAGGTACCCTTGTATATTCCTCGCAGGTTCTTTTCCCAGCATCGTGTAACTGCATAAATATCTATACATTTGTGTCAGAGCGTCCGACCTCCGTGGTCCAGTGGTTAGACCGACCCAGCCTGTTAACCCGTTCCCTCACTCGTGTAGATACGAAATAACGTTATGAAAAACGAAAAATACATTCACAGAATCTAGATTTAATACAAGTCGTAACACCTCCTTTTTAATTAGTAATTTTTACGAATTTTGCGATTCATAAACAGATACAATTGCTACGACAGGAAAATGTCTGCTGGCAGCAGTCGCTTCCGCTATGCCGGCTTGGGGATACGAATATGCACCGACCGGGTTTTGACACGTTTTTTACCGACCGACCGACTAGGTCACTTCACGGACGTAACGAAGTATATAAAAAAAACATGAATGAATTTTACGTAAGGAGCATAACAATTGGATTAAAACAAAGAGACAGAAACGATAATAAACGATAGATAACATTATCTTTAACACTTAAAAGTTGATAGTGATTTGTATGATATCCGCAGTGTGTTGATATAATCACAAAATGACCCATATGTCCCATAAATTAGTTTAATATGTCACGATTGCTGACTTTAGTCTAGTCTCCTAGAGTTCTAGACTCCAGGCCAGGCATGACTAGCGTGACCATGCGTTCCGTTTCGAACGGGACTGTCCCTTTTTTGGGTACTTTATTGAAGTCACAATCGACGGTCGAGTTGTAAGTGGTGTAACATTGTAAATTTAGCTTCATTCAGAGAATGTAAGGTTCTAAAGAGGGCTACACACGTGCAGTTTTAATTGACAGTTAAACTGTACAGTTAAAACTGCACGTGTGTAGTCGCCTTTACAGTACATAAATTGTTGTCCTGTTTTGAGAAAAAAAATTGGTTACGTTAGGCAGTCCGCCAAATAAAAATGTGGAGCCCGAGCGAGAATTATCATTTAATTAATGGGTACAAAAATTATTGAGACGCATATTGCTGTTCCCTCATAGTTCACTATTATGCGTTATTTGGGATTCCAGTTCTTCATTTTCTAGTAACATTTACGTAAAAAACACCATACTA
Source organism: Tinea pellionella (assembly GCA_948150575.1). Classification (NCBI taxonomy): domain Eukaryota; kingdom Metazoa; phylum Arthropoda; class Insecta; order Lepidoptera; family Tineidae; genus Tinea; species Tinea pellionella. The sequence continues at coordinate 6,302,839 of OX411256.1, forward strand.
ACAAAATAAATGAATGACACATATTTGCGTCATAATCAAACGGTCAGCCCGTACTAAAGTACATGTAAAATAGTTACATTGTTACCGGTCAGAATTTAGCGAGGTTTGAACACGGGTCTCATCGATCGTGAGGTCCGACCTCTACCGCGATTGATATACCCGGTGTAGCACGTGGGAGGTCTTTCAACTCACAGTTGATAGACGATCGAGCTCGTCTGCCGTTAATGTTAATTCTTAAGAAAGCTAATAACAAAAATATACCTTGCAAAAATGTTTTAGTATTAGCAATATGCCACACATCACGATCGTTATATTGCTATAATTGGTATCTATAGCACAAGAGTTAGTGCGGTTAAATATAGATGTACATAACAGCTGTACATCTGACATTTAATACAAGGTGTTAGCGCTCTGACCAGACCACTAGCAGCAGCTGACCACAAATTCAATATACATTCCTACGTATCCATTTATCTTAATCACGCTTTACATTACTGGTTTAAATTCGTATTGATATTGAGAAGCTTTTTAATAGCAGACAATGTATTGTTTATTATTATAGTACAGAGCACACTACAAAACTATGGGCCGTAACTGCACATTGTTTTCTTTATAAGGAAACTTGTTAAATGACTTTCAATGAGTGTGCGGTTATCTACGTACTTACCTATGTTTCTGTTTTGCATTAAATTCACATTTACGTTATTTGAAACTGATGTTTTATTCGCAAACCTTAATAATAATGTCTATGCAAAAAAAAGTTGTATTTAAACAAAATAAGGTACATTGGCTGTCTATGAGCGGATTGTCGAGACGTCTAGTGGGGTAGATAGAGAATACTAATCTATAATCACACCTAAATCGATTTCTATATTTTTTTTAACTTTATTTCGGTAGGGGCTTGCGCTCACACTCGTGGCGATGTCAGCCCCATTGAAGCCTAAACACAAAATTAATTAAAAATAAATCCTAAATAACATAATAAACACAATAACACAAAAAACAAAAGAAAATATACCTATCTACCTACCTATCTTTCAAATAAAAATTAACAAATTTATACAACTCGACAGCGGCTAGAGACTCGGGGTGGGACAACATACTATTATATGTATCTATTAAGCATAAAGGGGGTGAACTAAGAAAATGAAAGTTCTGTCTTCATCTACGAAGAATAGAATAGATAGGCAAACGCATAGGAAATCGCGTGCAACAGCTAGTATTTATGATGTAATCCAGAAACCAAAATAACCATTAATAATAATAAATATTAACAAATAACATGTTTAAAAAAGCAGTAACATAACAAACACTTATCCAATATTTTAACATCCGTCGCGCATCAGAGATAAAAAAGATTCCATGATAGATTCATTGCCCCAAAAAGGAAGTAACAAACTATTTAATACAGTAACCAGTCACCACCGACCACTGCGTAACACAGTTACTACGTCAATCATCTTATTATCGTTTTATATGAGTTTATTAATATATTTATCTAACATAGATGTGTGATGTCGATTGGTAATTTTGAAATTAATTATTTATTGTGTCAAACTTTTTTATTATTTATTTATTTGTTGCCACGCCTTTCATGTGCAATAACGCTCCCAATGTGAGGCGAGAGAGAAGAGATGACCACAGCCACGTTTAGGTTTTCTGTCAGTTAGTATTTGAGTTGACGGCAATATTGTCAAATCGTTTGAAGCGGCCTACACTTTTTATATGAAGTTTGCACCTCTAGTATATCTCTATGTTTCTAACTGTTAAAAAACATTAGAATATTAATTATCATAAGAATTCGAGACTTTGCGAACACAGTTTTGGGACAAAAGACTGGGCTAATCAGTCAACCTACCACTTTTCTATAACTTTGATTCTTCTACTGTATGCACCAATATTATCATTAACAAGTATGTAGGTATACATACCATCGACACCTCATAATTACAAAACTATCTATTACATTGAATGTCATACTGCCAAAGCAGGGGGGAGCGTCAATATGTGATTCCAACATCTCCAACTGAAGTATGTAACGCAATGGACTATAGTGATCCCACGGGAGAAATGTACTAACATTTCAATTAGATGAAATTGTGATTTAAGTGACTGGCAAAAGGGGAACACAATAATCATAATTTATAGAATGATAACACATTACACGACGCAACTTACATTCATAGTGTTGTATGGACTTCTAGTCCTCTTTAAAACAATAAAATAATGAGTGGAGAGGACATAGTACAACTTGGTTTAATAGCCTTTCTATAAGGGCGTTAGTACAAGAGGATAATTATCCGATAAAGACAACCAAGAGAAGAGAAGAAGAGACTTCAATGAACCACCGATTAACGATATTATCGTACACCAATTTTTTGTCGAGATCGATCCTGAACACAGCATAAACAACAAAACAGAGTCGAGTCATTCACCTAACACCTACATGGTAATAAATAACGAAACAAAAGAAAAAAACAATAGTTATTATTCAAATCTTACTGGACCATAAATAACAAGATAATGTTTATTATGAAAACTTATTATATGTAGGTAAATAAGTGAATAACTAATTAAGCGTAAAAAGTAACGGGTTCAAGTGCGAGGTCTGACACGCTTCAACGCACAAAACCCTATTTAACTTGGCCTTCTATAGATAGGTATATTTAATAATCACCTTTAATAAAAATAGATAGAGGCTAGAATAGCCAAGATTATGATTGACATTTGCTTATACAAAATTGTTGACATTTTAGCTAGTGAACTATTTTTTTTGCAACAATTAATTTATTGTTATTATTAACTTATTTTGTAATGGACTTCCCTATCCTAATTTCTAAGTATAAAAGCAAACGTTATAATGAGAAAGACAACCGCTATACAGTGGTAGGCAGACTGATGATGGTTATTTGTCCAGTCTGCCGTCCTGGGGTAGTTCCACCACTTTCGTGAAGTGACCTTGTCGCGTTTCGGGACTAGTTTAAAAGTAGCCAGGTAAAACGAGAAGAATGTGCACTGTCAATCTAGATGGTACATGCTCGTCCCCTCAAGCCGGCATAGTGGAGGCGAGTGCTGCCCGCACAGGTTTATCTGTAGTAGCAGTTGTTTTCATTCATGGACTGCACTCTAGCTTTACATCAGGCGAAGTGTTGTCACATGCCAAGCTACAATAAAAAAAGTACCGGCAAGTAAAAACGTCTGACCGGGCAGGAATTAAATCCGAGAAGGGGCTGTTTCATTAAGCTATGGACAGAACAATGTTTAAGAAGATGATTGCGACAGTAACTTTGCATTGAAACAATTAAGATTACCTTAGACACACAGACAAGCAAGCTCCTATACGCAATATTATAAGAAAGCGACTTATGTCTTGAGGCACGAGCGGATCAGACTGAGTCAAAAGTCATTATAGCTCTGCATATAACAACACTCCACCTGATGTAAAGCTAGAGTGCGATCGGACGGACAGAAATAACTGCTACTACAAATAAATCTCTACATGCTATACCGGCACAAGGAGATGAGTATGCACCATATAGGTTGACAGTGCAGACTTTAATAGAGACTATAGGCACTGAGCGACCAAAGTACATATAACAAAGTTACATTGGTAGGTACTAGTCGGAATTAGCGAGGTTCGAACACAGGTCTTATCGATTATGAGTTCACGCGTCTTACTGCTAGACCACGGCTGCTCTTAGTGTCATTAGAAAGAATGTAGTTACCGACACCATCCTAGATACATAAGTATGTCTGAAATTTTTTTCTTCAGTTATTTTATCTAAAAATGGTATCTTGAGGATATTAAGTATATTAATCAGAGATAAGTTATGATAAAGTATACAATGTGAAGGTAGATAGTACATTATATTATGCTTTAAGAATATTGTTTGATGATGTATTTTAAGATAAAAACAATTCATAACTTCACACTTTCCGAGTGGAAGAATTTAAAAATATTTCATACAAGATAGTACTTAAATAAGACGTGTAATAATCTAAGCGAGACAATTGTATTGTATTGTAATAATCTATACATCCAAAATTAACAAAAAAATTAATGTTTTTTTTAAAAAAAAAACTACCTATTGAGTATCTTCATTTAAATAAATGTAATATTAGGTACTTTAGGTATTTTCTAACTTTTGCATGAACATGTTTTAACTAAATTAAAACATCAGACTAAAATAGGGATCTTGTTAGTGTGTTAAGCGAATTCTGGACAAACATACCCGTTGTAACTCCAAAGAATGATTATAACATCTCATAAGTTTATCAACTAAAGGTTTAACAGCTCTCCAAGCACGCTCCTGTGATATTGATGAAGGATCAGCTATAGCCTCCCGTATCTCTTTACCAGCACCTTTGTAACATTGTATCTCTTCCAAAATTTTTTCAGAATCTAACAACACTCTCTGGACCTCCTCAAAAACATCACGCTCAGTTTCTGTGGGCGCCGCGTTTTCAAAATCCAAGAAGATATCATAACGCGGCGAAGAACAACAATTTGAATCGTCGCGGGAGAGGAGACTTAACAATTTACCCATTTTTAACAAACAAAATTTACAATTATAACACAAAAATCTTCATTTGAGTTTAGCACGTACTCGTCACTGTATGCATTTAAATGTTAAAATAGTTTTTTCATTTATTGTTGCGGTATGTTTTTAATTGTATATGTTTTACACACCCAATTTCCGTTCAAACAAAATAACCACAACAACCAACCCGAACGAGCAAGAAATGCAAACTGTCATTATTTCGTAGTGACGGGAATTGCCTTTCGATGCCCTTGTCTTATGAAGTGATGTGATTATTTTTTTACAATATTTTATGTTGAATAATTTTATAATTTTTTTTTGGATTTACGATAATGTAAAAAAATTAAACACTTAGTTTCCAACGATTGCTTCGGTAACAAAACTTTTCAGTAACGAAAACTATTTAAAATACCATATCATTTTTAACTTTTCAAGCTACATATTATTGCAAAAAGTACATAACACTTATGTATATTTTTAATAAATAATTTATTTCAATAAGGCTTATTAAAATTTTATCGATATCTTGAAAAATATACATCACTGGCCGCTGTCACGACAGTGTTGCCAGGCGTACGACTGTGATACCAACACATTTTTATTCAAAAAATATTAAGGAACAATGGGAACAAGTAAAAAACTTACGATAGGCGTTATTTTATTTATTATCTTTACATCGATATTTCCAATAAACATATTTTACAAATACTTTTGTTTTCCTATATTATGTACATAGTCACGTAGCACGCTCATCATAAATATAAACACCGATGTAATATTTAAAAAGAACCAATCATCTACATGCATGCTCCACATATAAAATATCTAAATCTATGTAAATATTTAAAATTTTGGACAGATAAGTTGAAACGTGTGTTTATTCCGAGAGCGTGTATAATATAAAAAAGTTTACACCTACTTATAGATATTTTCACTTTTCAAATATCAGTCCAACATTCGATAAATAATTATGTCTTAATTTACAGCAGATTATTATAATTTTCACTCCACCTGATGCTAGAGTGCGGCCACGAGACTTTCGTTATGTCGGCTTAGGGAGACAAATTTAATGCACAGGTTGACGGTGCATACTTATCTCATTATATCCGGCTATAGCTCTAAGCTTATCCCGAAACGCGACTAGGTCACTTTACGGGTGTTATATTTAAAAGTGGTACCACCCCATGGAACTGGTAATAACCATCATCACTCTGCTTACCGCTCACTTTTCTAATATCTAGATTTTGTTAGGTACCTTCGAGCACAAAAGTATCAAACATATTTCTGCACGTTTGGGTGGGCAGATGTTTTTGTACTTGACTGTACCTACATTAATTTTTTATATTATCTCCTAAGCAGTGTTTATTTACTAAAAACAATAAATACCTACGCAAAATAAATAATAATGTATTTTAAGATATTAAAACATTGATTTACTTATAGTATCTACAATAATTAGCACATTATAAAACAATAGGGTAAGGGTAGGTAGGCATTGATTACTAAACAACAAATAGGCAGCTCTCCGATAAAACCTGTTTTTTTTTTTAAATATCTATACTTTATCGAATTACCAGCCAAATACATTAACAAATGACAACTAATTTCTACATTTTCCACTAAACATTAAATCTTAATTATTTGGTGTAAAGACCCTTCCTTAAAACTAATTAAAATTGTTGTTTCATTGTAATATCGACCGTAAACTATCTACATTAAGACTCTAATTCGAATTATCACACATTTTAAGTAATACCTCCTTTCATATTTGGCTCGAATGTTCAAGATTTTTCATTCAAACTTTAACATGAACTTTAACTGTACTGTATAAATAACTAATCTATCCACACAGCGATTTGAATTAATTGTATTATGGCTTTTGTAGATTTAAGGCTGCTACTATATCCTAATTATGTCTCACAAATATGAGAAAAAAAATCGCGAATTGAGCAGTTTTCCACAGTGAAAACTAATCGAATAAAATTTTCTTTTACATCTTTATATCTAAGTACGGAAAGACGCACCAGGGACCTCCATGGAGGGTCTGCATGCGGAAATCAGCCCGGAAAATCAAGAATAAAGAATCATGATCTAGCGCTCGGTCATATTTTTAATTCAATACTAAGTATTAAGTGAAAAGAATAGGCAGCGATCGTATGGTTCAGTATATAGATTCTTGCCCCACAAACGCAGACGCCTTGTCACTATTTTGTACTTCTGCAATTATTCTGTTTTTCACCTATTACATACGAGTACAAATAACCGTACTATAATATTCATTACACTCGGTCATTCATTAATTGTAAATAGAGGTAGGTTTCTCACCTAATTACCGTAGTAGCAATTTTGTTTTTATCGCTATTTCGTACTAAATTAATTTTAATTGAATGTGATAAACTGTATAAATAAAGATTAGCAAATGTAGTTTACGAGTTATTTGATAAAGAACGCTACGGTAATTAGGTAAAGAAGAATTATTGAAGAATGACCCCTTTTAGATGGGCATACCTAACCCACTTGAAGAAACACCAAACAGTTTTGAAAAATAGTTGAAGACAGACCACATCTATGCTCCAGAATCGCCTACTACGTATTTCTGAAGGTATCCATCTGCACGCAAATACGTGCGAATCGACTACGAAAATTATATTATTTTAATAGGTGGTCAACTCGCACGTTTCGGGCGAATCAAATTGCGAAATAGCGAATAGCCTTCTAACCCAAAGTTTCTCCGTAAACTTATTAATGATACTGACCTATTTTAACATGTTATAATTAAACATATCTATTTTTGGTTATATTGCGAACATGATAAATATAAAAATAGCACCTTTAATTGATTGTTTATATGGCTATTATTTAATGCTGCGAGCGGTACTTAATACTTATTATGTCAAAGGTTATCCAATAATGTCCAATAATGTCAGAGTTTATAATAATTTTTATACTGCCCTAAAATTCGAATAAACAGCGAATAAATGCAATTTACATTTAAAAATTTATTAAATACTTTTTTTTATTGTAGCTTGGCATGACTACACTCCGCCTTGTAAAGTTAGAGTGCGGTCCATGAAAGAAAATAACCGCTACTACAGAGGAACCTCTACAGGCAGCAGTCGCCTCAGCTATTCCGACTAGAGGTGACGAGTATGCACCATCTAGATTGACAGTGCACACTCCTTTTGTTATATTCATAATTCATAATATTTAAATGTATGTTTCTTTAATTAAAATTTTAGGCCTCTTTCAAGAATTGTGCGTATGTGAAAATATTCATATAGGCATTTAAAAAGATATAAAAATAGGCAATAAAGTAATGTTCACATTATATCGCTAAAAATTATAATAATAAGATATATATCAACATTGAAATAAATACACACGACTACTGCAAACATAAAAGAACAATACACGGCGAGTTGTTGGTCTGTTAATCCAAGATGTCGGGATCCATTTTCAGCCGAAACAAATATATGAAAAAAAAGTGAGTCCTTGTTCTCAACTGTCCAGTACAAGAATTCAGTTTATGTCGTATGTACTATCAAGAGCAGGGGAGCAGTCCCACCTTAGATTAATTTGATTGATATTTACATGTTTTTCATTTTTCCCTCATAACATTGACAACTAAATGACGTGCAATATGTAAAAAACATATAGAAACATTGACAACAATATTGATCTCCTTTACTTATAATACAATCAGAAAGAGAAGGCAACTGTAATATTCCGATAAACAATTTTGAAAAAAAACTGGGACTACTCCCCTGCTCTTCATAGTACATATGTATTTATTATATGTATGTATATATAATAGCAAGTCGAAAGGAAATATGTTATATTTTATTAAATATTTAACGGAAATATTTCAAAGCTGAAACGAGCAGAAATTTTTCAATGAACAAATCTGAATCCAAAGCTGCAATGTGAGCAGCTCTTCCTACCAATGCACTAGCCGTATGAGGTAATGCATGTTGTACATCGTATCTGACTACTGACACTGTAGACGCCCTTGCAGCTAATGGTGATACCATGTTGTGAACCTGGGGGTTAAAATTGGAGCTAATTATTCAAGAGCCGTGGTCTAGCGGTAAGACGCGTGAACTCATGTGATATGCACTTTGGTCGTTCAGTGCCTATAGGCCCTATTGAAGAGCGGTAGGCAGACTGATGATGGTTATTTGTCCAGTCTGCCGTCCTGGGGTAGTATCACCACTTTCGAATGTAACACCCGTGAAGTGACTTTGTCGCGTTTCGGGAATAGTTTGAAAGTAGCCAGGTATAACGAGAGGAGTGTGAATAGATAGTACAAGCTGGCATAGTGGAGGCGACTGCTGCGCGTAGAGGTTTATCTGTAGTAGCAGTTGTTTCCATTAATGGACTGCACTCTAGCTTTACATCAGGCGGAGGTTGTCACATGCCGGAAGAATGTTAAACTAAACTGTGGTCTATGAGCATAGACAATTGTTACCATAGAGAAATGTAGCACATATATAGATTGGGAAGTTTTCGTTATACCCGGTTATGAATATATTATAAAGTTAGAGGTATATTAAAACATACCATTTCTCTATAAGCTTGTCCAAGCAAAGAAGTGTCCTTCGCAGCAGCTTTACAAAGCTCAAGTCTAGCTGAATGTAATGGTACATATCTGTCTTGACCAGAGCCGCAAAGCAGAATATGTTTAAACTGATGGAGCTGGCTTCTCTCACTGAGCCGGTAAAGGAAAGACCTTCGAGGGTCAGATGCGTCTCGTAGTGAAAGTTGAAGTAGAGAACCAGATTTTTTCCATTTCTGCATGAACCACATGCCTGAAATATGAAATTTATTGTCAGTGCCTCTAAAATAGATGTCTTGTTTATCGTTTTTGGATGGAGCATAGGTAAATTTATTGGTGACGCGTTTTATAGTACGAACCAAAATTTATCAACGGGGCTCGATAAAGGTAATAGGGAAGGGTACACCTCCGCGCTACCCGTCCACGGGTTATATTTATATGTTCTTTTATATTTAAAATTCACTATTAATTTTATTATTGTAAAATTAACCGTGTCTGCGCGAAGTAGAGCCCGCAGCTAACTTTCGAACCGCCATAAAGTTTAGAATCGACCTGCTAAAAATACTGTATCTAAAATCTAAGAGATTACTTAGTCTTCAAAAGGGTGATGTAAATTTTGATTTTGTTTTCAAGTTGCTTTCGTAGAGGGTGTAGTATAAAGGAGAATGCATTAAAATGAATAATTATATCAACACATTATTTACCAATCAACAGACAATGTTTAATTGCATAAAAAACAGATATCATCAATTATTAAAGCATTTAAAATAATAATAACCTCAAATATTGCATCAGAAAACATCTAATTACTCAAAAACCTGAGGAAAAATTTAAAACTTCTTGGTAATAAGGAAGTAGATTTATTTTTCTACAAAATTAACTGAAAATCATCGACAAACTCTAGAAAAAAATTGTGGGCCCATTTTTCTTAGGCGAATGGGCATTCTCCTTTTACCTGTAGGCATACCTTAAATAGATATAAGAAGAAAGAAAGAAATAAAAGAAATGATAAAATAATCTTACCAGCGTTAACTAGTCCACTTGAATTGTACAAAGTCCCTAAATGCGGTCCACTCAAGGAAAGGAATGTATGTAATTTGCCCAAAAATGGTTTCATTTGTGGCCTCGCCAAAGCAGATCTGATGATTATAGTACCAAGAGAATGACCAACAAAACTAATACGTGCTGGTTCACTTGAGTTCTGAATGTGAGTCATAATTTCCTGAACCAGTCTGGAATTAAAGGAATTATAGTGAAGTTAAACCATTGATATATACAACTAGATGTGTAATAACGCTCCCAATGTGACGGGAGAGAAAAGATGACCACAGCCAAGCATACTCTGCCAGTTAGTATTTGACTTGACGGCAATCGTTTGAAGCGGCCTACGGTTTCTTTTATGTCAATTGTATGAAGTTTGCACCTCTATTTTACAATACAATTGTATACATATTTTGTAAAAGAAAATATACAATATAAAAACTATTTATAAATAATATAGACAAAACACTCAAAGAAGTGTGTCTGTCACTCACCTTTCAGTCATAGTGTCAAAATCTGAAAAAGTATCTCCTTGATTTCTTTCGGACATTAGAAAATCAAGTCTAGCGCCTGGAAGTCCTAGTTCTAAATAAGTTTTTACTAGACGAAGATCAGCTGCGTTACCATCCAGGCCGTGGACGCAGACTATTAAATGTAGGCCTGAGAAAATATATGAATTATTTTTCTATAAGAAATGATCTAATTACGTTTTGGTATTGGCTGGGAAGTATTTGGTGTATAACGAGGAAAGTGTGCTCTTGATAGATGGCGTACTTTTGTCTCACTAGTCAGCATAGCGGAGGCGACTGCTGCATGCAGAAATTTTGATGTTGCAGTTGCTTCGCTCGTGAGGTTTGTTTACCTGCTTTATCAGGCGGTATGATGCAGTCATAATAATTATAGTTTATTTACCTTCTGGATTAAACATTCTGTATTCATCACTAATATGAAAATATGGCAGTGAAGTTTCTAGAGGTGGAAAATCTGAATAAATAGCTCCAGGATATTTTACGCTTTGTCTAAATTCATCACGGCATTTTACGAACAGACGCTCTGATTCTGCTAAACCAAATATGCTTACAAAATTGCTTTCTCTCTCTGCAAAAGAAAAATCAAATATTGTTAATTTATCTTGTGTATTTACTTTTTACTGTTTACCGTGGCGAACTGGTAGTCTGCTAATTTAATGTTGTAGTGCGAACCATAATTTATAGCGGCTCCGAAGTCAGGCAAAAGTCTAATTTATGATTTGTATGTATTTAAAATGTATATACCATCATCATTTCTGTTAGCAAGTTCTCCAGTGCTCTGACTCTTGTTGAGAGTCGATGTTGTTGCCGCAGATGTACTATTCACAGACTGGAGCGGTCTTAGTTTTCTTCTCTCCATAATGCCTACGGAAAACAATTAAGTTAAAACTTTTCAGGTAACTTCACATGCGTTTATGTTTAGGAAACTAAATTGGTTAAAATAACTGTACTCCGTGTTAATCCAATAAATAGTTCAAAAAGTGATTGGGAGACAAACAAACATACCTTCGCAAACATGATACAATGGATTGTCAAGTTGTAATGGTCCAGTTGGTTGTCGTTGAGGCGTTCGTGATGACGTTGAAGATTTACTGCTCTGACGGCTCAATTTAGGAGATTTTGTAGGAGGATCCTGTAGAGACATGTGATTATTTATAAACTTCCTTATATTCTAATAAGAATAATTTTATCATACCTTAAATTCATCGGGCGGTGGAGGTGCGTCCCTAAATTGCTGTGGAGGTGGCAGTTTCAAATGTTCATAATCATTTTCACTGCTTATATGGCTTAGGTCTATTTCAGATTTAGCTTTATTATGATATTTTTGTATTGCCGCTACAGGTCCAGCAACTACCTTTTTACCTAAGTGACTTTTACAATGTTTGTCTACAGAAATATTTCTTATTTCAGCCGCTAGAAGCTTCTCCGTGTACTGAATCCTGTCTTTCAATTTGTGTTCCAATTTATTAGGCTTAGCATTTGTCGCTTGCTTCGGAGATATTTCTTTTCGTATATACGGATGCAAATTATCGACAACTGTTTGAGATTTCTTAACAGTAGTGTCATTTATTAATTTTGTTGCGGGTTTACCTTGAATAGCACTAAATGAGTTGTGGCGTTGGTTAACTTTTGCCCCTTCAGGACATTGTTGGCAGCAGCTAGTGGAGCATGTGTCTGAGTTGCATCCTGTATCGACGCCATTATTGTGCATAATCTTATTAAACTCACATTGACTGTCAGTACATATAGAATCACTGCATATAGTACATTCTTCACACACAGCTTTATCACAACATTCAATTTTTTCCGAAGGATTATTTTGAGCTACTTTTACTGCAAGTTTCAATAGTCTCTCACGTAGCTGGTTACCATTTAATACAGTTCGTTTGAAATCATTGATTCTATCCTCAGATTGTTTTTCATAATTTTGTACACGGGGTTTAATAGGTATAGGTTTTATCAATGGCGGATAATTTTGATTTAATTGACTACTAGCATTATCAGGAGAAGATGGACCAGAGCTACGTCCACTCGATACCCATCCGCTTTGTTCGCTTAAACTAGAAGTGGAGTTGCTTCTTTTTTCTTCCTCATTTTGAAATATGTCAGGTGGCATTATTTTAAAATCTTTATCTGCAATATCCAATGGTGGTGATTCAAAGGCTGGTGGTGGGGCTAGATTTGGCAAAGACTCAGAGCCAAATGTGTTATTAAGATTCGTGTCATCCAGTACCGAGGCCGCACTCCTGCAATGTCTCAATGTTTCTGGACCATGATCCAAACTGTACGGAACACTGGCAGACGAACCTAAGCGCCTTAACTCAAATGGTATACTTTCATCACTCGATGATGAAGCTGCTTCAGACATTAATTGAGTCATTTTCTCAGAAGCTTTATGTTTAATACGTTTCTCAGGTTTTCCATGTCTTCCAGTTTTTGGGGTAGCTAATCCAGATTTTGGTGTAGCCCTTCCAGATTTTGGAGTTGCTAATCCGGACCTTGGTGTGATGCCACCGGATTTTGGAGTTGCCTTTCCAGATTTAGGCGTACCTCTATCTGATTTAGGAGTACTTCTATCTGACTTAGAATTACGACGGTCAGATTTACTATCTCTCGATCTCATAGAATGATGACTACTTAATGAATCTCTGCTCGAATTTACTCTCGAATTATCTTTTACGCTTTGGTTTAATTTTGATTCTTTGGACCTGCTCTTTTTATGACGGCCATGAGGAATCGTGGAGTGAGGTGTTGAAGGCGGTGTCTTTGAATAGGTGGACTTAGATGTTCCGTCGCTACTTCTATCTAAAGTCATCACGAAACCGCTATCGTCGCTACTCTTACTGGATTTCTTTTGATAGTTTTGTATCAGGCTCCCTGTATTAAAATCATAGCTCCAGTCACCTTTTTGTAAATAATAATTGAGTTCATGCCTGAGTTGATTGCGCGCCGCTTCAATATCATTGATTTGTGGATTTTCTGGGCAGTAATTAAATCCATGAGTAGAATTTGATCTATGAACATGTCTATTAGAAACTAAATTATGTTGATCAGTCACTTGAGATTTTCCACTCACTGGTGGGTAAGAATTACGCGGAGGCAACATGGGACGGGGTAAATTTACATTGTAGCCTCTTTGAAACTCTAATGGATTACGAACAATATTCTTCGTTTGCACATTACCCTGATTACCGAAAGTGTAACCATATATTGAACTGGTATTGTTTTGACCCATACCATCGTATTTAAATCCTGTATTGTGAAATACTTCGTTATTCAGTCCTCGCGGATTTATATTGCATGGATTTTTATAATTTTCCCTTAATTCGTTAATATTTCTTCTATATTCATCTCCTTTTCTAATAGTCGTGTTTGTGGGGTACACAGAGGTAGTGACACTTCGAGGCAATGTCGTAGGTTTCTCTTGATGCGGTGGTACATAAGGCGGTTTAAGATAATTTATTGGAGTATTAGAACTGGTTTTCACTTCTTTCGGCATAGTGTGTATATTTGGAGTCATTTGTGAAATTCTTAGTTGATCAAGCGATTTACTATGTCTGGCCGGTAAAGTGCTTACTCCATTCGTAATTTGTTGCCTTTGGCCATTTTCGTTAATTTCTGCTCTGACTATACCGACTTGTGACACATTACTGTTTCTTCTTGTGGTATTCATATCGAGAAGAGTTGATGCAGAATATCGGGACAGTTGTTGTCCTTGCTCCATGGAGCATGAAGCGAAAGCATTATTGGGTGGCAACTGAATTTCACTAATTTGATTATTCTGAACGATATATCTATTCCTTCCGGTTAATTCCAACTGTTTTGTTGGAGTTTTATTCAAATCGACGATATTTTGTTTCACTAGAGCCCTTTTAGGTGATCCGTTGACAGATTTTTGTGGAGCGAGTGTTAACGTTGCTTGAACTATGCTGGAATTTGCTTTATGAGAATTAAATTGTGGTTCGAGTACATCTAAAATAGTTTTTGGTAAAGTAAGTGTCACTCTTGAGGCTTCTGATGATGGTCTTCTGGAATCCATGAGAGAACTTATGCTGCAAGCACAGTCTTCTGATAATGGTTCACTGCATAGAAATGGATCTGCAATGGAATAATAAATATTTACATGTCTACTATATAAATTAATATAGGTTTTAAAAATTACTCACCACTTCCTGATTTATTCGCACTAGAATTTAAGAATGATCTTCGTCTTGCAAATTCTGCAGTGTCTTGATATCTAGAAACACAGGAGGTTTACAATAAAATATGTAATAATATGGCAAGCACATATAGATCACACAGATTCGTGATCTTACAACAATAACAACTATTAATCCGCGACTTAGTGTCAAAGCTATGTGCTAGGGTGCAAATTCTAATACGGTTTTGCTGGATGAAAACAATAGAAAATTACCTGTCTTCAAAAATAATAGGCATGATATGAGGGTCACCATCCAAGGCAATGCAATGAACAGGCAGTGGTGGTAAAAGGGCCAAATATCTAGATCTTCTCGCAACTTCTCCAATACTTTGATATGATTGGTAGTTGCTGTCGTAACAACCAGCCAATGAATGCCTGGGGTTGTCTAAGACGAAGAAACATTCTGCAAAGCGTTTGATCCTGGAAATGTTAATTCATTTATTATAGTATGAAGCAAACTTCATGGCGACTACGAAGTTTGACACGAGTCGCTGCGCAGTACACAAATTGAGGTATCAGCGGGGCTCGATGAAGTTAAGAAGGAAGGGCACATCCCTACCAGCGCCGGATTTAGACTTCGGCGGCCCATAGGCAGAGCATGTTGTGGAGGCCCTCAAATCGTTTGTGGTTAACTGTTGATAGTTTCTATTAAGGTCAAGGTAATGAAGACAGCAACTAAATAAGTTGAATAACAGAAAATTTAAAACAAAACTCAGTATTTTTTGTTTCTACTGGGCTTTTATCGATTTAATTTAATTAATTTTTTTTGTGGTGTGGTGGCGGCCCTATGTTGCCTATGCTTAAATCCGGCACTGATCCCTACGCTACCCGTCTGCGGAATATTTTTATATGTTATATTTCATATTTAAAATGAATTTTATTAATGTAAATTTGACTGTAGCTGCTAACTCCCAACACGCATTATGATGATCAATGATCATAATGATATATTTTTTAATTTAAATTATAAATGACTGAAAAGAATTGGTAAGGCTATTTACGAACTTTGGAGCTGAAGTGCCTGAAGTACCCTTATTAAATAGAGAATAACAAACGTATAATACTCGAGACAGAAAAGGAACGATATTAACAGTTTTTTAAATAAACATTAACACATATTGAAAATCTTACTTACTCAGAATTTCAAGCGTAAAGGATTGGAATTTATTTATTAATTACCTTAATGAATGATGCCTAGCAGCCAAAGCATGATGCACATGAGGTCTATCAGAAGTATGATGAAGGAAAGCTCTCCATCTTAGAGTCACTTCAGCACATAGTCTGGCAATATCATGAGCTGCACCCATAGCCCATTCTTCTTCTTCGCTTGTTTCTGTCTTCTATATAAATTACATAACATGTAATGAGTAACCAAACAAGGACAAGATAGAACTTCGAAATTATAAACTAAAAAATAATAATCTTAAGAGTGGTAGGCAGACTGATGATGGTTATTTGTCAAGTCTGCCGTCCTGGGGTAGTACTACCACTTCAGAATGTAACACCCGTGAAGTGAGCTTGTTTCGAAAACAGTTTGGAAGTAGCCAGGTATTACGAGAGGGGTGTGCACTGTCCATTTAGATGGTACATACTTCTCTCCTTGAGCCGGTATAGTGGAGACGACTGTTGCCCGTAAAGCTTTCTTTGTAGTAGCAGTTGTTTCCATTCATGGACCGCACTCTAGGGTGTTACATTCGAAACTAGTGGTACTACCCCGGAATGGCAAACTGGGCTAATAACCATCATTAGTCTGCCTACAACTTTTAGGTAACGGTTCCATCTCTGTAGAAATCCTAAGTTGCAGGCAACAGCTAGTATTAAAAAAAATTATGCCAGTAAGCCACTCACCTTGCCGGTATCACTTAAGTCTTTTAATCTTTGTGCAACTTCTCCAATGATAGAATTAGAAGCATTATCTTCAGGAGTAAGGAGTGCCCCCGTCGATCCACAAACTGTTAATGCATTTTGTAAACCCTCGAGCGATCCGAGCAATATTCCACATACTTCTGCATGAACTTGTCTAGAAACATTAACACAATGACTTTTAAAAAAACCGTGCGGAGCTACAATAAAAAAAAATCTTTATTGTTAAGAAACCCGATGTTAAGTTAGGGCGTGCTACCACAGATAAATGTTTGTCAGTTGCGGTCCCTTCCACCATGTTAATTTTGCATCATTGATAAGGTGTCTCGGTGACTCAGTTACTTCATGGGTGTACACTTGATCGTGGTGACAGCAGATCCTAGGGCAGCAGACTGGGATAATTTAGGAAAAATAGATGTTTGTTTCTAGAACTAGGATATCCATAGCATAGTATACCCTAGTTAATTGTATGTAGTGGCGTAGCTAGCGATCTTAAGGCCCGGTGTGAAACTAGTTTTGTGGGTGCCTAATTTTTTGTGTACTGTGTAATAGGTGCCCAGTAGCTTTGGTTTTGTGCGAAAATATTCTTTATTCCTATCACTTTCAGGGGCCAAGTATGAACCGATCTGGATATATTTATTTGATTTATTTACCTAGCATGAGCAATTTTGCTAGAATTTCCACCAGAGCATTTTCCACTAGATCCAAAGAGCACATTTTCTAGACTACCGGAAGCACTGAAAGTAGAACCAGCACTCTTCATCAATTTGCCCCATTGTTTACTTGAACGTGGTGTACTGAAAATTAGACGAAAGTAACTTATTAATTTAAGATTAGATATCGGACTAGAGGAATAGATAAATCGCAATTAGGTCTAGACATCTTATCTGAGAAGATCAGGTTATGATGAAAATTAAATAGAAAATAAATTTAAAAAAAGTTCAAATTATTTATTCAGTATGAAATGAAATGATAATATTTTCTTAGCTTGGGCTTGGGCTTAGCATGCACTTGCTCATCGTAGGACTCTACCAAGACTTCGGAAAGTCGTATGACGAGAAAACTGGCACAACAAACTCATCAATTATAGCCTGTGTGTATAATATAATACATATTTACCGCCAAATTAGTTTAACTTACCAGCTTTGTACATAATGCATTATACTTTTCCTTTAGAGAAGGCATAAAATAAAATATCTAAATTAGGAACCGCAACACAGTCTTAATTTAGTAAATACATGATTATAAAAATAAATAAAATAAAGTCGTGCTCGCGTCCCACCAGCGTGAGATTTTCATACCACATTCCTAACTCTTACAAATCATACGCATCCTCTAGCTCTCCTCGAGCAGATTTCGTTAAACTTTTACATTACAGTGACGACCTCTTTGATAGAGTGATTTGCACGTCACTTCATGTTAATATTATTTTTATAGTAGACCTGCGTAGATCACACCCCGCTTGATGTTAGGCTGGAGTACGGAGGTGACTTCTACCAAAAAAAAGAAAAAGAAAAAACTACTGTTTTAAGCTTTGAAGATTGGAGTATCCTCCGGTTCACATGGTAATCATTGCACCCCCTTAAAGCTAATATCAAACCGTGACACTTGAAAGGGGGTGGTAAATACAGTATACCAAAAAATAGAACATACTTTATGTAAGGTTGATGCAGAGCAACTAAACTCGCATGAATGGTGATAGATACGGCTGACAAATGGAAGTAGTCAAACAGCACTGGCAGATGGTAATGAAGACCCTGTGATGGCTGGAAATGTAGTTTGAGTACCCTGCAGGAGACTGGAATCAGGGTACTTGATTGAGCACCTTCGCTGCACCACAATTCTACACCAAGACTCCATTCTGCACGTTCTAGGGATTCCTTTAGATTGCGGCTGTCCACTGTAATATTATTGAAAATATAAATTAAAGTGTGATATTAATTGATCCAATAAGTTTTCGTAAACGTTCGTGAGTGTGGGCAAACGGTTTTTAAATAGAAAAACGTGTGTTCTCATTTTCTTTCCGAGACTCCGCCGAAAGTTTATAAAACAATTGAAAAAGAAAAGTGAGGACTTAAATATATTACTGAAGCATAAACAGCGAAAGAAAATTTTCTAATTCTCTGTAGTAAACTAATAATTTAGTGTTTGTTTTAACATTACATAAATTAACATTTTCTCCGTTTAATTATTATTATTGCATGACAAAAAGAAACTTAATTCTTTCAATAGAATTAATTTTAATTCTTTAATATTTACAATTTTTTATATTTATGTACAATGTATTATTTCAATAAATAATTTATTATTATAAGATTCTTGCAAGATTATGTAACAACAACTCTTTTTAAATCTCCTTTTCAAAACTTACCAAGTAAATATGCTCTGAAATGTACAATATCTCTTAAGGTGACCTCCTCATTTCTATACATGATCTGGAATGCCCTGGAGGCAGCCAAGCCACCCACAAGGGAGGCGTTGGCAGCGGGTCGACCCGACCTAGCTGCTCCATTACTACTTGATACTGAAGCCTCGATGTGAACTGGCAATTTTGGTGACACGCGTAGTCCCAGTCGGACTTGATATAATCTGAAAAAAAAAATTATTTAATCAACAAAAAATACATACACTTCCTATATATATGTATATGGTTTTGGGTTTATCATTTTTTTTATGCCCACATCAAAGGGTATTATAATATAATATATTATATGTATTTATTCACTTTAACAATTGGTTATGGAAATCTTAAATCAAATTCGCGTAGTAGGTACTTTAATTTATAATATAAAAAAGTTCTATAATAAATTATAGAAAAAAAAAATACAAAATTCAACGAACCAATAAGTAAAGGCAGTGGGTTCACCAGGGACTTTGATGACGAGAAAGTATGTCAATGAGTACGCAAGGATTGCGGACTCACTAAAATGAAAGGCTTTATGTTCAATGCACAACGCTATTACAAAAAAAAAGTATTCTTTTCCTCATTTAATATTTTTTAATAGTAACTTGTTTAATAGTAATGTTAAGCTAAAATATCGTTCCTTAGCGAAAACAACGGGTACCACAGATAAATGTTTCAGGTCACCAGAACGCATTCTTCGGGACCAGGACGGCAGACTGAACATTACTTCTGATCTGACCATCTGATCACGAGCGATAAAAATACGTATAAGATAGCACTGGTCAGAATTTAGCGAGGTTTGAACACGGGTCTCATCAGTCGTGAAGTCCGTTCTCTACCGCTAGACTATCGCCGCTCATCGCGTGTCAACGTACATTGTGCAGTATACTCGTATGCACTAATTTATATGTAATCTTTCTATCAAATTGTACGCAGCTATATAAAGCATATAGGTATTTATAATTTGATATTTGATAGAACCGCTACAGAAAGAAGTTAAAATGAATTTTTACATGTAAAGTTTGATTCAAACAATCCGTATTGCGGCATTGTGTAATGTATTGATTACTATTATGTAGATCAAGTATGTTTGTATGTCTGTAGATAATTTACAAAAGTATCTCTGTACATAAATATATGTATAAGAAACAATATTATGAAAGGAGAATAGCCATTCGCCATAGAGAAATGGGCCCATAATTTTTTCTCGAATTTGACGATGATTTTTAGTTTATTTTGTAGAAAAATATATCTACATTCCTTATCTTTAAACATTGTCTATTGGTCAGTAAAAGATGTGTTGATATAATCGAAATAAATTAAGAAAAAAATAAACAAAGAGTGGTAGGCAGACTGATGATGGTTATTAGTCCAGTCTGCCGTCCTGGGGTAGTACCACCACTTTCGAATGTAACACCCGTGAAGTGACCTTGTCGCGTTTCGGGAATAGTTTGAAAGTAGCCAGGTATAGCGAGAGGAGTGTGCACTGTCAATCCTCTGGTTCCTCAAGGTTCCTCTGTAGTAGCAGTTGTTTCCATTCATGGACCGCACTCTAGCTTTACATCAGGCGGAGTGTTGTCACATGCCGAGCTACAATAAAATATAAAAGGAAAAAATAATATATTGTTTTATTAATTAGATATCAAATGGACATTGTCTTCTCTTTGTTACTTTTACTCATTTTCACAGTTGAAAGAAAATTGCGGGGAAATATTTATTAATTTATATACAGGGTGTCCCGTAAGTAGTGGTGTCAACGGTATTTTACAGATAGAGGGGTTCAATATCTACAATATAATTTGGTGATTTTTTAAAATACCTTCTGGTTTAAAAGTTATGACATTTTTAAAGAATTATCATTTTTTCCCCCGTTTTATCACAAAATAATGTTATAAAATTTGTTTACAATTATTTTTACTGATATTTTTATTTAAGTGGGTTGAGAAAACACAGGGCTTTCTAATTAAAATACTATTTGTAACCAATTAATAACCATGATTAAATAAAAAATTAAAATCTAAACAAGATTTAATTTATCAAATTTTAAGCAAAATATTTAAACGAAGCTGGTGTAAAAAAATTGTATGTAAGGTTACGGGACCATTATTTTAAAAATATCTACAATTCACACGGATTCTAAAAACGTATGATAATGATCACTATCATTTTAATTACAATGTTTTTTCGACATAAATACAACAAATGGGCGTCGATTTTTAATAATGCATTCCGATAATAGGACGGATTTTAAGAATTCTTACAGTCGGAAATTTGCACTTTTTCACGTCTTAACCTACTGTAAGATACTAACTGCTTGTAGTTCCAATCTTATTTTCATTTCGGTTTCTTAATTTGACTTTAGGGATGTTCAACGAAGGGTAGGCAGACTGACGCCTGTTTCCACTCATACTTCATTCAGAGATTACGTACCTTAAGTACATTAGGTAGAGTGTAATCACATGCCGGACTACTATTAAAACAAAGATTATTAAGTAAATTATAGTGTTATTTTTTTAAATTGTAGCTCGGCATGTGACAACACTCCGCCTGATGTAAAGCTAGAGTGCGGTCCATGAATGGAAACAACTGCTACTACAGAGAAACCTGTGCGGTAGCAGTCGCCTCCACTATGCCGGCTTGAGGAGACGAGCATGTACCATCTTAGATTGACAGCGCACACTCCTCTCGTTATACCTGGCTACTTTTAAACTATTCCCGAAACGCAGAAACAAAGTCACTTCACGGGTGTCACATTCGAAAGTGGTGGTACTGCCCCGGGACGGCATACTGGACAAATAACCATCATCAGTCTGCTGTTGTTAACTTCAAAGAAGCTGTTTATGAGACATGTAATAATAATGAATATGAAGTACGCCAAAAATTGAATATCGTGTCCGAAAGAATTAAAAATAATCAAAGAGCCCTAGGAAATATCAGGAGAAACTTTATTAGAAGATGTCGGTTATGCATTATAGTTAGAGGGAGGCATTTTGAGCATTTACTTTAATAAATTGTTTTCTTATCCGTATCTATTTACACTGGTTTTATTGGAATTCGCATAAGGTAATAATGAAATTTCTACAACAAATAGTACTTTGTTGCTTGTTTAACTTTGAAAAATTACTTTAATTAAAATGACAGTGAACATTATTATACATTATTAGAGTCCATGTGAATTGTAGATATTTTTAAAATAATGGTCCCGTAACCTTACATACAATTTTTTTACACCAGCTTCGTTTAAATATTTTGCATAAAATTTGATAAATTAAATCTTATTTAGATTTTAATTTTTTATTTAATTATGGTTATTAATTGGTTACAAATAATATTTTAATTAGAAAGCCCTGTGTTTTCTCAACCCACTTAAATAAAAATATCAGTGAAAATAATTGAAAACAAATTTTTATAACATTATTTTGTGATTAAACGGGGGAAAAAATGATAATTCTTTAAAAATGTCATAACTTTTAAACCAGAAGGTATTTCAAAAAATCACCAAATTATATTGTAGATATTGAACCCCTCTATCTGTAAAATACCGTTGACACCACTACTTACGGGACACCCTGTATATTTTTTTAATTTTAATGTCCATTAGTAATGTAATCATATAATCTATCAAATGGGTAATATAATACAAAATATAAAAGAATTTTCGAGAAATGAATGTACGCGAAAATACTTTTTCCCCGATTTTTAAATTTAAAAAAACCGCTTTACTTACTAATGTACTTGTTACAATCTTAAAATAAAGTTTTCATGACATATGTAACAAGATGTGACACATAACGTATTTTTAGAATACGCTATTTTCTGCAACAATGTAAATTCCACATTTTTCTAAACATTTGATTTATTTATTATGAAGTAGGTCTAAGTATAAGGGTGGTTTGCACCAGAGAAGGACGGTTAAAGTAACTTTGACTGTTACTTTAACTTTAACTTTGACAGTTATCTTTACTTTTACGATGGTGCAACGCGCGTGGAGTAAAAGTAAAGATAACTGTCAAAGTTAAAGTTAAAGTAACAGTAAATTAATTCGTTATAGTTAAAAGGTTTGCTGGTGTAATAAGGAGTTAGATAAATAATACAAGATTTAAATGAATTCTCTCAATATAAACAAGAGCGGCGAACTTTTCAAAGATTTGACGTTAGCGACATTGATTTAACTATTACTTTAACTTAGACCGGCCGAAATTCGCCAGTAACCTTCAAGGTTAAAGTAATCGTCAAATGTGACAGATTTTTTTTTGAAGCAAACCAATTTTAACTTTAACCTTTAACGTGACAGTAATAGTTAAGTCATATGGTGCAAATGGACATAAATAACAAGAAGAAACTCAGCTCGCCTCATCAGGTCGGCATAGCGCAGGCGACTGCGCATCAGCCAAAAGATTATTTTGTGTTTATAAAACTACTTTTTTTTAGTAGCTCGACATGTGACCATACTATGCGTAATAAGGTAGAGTGCAATCAATGAGGGGGAATACAACTGCTACCACGTATAAACGTCTGCAGGCAGCAGTCCCCTTCGCTATGCCGGCTTAAGGACACGAATGAGGGTCATCCATTGATAGGGCAAACTCCTCTCGTTACACCCGGCTACTCCTAAAATGCAACTAGGTCACGTCACGGATGTTATACTTGAAAGATTTGTAAATTTATTTATTATTTATCTAGCTTTAATTTTCTACCGTGCACACTACTCAAATTCGATATTTAAATGCGAAATTCTGCAGTTTAATTTCCGTATTACGTTACAAGTTGGAATTCCTAAAGTCGATTCAATTTGACACTAGCTTCCGACCTCCGCAACCACGAACACGGTCATTGGTCACATAACCGCAAATCAACAGATTCGCACGGCTGTTTCACATCGGAAATAAGTTGTATTTCGTATTTCCATAAAATTTAAGTACATATGTAAAGTCAGCAAGGAGATTGGAGTTTCTAACGTTAATAAATATATTTGTCAAATGAGTGTGTTCTGCGAAAACCATGAAAATAAACAAGATTTTATTAATCAATATATTATACAATTCCTTTTGATTTGCCGTATATCATTACTTCCCAGAATTTGATCCTTATTAGTGAGACTATCAGATGGTATAATAATATAATTAATAATACAGTGTGTGTTTTATTTTTCAAAAACAACGGGTTTGAATCCTGGCTGAGAAAATGGATTTTTCAAAAATCAAATAATACAGTTTCAGTTTTCAACAAAATCGGCATCGATTCTCTTACAGTTTAGCGAAGTGTTCTTAATGCCGAGTTATATACAATAAAAAAAAACTTTCTTTGAAATATAATTATATTTTAATAATATCTGAAGTCGGTGCATACATTTGAAACATATTTTATGATTGGTAATGTACCTAGATTCAAACAATGCGGAGTTTCATATTTGGTTGGCACCGACTTCAGAAATATGCTAAATAATATGTTTGTAAATAGATAATAAGCATCTAATCTTGTTTATGCTTATTAAATTGTGTGTAGATACTCTCAATTAAAATTATTTTTTAATTTTTAGTGAGTTTTGTGTTTTATTTAGAAGTCGGTTCAATTTTATTCAGAAATGTTTTTAGTTTTTGTTACAATTTTTCTTTCTTTAATAATAATTGTTGAACATTTGTTTATAGTGGGAAATATCTTGGGTGGCGGGTATAATTTTTGTATCTTGCATTTTATTTCTTCTCTATGTTTCTGTTACTGCCTGTCTCTGTTTCTCTCTAAATATATTTTTTAATTTTTTATTGTAGCTCGGCATGTGACAACACTCCGCCTGATGTAAAGTTAGAGTGCGGTCCATGAATGGATACAACTGCTACTACAAAGAAATCTCTACAGGCAGCAGTCGCCTCCACTATGCCGGCTTGAAGAGTCGAGCATGTACCATCCAGATCGACAGTGCACACTCCTCTCGTTATACCAGGCTACTTTCAGACTATTCCCGAAACGCGACAAGGCCACTTCACGGGTGTTACATTCGAAAGTGGTGGTACTACCCCAGGGCGGCAGACTGGGCTAATAGCTATAATCAGTCTGCCTACCACTCTTTAATAGTGCCTATAGGCACTGAGCGACCCAAGTACATATAACAAAGTTTGTTTACAGTGATAGAGAAAAATTCTTCCAATTTCCCTTTTTTTTTAAATTTATAATATACTCGAGAAGAGTTAGAAGTTATATAATATTTAAAAGAACTATTTGGAATGCGTGTAACGTTTTTTGATACTTTTAAAAGAACGAAAATAAAAACGAATTTTAAATATAAAATACATATTTACTAGTTGTAAAAATATTTTTATACTATAAAACAGTGACGTACCTACTAGAGTAATTCTGTATTATTAAAATATTGTAGAGTGTTTTATTTATGAGAAACAAGCGAGAGATGTGGGACCGGTAAATCAATTCTAGTTTAATTTAACTAAGGTCATTCTAAAATAAAACTCTTGTCGAGTGTCGATAACGAATGAGCACTGTCAATCTAGATGGTACATACTCGTCTCCTCAAGCCGGCTAGCGGAGGAGACTGCTGCCTGTAGAGATTTCTCTGTAGTAGCAGTTGTTTTAAGTGTTGTCATATGCAGAGCTACAATAAAAATAATAACTTACCCTAAGCATGAAGGAATACGTCTTAAAATAGTCTGAAAATCTCAGTTGAAAAGTTACTTTTTGAGACGAGAATTTTAGACTAAGCTCGCTTTATAATTAAGAATCGAATAACCGGCCCTTAGATATGAAAATACGCTTGGAAATAAACTACATCTCTTAATTTAAAAAAAATCTAGTATTTAGTATCGGCTACAAATTCGTTAGCCAATGTTTTATTTAAATCTAGGTCACTAAACCGCAGTGTGGGTGTCGCAAAACATTTCTTTATTTTTATTGCGTGTGAATATTCAATGAATTGATGATTTAATTTATAAAACAATAGCATTAAATTTTTCGTCATATTTTATTTGTTATTTAATTCTTTTGGAATTTAGTTTATATTTTGAGATTTTTTATGATAAAAATAGTTTGAAGTATCACTCAGGTTGACAGTGCACACTCCTCTCGTTAGGTATTACATTCGAAAGTGGTGGTACTACCCCAGGATGGCACACTGCGCTAATAACCACCATCAGTCTGCCTACCACGCTTTAATTAATTCCTATACATGATAGGTACTGAGCAACCAAAGTACTAATAATATTTTGTATAGGTAAGAATTTAACGAGATTTGAACACGGGTCTTACCAATCATGAATTCACGTTAGACCACGGCTGCTTTTATTAATAAATTATATCATTTGAAGTATACGTACTCGGAGTTATTAAATTATTATGAAAAGTTACATATGAGCGGCCGTGGTCTAGCGGTGAAACGCGTGAACTCACGATCAATGAGACCCGTGTTTGAACCTCGCTGAAGACCGGTACCAATGTAACTTTGTTATATGCACTTTGGTCGCTTAGTGCCTATAGGCACTATTAAAGAGTGGTAGGCAGACTGATGATGGTAATTTGTCCAGTCTGCCGTCCTGGGGTAGTACCACCACTTTCGAATGTAACACCCGTTAAGTGAACTTGTCGCGTTTCGGGAATAGTTTGAAAGTAGCCAGGTATAACGAGAGGAGTGTGCACTGTCAATCTGGATGGTACATGCTCGTCTCCTCAAGCCGGCATAGTGGAGGCGACTGCTGCCTGTAGAGATTTCTCTGTAGTAGCAGTTGTTTCTATTCATGGACCGCACTCTAGCTTTACATCAGGCGGAGTGTTGTCACATGCCGAGCTACAATAAAAGAAAAAATATAATTATACAAGTTATAAATAAAAAATACTTATTATAAAAATACCCTTAATATATTATTCTATTTATTCGCAATTATATTTCCATAATAACGTTTTCAACGTAATAAAATGAATTCTACATATCCGTAATTCAATTGTGTATAAAATGATACACGTTGCATATTTTATAGAAACACGAGTAGACGGACATGAATACGTTTTAATTTCGCTGCCGAAAAATAATGGTCTTACATGACCTTTGTAACGTTTTAAATTAATAAAAGAATTAATTATTACGTTCCAAAATGTATTTTGTACATTTAACGATCTACTACACGACTAATAAAGTCTGTAGAGGGCTACCGTGGTCTAGTGGTAGAGGACGAATCTCCCGACTGATGAGACCCGTGTTCAAATCCTCGCTAAATTCTGACCGGTACCAATGTAACTATGTTATACCTACTAACTATGATATACTTTGGTCGCTACTTAAATTAAAAATAAAATAGATTATGCACTTTCGCCTCCTCAAGTCGGCATAGTGGAGACGACTACTGCCTGTATAAATTTATCTGTACTAACAGTTATTACTGTTCATGGACAGCACTCTAGCTTAACATCTGGCGGAGTGTGGTCATATACAAATACATTGTACTGTGGGCAACTTTAGGTGCATATACGACCATTCCCAGTTTTTTTTTTCAAAATTGTTTATCGGAATATTACAGTTGCCTTCTCTTTCTGATTGCATTATAAGTAAAAGAGATCAATATTGTTGTCAATGTTTCTATATATTTTTTACATATTGCACGTAATTTAGTTGTCAATGTTATGAGGGAAAAACGAAAAAAATGACATGTAAATATCAATCAAATTAATCTACACACGTCAGTTGTTAAAGCAACATAAACATAAGTTATGTTTAAAGTAGGAGCTGAGAGAAACATAAAAATATGCAAGTAACATTAGTCCTTAAGGTGGGACTGCTCCCCTGCTCTTGATAGTACTACTGCTCATCTTTTATAAATTAAAGACGAAAGAAAACCTATTATATTAATAAGATTTAATTAATTTGGTAAAGTACTTTCTTATCTCTGTTAGGGATGTATAGTTCTGCAAACTTCTTTAGACAGTTCTTGGAAATTTGTCCCAGTTCGAGTTGTTTGTTAGATAGGTACCTATTAATTAAATATATTATCCGTAGTCTTTTACGAGAACATAGATAGACAAAGGCCTTACCTGAAATGAATAGAGTATGTATGTTAAAGGCGGAGTGATTACGACAATGCCGATAGTACGGGTTCTATTCCCGGTTGTTCGTTGTTAGATTTTCAGATATAAATATAAATAAGCTTTTTATAAAAACTAAAAAATTCATAAAAAACGGTTTAAATGACAACAGTTGTTAGTAAAATGACGTGTAATATATAAAAAGAAATCTTCAAAACGGTTAAATTGTTTATCGGCAAATTAATGTCAAATGTTCACAATGAAATTGTGAAGTACAACACGCTGAAATTTGTAAATCGATAAATTTTAATGTTATTGCGATTATGAAAAAGGTACTTTTGTAAAAGCAATCTCTTTTTTAAGACATCACAGGGTGACGAAGTGTAAGCACTGCTTGACGAGTTGTAGTACATTGATACAACTAGATAAGCAATAACGTTTCAAGTGTGACGCGGAAGAAAAGATGACCGCAGTCACTTTTAGATTTTCTGTCAGTAGTATTTGACTTGACGGCAACATTGTCGAGTCGTTTGAAGCGGCTTACGCTTTTTTCATGTCCGCTGTATAAAGTTCGCTTCATGTTGTAGTTAGTATCAGGTAAATTTCAAAATTGTTTAAAATACGTTATGAATATAATCTAAGCTTCCTGCTGCTTCAATATTGCTGGTGATAGCTGGAAAACTAGCCTTTTTAGATATAGATATATTTAGGTTTAAAAAAATTACTTTAAAATTGATGAATGTACTAAATGTACTAAATACCCGTAAGTATTATTACAGAAAAAAGTTTAAATTTGTCAATTAACAATAACCGAAAAAAAATATGAAATTAATAATTATCCAAAAATAAAATTGCTGAAGGCATGCAAAGAAATGGTTTACGAGCAAGGTAAGATATTTAATAAATTTTATAGACACCATTGAAGCGAATAGCAGACTTATCGTCTACTATCTTCATAGAGAGATGATTTCCATTCGCTTATTTGTTTCATATCATGTCTACTACAAAAAATGAATGATATTATCATACTATTTATTAACCAATAGTATGCCTTCATTTGTCAAATGCCGGCCCATTTATCGCAAGACCCATCAGTTTATCGAGTAATCCTCATTAGTACTATTTAATATTCAAATAATTCCGTGCTTACCCTCTCTGAAAGAGGTCGACATTGTAGAATTTGTATAGTTCGATGGAGAACTCGAAGGTGGCTTGCAGGTCACTCATGGTGGTAATGCGCGGAACCCCATCCTCCGCCGTCACCACCGCATTTGTCACACTCTAATCACTCACATACGCTGCTGTTCATTCAACCCACTGTCACAATGTCGAAGTACCCGGCGGCTCAGCTGGCTCGGGGCGCGGTCTCGATTCACGCGCAAAAATAGAGAAAGCAGCGTTCGCTCCGAGCGTGGGGCTCGCTGTGCGGGAGCCAGGAATTCATTTTTAATAGTCTATAATACGCATGCGCCGGGACACGCGCCGTTCGTCGCCTCGTCGCCGGCTGCAGTGCCTCTCCAGACACACAGGTGAACATCAATTACTTGGTAATCCGTGTCTCACATGCGAATAAAATATTATGAAAAGACAGTTTTGGGGGAATATTTCAGTAATGACGCACTGAGTCAATGTCCGGAAAGGTCATGAGGGTGGATCCTGCAGTTAACTCCCTATATTCGTTGCCGTAGTAACATCTATATCGCTTATGTAGATAGATGACATAATACGAATACCTGTCTGCCGATCGAGGGCGCTATCCGGATAAGTTTTATTTAGGCCGGATTTTATGTTTCGCATTGACATTTGAGGGGTTAAGAGTACCCTTAAGGATTTGTTTACAACCTTTTGAAATCTTTTAGGAAATACATTTTATTACAAACATAGATAGAGGGAGATTATATTGAAATTGCCGAGTGACTTGTCCCATTCGTTCAGTTTCTCACGCATGTTTCTTCGCGTACCATGTAGGGCGGACTCGAAGCTTTTTATGGATCACCAAATTTTTTTAAATTAGTTTGTTTGTATTTGTCACTTAATTGGCATGGTACTTCAAATATTTCTTAAACTCTATGTAATCTATTGATTTAATAAACTTATTTGTAATTAAAACCTTCTAAGTCACATCTTTCATTCACCCCGTAACTTGGGATCCTTCAAGTGCAGTGTGAAGAGAATTAAACCGATAACGGACTCGACTGTACAGTCACTTCCGCTTTAGAACGCATTCCGGCTTAACAATTACATAAGGTGGAGTACAGTCGTTTCGCGTAATATGCTTCGTCCGATGCGGTGTTGCCAGATAGCAGCGACTTTCGGTTAACGATAATTGAAAAAAAAAGGAAAGAAAAATATTTCGGGTAGGCGTGAATACTGTCGTGTCATTTAGTTTAGAGATCCTAGCCAAGAATTTACTCCTACAACATCAGGAATGAATTTGAGCATACATTTCGGAATTTATAGTAAACACATAAATTCGTCCAAATTGTAAACTGTGTGTGTGTAGTGAAGATTATTAAATTATAGCTGATGCCCGCAACTTC
Source organism: Tinea pellionella (assembly GCA_948150575.1). Taxonomy (NCBI): domain Eukaryota; kingdom Metazoa; phylum Arthropoda; class Insecta; order Lepidoptera; family Tineidae; genus Tinea; species Tinea pellionella. The sequence goes on from OX411256.1 coordinate 6,333,532, forward strand.
GTATTCGCATTTATTTTCATCCAAACCTTCTTTAATAAACAGGCTATCTAATGAAGAAACAAACTGGTAAGAAACGGACGAGTGGTTTCTAGTCGTATAAGCATGATTTGAAATGCCCACACACAGCCCAAACCGATTTGAAAAATGATATGTTCATTGTAGGTTACCAATTAAACTCAATCAATTGTTTTTTAAATGCCTGTACTAAGCTGGTACTTGTATCATAGGCACACGTGTCTCACCGATCGCCTAATAAATAAACAAGTAGATTATTGAAATGTCAGTCTTAAAATAGTATATAAACAAAACCCTAAAATGCTTTAGACAGTAAATTGAATTTCACGTGAAAATGGATTCATGGCTTCCCCTCGAACGAAGTTCTTTCAGCTAAAAGGTTATAGTTCAAAATGCTGGCGGTCGATATTTCGCAGAGTTCAAAGTACTATGCCAAAAGGATTTGGCTTAACCTTTTTGTCAGTTTATTACCATATTTCAGACGTCACTATGCCCCACTTCATGTATGTAATATAAAACAGGTCACAGGAGTCAGAAAACAGTAAAAGACAAATTGCAGTAAGTTTACTTCTTAAAATAGATGCAAAATACTGTATTTTTCTGAGCCTGAACAGCGAAGTAAACAATGAGAATGTAACACATACCACTCAACATATTGCAAGCTGTTAGCTCTATGAGTTTCACAAATATACCATATCCAAGATAAAGCATTAGCTGATGAAATAGTTTGATAGTTTTGTACATCTATGTTTATTGTTAATAATAACCCTTTCCTCGTTATTTTAATATTCGAGGATTTAAAAAAAAACATCGTTTTTTTATTGTAGCTCGGCATGTGACAACACTCCGCCTGATGTAAAGCCAGAGTGCGGTCCATGAATGGAAACAAGTGCTACTACAGAGACACCTGTGCGGGCATCAGTCGCCTCCACTATGCCGGCTTGAGGAGACGAGCATCTACCATTTAGATTAACAGTGCACATTCCTCTAGTTATACCTGGCTAATTTACAAACTATTCCCGAAACACGACAAGGTCACTTCACGGGTGTTATATTCAAAAGTGGTGGTACTGCCCCAGGACGGCAGACTGGACAAATACCCATCATCAGTCTGCCTACCACACTTTAATAGTGCCTATAGGCCCTGAGCGACCAAAGTATATATAACAAAATTACATTGGTACCGGTCATCGTAACCGTTATAAATCTCGGTAACCTCCAATTTATACGATTTTGCACCTTATTGCAAACTGACTTCTGAGTACTTTATAGCCCAGTCACTTTATAACCCAATGGTTATCCAATGATACTTAACAATGCAAACCCCTTTTCATAACTTCTGACGTTTTTAACGTTGCAAGTATCATGTTTTTCAATACATTGCGTCATATACATATATAGGCTATTAATAATAATCTATTGTAGTCATAATTAGGAATATTTTACCGCCATACTATGCCATAAACCTAGTACCACAATTTTCAAGTGACCTCATCGCATTTCGGGACCAGCTTGGAAGGAGTCGGGATAAGTGTGCACTCTCAAAACTATATGTGCTCCACTCGTCTCCTGTAGTCGTGCGACGGCTGCTGCTCCAGACATTTGTCTATGGTAGCAGTTGTTTCCATTCATGGACCGCACTCTAGCTTAACATCAGGCGGCGTGTTGTCACAAATTTCGAGTATTTTTTTTCTAACTAGCGTAAAATTAAACGGCTATTAAATTACGTGTAGCAGAAAATGAGTGATGAGATTTTTAAACTCGATAATAAAATAGGCGGTTATAATTTTTTGATTTTTTAAATGACCTGTATATTTTCAACCTGTACATTTTTCAAAATCATCGGGTTCGATTCCTGACTAGGAAAATGATTTTTCAGAAATCTAATAAAGCAGTTTTAGTTTTCATCAAAATCGGCATCGATATTCTTTACTGAATTTTTCGCTATCTCTTATGGGTTTTCTCTTAGGATTTAGCCATGAAAGCCCACTTGAAAATTTCAACATGTATATATACCTATATATTATATTTTTAAACTAAAAATGTATAGAACATTTATTTTCTTGCATATTTTTATATGTTATTTATTCTATATCTAAAATGCACTTATTATACAATCCATCCTCAACTTTTGCAATAAATGTTGAAGAAAATATTTTCTCTTGCGATTTTCAGCGTGGGAATTTTCGCCGACGGAAACATAGATATCTAGGTTTAACACAGGAAGTCTAGACTGCCTGACAGGATATAAACGAGGTTACGTCTTTACCGCTCGTTTTCTGTCACCTTCGATATTACACGGCGAATGCACTTTATAATAAGCTGTTGGCACTTATTTTGCTGTGCTGTCTTGAAGAAAAATATTTTATACCGTTATTATATTTATAGGGTCAATATATTACAATTTACACAGGCTTTTTTGCAATTAAGAAGGAAACGAAATAATTGTAAGTATAATATGTATTGTGTAATAAGTACTGAAATATTCGCTCTAATATGTAAACTTCATTCACGCATATGCCACGCATAACACGCGATTATGTGGAAGGGTTTTAAAAATCAATATTTGCTACGTGCAGCAGCCTTTTTGTATAAGCTATTGGCACCTCGGGAATGGTACCACGTTTATGTGTTCTCTCCTCCAGACTCCTTGTTCCAGCGCCATTTACTGACTAAAAACACGTCACTAGTGTTACCCTAATAGTAGCGCTTTAGAACCCATAAGAAAGGGAACGTAGAGTATCCCTGTCCTCGTATTTCTAGCTCCTAAATTAAACATTAAAAACCTTACATGAAAGATTATAGTTATAGCTTTTAACATGCAAAGGCCGTTTCAGCAATAAAGTGTACCTTGGTATGTAATTAGTTCATAATAACCTTCCATAAAAAATTTGTAACTCACCTTCTGATATAATTATTATTTTCGCTTAGATTTTGTTTGAGATTACATTATGTAAAGAAAAATATAGACCTTTCTCAGTCAGATTGGTCAAGTGCTGAGAAAAGGTCAGATGGGGAGCACCCTCAACCGACGTGTATGCATGAGGGGAGTAATGGATGTGGTCGAAGCGAAAGTGGTATGTAGAGAGAGGAGTCTGTAGCGCTCCATAGTTTCTGCCTACCCCAGTGGGAACAAGGCGTGAGCTATGCAGTAATAGTAAGAAAAATATAAACTATGTATAATACTTTTTCCAAATTATTATTTTACAGTAGTCCGGACATGTAAGCATTCCGCTTGATGTCTTGAAGCGGTTCATAACCAGAGACAATTTATAAATACTGTTTTTTTTTACTAAAACTATCTAAATAATAAAACTTTTTATGCAATCGGTACTTTCTTCTAAGACATAGAATAAAGTATTTTGTGTGGATACGGAGGGTTAATAAACCTCTATGCAAAATATGGCAGGAGCTTATTAAACACGCGGCACGTTGTCGCTGTGCCGTGATTTACAATACACTATTATGCTGAATTAATTAGGGTTTGGACAAACAAAATGCTTAAGGTGTGTTCACACGGACAATCTTTTGAGTATTAATTTCTCAGCAACAATCGCCATAAATATTGGAGCAATTAATAAGCCTAAAAATTGGAGCGGCCTTCTACCTTCTGCCAGCCAGTTTTGCGAGCCAGTATGGCTCAAAAATCGAATCCCATCTTATCAAAATTTCCTGGTTTGAGACACTGGCTTACTAACTATATGCCATAGTAACTATTTTCCTATAAAAAGTTTTAGTTTTTATTAAAAAAAAAGAAAAATATTTTGTGAAAACAATTTTTTGTATCTTCTTTAATGTTTTACAAAAAAAAAAAACTTATGTTTAGAAAAGGTAAATTTAATTTTAATTACCTTTATAATTATAACACTAACATTGACTATGGATACGAATATCCTTATTAATATTACAATTATTATTTTACGTGATGAAATATACTTATTCATTATTTTTCTTGATCAATTTTACTTACTAAGTACTTGGTCAAATAAAAAATTGGATTGAAGATTGTCGTAGGTATATACACAAATGTACCTACATGTACAGTAGCAAAAAATGTAACACAATATGGTAATTTTTAATATTAGTATATTTCCTTTTTTTTTGAATTTTGTTTAATATAATTTTCTATTTGTGTTTAATAAAGTACCTAAGTTTTTTTTTTAATTTGACACAAATTTTTATAAAAAAAAAAGTTATTTTATATTAACGCCATCTCCTGCTACAAACTCTTTCTTTATTTTACCAAGTACTGTTATTATTTCAACAAGCTTTTTAAAATAGTTATTCAACTTCGTCACGTAAAACGAATAATTTGTGGCAGTGATTGCTAATCAAGTATTTTTATTTTAAATTTTGGTTTTTTAAATATAAGAGATAATATGTAAGCTTAAAATACAGGCGTACAATAAATATTTTTACTGACCTTAGGCATTATTATTATTATAGAATTATAAAAAATTAGATTATAAAAAATGAACTTTATATTATACGGAATAAAACATAAATTGGTCAGACATTAAAATATAAGGGTAGATCTACACAAAGAATACATTCAAGATATTTATTAATTTTTGTAGTAGGTTTATAAAAATAAACTTTGTGTAGAATCGACTTAAAATTTCTACTTGGTATAACATTATAAATCACAATTAGGTAACCTAGTTCTTTCTTAGGGAGAGACCATACTTAATATTGCATTTTAGAATACTTTTTTATTGTCCTAACCGTCATCAATTAGAATTGAAATTAGCTTCAATTGTTTCGAAATAATTTCTAGTTAATGTTCTACTTGAAAGATGCTAAATGCAATTAAGTAGACCTCAACCCCAAACACACATCACTCATTCAATCCGATCTCACTTCACAAATAAAAAAGGTCTCAAATGAACACGGAGAGTCATTCCATTTTAGACCTTTATCATCTCTATTCCAAAGCTCTAAACAATTTTCCTCTTCACCATTTTCATATCGGAAGTTGTTTGGTTCACCAGCGTTCCAATTGACGAAGGTAAGTGGTCTTCCATTAGCCATCCAGAAGAAGTTACCCTCTTCTGCTAAATCTGTGCCTGATGTCCAGAAATGCTCTCTTCCATAGCCTGCATTAATAATTTAATATGAATTATTATATGTATTAAGTATGATTAAAGAGTGGTAGGTAGACTGATGATGGTTATTAGCCTAGTCTGCCGTCCTGGGATCAATTTGGAAATATTATAACGAGGGCAGTGTGCACTGTCAATCTGGATGGTGTATATTTGTCTCCTCAAACGGAGGCGACTGCTGCCTAAAAAAGTTTATCCGTAGTAGCAGTTGTTCCCGTTCATAGCCACAAAAAAAATTTGAAGCAACTCTTAATTATTCTGTGTTTTGGCATTAAGTTTTAATAAATTTTCATATAAACATAATTTTTCATTGAATTAATCAAATATACCTAATCATTTTGTTTTTGTTTTTTCAGTAAAAACTAAAAACATCGCATTTTGCTTTTCTATAAAATATTATAATATTTAACTAATATAATACAGTACCTGAGTCCTTCACATATTTTTCTAATTTATCATTCTCTTCTTGCGAAGAAATAGAGGCGAGATGCATTCCATGAAATCTGCAATATTGTTGTGCTTTAAACCAATTCGCCTGAAATATACAAAAAAATATTTATTAATTACCGAGTCATTCAAAAACACAGACATCGTATTGGACGCATTGTCAATGGACAGTGCACACTCGTTTCAAGCCGGCATAGTGTAGGCGTCTGTAACCTGTAAGCTTTTCTTTGCGGTTGCAATTGTTTCTGTTCGTAGATTGTATTCTACATTAACAACAGGTGAAGCATGCTCACATGTTAGGTTATTACTAATATTATATAATAGATTATCTACAGGTTGGTCAAAACCTAATTAAAAATAAGTGGGCCGTGGTCTAGCAGTAGAAAATAGTACGATGAGGTCTATCACTCATGATCAATGACCAGTGTTCAAATATTATTTATTGTACCTTGGTCGCTTAGTGCCTATAATACAAGCATTATAGTTAGTAACTGTACTATAGTTAGTAGGCATTAAACATAAATAAATAAATAAATTTTACTTTGACGAGTGTTTTTGGGACATACTGTATTTATATTTTAGGTATGGAGTCAGGGTAATAAAGATATTTACAAGCTTTTTAGTTGTTCTTTTAAGTCGTATATTTGACAACCAAAATCATAAACAATCTCCATGACTACGCACAGTCCCTACACTACTCCCCTAATCACGTATTTAATCCGTTTTTTCCATAAGTTAAAAATACATTTTAACTTTTAAAACGGGAGCTTCACGCGCCTGAGAACAGAGTTAAGTTAAAGGAACATTAAGATGGCGTTTGGAGCATTCGATAGACCTACTTTCCCTTTTAATTCATTTGTTTATTACAATCATTTGTCAAGTTATATCGAAAACATGTCAGTTGTAACACACTAACAATGATCAGCTAATTTGAGACGTAATGACTTCAATTAGGTAACCGTTATAAAACAAAAAAAAACGTCACTGTGTGTCTTCTAGCAGTCATGTTTAAAGTCCAGACACATATGCTTGATATACATTGATAGATGCACACACATTAATGCAGACTATTATACTTTTTGAAGCAACCTGTATATAAAAGTGAATTATATATTTTTTTAAAAATACTCTTTATTTATTTTAAATTTTGTATAGTCTTTTGTTTTTATTTATTTAAAAGTGCATCTATTTTTTTTTAAATCTAAATTGTGTGTGTAATTTTTATCTACAAAAGGAACGAATGTGCAACGCCAAGACAAACCATTGTGGTTTAATGGCGTAAAGCTAAACTTTGTAAATAACGAAACTACGAATATACGTTTATTATTATTATGTAGTCTGAATATATAGTATTCTAAAAATATTTTCTCAGTTAGATTAGTCAACTGCTCAGAAAGGATCAGTTAAGAAGCACCCTCAACCAACGCGCACGCATAAGGGGAGTAATGGATGTGGTATGTGGAGAGAGGAGTCGACAGTTTCTGCCTACCCCAGTTGGAACAGGGCGTGAGTTAAGTAGTAGAAGGAAGTTAGACTTACTAGGTAACTGTCCTTGACCATAAAAATAATCGAATGAACTTGTATATTCGTTCTGTTTAGTAGAAGTTACGAAAAACCGGTCCGGTCAGACTATCAGAGAAAGTCTGCCTCAGAAACGAGCTGTTAATTTGCATTGCTTGTATCAATCAACATTACACTTCTAAACTTATAAATATAACATGTAGTTTTGTTTTGATTCGATTCGGTCGTTTTGATTCGATTCCTACGTCAGATAAGAGACTTATTAAATATTTATGGATTTAGATAAATAAGCAAATCTTTTTTTTATTTACGACACTTTTTACTTGAACCACCCATAATCTTGGTATAAATAACTAACAGTTTTTTTTTAATACAATAATGCTTTGACTTTAATTTAGAACATCCTGTGCTATACGTAATAGGGTCTAGTATGAGGTTACGTTTACACCATGACAGCGTAACGGGAAATATCTCCACCAATCAGATGATGTTATTTTGACCGCTGAGATAATGAAAAATCAATTGAAGCGATTCTATTGGTAGAAAGATCTCAGGTTAAAGTGTCACGGGAGGACACATATTATATTCCCTTTTTTTTTAATTAAATAATAATATTGACGCCTCGTGTATATGAAGCCGTAAAATTTCAACAAAATTAAACAAATAATATATTTTAATATTATACTGATGTTTTTTCTTATTATATTTTTTAAATCTTTTACAAATAAGACAGTAAAAAAATCCGGAATATAAATAAAGGTTACGAATTGGAGATGCCGGGGATCGAACCCGGGGCCTTTCACATACACAGCTACATCCCCGCCCGCCGGGTGAACTCAAATAATCGATCTAACTGTTGCTGCACTTGAAACAAAACGCTGAATTTCGACATCACACCAACTCACAACACAATTTCAATATAATGCAAAATTTAAAAAATATATATTTATGAGTCGAGCCGTTTCCGGCTCAGTTAAAAGACTTGTCAAAAATCTACGAATGGCGGCTCATGAATATTCGATATTCATACGTCGAGGTCTTGCAAGGGGACGTATGTAAGTATTTACTTACTCGTAATTACGTAGGTTATAATACATATAAAAAGTGAAAATAGCCAAATTAATCTACATAATTTTAAATGACATCTATCAAAGACGTGACAGCAGCAAAGTTTGCTTAAAATTAGATTTTAATTAAAACAAACTATTAATACTATACGGAGAAATTGGGCATTAATTAAAACGACCAAAGGAAGATAATTTGCTGTACTTGAGTGACTACATTTCGCCAAAGGTTAAGTTAGAGTGAGAACCATGAAATGAAATTCCTTTATTAACGTAGGCATGGACTTGGCATGCACTTGTTCATCGTCAGAATCTACTTTTGGCTTCGGGAAGGCATATGACGAGAAGACAGCCATAAGAAACTCGTCAATTATATAGCCTGTGTTTATATTAACAAAAAAAACTGAATCATAAATTCAGAAAAAAAATAGTCATAACTAATTTAACAAAGTAACTAAACCACAATATTGTGGCACCAAAATGAAAAAAATTATATATTAATATCATATTGCAACCCACCACAAAGGTGATGAACAGAAACAATCGCTACCACAGATGATGTCTACAGGCAGCAGTCCCATCCGCTATACAGATTTGAACCGACCGATTTAAAAAGTACAAGTACCATACGCCAGCGAGATTCGAACATGGGTAACATTGATCGGGAGTACATGCCATCCACCGCTAGACCACGGACGCTCATGAATGTAGCAAAAATATCTACATGCTATTTATTGCATGTATTTTTGAAATTTATTTACAAAGATAGAATTATACAATTTAATTTTCGGCAATTAATAGTGGGATGTAATCCTTTTTGACCTATGACGTCAAGGATTCATTGAATTTGTCTTTAATAACCCAATTTACCATATAACTCAATCAAATAAATTTAGACCTTATAGAGTAGATTTTAAGGTTGAAGTTACACTGTATAAGTGTTTGGATTTGTGTCTTTTACAATTTGATATTGTTGAGTGTGTGGTCAGTTTTGAGTTTCCGCTAGACTTTGCAGTTTGGTCACCAATTACTTCCGATCCATCGCCTTCGAAGCTAATATAGCGGAAACTGACACGTTACAAACGAGTAAATTGAGTTATATAAGAAATTAGGTGGTGTGATGAAAAAAGAAATTAATTATCAATGAATATTTTTTTCTATCAAATGTTAATCATAATTTTATAATAATTTGTATTATTTATGAGTATAAGTGAATGTAGAGTCTGAACATGTGCAGTTTAAATCTGTATAGTCCGTTTTTTTAAAATAAGGTCCAGTTACACCAAAAGGCAGTTTAACTATAGTTACTTTAACTATTACTATTACAGCGACGACGTAACCGTTAAACGTTTACATGTACTCTACACGCGTTGAAATATCATGCAAGTTTATATTGTTATCATCAAAAGGGTGGCTGATCCCGAAAAAGTAATAGAAAAATATATTTGGCTTCTTTTCATACATTTGACGTTAGTGACATTGGTTTGACAATTATTACCCAGCCAAGATTCGCTGGTTAGTAAACGTCAAAAATGACAGGCGCGACGATGCAGCGATGGTGCAACTCGTGTGGAGTAAATGTAAACCACAATGCAAATGTAACGCTTAAAGTAAACGTAAAAGTAATAGTAAAAAGGAACTTTTTACATAACTAACGTTTTGTAAATTTGTTTGAAAAAAATGTAGAGTAGGTAATTTAAAAGAAATCAATCATAGTGGACGTGTCAATTAACGAAATAGCCGTGGGCATAAAAAGTTAATGAGACAGAAAACAAAAGATCTAAATTTCGTTAGGAGGTAGTAGGAGTAAAAAAATGGAAAGATAGAAAGTTTAGGCTTGATATCAAAACTAATTTCACGCCTAAACCGCCGAATAAAAATCGATAAAATTTGGCATGGAGATAGACTGCATCCTGGGAAACTGAAGAGGGTAAAAATGCGGGATTAAAGTTATTTTTTTATTGTAGCTCGGCATGTGACAACACTCCGCCTGATGTAAAGCTAGAGTGCGGTCCATGAATGGATACAACTGCTACTACAGAGCTACTACAGGTAGCAGTCGCCTCCACTATGCTAGCTTGAAGAGACGAGCATGTACCTTCCAGATTGACAGTTCACACTCGTCTCGTTATATCTTGCTACTTTCAAACGCGACAAGGTCACTTCACGGGTGTTACATTCGAAAGTTGTGGTAGTACCCCAGGACGGCAGACTGGACTAATCCCCATCATCAGTCTGCCTACCACTCTTTAAAAGTTTGTTTGAGAACCTATTACATGTCGCAAATTAAACGGACAACGGGATCATTAGCTAATAGGATATAAAATAATATAGAAGTTTACCTTAAAAAATATTCCTAAATAATACTTCTTTTCACCCATTTTGAGTAGTGGCATCGTCCATCTTGTTACACCCAGTTCGTCGTCCACACAGTTTGCACATTCTGTAAAGATAGTTTATTAATAAGTTTAATTTTGATTTAAAAACAATAGAGAAATTACGTCACGATTTAAAATTCACACAAGCAAACTATTTTTTTATTATACAAGTTAATTTTTCAAGTGTGCACGGTATCTAAGAAAATTCAAGATCAACACTTTTCGATAGTTTGCCGGGTGTCACTATCGGCTGTGTGATTTTTTCTTTCAATATAAATGAGTTCGAATGCTAGCTGGGAATATGGATTTTTCAAAAACGTTATGGTTCAGTTTTAATTTAGTTTAAAACTTAAAAATTAGATGCTGTGTGAATTAGATGAAACATTTAACGAGGATGCAAAACATGAAACAAAAAACACGTTATTTTCATAATAAACTTGACATTTTAAATTCTTTAAACCAGTTTTAACCTATCAGTGACTTATAAGGTTTTGTCAACCTTACAACAAACATTTGACGTAACAATAGCGTTGCAGAATCGTGGCACTCAGATTTGGAAAAATATTGTCTACTACAATACAGCCGGCATAGTGGAGGTGACTGCTGCCTGTAGAGATTTCTCTGTAGTAGCAGTTGTTTCCATTCATGGACCACACTCTAGCTTTACATCAGGCGGAGTGTTGTCACATGTTACAATTAAAAATTTTTTGCATATACTCGTGATGTAGCTGTTTTAAATTGATTTAGCAACTGACTTTCTTTTTTTTAAATATACGTATATTAAGTTATTTATATTTTATTGCAACTGTCTCCGCTTTCATCTTCCAATGGTTAGCTGAGAGAAAATGCTTAATGGCATTAAGCTCGCCATTGTACAACATTTATTTGTGCATTAAAGAAAAAAAAAATTTTTTTTCTATACTAACGTTTAATTTAAAATTCTACCTATATTTGTAGCTATAGTCTTAGATTAAAACAGAAAGGCTTTTCTCTGTCGGATGTTACTCATTCTAGATACGCCACTGATGTGTATAAAATGGGTGTAGAATGAATACTGTATATAAGCTGAATGGGTATACGCAACAATATATCAACTTGAAGAAATAGCAGGTTATGTGTACGAGTTAGGTATATAAATTACCTTGCTACAATGTTTAATGAGCCATACGAACATAGTTGAAATACTTTTAAAACTCTCATCTTGTGTTCTTACATCATATTTATGACACATAAATAATATAGGTTTTTGTCAAGGAATTCTGCTTCTTTTGTTTATATAAATAAAGTTTATTATTGCATTAGTGTATGTGTAATTTTAGAGAAAGTATTATTATTGTTAATAACTTTAATTGTTTTGAAGGGAAAAGTGAGAAAAGATTGGACGCTCAAAGCAAAGCGCTCTATCGCACTCGTAGGATCCTGATTGTAGCAGTGATTGCGGAAATATCTCTAGGCAGAAATAGCCACCGCTATCAGTGTGCACCGCCCAAGTTTACAGCACAGATGGTAACATTTTTTTTAGAGGGTAATAATAATACAGTATTATATGCTTCATATCTATAAACAAACTAAATATTTTAACGAACCAAACCAAGGCGTGTAAATTGATCTATCATTTTCTCACGAATTTCTTAATGGTAGAACACGCATTACTCGCTTTATACATGCATTTGGGATTGCGAAACATTTTTTTAAAGGTCATATTTTTAGATATGTTTTAATAAAATATGTATGTGCATGTGAACTATTTCGATTTTTTTAAAGAGCAGACGGTTGTTAGCTCGGTCAGCCGTCCTGGGGTTCTACTACCACTTTTGAATGTAATACCCGTGAAGTGATCTTGTCGCGTTTCTGACTTAGTTTCCAGTCGGCATAGCGGAGGCGACTGCTGCCTGTGTTTACATTCTCTGTAGTAACAGTTGTTTCCGTTCATAGACCGTACTCGAATTTAATATTTCACATTTCGATCTACAATAAAAAGGTTGAGCACTGCTGGGCTCTTGCACCAACTGCTGTGCTAGGAAATTCTTGTGTTATAGGGGTAAAAATTAAATTCGTGCTTTTACATGTAATGTTCTATGTTTATATTATCCTTACATATTCTAAATTAGGGTCAAGAAATGTCGCATAGACTAACTAACTTCACGGGTGTTACTACACTTGAAAGTGGTGGTACTATCTAATCATCATTACTACATCATAACAAAACAATACGTAAATAAAACAAAAGGACTGAACAATAAGAGTGTCATAGGTCAAAAAGGTTAATTTATTCGCCTAAAAGAAAGTGTAAAAACCTGTATTTCTTATGCAAGTGTCTACGTTTAAACACTTACGATGTTATTACCAAACTATAATGTTATGCCAAACGAGTTGACACGTCACAAAATTTTAATAATAAAAGCACAACCTGTATCATGTTTAATGCAAATTGGTTTTTAGAAAACATCTTTTTTAAATTATTGTAGCACGGCATATGACAACCAACACTAAAGCGGTCTATGAACGGAAACAACTGTTAGGTACTACAGATAAATTTCAACATGCGGCAGTCGCCTCAGCTATGCCAGCTTGAGGAGATGAATGTCAACCATCCAAATTGATAGAGCACACTCCTCTTGTTTATTCCCTTAACAGGTTTTTAGCCTAGTCTGCAATCCTGGGGTAATTTCCCTTCGTTATCAAGTTCTAATATGTATAAAGTGACCCAATCGCGTTTCGTGATCAGCTTGGAAGTAGCCGGGAATTACGAGAGAAGTGTACGTTGTCAATGGACAAGCGAAGTGCTGTATGGACAACTGGAGTCCTCTCCCATGCCGAGCTACTATTAAAAATCGGGCTACAATTAGTTATTGAATATTTCTAACCGTTCCTATTTTAATTATTTTTATATTTATTTATTAGTAATATAATTATTATTAATATACTATTAAAAAGAAAAAAGAGGCGGTACGTCCAATGGAAGCGAACCGAAACAAACGATGCAGAGGAAGAGACATACGATTAGAAGGAGAAAGGCATTGGCGTTGGTGATGATGGCGAACACGTTTTTCCTTAGTCTTAACAGCCGTAACGTCCGCATAAAAAATATCGGTACGAGGATTTCGTTCCAATACGAATGTTTGTGTTGGTATCAGTACAGCTACCCTAATTTGCAATCAGAATATTACGTATATATATATATATATATATATATATATACGTAATTATCGTAAATATGTATTTATACTGAAAAAGCTTTATTTATATTGAGGCCACATATGTTATTATACGGATACATCATGCATAACAAGCGCTTATGTGGCTAAACATTTACATAGACTCACCTGACTTGCTTCCAAGAGATCCCAATGACTGCTGATAACCATTACAACAAAAAACCCACGACACAAACACAAAAACTAAAAGCTCTATTTTATACATTATATTTATTTTTTAATACTTTTATTTACTTTTTAATTCACTAAACGTAATGTTCATATGACTTGTAACTGATGAAATAGTTCTACTGTAGATAAAACTTGATTAGTGACTGGTTTTCCTAATGAGGTGATGGGCAACTCTGAACTGCTTATTCCGGATTTTATACTTTTTATTTGAGACCTGATGTATTTATTTACTCAGTTGTAATTAACTTATAGAAATTATCTGTTAATAAACACTGCAAGTTTCTGTAAGAATGGTAGGCAGACTGATGGTGGTTATTAGTCTAGTCTGCCGTCTCAAGCTTTGGCTTACTAACGTCCTCACTAACTTACTGGCCGAGGTATGAAGCTAGTTCTACACAAACGTAACCAGAAGTACTAGCTTGCTAGCTTACTTCCAAACGGTGTCACTTCACGGGTTTTGAGTCCACACCTTCAGCTGTCTCCACCCGATCGATCGCTCAAGTGTTTCCCAATGTACGGATAGATATCGATAGTTAATTTGCATATAATCAATAATAGGCACTAATTATCACATATTATTTTGTACATTCGCAAAAATATTGCATAACATTTTCGTAGACACGCGATGATTTCTATTTTTTTAATTTCTAAGTTCGGCCGTGGTCTAGCGGTAAGGCACGTGAACTCACGATCGATGAGACCCGTGTTCGAACCTCGCTAATTCTGACCGGTACCAATGTAACGGTGTTATATGTACTTTGGTCGCTCAGTGCCTATAGGCACTATTAAAAGAGTGGTAGGCAGATTGATTATGGTTATTAGCCCAATATGCCGTCCTGGCGTAGTACCACCATTTTCGAATGTAACACCCGTGAAGTGACTTTGTCGCGTTTCGGGAATAGTTTGAAAGTAGCCAGGTATAGCGAGAGGAGTGTGCACTGTCAATAGATGGTACATGCTCGTCTCCTCAAGCCGGCATAGTGGAGGCGACTGCTGCCCGCACAGGTTTCTATGAAGTAGCAGTTGTTTCCATTTATGGACCGCACTCTAGCTTTACATCAGGTGGAGTGTTGTCACATGCCGAGCTACAATAATAAAGAAAAATAATGACAAAACTTTTTTTACAAGTGACGATTTATTATTAGTGCCTATCATATTTAATAATAAAGAATTATTATATTATCTTAGTTTTTTAAAAATAATATTACTAAGTATTATAACTTACTAATAAGTTAAAAATTTTTTAAAAACTTTTAAAAATTTTAAAAGTATTAATTATAAAACATGAATAAGAAGATTAAAAACGTTTTCTAAGAACATCTCAAAATAGGTTTTGTAATTTGCAATAGGTAAATGTTTAAGGTTATTAGATAATCCGTGATTTTGTAAGGATGTCATTTATTGAGTATACTTGAAAGATGTTAGGAAATGTTTATATTGAATGTTATCTATAAGTGCTTAAACAAAGTGTATAATATACTTTTATATGTCTATTATACACGTAGTTAGTACATTCTTATAAGTACCTACTTATACAATTTTGAGTTTGCGGTTTAACATTTGCAATGTAAAGTATTGGTGAGTAGTCTTGCAATTTGTAAAATATAAGGAAAAAAGAGATTTTTTATTTTTCAGATTTATGTAACAATTCGTTAAGTCGAAACGTAAAATTTAGGTTTTTTTTTATAGATTTGTAATTAATTTTACATAAAAGAAGATGCTCATTCGCCTGAGGTCTAGGTTTTTTTTTTATTTCTCATTGTTTTTAAGTTCATTTCGAAGAAAAACAAATTCACAGCTGTTATCACCAAGCAGTTTTAATTTTTTACCCGGGTTATTGAGTAATTAATTTGACTTTTATAAAAATTATTACGATGTGTTGATATAATTTAATATTAATAAAAATTAACTGATTATTTTAGAATATGGTTTTGATAACAAACTATTAGATATTAAGTGAGCGCCAAAGTGGGCATACTCCTTTACAAGAAAAAATTTCCAATCGAAATCTCTGATATTCTGATTGTTATTTCTGGGAATCAAAACTAGAAGATTTTTAATTGCCTTTTTTCCTCTTGCAAAAAGCGCTGAACTGGCTAAATGTGATATTTAAATCTATCACTATATTTATATACCGTTAGAATTAAACTTAGCGCAAAATAAATATAAAACTATATAATTATTTTTGACAGAATTAGAACATTTACAATCATAGTTAGTACTCGTATGTAATTTAAAAGTAGATTGCATTAAAATATGGTGTAAATGCAGTCATTAAATGTGAACGCGTGAAATGCTTTAATTTTAGGATGTAAGCCATTTATGCATGACAAGGTCGACTTACTGTCCCTTTTGGCATGCAGGTAACTAGTTTTTTTATTTAAAAAATAATAAGTAAGAATATAGTGTTTTGAGCGTACATCTTTTAACTAATTAAAAGATATTATGCGGCTCCAATGGCTGCAAAGCTTTCGGAATGTCTCAGATAAATTTCATCAAACTAACGTTAGTAAGCTGAATCTTCTGTCTAAACTATTTTAAAAATATTTTAAATCATAACAGCTAACGAAATCGGTCCATTGTCTCTGCCGATAGGAGTGTGCAGGTGGACAGTCTCCTTAAGCCGGCATAGCAAAGGCGACAACATAGACAATTCTCTGTAGTATAGAGGTCATTGAGAGTAGTGCTCTCTGGTAGTTAAGCATCTGGAAGAGTATGGTCACAAGCCAGGCTGCTAAAATATGAAAAAATTATATAATTGGTAAATTTTCCATATACCTAGTTAGGACGGTGAAATAAAGATATATTTATATATTTTATAATTCTAAGAGATAGCGAATTTACGGAAGAAAAGAAAGCAAAAAATGTTAATGCGTCAGAAGAAATCATTCAGATCGCATTTTCTGTGTTAAGGATATTATTGTAAAATGCAATAATGATTATTTTAATTGTTAAAATAATGAAATATCAATTAGATAACCGCCAAAAACTATTAAAACATACCTTACTTGTTTCAAAATATAATTGTATTCTTGTTTTAAATTAATTTAGCATAAAACTGATATAATTTTTACTGATTAACAAATTCATAATTAAAATAATTTCGAACATTTATTAAATTTTTTGCAGTTTAGCTTTTTTTTTTATAGTATATGACAACATTCCGCTTGATGTATGTACGTTCAAAAAAAAAAAATTACAACAGAGAAATGTTTGCAAGCAGCAGTTGTTTCTGCTATGGCAGCTGTCAGACTCCATTAGTCTGACAGCACACATTCCTCTCGTTAAACCCGGGCTACTACCGAGCTGATCCCGAAACGCGACTAGGTCTGGTGTTGGTACCAAGTTATAGACAAAATATTATAGGTACTCGCATAATTTCTCTTTTATTAACAACTGTAACCACGCACAATAACTATATTATGAAACGTGAAAGGGGTTTGTGAAAGTATACGAAATAGTAAAATAATAGATATTTAGAATAAAGTTTAGTGTCAAAAACATGCACGCGTATCCGGTTTCAGTGTAGGCGAAAGTTGCCACATACTTTAACGAAAAGTCAAGGACGTTGAAAAAAAATTGATGACACCAGTCTTTTGTAGGTCTAGACGACTATAAAATGGATTATTTGACTTAGTAATAATAATCCAAAATATTATGTATACCACATCACCTATTAGAAAACATGCGCACACACACCACAAAAAAAAGAAGCGGTAAAAATTCGCAAATCGAAAGCTGCTCATGCGCAAATTATGGGCGGCGCGAGCGCGTGTATTCTGAACGCCCGGTACGATATTACTAAGATAAGTAACAATGCACAGTCTTTATGCAACCTTCGAAAAGCTAGTCGTCGGACGCGGTGGGCTATAGGTACATGTTGTATTGAACATCTTGTATAAAATACTATATTATACTGACCTTTTCAAGGCTTTAGGTTTATGGGACAGTTATATAATGTATCGTAGATTGATTTTCACTTTATGTAACAGTAAATAATATAACAGTATTAAAGGTAAAGATATATTTAAAAAAATAATAATAATTTAGTTTGTTTGTTTTTGTGAAGTTAATTCTAATTTGCTTGCGAATATAAAATATATTTACATTAAATTATAAGATTTTATGACGATCAATAACGGCTGCAAAGCTTTCGAAGTGTTCGCGTCGTATTCAAATAATTATAAAATAAACACGATATTTTAAAATTTTAGTATAGCGGAGGCGACAACCGCATCATCTCCGTTGATGTACCACATTAGCTTGATAGTGCGTTCTTTAAACTTTATTTTTATTAAATAAAATAGGTAATTAAACTTTCTTTTTATAGCGTTAAGACGTATTACATTACGTAAATCGGTAATCTTTAAATGTAAGGAATTATGTGGTTTTCTTCTAACCAAGAACAGGTTACGAAGAAGCAATAGTTTCTTGAGGTTTGTCCCAGTTATGTTAACTTATTTTGCGAAATATTTCATCTTTACAGTGTATTAAATCGTTTCGTCCTTTACATTGATGGCACATTTTATGCCAAGTTTAACAAAATTCTAAATTTTCAGTGGTTACTACTATAAAAAAAAGATTTTTAATATGCTGGTTATAAATAAATACTGAAATAAATGATGAATGTTATAGCAAAAATCAGGTAGGCTGCTAGTTTTGCCGGAAGAGGGCTTGTCTGGCCGAAAAAGGGCCGGAAAAAGCAAGAGCTTTTTGAAATGAGCCCTTAGTTCAGATACATACAAAATGTTAAAGGAAAAAAAAAGATAAACTAAAAAAACTATTTTTATTGAAAGCTTTAAAAAAATTGTTGTTAAAACAAAAGCAGTAATAAAAAAGTTAAAAATGTAAACATCTTTACAAGGTTAACCACATAGTTAACATGAGTCGGTAGTAAAAAAAGTAGCATCTACATTGCCATAAAGCTCAATTGTCGATGGCCTTTGCAAAGTGCAAGGTCTGGAGTGCAAAGCCCTTAGGACCAGGTGTTTTATTACTTTATTAAGGATGAAAAGTTGTTAACTTTTAAAAAGAGTTATTATACTTAATAATCGTTTTTAAGATAACAATGAAAATGCCACGTTTACACATTGATCATTTTAAAATTTCGTTAAAATACTTAAATAAAAAAAATAAAAAAAAAATTAGCCAACCCTATAAAAACCGTATAATTATACCCGTGAAGTGGCTTAATCGCGTTTAGGGATCAACTCGGAAGTAGCAGAGTACAACGAAAGGAATGATCACTGTCAACTCCAGGTTGCACGGTGCACATTTCTTTTTTCAAGTCCACTTAACAGGGGCTACTAATGTCTGCAGACATTTTTCTGTGGTCTTTACCGCCGCGGTTCTTTGACCGTGAGTGACAGTGTCATATGGACGAGGGTCTCAGAGGAAACTCAAGTGAGAGAAATAAGAAGTGAAAGTGTTGACTACTGAAACCAGCGACGTTGACATTAACAATGAAACGGATGACCGAGACGAATATGAAATGAAATAGAAATAATATGAGTAAAGATTGTTTAAAAAAATCTGATGTTTTCTTAATTCTGTAATAGCTCAGTTATACAGGGTCTGTCTTCATCAGCATTTCTTACAACCTTGTCGTTTTCTCCGAGACGCTTCACTCACGTAAAAAATAGATATTTCTTTCTGTTAAAACCGCATCAACATCAAGCCGTTTTGAGTAATACCTAGTATTTACATAATACTCAGCGCATCCCTATCAATAATTTAATAAAGAGCGGGCTTGGTCTAGCGGTAAGACGCGTGAACTCACGATCGATGAGTCTCGTGTTCGAACCTCGCTAAATTCTGACCGGTACCAATGTAACTTTGTTATATGTACTTTGGTCACTGTCAATCTGGATGGTGCATGCTCGTCTCTTCAAGCCGGTATAGTGGAGGTGACTGCTGCCTGTAGAGATTTCTCTGTAGTAGCAGTTGTTTCCATTCATGGACCACACTCTAGCTTTACATCAGACGGAGTGTTGTCACATGCTGAGCTACAATAAAAAAAATCTTGACCTTTATCAACAATTTAACAAGTAACTTCAAAAGTTTGACAGCTAACGATTTTTATCTGTAAATGGTTTAATTAGAATTCAGTAATTGTTGATGTTATGTTTTTTTTTATGAAACGTAACAGTTTTATTTTTCCTATACAAAAATGTTATTGAAGCCTTGACTTTTGAAGTATCATCACAAAAAACGTATGCGATGTGTATTAATTACTTAATTTATGTTATACATAATTTATGGCTCCACTGCGTAGGTTATCAGATATTTTTTTTTATAGTAACCCAGCCTGTGAACGCGTTCCGCCTAATATAAAATTATACCTAATACGGTACTTGAGAAGAAACAAATATTATCACAGAGAAATGTTTGTGGGCAGCACTCACCTCCGCTATGCCGACTTCAGAAGATGAATTTAGACCAATCTATATTATATGCAAATATTTCTTTATTTCTTCAGAAAAATTGATTAGCCTAGTTTACTTTTTTAATTATATTTGGTTTTTAATTAATTTCTATTTTTTTTTATAATCTATAATCTACTATCTAGTATGATTACTAATTATTTTAAAACTTTGTTAAAATACTTAAATAATAAAATGTATTATAATTAAAACACTTTGCCAGCCCTATAGATAAAAAGATGTCTTGAGTAGCCTATCATTAAACATTGGTCACTTCAGAAGTTTAAATATCAACATGTACCTAACTTCACTTTATAACAAGGACACCAAAGGTGAGTATTGCATTAGGAATTATCATTATATTTGTAGTTATGTTAAATTTATTAGAATCTACGAGAATATTTTTTAAATAATTTTTTTTATTGTATCTTAACATATTCCATCAGATATTAAGCTAGAGAGCGGACCAAGAACGCAGACAACTGCTACTACAGATAAATTTCTACAAGCACAAATCGCCTTCGCTATGCCGGCTTGAGGAGACGGATGTGCACCATCCAGATTGATAGGTTACTTTCAAACTGATACGGAAACGCGACAGGGTCACTTCACGGGTGTTACATTTGATAGTGGTGGTACTGCCTCGGAACGGCAGACTGGGCTAATAACCATCATCGGTCTGCCTACCACTCCTTAAAAATATGAAAATTACTCTGTTCTTTTGATACCTTTTCACACGTAAACCGTTCAACTAAAATAACCGAAGGAGGTGAAGTGAAATAGGGGATGAAAGTTTGCATGGAGATCCCATCAAGACGTTAGGGGCAGTTAGGGCTCCAAATTATTATTTGGGCTTTTGGCCAGAAATAAAGAATTATTACGTGTATCAGCGTTTATGCAAAACCATCCCGTAAGGGCTAAATAAAATAAGGAATGATAGTTAAACTCAATTATATATGAATTTACGAGTATCTGGCATTTAATCAGTTTAAAGAACGAAAGCAAGAAGAAATAGAATAAAAGAAGCGACAGAACAATAACTAAAAGTCGCTTACGATAGCCATTTGCATCCAAATCACTGTCGTACGATGAACTTGAATATTTTTTACTCCTACCTGTAATAAAAAACAAAAACATTAATTAGTTTCATGATTAACGTGGTTGAAACTGCTAAAATGTAAAGAAAAAATCTCTACGGGTTGAAGGAAGGGGGGTCAGGGCGTGATCAGATTATTCCGTTCCGGCCCAATGCTCTACAATTCTTCTTAAAATTAATAATAATAGTAAAGTGAATAATCAAAAAACTTTTTATTTCGAAGGAATGTTATTAATATATCATCTTGTTGTTTTTTTTATACAATTAATTTTTAGCATATTAAAATGCAGGAATCGTTATCATTTATCATGAAGTTATTGATTATTTTATAAATGTTAATTCTTTGCGGACTCTTTTTTCCGCTGCTCGGAATCTACTCAATAGCTGTAGCCACTCGTTGTGCGTAAGCGGATCACGCATCACTGCCGCCACCCGATATCTCCCAGGAACGCCAGGAGGCTCTTCACGTTCCTGTACACCTTTGTGTCCAGGTCGTATCGATTACATTATTAATTTTATTAACTACTGATTAAGTTATCATGTTTTTATAGCAGTTGTTTATCCGTTTATTTTTTTTATATTTTTTTTTATTGTAGCTCGACATGTATTTGATATAATGTAAAAATATTAGTATGAGTCTAAAATAGGAATACAAAAATAAAATGTATGACAGAAAAGTCTTAACAAGAGTGGATTTTAGAGGACTGAGGACGGTTGATAATTTCAGTGGTGAAATGTTAAGCTCTGATTTATATATTCTTTGTATCCCAAAAATATTTATGAAATAGGTTTTTGGTCTAATTCCGTTAATCTATTTATTATAATAATTTTTATTATGCGGTTTTATTTTTATTTTGGTTTTATTATTATTATTCGGTGATCAATGCCTAGGTATAGCGGTTTCTATAGGTCTTTAATCTATGTTTATTGTGATTAAATTATGATAAAAATTGGACTGAAAAAATAAATAAAAACCGATCAGACGTCGTGGTCGCAAAGATGTCAGACTGACATTATTCCGAATAATTAGCCATAGTTAGTACCTGAGGATATAAAATTAGAAAACTGACCATGCCAATTGATTACTAAGATAATACAATGATCATTACGGCTATTTATAAGATGATTTTGAAGAAAGGTGTTCAGTATTTATGGGTTATGTAGGACGTAGGTATAGTTTGGGGTTAAGGTAATATATTATTTTTTTAAAACTCCAATTATTATTTTCACCATCAACGTCAATTTCAAATAATATATATAAAATGTATACCTGTATATCTATAACAAAGTTTTAACGATTTTTCTCTTGTAACAAAAAAAAATATAAATTTTGTTTTAGACACGAAAAACCCCTGTTTTTGTTTTCGGTAATATACTGGAAAAAAAGGAGTAATTAGTCGCAAAATGTAAACGAGCATCCCGGGGCTCTATTCTTGGTCTATGTAAATATAATTGAATTTAACAAGCTTTTGCTTAAACATTTAGTGTTATGATGATTAAATTAATAAAATCTAGACAATTGCATTATTTTAAATAAAATTATGTATTATGTATATGTACATACCAGATATGAAAGTTATTTAATAGAAGCAATTTTGTAAAATAAATCAGGTTTCGATTTGAAATAGAATCGGAATTGATTACAATTATCAGAGAATAAGGTTGTTGTTCATCAGACTACACGACGATCACGGAAATGGGTCAGAGCTTTCCTAACGATGCTCCTTTTGCAGCATTTTTCTTTTATCATACTCTCTTTTTCGCACCTATTCGTAAGACTTTAAGAGTAAGCGTACTGTTCAAAACCGTGGAGAAGATTTTGAAATGTAATGAATGAGACTCTGTATAGATTTACCAGCATTAACTGTCTGTTTGTAAAAGGATTGCCTTTTTACTTGTAAATAAAAAGTTAATTTATTATTAAATTATAATTTTTTTCTTTTATTTTTTCAATTAATATACTACGAATGTATAAATACATATAAATATAGATAGATTGCAGCCAGCTTAAAACACGAAAGGTTCGCTGATTGCAGCGAATTGCAGTAAATACAAAAATATGTTGTTCTTGTAAAAAAAGTTGGTTTAAAATATGAATTGATTAACGAAAAACTTTAGAAATATTTGTTTACATTTATAAGAAGGTTTATCCTAAATATTCTATACGTAAAGATATTATAAATTTTAAAGAAAATAAATCAAAATAAAATGTACGCGTTGATTGATTTTCAGTTCAATTTTTATTATTGTAGCTCGGCATATGACAACACTCTGCCTGATGTAAAGCTAGAGTGTGGTCTATGAACGGAAACAACTGCTACTACAGAGAAAATCTCTAGTCACTTCCGCTATGCTGGCCTGAGACGAGTATGCACCATCTAGATTGACAGTTAATTTGACATTTGAATAAGTTAAAAATTAATAAAAAAAACTAATTAATAATACCTAGGTAGGTGAATAAAATTTAGGCACCAGATAGTGTTGAAGGTTAAGATTGTAGAGGTAAAAAAACCGTAACATTATTTATGTAAATATTAATGAATTAAATGCGTGTTTTAATATTTAGTATCGATCACACGCACATCCTATTTTGGCTATTTATGTGATCATTATTTAATTTCAATTTGAAATTGATTAATGCTTTTGATTATATTAATTTAAAAGTTTATCTTGTTTGCTTCTTCTTTTTTTTTTATTATAGCTCGGCATGTGACAACACTCCGCCTGATGTAAAGCTAGAGTGCGGTCCATGAATAGAAACAACTGCTACTACCGAAACCTGTTGATTGAGGAGACGAGCATGTACCATCTAGATTGACAGTGCACACTCCTCTTGCTATACTTGGCTACTTTCAAACTATTCCCGAAACGCGACAAGGTCACTTCACGGGTGTTACATTCGAAAGTGGTGGTACTACCCCAGGACGGCAGACAGGACAAATAACCATCATCAGTTTACCTACCACTCTTTAATAGTGCCTATAGGCACTGAGCGACCAAAGTACATATACGTGTAACAACGTTACACTGCTGTATTGGTACCGGTCAGAATTAGCGAGGTTCGAACACTCGTCTCATCGATCGTGAGTTTTCGCGCCTTAGCGCTAGACCACGGCCGCTCTTCTTTTATAAATTAGATTTTAAATGCGATGGTATAAATATCTGCCTCCACTAGACCGATCTTAAGCCGTGAAGTGACCTTTTCGCGTTTCGGGAGCATTTTGAAAGTAGACAGGTATAGCGAGAGGAGTGTGCACTGTCAATTTAGATGGGCACACTCGTTTTCTCAAGCCTAGCATAGCGGAGTCGTCTGCTGCTCGTAAAGAATTCATTGTAGTAGCAGTTGTTTCCGTTCATGGACCGCACTCTAACTTTGCAGCAGGCGGAATATTGTCATAATTATGCCGAGCTACAATAAAAAAAATGTATGTGTACCGTCCAAATTGATACTTTTTTTACACCAGAAGGAACCCACACACTTCGCTAATAATTATCTTAGTGATATATATAAAAAAGGAAATAATGTTGTTTTTATTTACTTTAGATTTAACCTTGAAATGCCTTACGGTCAAGTTAGGGGTCAATATAAGATATTATGATAAGAAAATAAAAAATAACCTGATATATCTACATAATTAAATTTTGTGAACTAGAACTAGATTAATACCGATAAAATAATTAAGATAAAAAATCGAGACACCAACGACAGACAAAAATAATATCATTTTTATAGACTAAATTGATTTTTTTAAATGAAAATAATGTAACAACAAAATTTAATTTTTTTATTACTTTCATAAAGTAGCTCGACAATATAACCAGTAATAACTACACTCCGTCTGATGTGCTTGAGAAGACGAAGTCTATCGACAGGGCATATTCCTTCTGTTATACTATATAATCATATTTAACATATCAAAATTATAATAGGATGTCACTTCCCTGTCCCGATTTGTCGATACCCTGTCCATGGTGTCACTCCCCTGACCACACAGTTTCCCCTGGGACCTATAAAACTTAAAAAAATATATTTATCTTCTGGCCTATAACATTATACATACATACACAGACAGGTATAATTTGTATAAAGTTAAATAAAATCGGATATTAAATCATATAAGGCGTAAACCCACCATTCATGCTTAAAATTGCATGCCAATATATTATTATCACACTTACGAAATATATACAATGTCCTACAATTGCGTTAATGACATCGCCTCTAATGTCCAATATTTACGTGTAAGGGTATTCAATTCACATAGTTAGCATAACTAGAGACATCAGAAAGGTCGAGTTTGCGCAATACAACTGGTATGTTAGACCATAGGAGGTAAGATTTGTTAAAGTTATATTAGTTGGCGTAATAGTGTTAAACAGTTTTATGGCAAATATTTAAATGTGTAGGTCAGTGTCATCGAGATTTTTTTACTAAGTATGGAATTTTGTACTTATACGCAATGTTTGTGTATAAAATATTTGTGTAGCCTTAATCGTCGTATAGTATGATTTTTTTGTTATGTAAAGATCACTAAGACGTAAGAGGTTTTGGTTCTGTTTTTGTGCGATTTCCTACGATGGGGAAATTATTTGAATAAGCTTTAACGGCCACGCATGAGACCACATTTCGCCTGATGTTAAGTTAGAATGTGGTCTGAAGACAGCAATCGCCTCCTCTATGCCGACTAGAGGAGATTAATGTACACCATCGAGGTTATTTTAAGTATTTATTGTAATACATGCCTTCGGAATAAATTGAATCAATTTGTTCACTTTCCACGCTTTGTAGACTATCTTGCAAAACATCTTCTTCCTGGTATGTGGGATGTTGTTCATGACTAGACTCTCTTGTAGGCCGATCTTCGACTGCTCTCGATATCGGTAGAATATCGTCTATAGAAGGTGCTCTAATTTGATTCCTTGCAGCCAATCCCAGTCTCTTGTGAAAGAACGCCTCAATAATCTGCTTTGTGATTTTGTTCTGCCTCGCCAGTTCTTGTATGTCTGCACAGAAACGAGAAGACAGATAAAAATGACTGTATAGAAAGGTGCTCGTGCAAATGGGATATAATAGGGAGGTCATTTTTATCTGGTTCCACGTTCTGACATGACAGTTTTGCGTGGTTTCAGTGTATTAAAAAGTGCAAATGATTCATAAAAAGTAACATAAATATAAAACTAATAGTACCGGCAGTCAAGTAAGAACGCGGTGACACAGAAAGGAATTTGCAAAATCTAAAGCGTAGTCCTTTTATAGGTCGGGCATTGCTGTAAGATGCTCAGTCGAATGTAGGGCTTAGCTATTTTAATGTCTTGTAGTTTTGCAGTTTGCTCATTGCTCAAGACAACCCTTGAAGGATATTAAAGCAGACGTTGAGATGTTCCATTCACATAACACATAAAATCAATTAAGATTTAATAAACAAGCGCCGTAAAATAACCTAATCGCATTTTATGATCAGGGCCAAAAGCCAATCGACTTTAGCTTTAGCAACTTGAAAGTAGCCGGGTATAACGAGAGACCTTTAATGGAGGGTGGATATTTGTCTCCTGAAACCAACATAGTGGAGGGGACTGCAGATGTTTCTTTGTGGTTGTAGTTGTTTCCTCTCATGGATTGCACTCTAGCTTAAACTTAAGCAAGAAAAGTGTGGCCACATGCCCGGTTGTTATAAAAAATTTGGCCACAGATAAGACTGTTATGTACAACAGAAGAGTACTTTGACATGTCTAAATATCTAAACTAGTGTAAATAAATCTTCCCACAGATCAAAATTGAAATGAAAAAAATAAATAAAAAAAAGTCTTTATTTATTTATTAGAGGAAAAAAAACCGAGAAAAAATAGAATGCAAGATGCAAAAATTATATACTCTACCAAAGATATTTTCCACTATGAACAAATTTTAATGTGCACTTATTAATTCTTAATCTAATAATTAATTATTACAAATTGTCGCTACACGAGTACTACGAGTATATGGTGTCGTCGAGGATTTTCTTTATAATCTTTACCAACAGTTACCAACAATTTGATAACTAGTTATTTAGAAAGTTAACTTATGCATATATTTATACGTGACGTAATACGAGTACGTAAACGAGTAATGCGTGATGTACTACCTATTGTAACGTTATACAATGGCTTTTATCTCAGAAAATTGCTTCCGTTCTTTTTTGGCAATTGTCTTGTATTGAAAAGGGAATTTTAGTTACATCTTCCCTTGAGTATGTTTAACCTGTTTGTTTGTCACTTGGGTCTACGAGACTCAATAGTAATATTTAATTTTTATTTTATTCAAATACTTGATTTTATTCCCTCTAACAATGATTTGTAATACATTTCAGTAAAGTTTTTATTAAGGTATATAATACGTACGTATATAGCTAAAACATTGTGTAGTTTTTTGTGCAGGGTTTTGTTAAATCGTTTAATAATTGGATTAAAATGTAATGAGATTTTTCGTCGTTATAAAACTTGGTAACCGCTAAAGGGTTAAGTTGATTTAGTGATTGTTTTTGTATTGCAATGCTGCGTTAAGATTTCCGTCCGGCGCATCAAGGCAATAGTCATTATTTTGATTAATGACCACAACTCATTTTGACCATATTGACTATTGTATAAGATGACTGCAACCTTGACTGGAATGTCAGATTAGAAGATTAAAAAACATATTTCACTTTGTTTCGATCGTAGACATTTTATTAAGGATTTTCAAGGTAAATTAAGTTCATCTGTCTGTTTTAGTTTATTTTTTGTTTTAGCACACCCGTATTGTACTACACTACGATATACCAAATAGTATAGAGATAAACTTAAAAAGCAAAAACTTAAAAAACTAATTTGACATTAAAAATTTTGGTGTTTCTAAAACATTATCCCAATTATTCTTTTGTGTACTCAATAATTAAAACTGATTGGTGATAAGGGATGTAGGTTTGTTTTTCTACAAAATTATGGTGTATATTTACTCCACACGAGTTGCACCATCGTCGCGTTTGTCATTTTTGACGGTTAACCTTAACCGTAACCAGCGAATTTTGGCTTGGTTAAAGTTAAAGTAATCGTCAAACCAATGTTGCTAACGTCAAATGTATGAAAAGAAGCCAAATATGTTTTTCTATTATTTTTCGAGATCAGCCACAATTTTAACGATAACAATATGAATTTAAACGATATTGCAACGCATGTGGAGTAAATGTAAACGTTTAACGGTCGTCGTCGCCGTAAAAGTAATAGTTAAGTTACTTTAACCGGCCTTTTGGTGCAAACCACCCTAAAAATCATGGACGAGCATTCTCCTTTACCTAATATTTATACTTAAGGTCTTAATAAATCTGTAATGGTAAAGCGTATTCGTTAAAACTGGTTTCTGATAATCACGATTCACTTTCATCCGGCCACAAATCTTCTGGTACAGGTTGAATTAAATCATTGATTCTTACACAGTCGTGACTGTGATATAATTTACTTTTACTTCAATATTGATACTTTTTATTTACAAAGGTCAGTTACATTGATCCAATAAGAAGTCCGCAACAAATTTATCTACCTATACTTTTTCTTTTTAATTGCATATACTTCAATAATTGCCATACTACAATAATCCGTCTGATGTAAAACTAGAGTGCAGTCCATGGTCTTCGCTATGCCGGCTGAGGAGACGAATATGCACTATCCAGATTGACACTTTTATCGTTATATAAAAACGCAGTTGACACGTCAAACTGTGTTAACGACATCTTCTCTTTTCTAGCTATACTCAAAATTGCTCTGATTGTACTCATCTTAGCTACTGGACTAAACGTTTCATAGTAATCTATTCCTTTCTTCTGGGAATATCCTTTTACTACTAGCCTGGCTTTGAAACGTTCTATAGTTCCATCAGGATTATGTTTCAATTTAAAAATTCATTTACAAGCAATAGGTTTTTTTTATTATTAGGTAATTCCACCTACATGGCTACTTTCAATTTGATTCCGAATTCACGGGTGCAGTAGCAATCGCTGACTACCCCCCAGTGATCAGAGACGATAGAAGTTGATCAACATCTCAACAGTAGGTACAAAATATAAATATAAAATGTATTTGCATACGAAAAAGTCATTAATCAAAGAATAAGACAGCGAAATAAACGGTGCAATATTTTATCTCAGAACAATGTCTGAATCTGTCTGTAATAACTTGTAAATGTTTATTACTACACTTAAATGCACAAGTCGACATGTATTCGTTAATGTATATGTTTATGTATTATACTTTTTTTTTATTGTAGCCCGACAATATGACAATTCGCCTGATGATAAACTTGAGTGCGATCCAATTCATTAAGGAGACAAGACTACGTCGCAGGAAAATATTAAAAGTATTATGAACTGTCAATGAATGGTACACATTCGTCTCCTCGAGCCGGCATAGCGGATGCAACTGCCGTTTCTAGAAATTAATCTGTTATAGCAGTTGTTTCCGTTTATGGAATGCATTCTAGCTTTACGTCAGACGGAGTGTTGTCATATGCAGAGCTACAATTAGAAAAAAAAGGACTCGATTCCAAACCAATAAATCAATTTGAAATATGTTATATAATTGCCTAGCTATTTGACATACAATCTCATCGTTCATCTTCGATTAGAACAATATAATTACGCAAAAATCAACTTTAAATCTATTAGTTCATCCATACATTGTTTGTTAGCATTGTTACGTAATTTATTTTAAATAAGATTGAGACGTGATAGTATTTACCAGTTAGTTTTTTTTACCAATGTTTAGTTTATTAACAATAATTGAATTAAAATATTTTTTACGGCTTTTTATAGCAGTTATTCCTATCAAACGTCATATAAAGAAATATATATTTTTTCTTTCAGTTAGAACATTCCCTTATTTTTAAAAATAAGTAAAATTACATTCAAAGTTTTTGAAAAGTCGCTTACAAACATCAACCTCATAAGTGGACTGAATTCTGTTAGTTTTTTTTACATTTTTTGTTTGCTATCTACAGCAATTTGCGCCATTTACATATAATACACATATTTAAATTTAAATTAAATAAATTGTTACAAAACACAAAACTTCTATTGCAAAACGCAAAAGTGTAAACAATTCAATTAGCCATTGTAATCTTAAATAGACATCGTTTTTAAGTTCACTGACCTTGACTGACTTTTATGTACAGTCGTGAGCTTTAATTTGGAACTCACTTAAGTATATAGGGTCGAATATTTTAATACCAACATACGCTGTAAGAGCTATCATTAGTAACATGTAGGTTACTAGGCAGTGTAATTGGTTTGGAACTTTGGACCTTATTGCGAATGAGCGTTGTAAGAATTAATATGCGAAATGGGTAACGAAAAAGTGCGAAAATATTCACCAACCTAAACATTTATCTGCTTACAGTGGAAATAACTGCTACTACTAAAACATGGCTGCAGATTGCAGACAATAGTCGTCTTCGCTATGCCTTGAGGGACCAAGCTCCCGAAACGCGATCATTTTCGGGAGCGATGCCTCCATGGATAACGGATTTAAAATGTTTTAAAAACTAAAATCATGTTAATGTAGATCCTTATATTAGTTTAACCTACAAAACCAAGGCTTCTGCAGTTTCCGGTTCAAATACCATCTCGATAAAGATCATGGTGTTATAATTTGTAATACAGAAGCCGATAGTCTCGATGTTGTTAATATTAAATTAAAATACTTATGTTAATAAAATAAAACTTAATCAGTAATACGTTCTTTTTTTCTACTAATATCTACGGTCGTGTATTTTAAATGAGGTAATATTATTTGAAGGTGCTACCGCTTATTATGTTACATCATCCATTTAAAAATTGATGAATTAAGCAGGCACAAAAATGCGGCTCACAGCAGATAGGCGATAGGCTCGCTTGCGAAGCAGCGTTGCGCGTCCATTGCGGTTTGATGTTATATTAAAATCTACTAATAAAAAATAAATGCCATAATTAATATCGTGTCTATTTTTTTTAAAATCAAAATTAAAAACTTACACACGCACTTTTTGACTACATTTTGTCGAATATAAAAGCCGTACAATAATCCAGGTAAAACATATTCGTGCAAAACTCAAGAGAACATATATTTTGTATTTTTCATTTCAAATAAAAAACAGACTAAAGATTACGACGAACCAGCTGACAGTTAGTTACAAAATTACTTAAAATAATTGCAATAAATTAAAACTAAAAATGACAGAAAAATAATAATCTCATAAATTTCAGAAATAAAAATTGAAAAGAATTGAATTTCCCACATAAAGATTTTTGAGAACAATACGTTTTTAAAACTCGCATAAGGTTTAATTTATTATCGTCCCAGTGTCCTGGTTAATCCTGATGGTCTACTTTTGGTCTAACTTCTATTCTTTTAAAGTTGGCATACTGCCAGTAAATGATTTTAAAATGGTTATTCCAATTTTACTACACAATTTAAGATATGTTTTATTGTTTGTTAATTATTTTCCTTAGAAAAAATTAACATTATAGACTTATAGATGTGTAAAGGCTTAAATTTTTTTTCTTGTAAAGTGAAGCGAATTTTTACTCACTTCTATTTTAATCAGCATAATGAGTAAATTAAAAAAAGGATTTTATACAGCTTACTATCGAGTTTATATTGTTTTATTCTGACAATTTGTTGAATAAAGACATTTTGCTAAATAATCGCAAAAATCTTTTAATTTTGTGCAAAACCTAAGGAAAAACTATTATACAATAAATATATTCATCTGTGTACCCCAGGTATGAATATCAAAAGAAAATATGTATTATTTATTTATTATTTTCATTTCGATTTGGAGAATAGACTTCCTCATGACTCATGATGTACGAAGTGTTTTGTATGGTCGCTGTTACTGACCACCCCCGCTATTTTATAGTTCCATATGTTTAAGTTATGACTAATAAAATGTCTATTTTTTCTATCTTCACATAAAAATATATTATTAATTAATTTATGTATCTTCTGAAAATACATTTAAAAAATGTTGGGTCATTGCCTTGGCCCTTGACCATTATTAACGGTTCTATGTAAAATAAATGAATGAAATTGTTAATTTAATATAATGTTAGAACGACCGCAGCCAGCAATGGATAACTCCTCTCGTGCAAATCACAGCCGATAACAATGTTTCATGAACGTGCATGTTTTATATGTTTATGTTAAGCCAGAATGCGGTGACAACTGATGCCGTAGAGAAACATCTGCAAGTAGCGGTCACCACCACTATACCGGCTGGAGGCTTATACTCGGTTTATATTATCATGCACGTCAAAGATTAAATTAGTTAAGAGATTAAATTATTTTAAATTGTACGTTTCTATGACGTCACAAGCACAACAGCTTTAGACACGTTACGTCGCAGACTTATTATTGAACTAGAGGTCTAGTGGTGACGTCATTAAAAATTGATAATAACAATCGAAGTGTAGCAACTTTTCTCATCCTTTTACGAGTAACGTGGGAGGACCTAACGTAATTTTCACGCTCCCCAACCAGCAACTTTGGCAAGGTGCCAAATTTAGTACAACTATAAAAATGTGATACTTTAATGCGAAATAACACATCGGCTTCAATTAACTAGTCGCTCTTTATTAAGCAGCAGGTGACAGGTTCGATTCTCGGTCTAAACAAATAATAATAATATGAATAGGCAGCTCATTTATATTTTATTATTTATTTAGAAATACATTTTTAAATTTAAAGAGTGGTAGTCGATTGATAATGGTTTTTACCCAGTCTGTCGTCCTGGGGTAGTACCACCACTACGCCCCAGCAGGTATAGTGGAGGGCACTACTGCTTGCAGACAATTTTCTGTGGTGGCAGTTGTCTCTGCTAGCGAACGTATCAGACACAGTGTTGTAATATGCCAAGCCACACGACTTACTCCCTTCTCCAAATAATGTTATGTATCAAAATTGAATAGCCTGTGTATTTACGTCTAAAAGGCAGATTTATAGTGCCTGAGTGAACTCTGAAACGGTCTGTGCATTCAACTTTCATCAGATTCCAGTCCTACATTTGGCACTTGTAGAAACATTTATCAATGAATTTGTGAAATAATTTTTCTATATTGTTTCTAAGTTTTAAGATATTTTAGGCATTGATATATACAACTAGATGTGCAATAACGCTACCAATGTGACGCGAGAGAAAAGATGACCACAGTCACGTTTAAGTTCTCTGTCAGTTAGTATTTGACTTGACGGCAACATTGTCAAAGCGACCTACGTTTTTTTCATGTCAGATGTATGAAGTTTGCACCTTTAGTATACATCTCTATGATTTTAGGTAACTAAAGTAAAGATCTTGTTTCAGCATCAATGTGCGCGTCCGACTTCAATAAATTTCGACAAAAACTGTCAACAAAATAAAATGTCACGTGTCAAGCGTGGAAATGCAACCGTCGACGTATTTAATAAACAATCATAAACGAAAATATAGTATTTTTTCTAAAATAATGAATAAAATAAAGTCAGACTGCGAATTATCAGAAGACAGTTTGGAAGAAAATAAATATGATAACAGAACCGACAAAAAGACGCTTCAATCTGTACTAGTACCTTTTTACGAGAAGGACGTTTTGATAAATATACCAAAGGTAAATAAAAATGTTAAAAAGCGTGAAAAAACTAAAAGTAAATCAAAAGAAACTCCAAATAACTTCTTAGTAAACAGCGACAAATATAAAACAAAAAAACACAGTTATTTGGAAGACTTCCGCAAAAAACATCCTGTACAAAAGGAAGATTTCGATAATAGTGAAATGAATTCCCTGTATCCAGAAGTTGGAGACACCGAAAGGTCAGATTTAGACGAACCGGTTAACAATGCAGTTATAGATTTTTACAATACCGAATCATATAATGAGCTATTCTATGACAAACTAATCAATGAACAAACCTGCATGACATCCAGTATCGAAAATATACTTGATACTGAATTAGTGAACGAGAGATTGCAATGTATCGCTAATAATCATAGAAGTGTCTCAGAGGCTTCACATAGAAGAACTAGTAGATATTCGTACAGCGGAAACGTACCACATATTTCAAATTTAAAATTAGGAGGCCTAGGACCTGATGTTGAGAAAATAAAACCAAGATTAGATCGAGCTAAAAGTCTGCAAAGATATTCCG
Source organism: Tinea pellionella (assembly GCA_948150575.1). Classification (NCBI taxonomy): domain Eukaryota; kingdom Metazoa; phylum Arthropoda; class Insecta; order Lepidoptera; family Tineidae; genus Tinea; species Tinea pellionella. The sequence continues at coordinate 6,368,130 of OX411256.1, forward strand.
AGAAAGTTAGAATGGATAATAAAATTAAAATATATAAAAGTTCTTTACAGGATACCCAAAGAAATAAACAAGATAAAACTAAAACTATAGAACAAAAAGAAATTACGTCTTATCTCGTGAATAAAATTATTACTACACACATAGATAATAAATCTGTGAAATCTAAAAATTGTACTAAAGATAAAAATGAAATTAAAAAAGAATCTTTAAAGGATAATAATGAAAACCTAAAAGCTATATACAAAAAGAAAAAACCAAAAACAAAGAATACTAATAAAATTAGCGAAAAAGATAATTTAACAGACAAAAGTAAAGCCTGTAATACACAGAGTACAGAAGCTCCTGTTCGTATAAGTTTTTTGGTAAACGTCGCCGGTGGTGTTAGACCTTCGAGTGCATTACGAAAATTAGAAGAAAAACATAGAATTTTCCAGGAAAAAGTCAAAGATTTTAATTACAAACATTAAATATATTATGATTTCATTGATTTAAGTAAATTATTTTAAAAATGTTATTTGTTTTTATGGTAGCTCTGCATGTTACCACACCGCGGTCCATGAGCAGAAACAACTGTTACCACAGATAAATCTCAGCAAGCAGTAGTCGCCTCCGCTATGTCGACTTGAGGAGACGAAAGTGCACCATCTCCTGGCGTTAAACAGGGATCAACCTCTCGACCTATATTATATTTTTTGTGATTGGATAAATATAGACCCGAGTGTTATAGAAATTAAATAATATCAAAATATAATTGAGAGGTTCGACGACATGTTGGCAAGAGAAAGTATAACACATCCGCACCCTAAATTAACCTTGTATACTAAAGCCATGCGTCCATCAGGCAGGTTGGGTCGTGGCCAAAATCCGCCTGCTATACCATTTCTATTAGATTTTACACCGCGTCCAGGACTGGTCAACCCAAATGATTTGCGGGCCGGGCCTACTTTGAATAAACGTAACGTAGCTTAGGCTGCATTTTATGTAAACACGTTTTAAAAAAAAAGTTATAGAAACTTTGCTATTATGGCGGACACGATGTCATACAAATGTATAGCAGGCGAATTTTTACGATCCGCCCTGTCCGGCTCGACTCGACTCGCCTCGCCTCGTGGGCGTGTAGCTTTAGGAGTGTGTTGATAAAATCAGTGACTTGCAAATTTTTTGTTATAAAGTTTTAATTAACAAATGATAAGAAAAGGTGTTGAGAAAGTTGGACATGAAAATGGACGTGTGGATTGGTGAAACTATAAAAGGATCAAACGTGAACCGTTTAATTAGATATGAACGAAAAATGCTGAAACTTTTGATTGAGCGATTAGCGCTTTTTTCTATTATTGTTATAAAAAAAGAAAAAAAAACATTCCACCAGATGTTAATAAGAAATATCTGCAGTCAGTAGTTGCCTCTGCTATACCGGCTTGGGAGACGAATGTGCACCATCTATTGACAAGGCATACTCTTTTTCTACTCCTCAATACCCTTGCCAAACTAGTCCCGAAACGCGGCTAAGTCGCTTCACAGGTGTTACACTTGAAAGTAGTGGTCGGTGGGACTTCTTTTCATTCTAATTCTTTGAAGATTATCTTTTTTTAACAGATTTTTTTAAAGATTATGTACATACAGATAGATGCTGCGGACGTCTGTGTTTTATGTTACTAAAAATATACTTTAAATACATATATAATACAATTATTAATTGATTTAAAAACTATGTGTAAAAACGATATCAAAGTTACTGGTTTCAATCGGTCAGTGACATCAATAGAGAAAGTTGAATCTAGTATTTTGATTTTTATGTTCTAACTGCCAACAAAAGTTTCCCAACTACATTCTTTGTTTTATTAAGGTACAAACATCCTGTTTTATTACTTATACTAAAGTTGTGCTTAATGTATACAACACACGTAAACTGAGCGACGACAGTAAATATAGCGGTAGTGCAAAAATAACCTTTTTTTTTAAATTCTTTATTTCGTTTGGGGCTTGCACTCACACTCGTGGCGATGTCAGCCCCAGTGAAGCCTAAACAACACACAAAATTAATATATATTTTTAATGAATTAAAATGAAACCTAAATACTCACTCTTTAATGTTGCCACTCGACATAATTAACCTAATAAAATGATAGTAATTTTATAATACATAGTTATTTTTCTATGAAAACTTATTTCCCGTTGAAATAAATTCTTTGAAATCAGATCTTAAAAGGAAAGCGAAGTCATACCATAAATTCTGTTCAACTCAGAAATTATAGTTATTTCAGAAGAAAATATATTAACTAAGAAAATGTATTTATCGTTTATTGTTTTTCGGAGACAACTAATATCAGAGAAAGATGATAGCAGTCGTCTTCGCTATGCCGGCTTGAAGATACTAATATCCATTGATTGATATTCTTCACGTTATCCCGGCTACTCCCAAACTAATTTCAAAGTGTCTATCTATAGTAATCTCCACATAACTTCGAAACGGTAGACTTACTTCAAATTTTTTTTAATTTAATGTAATTTCTATTAGGTTCAGAATAAAAGTTTATGAATGCAGTTGCAGTGCAGAATGCAAAACAGCAGTCGCCTCCGTTCATGGATCGCACTCTAGCTTAACATCAGGTGGACGTGCTAAAATAAAAAAAATAAAAATAAAGAAAAAAGAATACGTTCGCCGTGTTTACTAGAAAAAATATTTAATTTTTTAGTGAATATATTATATTTAAAAATTTTAAAGTGACATGGCCGATGGTTAAATTCGATAAATACCGTAAAGATATAAAAATATGCAAATCTATGTAACAATTTACAAAACCATAACAAGCAAGGTTTATAGGAGTCAATCAAGAGTAATGGGTTTAATATTGAAATCTTTCGCTTTTTTTGTAATCTTCATTTAAAATGCCAAGTGCGTATCCGACGTATAGATACAATCAGCTCTATCACCTTAAAGACTATTTTTGCTTGTGCTGGAAGCTGTTTTTTTTACATTAGACAACATTCCGGCTGATGTAAAGCTAGAGTGCGGTCAATGGACCGAAACAACTGCTACTACAGTTACATTTCTATAGGCAGCAGTCGCCTCTGCTATGCTGGCTTAAGGAGACGAATGTGCACCATCCAGATAGATAGTGAACACTTCTCTCGTTATATCTGACTGTTTCCAAGTTGGTCTCGAAACGCGACTAGGTTATTTTACGGGTGTTACACTTAAAAGCAGTGATTCTACCCCATTCTGCCGCCCTGGGGTAGTACCATCACCTTCGAATGTAACACCCGTTTCGGGAATAGTTTGAAAGTAGCCAGGTATAACGAGGTGCACTGTCAATCTAGATGGTGCATACTCGCTTCCTCAGGCCGGCATAGCGGAGGCGACTGCTGCCCATAGAGATTTCTCTGTAGTTGTATTCGTTCATGGACCGCACTCTATAATAAAAAAAAGACTGAATTAATAACCCTCATCAGCTTTAAAATTATGACATATATCTACATTCTACATGATACAAGTTCACTAATGTAGATTATTAGATTGCATGAGAAATAGTCGTTATAATCGTGAAAAGCCCCACATAATTGTCTGAATATTAAATAATAACATTATCGTTAGTTTTTTTTTAATTTTTTTTTTTTGGCATTTTAAATGCCTACATTTGTCTTATTGCTAAAGGTGAGGTGGGCTTAGGCTGTTTTGTGTGTATCGATTTTTTTCTATTAAATTTTCATCATAATTTAATAATAAAATAAATAAAAACATGTTTTATTTGTATTTTAGATCAATTAATCATTATTAAAAAAAAACAAGTTTTCGACCTTTTTGGTATATTGACCTTTAATTGTTTTTTGCAGAAGTTCTTTTAAAATAATAGCAGATGATTTGTTAATTTTTGTTTACGTAATTGTAAGAATGCAAGGTTGTCTATGATACTGGTATCGTGAAATCAGGTTAAAAAATCTGCACCACCCACTTTTTCAACAACTTTTACTTCTGTTAGTGTGACCTTCTGATAGGGTAGCAATATAGGGTAAAATCACTTAATATAGACAGTATCTTTTTGTGTTTTAAATAAGGACTGATGATGATACAGCAAAAATAACGTTATTTTTCTGATTTTTATCAGTATTCCAAAAGTATCGTAATTTTCCGATATTACCTAATGTTACCTCACCATTCGAGGCGACAATTGTTAAGTTATGAGAAAAGATCCATTCATGGACCGCACTCTAGCTTTACATCAGGCGGAGTGTTGTCACATGCCGAGCTACAATAAAAAATTAAAAAAAATAATAATTATAAATTAGTATATTTTAATAACGGTATTTTCGAAGTCTACACCAAAGGACCGGTATTTCAGTGCCTGGTTTAATTTAAAGTTTTTTTTAAATGTTGTTCAATATTTTATTACTGATATTTCTACAAAAAAATCGAATAATGAAAGTTGGTATTGGTTGATACTAATTACATTAATTTTATTTTATCATTGGTAGTCTTACCCTAAGATTAAATTTTAAAAAGCTTTTACCTTATTTAAAATCCCTTCAACATTAATTACGAGGTCGTAAACTTTATTTACGTTTATCAATATTGATGCCGATAAACACTCATTTCTTGATGATATAAAGAAAATTACTTTATAAAAAAAGCATCGACTTACATGGTGAAACAAAATGTATGTTCATTCATAAAGTTTTTTTTATATTAAAATGCAAAATTAATTTTATTGATTGAATGATCAGGTATATATTATATAGTATATGTTTGTACAATCAGCAACAGGTTCTCTGCATTACTTTAAGGACTATTTCTGCTTGTACTGTTCAACATATCAGCCACATGGACATCATAAATGGTAGGTAGGCTAATCGATGTTGTCATGGCCCAGTCTGCTGCCCTGAGGTAGCACACGATGAAGTCTATAGTCACGTTTAAAATGTAGGTAGAAATCGCCACCGCTATGGTTTAACGAGACGAGTGCAGTGCAGGTTGACAGCAAGTTTTTCAGGTGATGCGAGATCGAGGCGGCGTAGTATATGCAGAGCGGTGCGGCAATATAATCTCCAGGAGCCAATGAGACCACGCCGCCAATATTTGTTGCGGACGCTGAGCTACGTCACTGTATACAACAAATCAGAAAATACAATCAGTCAAATTGCAATACGGACAGAAACTAGTGCTTGTATCATATGTACTGAACTACCAAAGTACATATTGGTACAGGTCAAAATTCAGCGAGATTTGAACATACGGCTCATTGATCGACGACTATGAGTTCACGCCTTCTACCGCTGGACCACAGCCGCTCTTAAGCGACTTTTTATATAGTACACAAGAAGCTCCATTGGATTGCGTATACTTAGTGAAATTATTTATACGCAAGCTCCGGTCATTTAAGTATTAACAATTTGCACCACATCATGTTACCAATTATTTATTGCTCAATTCGTAATTACCGTGAGAGATTAGTTTCTTCCAACTAAAATTACTTTAATCGCTTTACAATTGTATGTATTTTAGCACATATACGTATGTTTCTTAAACATCATTAAATAATTTAGCTGTTATCCGCATTTTTGTACGCGTATAATTAACTTGAGAAACGATATAAGCTTTCATCCTTCTATTCATCATCCATCTATTTTATCCTCTTGAGAGATGGAGTATATCTGCAGGATATACACAAACTCCTTGGGAAATTTTATCGAAATCTGCTCGGCGGTTTAGGCGTGAAAAGTAACAAATAGGCTGACTTACTTTCACATTTTAAATCAGTAACCTATTTATTTATTTGGTCCTGAATACAAAGTGCACTGCCATTGAAACTAGTCTGGCGACTGTATCTCCAATGGCAATGCTAGACCTAAACTTAACTTAAAACTTAAACTTAATTAATATTAATATTAGATGCAGTGTGCGTGTATGTGCGGTCCTCTCAGTGTGTATTATACTTAACTATTTTAATCGGCTTACTACAAGACGTGTAATTGAAGACATAAAATCTTTTAATTTAGTTAAAACTTATTTGTGAATAAGTTTGTCAATTAGATTTAATAGACACATTTTGCTTAAGTATCATCTCGCACGAGTAAGCCATATTAGTTGAAATTCGCCAAGGAAATGAACGTGATGGTTTTAATACACGAAAATACCATTATGGTATATTGTGAAAGTTTATTTACTAAAATGTAAGATTTTTAGTTATGCAAGAATTCGTTATTAATTCTTGAACGTGATCGATCCGTTTTGAACCAATTTATTAACAATAGATTTTATTCTTTTGTCTATTTTTCATCTTCTCCGGTTTTTCATCTTTTACGGTTGTGTCTATTTGCTTTGACTAATTTATATTCCTGTTAAAATAATTAATTCTTAAATAATGAATACATATATAAAATTAGGAATTTTCTCAGAAACGACTAAAACCGTAGTAGTATGGTTAACGGGAGTGATGGCTGTATAGGGCTTGATACTCGTGACCGGGTGCAGCGGTGGGGCGGTCTACTCTGGGCGGCCGTGTTTCTCGCATGCTTCTCTCCTTACTGCTCGTCTGCATAGTTTTTCATTTTTTTCTATTAAACGTATGTGTGTTACATTTGTGGTCGAAACGTGGGTTGCAATGATATTAATATATAATTTTGGTGCCCCATATTGTGGTTTAGTTATGTTTGTTAAATTAGTTACGACTATTATTATATATATTTTTTCTAAATTTATAATTCAGTTTTCTTTTTGTTATTATAAACACAGGCTATAATTGACGAGTTTCTTATGCCTGTCTTCTCGTCATATGCCTTTCCGAAGCCAAAAGTAGATTCTGAACATGAACAGTGCATGCCAAGTCCTTGCCTACGTTAATAAAGGATTTTCATTTCATTTCATTTCAGTAGCAGTTGTTTATGTTCATGGACCACACTCTAACTTAACATCAGGCGGAGTAGGGTCATATGCCGAGCTGAAAAAAGCATGGGGTCCAATAACGGATGATAGCGAGAGTGTTAACCTACATTTATTATTATTTACTCGTATTTTCCTTATCGAAAACAATCTACAAGACATACAAAACCTTTATCAAACAATAAATCGGAGCCATAAACATTTAAAGCACCGTACAATCAACGTAAAATGTAACTCGTAACTAAACTACATTTCCATAGAATAAAACAGTGTTATGCAATTGAGCACTGCTTGTCTCAGTGTGCAATAAGTACCACACAAAACGTGCACTTCTTTTCAGTGGGCCGAGTACGAGATTTAACGCCGTGAAAGCGTATCGCGAGTTGTCTCCACCAATAGGATCGCTTCATTGGGTTTTTTATTAACTCCGCGGTCATAATAACATCGTCTGATTGGTGGAGTGGTTTCACGTTACGCTATCACGGCGTAAATATAACCTCGTACTTGGGGTACAAAATTTTTATTTTTTTTATTAATTTTGCATTCGTTCAAAGCCTTTTTCACTATAAAATTCATTGATATATACTAGAGGTGCAAACTTCATACATATGACATAAAAAAGCGTAGGCCGCTACAAACCATTTGACAATGTTGCCGTCAAGTCAAATACTAACTGACAGAGAAACTAAACCCGGCTGTGGTCATCTTTTCTCTCGCGTCACAGTTTTTAGCGTTATTGCAGATCTAGTTAAATATATCAATGATAAAATTACATTAACGTAAAACGTAACTCCGTAAGAATTTTTTTTAAAGAAAAGAATAGAATTAGTTGAGTGAGTTAGTGATTAACGACCTTATCACCGTAACTAAACTATTTTGAAACAGTTAACATGTAAGTGAGTCAAAGAGTGTGGGTAATTATATTTAAAAAATTTAAGAGATTAATAAGAAATAATAGTCTTTCCTTAACGTTTAATAACAATTTAATGTTGGATCTATTTTGCATAAAAACATTCAAGTGATAGGATTTAGACGAGCAAATCTAGTCACGCCGATCGCAGTAACTCTCGTTCTAATTACTTCAAATCCCGATGCCAATTTTAGATATTTTAACTAATTCAAGTTAAATTGAATGTGGTACAATGGTGAAAGTTATGCTATAACATATTGATTTTAAGGAAAATTTATTGTGTAAATATATAGTAACTTTTTTTTGTATCTAGTAGCTCGGCAAATGACAACACTCCGCCTGGTAAAGCTGTAGTGCGGTCCATGAACGGAAACAACTGCTACTACAGATTAATTTCTACAGGCAGCAATTGCTTTCGCTATATCCAGATTGACAGTGCACACTCCTCTCGTTATACCTGGCAACTTTCAAACTAATCCCGAAACACGACAAGGTAACTCGGGTTACACGGGTGTTACATTCGAAAGTGGTGGTAGTACCCTTGGACGGCAGACTGGACAAATTACCATCATCAGTTTGCCTACCACTCTTTAATTAATATACAAGCATCTAGATGGTGCAAATTCGTCCCCTCAGTCGGCATATTTGGTTAGTTGGAATAGATAAAATAATCGCAACAAATTACTTTAATCAATTAAAAGTTTTAGACGAAATAAAAAAAAAAAACTTGTTAGTTAACATCTTATATGTATACGAAATAGTTAAAAATACCGATTTATTTATTTATAAGCCTACCAACAAAATTACACTAACACTATAATATTGCTACTTACTATTTTACAAACTAAATGCAATTTCAATTATAGGTTAGGACGACATGCAGTGCTACGATAATAATCTCAATTAATAAAATAACAATAATACTATGTCAAGTGATCAACAATTATACTCTGAACAATGCTAAAAATGATTTTAAAAAAAATGATTAAAACTATGTCAAGAAAATAAAAATAATAATAATAATCAAAACAACTTCGCAATGGGTATGGAACACAGCAATATTATTTTACTTAAAAATATTGTTTATTTGCGAAAGCTTTGCAGTCATCGTGGTCACGGTGAGTAACCCCAATGCTTACATAAACTACAAAATCTAAAAGTATACTATAGGTATAGCGAACACAATTTCTACGCTAAAGGGATTGTGTGCTTAACGCAACAATAAACTAGGATACACTAGATTTAGAAAGTAGGGCATTCAATATTGACAATCTTCTTTGTTAATTAAGAGAAGAGAACTAGTCTTGTGTACTTTTTGTATACCTATATATGTATATAATTAATTTAAAAGTAGTAGGCTGACTGATGATGGTTATGGGCCCACTCGTTGTCTGCCGTCCTGTAACCAATAACGTTCGTGAAGTAACCTAGCTTGAAAGTAGCCAGGTATAATGAGAGAATGCACTATTAAGCTGGATGGTACACATTCGTCTCCTCAAGCCGGCACAAATAAGGTGACTGCTGCCTGCAGATATTTCTCTACGGTTGCATCCACCCATGGACAGAATTTTCGCTATACATCAGACAGGGTATGATCGCAGGCCGAGTTACTAACTACATTTTTTAAATTTACATTAAATAATGTATATTAACTTGCTAGCTAGCTAGAACATGAAAAAAATAGATCTTTACCAAAGTCCATTCTTATATTGTATTGTAACACACCTGGATGTGTGATAAATGTAAGTAATATACGAGGGTCATTTGAAAAGTTCTTAGCCTAACATACTTAATGAAACCACACGATTTTGAGTTTATTTTTATTTTTCAACATACTCTTCTCCGAGCTCAAAACACTTTTTCCATCGACCCGGTAAGGCTTCGATACCCGTTTTAAAAAAATCTTCGTCGAACTCCTCAAAATAAGCGTCCACGGCGGCTATGACCTCTTCATTTGTAAAAAAATGTTTACCACCTAAAAATTTTTTCAGCTTTGGGAACAGATAAAAGTCGGACGGTACTAAATCCGGTGAATAGGTAACAATTCGAAGCCACATTGATGGATTTCTGCCATGGATTGCACAGAGGTGTGAACGCGCGCATTGTCCTGATGAAACAAGACTTTTCTTCTCAATAAACCTGGACGTTTTTCTTTGATTTCTTCTCTCAAACGACGCAACAGGTTGCAATAGTAATCGGAGTTTATTGTTTCACCCTTTTTTAAATAATCCACGAGAATTATACCCTTTGCATCCCAAAAAACGGATGCCATGACTTTGCCCGCCGATAAAACCACCTTTGCCTTCTTTGGGGTGGGCGATCCTGCTCTTTTCCATTGTTTCGACTGTTCTTTTGTCTCGGGTGTATTGTGGTGAACCCAGGTTTCATCCATGGTTATAAATCTTTCAACAAATTCTATTGGGTCAGCTTCATATAACTCTAAACAGTCGCGAGAAGTTGTGAGTCGGTTGCGTTTTTGTTCCACTGAAAGCAGTCGCGGTACCCACCGCGCAGACACCTTAGAGAATCCAAGTTCAGTAGTAATTATATGATGTGTTCGCTCAGATGAGACGCCTACAGTCTTAGCTATCTCCTCGACAGTCAATCTTCGATCAGATAAAATTAAATCACAGATTTTTTCTTTGTTTTGATCAGTGGAAGCAGTCGAAGGCCGGCCACTACGGGGCTCATCTTGAATGGTCTCACGACCACGTTTAAACTCTGCCACCCAGTTTTTAACAGTCGCATACGAAGGAGCGGACTCACCCAAAGTAGCAGACATGTCTTCATGTATAGCTTTTGGAGTTAAACCTTTCAAATTCAGGAATTTTATCACTGCACGATGTTCAATTTTATCCATTTTCAAAAATAGCTCTGACTTGACTTACGGTATCACGTGTAAACGAACAATGACTTACTGTGAATAAACTAAACTGTGCATACTTGTTGCTAAATAATGTAACTACAAAATGAGGGTAGTTATAAAAAAAACCAATGACTTTAACCATGTTAGGCTAAGAACTTTTCAAATGACCCTCGTAAATTACCAAGATATTAACGCGTATTTTTAACGTAATTTCAATAATTACTAGGTAAGTAAATGTATAAAAACATTCTTAAAAAACGAATATATGAATAATAAATAACCCTGTAGAGCTTATTGGCGCGAAAAACGCGTTTACACATTTTAGCCTGTCAAATGTAAACATTTCTCGTATGATAAATGATGAAAACTATCCCCTGAGACCGCTGTGCAATTTATTAACAATTCTTTGTAGATGGCGCAATAAAATATGCAATGAATGCCTACTTAATGCAGGCTTTTGATAAAAAATAAACAATGATACAACCTACCTACATACTTATAATTTTGTAGAGCGAGAAGAATTTCAAAAATGTATATTTACATGAAAGAACATGGCTAATTGGTATTACGCAGTATTAAGTAATGTAAAAAATATTTCAGCCTTAAGCTGGTATAGTCAAGACGATTGATGTCTGCAGAAATTTCTCTGCAGTAGTAGGTTGTTTCCGTTCGTAGACTGTAATTCTAGCTTGTCATATATGTCGAGCTACTATATTGTTTTTATAAAAAAACATTAAGTTACCATACGAACAAATTGGAGTGTATCGTTAGCGACTCGTACTGTAAGAGATATTTTTTTAAGGTTTATAACGGATAACACTAATTAATTAGTAGAGCAAGCAATTTACTAATCTGAATTATTACTCTAGCTAGGATTAGGCAACTGACGGACTGCGGACCGGATCCTGACGGCGGAAAATAAAAAACTGCAATGCCAAAAGACAAATTTTTATGAAAGTACAAACAAACTATAAAACTATAAAGTACAATATATCTATTGAAACGACATTTTTTTCTGGACTCCATTAAAAATTTTCATAAGTATCCAGGCTCCGCTCAAAATAACTTGGTGACCACTTCGGGATGAGTTGAAAAGTAGTAGCAGGTATTATCAGAAGAGTGTGCCCAATGGATAGTACACTCATCTCTAGCCTACCATACCACAATAAATAACTACGAACATAACAAACAATGCAAACCATTGCTATTTTATTATAAAAGAACAAAACTTCTTCACTTTAATAAACAGTAATGTACACAATGTTTATTATTATTGAAAGCTACCTTTCACCAAATTCAGAACAAGTGCGTTTTTATTTTTGATGGTCACCCTTTTATGCAACCCAAAAAACCGTTTTGCGTAATAAACTTAATATATTACTAGTATTGTGTAGTTACTGGCAGTGCATAAATAAGACAGTTATTTTTGAATATGAATTATTTATGAAGATAACAAATTGTGTAAGGGCTAAAACTACAATAAATAAAGATACATTATTTTAGCTTATTTTTCAAAACTCGCTACCTTCATTGCTGATTATCTCTTTTTTGTTCAATTTTCCTCGAAATTTATTAATAGCAAATTAATGTAACAAAAATTATATTGGTTAGGTGATAACGATGCGCCAATAAACAATAAAATCGCCTGTAAACAATAAGTAATGTATTGCTCGTGTGCTCGTTAATTTTTTTCTGTTCGTAATTCATCATAATTTAATAATAACTAATCCTGCATTTGAATATGCCAAAAATGTATAAATAAAAAAATAAATAAATTGAGAAACCTTAATTTTCTATTCGCAAATCACTCAGGATTATATTGAATAATAAAATATTATTTAAATACTATTTTGTAACTAATTATTTATAATTATACAAAATTGCATTGTATTCATTTTATAAATACCAATGGACAATAGAAATAAACGTCAATAGTTAATTATCTAATAATATTTTCGTAATGTCAAAAAGTTAACATTATTTTTATTATGATTAATTTGATGATGTGTTTTAAAAACTATTTTTCATTACTATTCGTATTTCATTATAATTAATACTGTAGCAAACTGCGTTACCTTTTGGCAACATCTATAATGTCAGGAAATGCATTCTGTACAATTTGTCGGTAACATAAATACACTTTAATGTACATTGTTCTCGGTATCGCGAGATCGATTAACGATCAGAGATAACATTTAACAAGTATTCAATGGATGCATAAATTAATTGCACTATTTTTCTTTATAAAGTAAAAGACGATCGATAGGAATAATAAGAATATCGCGGGAATAAATGTATAATTTAATGATTTTTTGGACTAGTTTTTTTTTTGCAGTCAACACTAGAAATGCCCTAACACCGAAGGACAACCCAAACATAAAACAGCCAGGCCAGAAACGAAACCACCAGAATACACAAAAATCTAGGTAGAATTATATAGATACGTATGAGTATTTAGGTATGGAGCCAGGGTAATAAAGATATTTACAAACTTTAGAGTTATTTTTAAAGTCGTATATTTGACCACCAAAAGACATAAACAAAGTCTCCTTGACTACGCGTTTTGTTTTCTTAAAATGTGTAGGCACAGTCCCTACACTACACCCCAATGAATACACAGATTAAATTAACGCAAACAAAACGAATTAGTGTCAGAATTTAACGATGATGTTTACAGTGAATAGAAGTCTTTCCAAGTGTGCATATAGTAATATATCAAAGTGTAACCTAAGGCCTAAGTTGAAGGTTGTAAACGAGTCGTTGCAATTAATGAGACAATCTGTTAATAATACGTTGTAAAACTAATAATATTTATTTTAAAAAAATTTTACACTTTTGGATACTTAGTTATAATAAACTGAATTTTAAAATAAGACAAAATGTCATGGTTGTTTAAAAAAAAAGTTTGTTGATTAGAATCTCGATTAAACTTTTAAATGAATGATGTAGAAGCCTAGGTAATTTAAACTTGTTAGGTACGTATTATACGAGCTCGTATACCAGCGTATGTCGGTATAATGAGAAGTCCTATCAACCTAAGCGGTGCACATACGTCTCCTAAAGCTGGCGTGGTAGAGCGATGAAAATTACTACAAAAAAGTGAACTCCTTCAGTGTTTCACGCATAGCGATATACGAGTATACTAGAGGAGTAAACCTCATACATCGGACATGAAAAAAGCGAAAACCGCTTCAAACGATTTGACAATGTTACCGTCAAGTCAAATACTAACTGACAGAAAATCTAAAAGTGACCGTGGTCATCTTTTTTCTTGCATCACATTGGGAGCGTTATTGCTTATATAGTTGTAATATATCAATGGTTACAATGGTAATTCACATATGACAAGCGTCCAATATGTGGTTGCACCTTAAAATTCTCCCAACAATTCAATAAATACCTTATTAAATCAATAATTATTAATAGCTCATATATAGGTAATAAACTGCACTTTACAGTTTATTGTAATGTTTGGTGATTATTTCGTAAAAATGTTGACATTAAATTGATATGAATTGGGTCAATTTCACGTCAAACCTGTCGTAAACAGATCAATTGCGACAATTTTAATATTAGGTGCGATGTAAATGTATTCACGTAGATATTTGTTAAATACTTTTTTTACAGATACTTTACATTGCCTATTATTGAGATTTAAAAACCAAATAACTGTGAAATTGTAAATAAATTAAATTACTACGTGCCATTTTTTTGTATCAAATTTTCATTTAGAAAATTTTATTGCATAAATTATAAATCGTGAACTTATTACCGCTGAGCATTTTCTTTTCTTACAATTGATCTTACAAATCAGAAAGCGGAATAATCAATAAAATATAAAAAAATACATTATTTATTACATATACAAATGCAAAACTACATTTTTTATTGTAGCTCGGCATGTGACAACACTTCGCCTGATGTAAAGCTATAGTGCGTTCCATGAATGGATACAACTGCTACTACAGAGAAATCTCTACGGGCAGCAGTCGCCTCTACTATGCCGGCTTGAAGAGACGAGTATGCACCATCCTGCTTGACAGCGCACACTCCTCTCGTTATACCTGGCTACTTTCAAACTATTCCCGAAACGCGACAAGGTCACTTTACGGGTGTTACATTCGAAAGTGGTGGTACTACCCCAAGACGGCAGACTGGACTAATAACCATCATCAGTCTGCCTACCATTCTTTTTTGTAAATATTATTAGTGAATAATTTTTTGATGTTGAGATGAATTTTTATTCACAACGTTTCGTTAATTTTTTCTCTTTTCTTTTGAAGAGTGGAGGCAGACTGATGATGGACTAATAACCAGTCTACTAGCCTGGGATAGTACCACCACTTCCAAGTGTAACACCTGTGAAGTAACCTAAGCGTTTCGATCAGTTTAGGAGTAGGTGTATCGAAATGACTGGCACTAGCTCAGTGAGCAAAGTAGAGGACATGCGTTCGATTTCTACCTAGGCAGGCTGTGTGTGGGATTTTTTCTGTTCATTTTTCATCATACTATAGACAAACATTAGGCTCCTCTACACCTAAACACCGATTGACCGCAATCATCTATCTATCACTCGGTATTACCGCAATCGGTTCATTTTAGCATTGACCCACTATTTACGATGCAACATTGCAATTTTAATATAATACTATGTAATATAATATTTTTGGTAAATTATATTATACCTCGACATATTGTGACCGCACTCCGTCTGATTATAAGCTAGAGTGCAGTACATGAAAGGAAACATAAACAAAATTTCTGCAGAATTATTGTAGCTCGGCATGTGAGAACACTCCGCCTGATGTAGAGCTAGAGTGCGGTCCATGAATGGAAACAACTACTACTACAGAAAAACCTGTGCGGGTAGCAGTCGCCTCCACTATGCCGGATTGAGGAGACGAGCATATACCATCCTAGATTGACAGTGCACACTCCTCTCGTTATACCTGGGTACTTTCAAACTATTCCCGAAACGCGACAAAGTCACTTCACGGGTGTTACATTCGAAACTGGTGGTACTACCCCAGGACGGCAGACTGGACAAATAACCATCATCAGTCTGCCTACCACTCTTTACATGTTTTATTTTATTTAATTGAGGCACCTCTTCTCACACCAAAATATAATACATACATTGGTACTGGTCAGAATTAAACACGGGTCTCATCAATCGTGGGTTTACGCCTTCTACCGCTAGAACACGGCTTAAATATACGAGTACCATATCCATTATTGTATTAGCATTTTTTAAAACTAAATTTAGGAGCCCCAATTCTGGTAATCACCTTGAACAATTGCTCCGACATTGACAGCGCAAAAACTCTGTTAGTTTTCATATTTCGCTTAAGATATATTAAATTTAAAAAAAAAATCATGCTCTAGATTAGTTTAGATCATGATTTCATCAATATAATGATGTAAAAGAAAACTTTATTCGATATAACTGAACTGCATCTAATATTTATTTCGAGCTCATTTCAAGATTTTTTTTTATTAAGAAAAAGAAAACACCAGGCTAGACTTTATATCTTTTAGTTAGATATATATATTTTTAGACTCGTAGGTTAGTTACTAAGTAAAACATTTTCAAAAAAGTACTGGCAACGTAGAGATTTATCTGTAGTAGCAGTTGTTTCCATTCACGGACCGCACTCTAGCTTTACATCAGGCGGAGTGTTGTCAGATGCCGAGCTATAATAAAAAAATTAACAGTAACAGCCTTAAACAGCATGCTACCATATTTGTTTTCTGTTGTCAGGTGAAAAGTTCAAACTCTTCGCTTACGATGATTAATAAACACACATGCGCGAACAATAGCCATGCTACCCACACAAATGTATGGCATATGGAAATTGTTTCTTATAGTACCTTGTATGTAGGCGAAACAAGAGCAACAATACATCAAATACGACGCGAAGCGCGGTTACATGCACATAAATATGAAGGTATGTTTGTTTGTCCCCCTAATAATACATAAACAGTTTGTTTTGTTTTATATGGCATTATAACAATTTGCCAGTGTCAAAGTAAATATTTTTGCATCAAGTTAATATTGTGCTTCAGGAGTCATTCATTCATCACACTAAAGAGTCAGGTCAAGTCACAGTCAAGTCAAAAATTGCTCCAATAAAGTGGTAGAATCTTTACTGAAATTTCCTAGGGAGTTTTGGAGGGAAAATGGAAACGCAGGTTCTCTTTTTTGAATTGTTTGCCCACACTCACGCACGTGGTTAATGGTTAATAATCCACCATTATTACACATTAACACTCGAAGAACACACAAGTTTAGGAAAATAATTCAAAACAGACAACCTGACGTCTCAAGATGGCCGCAAAAAACTCCTACATAAACAGCTAAACTGACATTGATGAAAGGAGAACGCGCATTCGCCTAAGAGAAATGGGTCCACAATTTTTTCCTTGAGTTTGTCTTTTTAGTTCATTTTGTAGGTTTGTTGCCCAGGTTATTGAGTAATTAGAGTTTTTCTGATGCAATATTTGAGGTTATTATTATATTAAATGATTTAATAATTTATTATAACTATGTTTTTTTATGTAATTCAACATTTTCCGTTAATTGGTAAACAATGTGTTGATATAAGTTAAATAAATTCATAAAAAAATAAGATATTGTTTTAGAATATTTTTGTTAGTTCTGTTACAATAAACTATCTGAAATTAAGTGGGCTCAAAAATGCGCATTGTCTTTACTAAAAGGGCCCAAAACTGTGTGCTCTAGGGCCCCACACCTAAGACCTAAGACGGTGAGGTGGAAACCCTACACACTTTGAACCCTTGCTTCTTTACGGGTGTTGCAACTTATTATAAGTTTTTTTTTTGCCCTTTTTATTAAATTATGCTATCGTATTACGCAGTATTTCGAGTGAAACATCTTCAGTGAATACCATGACCGGTTATATTATAAAGTGAAATCACTGTCGCATCATCCCAAAAGTAAAAGTTGCCATCAAAAATATTATTCTGTGGTTTTATTTTTTTGCTATACCTATATCCTATGTAACATATGTATACGAATTTATATATGTACTGGATATATTATGTATCTACACAATACATATATAGATTTAGTTGCAATTATTATTATTAGAATTTTATAGTTTTTTTTTGCGACGATAAAATTAGTATTTTTTACTATGTTTTGCCTAATTTTATTATTTGATTATTGCAAATGAGACGTAAATTAATAAGTAATTAAATTAACTTAGCAATTAACATTATATCTGTCAATCTAATCTAGCTATTACGAGGTCGGATGCTGTGACCAGAATCTATATTTTCAACCGAATTCAAAAGGAGGAGGTTATCAATTCGTCATATATTTATTTTTATTGTAAAATATAATATTCGCTGCGATCACGATTGATTGCAAAGCTTTCGAAACAACTCGCTTCGCGTTCAGTTTGCTGTTCTTTTGAACAAATCGAGCAAAACAGTAAGCCGTATTAAATTTCATCGTATTTACTTAAAAAAAAAAACATGTTTCTTACGTTTAATTAGTAATATAAGATTGTATTATTAATATTTAAGAATTCATTCTAGGATATGCAATATACCTACATTTATATCTAGGGCACCTATATACAATAAAACATATTTAATTATTGTAGATTGTACATAAATTTATTAATTATGCAATAAATCAATTCGATCGTGTACATAAAATAGTATACAATGTAATATAAACATATTGACAGACAGTTCACGTCTTTTGTGCTCTAGAAGTCTAACATAAAATTATCATAACATTACTTTTACTATAGGGGCGAGCGGATAGTTTTAAAGAAAATACTTGGGTTTACGATTTTAGGGGTAAATGTAAATAATATATATTTTTAAATGCCTATATTGAGCTAAAGCTTGTATCATGAACGACCAACGTGCATATAATAGTTATACCTGGCTACTTCGGGGGTTACACGGGCGTTACATTCGAAAGTGGTGGTACTACCCCAGGACGACAGATTGGCCAAACAACCATCATCAGTCTGCCTACCACACAGGTACTGAGGGACCAAAGTAGATACATATAACATAAGTACGTTGGTACCAGTCAGAATTTAGTAAGATTTGAACACGGGTCTCATCGATCTTGAGTCCACAGCTTCTACAGTTAGATCACGGCCGCTCTATTACCAGAATTACTTTTTCATTAACTAATAAATAAAAAATGACTAAAAAATAAACGAATAATAATTATCATAATATTATTAATTTAGGAATAAAATGATGCACTTACCGACGTCTTTGTTCAGGTTATTGGACCTCTGAGCACTCGCCAAAAGAACTAAAGACATCATCAGCACTTGTACATTGTTACTAAACAAGTACCTCATTTTTAATATTAATTTAAAATACACTTAAATAAAATAAGCAAACAAACACTGGCAACACATAAAAAATAAATTAGAAACAAAATTTCATGTTTTCGCGGTAGCCAAGCACGCGTTCGCCTCGGCCTATAGAATCGAACCAAACTACTACAGTTGGATGCTGCGTTTGCGCTGGTGATCGTGATGCGACGGGGGAGCAAACGAACCGGTCGAGTCAGGTGAATCGGACATCTAAAATTCTTGCATTATATTTTCCGGTTTCTAAATTAAAATGCAGTGAACAAAGCTTAATTTTTTTTAAATTTAATTACTTATATTTTTTATTTATTTATTAAGGAAACTTTTAACTATTTTATTTATATGCATTTTTAAAAAAGAGGTAGGTAAGTATACGGAAAATGATGTAACAACGCTGAAAGAGGTGTTTTAAACTAATGAAAGATGACTACATCGTTTATACCTACCCTTGTTCAACAACAATCACATAAGAGCTATTTCAATTCATCGCCAATTTTTATGGTAGCTGTTCTGCTAATTGATGTTAATTAAACTAGAGTGCGGTCTATGAGCAGCCGACTTGAGGAAACGAATGTGCAGCATCTAGGTCTACAATTCTCTTATTATGCCTGGCTTCACCTAAGTTGATTTTAAAACGTCCGTAATCACGAGTAATCATATCCATATAACGACATCGACAGCCGGGATGACCAGGTCAAAAATAATTATAAACATCATTAGTCTACTCTACTTAGAAATCTGTAGCCATGTATAATTCTGTATAATATGAGTTTTAGATTTAGTAGTATTGTTTTGTATTCCCACCTTCCCCGCTCGAATGTTTCCAAACTTCGTGCAAAGATTTACGCTGTTCGTTGCACTTAGGTACTCACTCTACCGCAATGCCGTAGTACAACTTGCTGCATCACGGAGCAGTAGGGTGATTATGATTTTTTAATAAAATCAGTATAATAATGCCACATCAAAAAAATATATATATGAACCATGTGAAAGTGCCAAAAAAAGGATTGAAAAAATCGAAATGACAAATAAAAGATATTCTATTCTATTCTATTCTATTCTAAATTTCGTTTTTCGGAGTTTGCATCTAGTGAAATGTTTGCTGTCTTATACATACGAGATTCGATCGGAAACTTCGTATTTATTCACCTTAAAGTGACGCTCCAAGGGATAGTGGACTAATGGCTATAATAATAAAGTTACTGAGCAAATACTTCATAATACTATTGTGAACAGAATTGTCCCATAAAATGAGAATAGTTGTATACGCCCTACGCAACACACATAAGATGACTGACATTCGCTTTCATTCACGGCGATTCACGGTGACTGCCATTTATCTATCACACACAATGAAATCGACCACAATCATACATGTGTTGTTAAAAATGATGTCACTATTATTAAAATAAATAAATGTGTATATTTTTCAATTACTTTATTATTATTATATTACGTGGAGTAAAGCTTTTAGATAGCGTCTAGGGGACGAGACGAAGTTATTTCGGACTTCCCAATACCGGGTATCCTAAAACTACCCACCGACTAAAACCCCCACGATGTCCAACTATGCGTCAGTGACATGCTTTCGCACATACATGCCCGCCCCAGCGACGATTAGCCCCTATTTCCTATATAGTACTATAAAATTCTATGTTTTTTTACACTACTTCATCGGAAAGAAACACCAGCCAGGCAAATGTAAAAACACATTCAATGACGTCTATGTAATGTTTGCTATTGTATTGACATTGGGCTTAGAATTTCACTTTCTATTGTAATTTTTTGTAATATTTTTTAAATATAATACCTACAGTAATACACTGACCATATTACTATTTTAATAGCCATGTCTATTTATGTTTAAAATATTTCAAACAAACAACAATAGAAAGCAAAATTCTATTACTGCCTACATTAAAATTAATAAAAACTTTTACCAAACAGTAAGTATGTAGGTATGTATGGAACTTTCACCTATTTTTATTAACTCGTAATTATCATCTATTTAAATAGGCGACTTTCAATCATCATTAGATAATATCTTATTTTATATTTTACCATAAATACAATATAAATACCACACCTTGCGGTTGGCCTAAACAATTCTTAATAAATACTGTTCTTGTTAGACATAAATTCCACGTCATAAAGATTAAATTACTCAATGTATAACTTAGTTTAAGATAATATACACGGAAGCGATGAATATGGTGTGAAGTACAGATTAAAATCTACATTACATCTGCTGCAATTCAACATGGCAATTCTTGTTAATCGTTGTGTTGAAATACTTAGCTCATTTATGACAACGATCGTTTGGCTAAGCTCATCTTTGCAAATTTAACGTGATGATTAATTATCAGTTAATAATTATAATTTTTGTCATTGCTAGTTGCTAGATTTGTGTAGTATTATTATTGTGCTTATACAGTGTATTATCTATGATTTGTTTTATAAGTACAGCGAACCCACAACTACATTTTATTTTAGACATGATTTCTTGGGTTATTGATTGTGTTCGCAATGTGTCGCAAGATGACAAGATGAAAATACTGAAGATTTAATCTTTAATTGATTAACAAATGACTAAAGAAACTAAAAACACGGCTGCATACGTAAGGATCCGTTTGGTTAAAAAAAACAACATTAAAAACTAAAATATGTTTGCAATCCATTTGCGCGGGAATGTCGAGTGAAAGTTTTACATTATTTTTATATAAATTATATAGTTCACTGTTATTGTATAAAGTTCTATTAATATATATTTGTACGATTTCACACTTTTAAATATTTCGGTATTTACAACAATAAATGGATAAACGATAAAAAACAAATTGTCAAGACATGCAATGATGTATCCAATATTTTTTTGTAGGTTCCTACACTGTGGAAGCAGTCATATTATATATCGATGTTCCTTAGCGAAATTCTGTTGAAAAAGCATAGAAATGCAAAATAAGTGCAATATAAAGTGAAAAAAGAAGAAATTATAAAACTAAAGATGTGGCTGAATAGGCTTTTGCCTTGGCCTCGCCAGAATGGGAGAACTAAAAAAATAAATTTGAGTTTGACGTTTTAGTTATGATTATCTTTTCTTTTGGTTTTGTCGCGTTGATGTGTTCGGAATTGTGAAATGGCTGGTTTTACTGAAAACGCGTTGATTAGAAAGCTTCAAGATCTAAATTCTAGTCAACAAAGTATACAAACCTTATCACTATGGCTTATACACCATAGAAAACATCATTCAGCGGTTGTTAAAACTTGGTACAAGGAGTTGTTAAAAGGTAAAAACATTTCTACTTACTTAAAACCACTTTTCTTTGAGTTAAAAAGTGTTATCAAACTTTTTTCGGATTTATTTATTAATATGATGACGTAACGACAATCCGATCTTTCGAAATATTTATAAACGTGTTTATTCTTTTATAATTCTAACCTTACTACAAATAAGTAAACAACATTTTTAGAAAACCATCTGTTTTTGTTAATTTCATTTAAGTTTAAATTAGATAGATTAAGGTTGATATTGTAATTTAATTTTGCTGATGGCCTATGATCATTGCCCTAATAAATAAATTTAAAAAATAATTATTATGAAAACCAACTATTACTTATTTTTAAAAATTATTAAAATTTTTCAGCAAAAGACAGTAAGCAGATAACATTTATGTACTTAGCAAATGACGTGATACAGAATAGCAAGAAAAAAGGCCCAGAATACGGTGAAGATTTTGGAAAAGTCCTAAGTAATGCACTTTTACATATGTCAAAAACTGGGATTAATGAAAAAACTAAACAAACATTGCATAGAATACTTAATATTTGGCAAGAAAGAGGTGTCTATGAAGAGGAGAAAATACAGGAATTTAAGGATGCCAGTTAGTATATTCTATTATATCATAATTCTTGCAAGATAATTAGTTAATCAAAAAAATAAAAGAGTGGTAAGATGACTAGTGCTGGTTATTAGGCTGGTCTGCCTCCTCAGAGCGGTACCATCACGCAAGTGTAGTACCTGTGAAGTAACCTAATCACGTTAGCTGTAGATCAGGCAGACTAGAAGTGGTTGTGATCTAGCAGTTGAAGTTGTAGACTCGTAAATAAGAAACCTCATATATTTGTGTTAAGTAGGTAATTGTAGATTCCTCGTGGGCTCTCTCCGCAATTGAGCATCTATAGTTGCTCATGGGGTTCGATCAGTGATATTGTGTAGGGTAGCAACCGTGAAGTGGCCTACATGTGCAAATTACATGATAATATTTGTATGTTTTAATATGAATTTCTCCTGAAAGGGGTATGCAAGTTGTGAAGGACTGCAATAATTTTCAAATTTCTGTCTAATAATTATCTAAAATTTAAATTTCAGTGGAAAATGAAAATTTAGGCAAACCTAAGAAACGTAAATCTGTTGACATTGAAATTAAAGACTCTGAAAAGAAAAGTAAAACAGAATCAAAAGGCCATAAGGAACGACATAGAAGTGAAACAATAATAGAAGTTGACGGTCAATTAGAAACTCATATTACTTTAAGCCCTAAAACGCCGCCCGGTGATCCACCAGAACCAGATGAAATTATTAAAGTAATATAACATTAGTATTAAACTAACATTCTATAAAAAAATCTTCTATTCACTAATTTTGAATTAAGTACATTCATTTGACAGCTCAAATGTTGCCAGATGAAGAGCAAAGTGTTGAGATATGTCTGGTTTAATTGATTAATTTACCTTTTATAAAATTACTCATTAAAAAAATCTGAATTCATTAATTTTTTGAACTGATTTGATGAATTAGAAGAAAATTACATGTCATGTAATTATTATATATTTTTTATTTTACTCTGGGACATGTAATTTTCTTCTAATAAATAATATATAATAATATTTAAAATATTACAGGCATTATTAGATTTGGAGTCGAGTGCTTCAGGCGATGAGGCAGTTAGAGAAAGAATTGCATCATTACCTCCGGAAGTGTCAGAAGTACATCTATTATCTAAACTAGAAGGTAGTTTTAAAACGTATATTTCTTTAGTTAATAAGTCTATGGTTGTGTCGGATGGAGGCGTCCTAGGAGGACCTTTCTCCATCAGATTGATCAACTGATCCAAGGGGCAGGTGAGGAGCTAAATGTGGTCGAAGTGAAAGTGGTATGTAGAGAGAGGAGTTGCTGGCGCTCCATAGTTCTTGATTCTTCTTGATTCTTGATTTTCCGGGCTGGTTTCCGCACGCAGACCCACTATGGGGGTCCCTGGTGCGTCCTGCCGTACTTATACAAGCCATCCTATCTCCTGCATGAGGGCCAGTACGCCGTCGACGTTCCGGCACACCTCAGGGAGTGTTGACGCTGTCCTCAGGAATTTCCTTCTCGGTGCCTCAACGCTGCTGCATTCCAGCAGCACGTGCTTCACCGTTTCCTCCTGTTCCAGACATCCTCTGCACAGAGGGCTATCTGTAACATTTATATTGTAGTAGTGCCTGTTTAAGGCCAGGTGTCCTGTGATGACCCCAACCATAACACGCAACTTTTGCCTACTTAATCGGAGTAGTTTACCGGTTAGTTTGTCGTTTCGGCACGGAAGTGCTTCGCGAGCATGCCGGCAGTCCTCCGTTTTTGACCAATAAGTGTCGTGACACATACCTGTCCTTTTCCGTATCCAATTACGTACGTACGTGAATGGGCGCTCCATAGTTTCTGCCTACCTCAGTGGGAACAGGGCGTATGCTAGTAGTAGTTAAATACGATATTACTGTAACATTTGTTCAGGCCTGGGTGTTTGTGCTGTTCTTGTCCTAAAACCCATAGCGTAGCCTAATTGGGGGTCTGGGCATTACATTATATACTTCCTCGCTCGCCTCTGTAAAGGATTGCATTCCTGATTTTTTTTTCTATTGGTCTTGTAGTACAGGATCCGAAGAGAGCTCTTCCTACACCCATACATACTTCCTACACACATTACACAATATGTTTCAATTGATAAACATACTACTGCTTGTAAAAATTTATCCGTAATAGCAGTTCATGGATAGCACTTTAGCTTTACACAAGGCGGAGTGTTGTCATATGCCAAGCTACAATTTAAAAAAAAAACCCATTGGGTAAAGAACACACTGTCATCGGATATTATTAGGTCTAATATACATTTATTTGTTATAGACAAAGAGTCTGCGTTACGTTTAAGTGGTATTGTGAATTCTGCCGTGGAGCTGCTTGCTGAATATAATTTAAGATTAGCGGAGGAAATGGATAAGCGTAGAAGATTGGCTGGCATGTTACGTGATTATGCTCAAGCACAGAAAGATTTGGCTCGGCAGGCTGAACAAAGACTTGAGGTACTAAGATTTTAGTAAGAGTGCCCGTGGCTGAGCGAGGTTAGAGGAGTCTACTCGAAATTGAGAGACCTGAGGGCCAAGTATAGGTTTACATTTACGCTGTCACGTCGTAAAGTGAGTTCTTTCTATCAAAGAGCGGCCATAGTCTAGCGGTAAGACGCGTGAACTCACGATCGATGATACCCATGTTCGAACCTCGCTAAAGACTGGTACCAATGTAACTTTGTTATATGTACTTTGGTCGCTCAGTGCCTATAGGCACTATTAAAGAGTGGTAGGCAGACTGATGATGGTTATTTGTCCGGTCTGCCGTCCTGGGGTAGTACCACCACTTTCGAATGTAACACCCTTGTCGCATTTCGTGAAAATTTTGAAAGTAGCCAGGTATAACGAGAAGAGTGTGCACTATCAATCTGGATGATACATGCTCGTCTCCTCAAGCCGGCATAGTGGAGGCGACTGCTGCTCGCACAGGTTTCTTTGTAGTAGCAGTTGTTTCCATTCATGGACCACACTAGCTTTACACCTTTTTGGGGTAATTTGGAAGTAGCCAGGTATAACGAGAGGTATATATTTGTTCTTGTTGCAGGAATACAATATTAAACTACAAAAGATTTATAGTGTAAAGGATGAAGTACGTTCTCATATTGAGAATTTGCCAGATGTTTCTAGACTTCCCGATGTGACGGGTGGACTCGCTCCCTTGCCTTCTGCTGGTGACTTATTTAGTATAAATTAATAGTTTAACAGTATATTTAGGTGCATGTTACGAAGAAACATGATAGTTAAAATCATGATAGCAAAATTCAATAAACTGTTAATTTGGGTCGCTAAAAATTGCTACGTTTGAACAATTTGGACGATATGTCGCCGTGTAATAACGCCAAGCATTTAAAGTATTAGCTGTAGCATTCAATTAATAGCTAAATTAATAAAATACCAAAAATACCATTGAGATATATACTAGAGGCGCAATAACGCTCCCAACGTGAGGCGAGTGAAGATCTGCCCACAGCCATAATTAAGCTTTCTGTCAGTTGGTATTTGACAGGACGTATATAAACTCATAATGGGCAAATATGTGGTGAAGACGTGCAATTCTCGATCCCAAATGCACAACAAAAAAAGCGGGATTACGTTTCACACGTAAATATATCCTTTCAACATCTATATTGTCCTTAAACAACAAAAAAACAAATAAAATTAGGGATATTTTTTTACATTTAGTGTTGCTAGTAAAACCTCGTTTCCCATAACCCGTATTATAATATAAAAAAAAGAAATATTTTATTTTTAAGAAAGAAGAATTTCAACTTATATTAAACAATTAAAACATTAAACTTTATTTTATTTAGCTAAAAATGCATGCCTCTAGATATAATCGACACTGAATAAAAATATCTAAAGAAAAAAAAATTAATGTGGGGAAAATTTTTAACTATACCGGCAACACTAAGATTGACATTGTCAAATCGTTTGAAACGGCCTACGCCTTTTTCATGTCAAATGTATGGGGTTTGCGCCTAGTTATATATCTAGTAGTTATGTATCTAGTTATATATCTCAATGAAAAATACTATGTATCTTTCTTTTTATCGTTTTTTTTTAATAAATGTCAAAATAAATTATGGTTGTCATAATTTGATGTAGAATTAATTTTTTAATAATAAAACTCCTGTTTGGCCATCTTTTTTTTCTAGAATATGCCTTTTTGTTGAACATTTGGCTAATGTTGCCAACTTGAGTAACTTTTTTTCTTTTTATGAAATTATAACAGTTTGCCAGTGTCAAAGTAAATATTTGCATGAAGGTAACATTATTGTGCATCGCAGATATCTTTTCGCACTCAGGGCTTATTTTGTAAGAGAGCTTTTTTCCCAGTTTGTTGCTTAATTAAGATTTATCACGTAATAGTTATCTAGTATTAACTAATAAATATCTTAGATGTTCTTAGATTTGCTCAATTTTGAATTTATAGCAATATTTATTTTCTATTTTTAACTAGTGTTCAGTCGTAGCAATTTTTGATTATTAATTGAATTTTTTTTATTTTTACTCAATTACGAAAACATAATATTTTTAAAAAATTCGAAATTATTTTTTTATGCATTTCAACAAATTATTTTAAACATAAGCTTTTCTTTTTTATTTTATTTGGCACAGTAATAAGTTTGCCACGATTGCTTTATTTTGTTTACCAAAAATTGCTACATTTGGCCCTTAAGTCACAATTATTATACTCGTACTTTGAAAACTTCGGTATTTTTTTATTGTAACTCGGCATGGATGATGATGAATGGAAACAACAGCTACTACAGAGAGAAACGTGTGCGGGTAGCAGTCGCCTCCGCTATGCCGGCTTGAGGAGACGAGCATGTACCATCCAGATCGACAGTGCACACTCCTCTCGTTATTTTTTTGCCCATGATCCCTGGTCCATGGATTCCTCAAATTATAATCTTATAATGAAATATATGTTAAATTTTGCACCGGTTCGCATAATCTTATGTCCGATGATATTTTGACTCCTGCATCCCCCAATCGAGTTTGACGAGGAGACCACGGTCAAGTAGTAATACGTTTCACAAAATAAGTTTTAGGAATGTTTGCATGTTTTTTTTAAAGTATTTTAGTATTTAAATACAAGAGATTTCCTTCTGCTTTTTTCCCTAAGGATTAAGTTAAATATTTGTTTTAGTTTTAGTATAATTATCTTTAGTTTAAAGGTTTATTTTATACTTAGGGCGGGGTTGACTCGAAAAGTATCTTAAGTCGATTTTAAGTGATGCACAATGCATGTTTATATGAGCTTTCTTAAGTGCCGTCTTAGATTAGTTTATTTCACACAGCACCACGGAGGTGCTATCATTAACTCGAGTCAGTCAAGTAACCTGTCTATGTTGATTAATCCGTTGATTATAAAATATATAATACAAATTATAGCTACTAGAATTCCTTTTAATTTGATGTAAAACAAATTTTAGTTTGTAAAGTATGTTTTAGGCCTTTGATTATAAATTGTTTGTTGAAGTGTTGTTTTATTTAAACCTAGGTCCTATTCCCAACGGCGGATCCAGGGGGGGGGGGGGGGGGGTCACGGGGGTAAATGTTTTTAAGTACAGTACTTACGTACATTAATAAAATACCTACTTTTTACTTGTATCTATTGTTATCAAAATTAAATTATAAGTTCTTGACTTGACCACGACTATGTGACCCCCTCCTGGCGCCAAAGCTGGATCCGCCCTTGCCTATTCCCGCATCCATACAGAGTACTATCAGCGAGGAAATTATATTATTTTTTAAAATTCTTAATAGGCAAAAATACCCGTATTGTATTTGTCGGGAAACACCACCCGTGCGGGGGTTTCAGGTTTGCAGTATGCACGATGAACATGTTGACAAAATGGCCCGATGGTACCTCTCCAGATGTCTGGATGTCCGATAAAGGAAAGGAACGGGAGGGAAATAATCATGGATGTAGTTTTGTGTGTAGTTCTTTATTTAATTAAAATGTCGAAAAAGTCAACCAGCCTAATTTTATTACCCCTATTTACCATGTGATTTTGGTAGACTTATAGTCATTACGAATACAGCCTTACTGCTGACTGTATATACAGTCTGTCAAAAAATATTTTGTCATTTTAGTTTTAACGAAAAAATGTCATTTGTCAATCTTGAAAGTGAATTTTAGATGTATATTGTAATAATTAATTTTATTTAGATAATTATGTCTGAAAGTGAGGTAAGTTGTTACGTAGATTTATTTAAAGTCATAAATTACATGTAGACACAGAATGGCCTATTAACCTTTCTAGAAAATGATTTCAAAGGTGTTCGTTGAAAGTGGTTGAAAGCTCGCTGTCCCCGGAGGCGTATCATCCTCTTTTTTTGTAATCTCACATCAATATTACGTAGTACCTATCTATAATTACATTTTGTAACACCTCTATAATACTAAACAAAGTTGCATCGGCACTAAGTACAGAATGGGGCAAGGTATACAAAAAATAACCCATTAAATCGAAAGCTATTTCGAGATATCACTTCAACTAGATGTATTTTTGATTGCCGTCTGAAAAAACTTTAAAATCGCAATGATATTTGAAAAGCTGTAATGACACGCTATCGACCTTTCTCGGACAGTCGTAAACATTTGTGTATACTTATAATAGAAGACAAACCTCACAAGTTTGTCAAATATCTTTTCTTTGTGTTTTCTTACAACAACAGTGTTTTATACGAATAACTATAGGCTTTTTAAAAACAAAACTATACTATAAACATTAAACACGATATTTTAATGACTACAACTTATTACTATTAACTACAACTAATAACTACAAATTATTGTGTATGTGCTTTGATAACTCAATTAAAATACCGAACATAGGTCTACAGGCTTTAATCGTTGACAGCAAACTGATTTCTTAGAACTACCCACTATTTTATCCGCACAATTATCAAAAAAATATAGCTGTCACCAGATACACCTTCCCAATTGAGGAGTCTTCGCGAAGTTCCGTGTACAGTTTTTTTATGTAAAGTAATTTTAAATAATGTATTTTACAGTCCTCGAATTCGGTGTCTACTACTTCGTCATCCGTTTCTGATGCCTGTAAGGTAAGTTTTTATAGATCATAACTGTTGCCGAAACAGCACAGCGGTCAGGTTGATAGGGCACACTTCTTTCCCCGTTGGCAGAGTCATCTAATCTAATTTATCGACGCCACGGAGCACCAATTGATTCTGTTAATGGATCGCACTCTAGTGTATTATCAGCTATTTTTTTTAACAAATAAAGATTTATTTTACACTAATGTTTCAGCCTACAGATCGATGGACAAATAGTATTACATATAGACAACTTATGGTTTCAACTTCTGTAGGAGTAATGCAATTTTGGTGGCATCCCTATCTCCAATACGAACGTGCATTTATCCCATTTCTATTACTTTTTAATATTCTGAGTGTATTAGTTGGATACCCTACACTTTATTTGGAAATGGCATTGGGTATCGTGACTAGGAAAAGTGTTATTAATTGTTGGGATATAGCTCCTTATGCTAGAGGTCAGTACCTATGATTGTTTAGGAACTACCTACATTTTTAACCGCGGTTATATTGAGTATTTTTTTAGGGGATTTTATTTTCTTAAACTTGGTATTTACAGTTCAAATTCTCGCACAATATTTTTTTTTTCTTCTAGTTTATAACAAATAATTTTTGCTACTATAATGTGAAAATATATACCTAACTAACTTTTACACAAGCTTCAGCCATCAGATTTATTTTTAAAATTAAATTTTATTTTATTATAATTTATTTCAATCCTTGTACTTAATTCGGAACATTTTTTGTTTTTATTTATTTCATATTTTACATTGTATTTATGCCTACTGTAATTGTAGTATAATTTCCCTTTAGACAAAATCGCCACTTAACTACGGCGTTAACTAATCAATTACACGTATTCATGAATTGTATATATGTATAATTAATATCTATCGCTTACAGGAGTAGGTTGGTCTATGTTAACTATATGCGCCTTTACGGCATTCGGCCTAGGTATAGTTAGTGCTTACAGTTTAGCTCTTCTAGTACATTCTTTCCATTCATTCCTTCCTTGGCTTCATTGTGCTGCTTCTGTCGAGCCCCCATGTGCATCAAGACATAGACCTTTGTCTGGAGACAGTGAAACTCCGGCGCAAAGTTTTTTTCAGTAAGTTTGTTATTTAATTTAATTTTTTTGTGGTACACGTTTCAACTCCCCATTTCTTCTGTTTAAGTTTTGACTTTTTTGGAGATTTAATGCGGCTCGCTATAGATTTTATTTAAATAATCAATACAAACGCGATAGTATGCCCCATAAAAAAAAATTATTCGCATTTATTATGCGCTACCTATTTTTAAATAGGTTGTAGAGTGAAATTGTAGCTCAAATTCTCCTAATTTTTTAAAATTAAATTTCAGTACATTTGTGTTAAATCTAAAAAGAGATGGTTTAGAATCCGGTTTGGGAAATATTGAGCCAGAATTAACTGTTTACTATGTTATATCATGGATTTTCGTCTATTTCATTGCCGTTAAGAAAATTTATAGTTATTCAAAGGTTAGTTTTCAGTTATTTAATATCCTTACGAAATAAAATTCTCGTTTTTTTTTAAAAATAAATATAAATAATATTTTACTTTTCTATTTATCGATTAATAAGAGTCTGTACTTCGTACCATCATATAGGTACTTATGTACTTTACTATAAAAAAAATATAAAATAATAAATAATAGTTTTATTGCAGTTAGTATTCTTCAAAGATACGCTAGCATTCCTAGTGTTAATATGTTGTGTATTGGGTGCTATAAGGCTCGATGGTGTATCTATTTATTTTAATAAATACGATTGGAATATACTTATTGAAGATCCACATGTTAGTATATATTATTTCGAAGGGTAAATTACTAATGTAAAATTAATCAATAACAAATCAATCAAAACTTATATATAATTACTAGAGAAAGAATTTATAAGATAAGATGTTTTGAAATGTCTTGTCCATAGTTGTGTAGCGTGAGCCCTGGATTGCACCATGGCTACTATAGCTGTGATGACGTCCAGAGATTCAGTACATTCGCGCGCATAGAGGTCCAATGTTCGATCCCTATCTCAGCTCTGGCTGTGTTGTGTGCGTGTTGATTTTTTGTCATAATTTATAATAAACAAATCACTACTACTACTTAGCTCACGCCTTTTTTCCACTGGGGTAGGCAGAAACTATGGAGCGCCAGCGCTCCTCTCTCTACATACCACTTTCGCTTCGACCACATCCATTACTTCTCTCATACATGCACGTCGGTTGAGGGTGCTCTTCATCTGACCCTTTCTAAGCAGTTGACCGATCTGACTACATCAAACAAATTTTAGATATGGCGTAGAGCATTAGAGTACGTATTTTTGGAAACAGCCATTTCTCAAGGTTCACTAATAATGCTCGGCTCGTATTGTCCTAAAGAACGACATCAACTCTCAAATACAGCGTTGTCAACATTTTGTACAACTAAAATTATTACCATGGCCGTATCATTCATCCTTTCGAGCACACATGGTGCCTTGTATGTTGATTACGGGGGTAGTTCGAATATCACTGCGGGTAAGTGGATATTTTGATTACAATTTTTAGAGGATACAGGTTTTAGTGTAAGAAAAACGGAAGAGGGAATGCTACTAATTTTTGTGAGATTGTATTATATCTTATATATATCGTAAGAGTGGTAGGCAGACTGATGATGGTTATTTGTCTAGTCTGCCGTCCTGGAGTAGTACCACCACTTTCGAATGTAACACCCGTGAAGTGACCTTGTCGCGTTTCGGGAATAGTTTGAAAGTAGCCAGGTATAGCGAGAGTGTGCACTGTCAATCTAGATGGTGTGTGATCGTCTCCTCAAGTCGGCATAGTGGAGGCGAGGCATAGTTGCCCGCACAGGCTTCTCTGTAGTAGCAGTTGTTTTCATTCATGGACTGCACTTTGGCTTTACATCAGGGAGTGTTGTCACATGCCGAGCTACAGAATAATAATAAAGACTTCCTGAAAATTCCATGTAAGCAAAACATGTGATAAAATTTCAGCTTTGAATTCCTAAGTTTGTTAAAAAATTATGTTTGACTAATATTCCCAAACTATTACTTTATTTACTTGGCTTTAGGTAAACATGAGTGGCAGGCAGACTGGTGGAGGTAATTTTATTAGCCTAGTCTGCCATCCTGGGTTAGTTATCACTGTCAGCAGAGGGTCTACACAAAACATGGCTAGTGGTTTATGAAGTAAAATTGGTTTACGGGCCTTTGGTTTAACATTGAACAATGACGTTTTCCTTTCTAGAATCTGCTGCGTATACAATGATAATGTGGTCTGATTATGTAGCGCGTGTGCCGGGAAGTCAGTTTTGGTCTTGTTTGATATTTTTTACTTTGTTCACACTTTCCGTTTCTTCTACGGTAAGTTCTCGTTTTTTTTTTATCTATAAAAATTAATTCTTTATAACGGCAGACACTACAATTTTATAAAAAGGGTAGCCAGACTGATAATGGTTATTAATGGCTAAAGTCATAAACCAATCGGCATTGTTAAATGGTCTCAGATGTCATAACAACGACAATTCTGCCAATATCGAGTAGTAAATTCTTGAATTTTTTGCATCAAATTGCAATGGTATTTTATAATTTGACGCTTTCTTGGAGTAATTGGCGGCAATTCACCCAATCACGTCACAATATGAGCGTTTTCACGGCGTGGGATAACCACAAAACAACCCGCTTCAGTTGCCTCATAGAGAGTGAATTTTAATGTTTCTACAATTACTCATATGCGCAGCATAAAATTACGCAAAATAACCCCAATTTTACACAATAGTAACCACTAAACTAATTAAGGAAAGGGATAAAAAACACCTCAACCTTTTTTATGTTTTAAAACATAGCTGAAATTGGTTCAAATAGGTTCGTAGTAAAATAAATAGATGTATTTCGTTGCAGGCACTACAAATACAAACAATAATGTCAGCTTTCACAGGAAAAAATATTCACAAATTATCATGGGCTTTTCTCATACTTATATGTTGTTTATTTTGCTTCATTGGATGTTTTACCCTTTGTGCCCAGGTATGTAAATATATTTTCTAGCAAAGGATAATGCCCATTTTTGGGCCCATTTGATACCTATTACCTACTAGTTTGTTAACAAAACAATACTCTAAAATAATACCTTATTTCTTCATTAATTTATTTTAATTATATTAAAACATCGTTTCCCAATCAATATACAATGTTTAATAACATAGAAAATAAATATTACAAATTATTAAAGCTTTTAATACAATGATAACCTCAAAGATCGTATCAGAGAAAGTCTAATTACTCAATAACTTGAGTGAAAAAATGAAAACTGACTGGTGATAAGGAATGTAGATTAATTATGCTACAAAATGAACTAAAAATGATTGTGAAACTAAAAAAAAATTGTGGGCTCTTTTCTCTCAGGCGAATGGACATTCTCCTTTGTTTCCTAGATTGCAAAGAACACACCCCCGCGATCTAATTTTTAACCGTAGCTAAACTAAAAAAAAGTTTAGGTCCTATTTCAACTGGTCGGTATATCACTAACAAAAAAAGGGTTGCCATAGCCGAAAAAAGCATGACGAAATGTCTGCCTCTCTCGCTTTTCCTACTTTCAAGTTTAACTTAATTTTATTTTTAATAACATTTATATTAATAAAATTAATGTTCTTGCTACGCCGCCGCGTCGCGCCCTACCGCGATACCGGGGCTATATGACTGTATAAATTAATTATATTATGTGATAAATAAATACATAAAATAAAAATTAAAGTACATATATGGTATAAGTACACAGTTCTAAAAACGTGCATTACAATTTTTTTAATATTCATTGCCATATAGTGGAATCGTTTATAATGACATCGCAGGAAATAACACGTCATACTAAGCGGACGTCATACAAATACAAAGCATTTCGTAGAAAATAAACAATCTCCTGTTTCTGTTAGTACAGTGGACTCCGTTTATATAATGGCATCGCGATCGCAGGGAAATAACAAACACGTCATACTAAGCGGACGTCATACAAAGCATTTTGTATAAAACAATCTCCTTGTTTTTGTTAGTATGTATTTATTTTAATAGAGAAACAAAATAGAAATTATACGTAATAAGTACATATATTTTTTCATTATTTACATAAGAAATCAGTAATGCTAGTTTTCTTTTGTTTTTTTCCTTATATTGTAATAACAGTCTCTAATACTATTGTGTAAAGAAGACATCGCCATCAAATATGCTATAAACAAATCGTGATAACAATTCTACAGCCTTTAAAGCCTCTTCTGCGGTTGGTAATGGTTCTTCCTCGACTTCCTCATCCCCATCACTTTCGTGTGTCTTATTAACTTGAATGTTCTGTACGATATTTTCATCTGGTTTTTGTGACTTACCAATAACGAGCGATTTCTTTTTCTCTGTGTCGCTCACATTTGCCGCTACCATGGAAGTTATTCGGTCTTTCGAGAACTTGCCTCCACTACAATTCTCACCAATAAATTTTAAAGTTCTGTCCGGCATTAATTTGTAAAATAGTTTAGTTTCACCTGCATTATCACCATTAGAAAATTGTTTTCGTAGGCTCGGCCACACAGACGTCAGCCAGTTTGTTGTTGAATTTTGATCAGCAGACACAGATTCACCGACGGTTTTTTTCGTTACAATGTTATGTCGAACTTTAAAACGATTTATCCAGCTCGCAGAACAATTAAAGTCATGAATACCGAAACGCGCGGCAAAAACATTTGCCTTTTCCTGTAACATAGGGCCGCTGACGGGTATTTCTTTGTTTCTCGTGTTTTTATACCACTGAATTAACGCTTGATCAACATTTTGCTGTCGCGATTTTCGAAGTCTCTTCGGTTTCAAAACATTTGAATTGAACGATTCCTTAATTCGATTCTTGTTTTTGAAAATCGTTGAGATAGTCGAATGACCAACCCCAAGTTCCTTTGCGAGAGATGAGTTGGATTCTCCATTTTCTAATCTGCATATTATTGCACCTTTCTCTTCAATCGTAAATGCTTTACGACGAGGTTGAGATGTCATTTTTTTCACAAATCACTGACGAACGACGCGTGATCTTCAACTATCAATTACACACTGACATTCAAGACAAAAAAAGCCATGCACGCGCCGAACGTCGTCGGGTATCACGTGACTCTCCCGAACACTTCCGAAGGTGTTAAGGCGGGTAGAGACTTACGAAAGGTAACATGCAATGAAAGAATTTGCTGTCCACATTGTCGCAATGTAACAGAATTCCCATAGTGTGGACGCCATGCGCGCACGAACCGTGCACACAACAGATAACTATATACTTGTAAATCAGATAGGTCAGCTTTGAGTTTTGTTCCTTAGTTCAAACGGTCGACATACTGCACAGAGACAATTAATAATAAGATAGGTACTGCGCTAGCGTCGAATTTTTTAATGGTGTATAGATAGGCATGGAACACCAGGCCATATGCCAAAATAAAAAACCCCTCGTTTTACTTATTTGGAACTTCAATATAAATCATATATTAAAGCATAAAATTAAATAACGCCACGTTATATAGCTTTTGACATATTTAACGTTTAAAATTAAAAATATAGAAATAAAACACCGAAAGAGCCCGACCGTAAACAAGTGAAAGACATTTCAACATGGCGGCCGTCCACAAACTATATATATCAGTGGTATATCAGTGAATGACGACAACAGCGTTATATAACTTGTGTGGGAAACTTTGGAACTAAAGCTGTCGTCCCCCGGTGCAGTGCACACTACGCGTACGAATTCCAACTCGTGCGCGCCGCGACCTGCCATTAGTCGGTTTTTCCGCCGACCACAAAGGAGCGCGCAGTGTGCACGGAGCGCCAGTGTGGATGGGTTGTGTGTCTGTGTACTGCGGAAGGCGCACGAACTATTGATAAATTCTTGGTCCGACTAATCTGAGTAAATTTTCAAATGTTGTTGGAGTCATCCTTGTGAAATTTTGTAATAGTCCGGTTAATTTCATCTAACCTAACGTCGAAGTCTTGGGCGTTTTTTTTTTATCACATGATTCACTATCACTCGTCACGACCCATTCTCTTCGCGTGTTCTCGGCGCACTGAGCGATGTTCGCCGCGCGCATGCCGGAAACAGATGCGAGTAGGTACATGCCCGGTTCGTGCGCGCGCTGCGTCCACACTTATGAAATGCTCCTTTCATGTTACATTTCGTAAGTCTGTACCCGCCTTTAGGAATCATGTCGGTCACTATAACGACGCAATTTATTAAAAATGGGTCACAATAAGCGCCATGTCACTATAAGCGAAGTCATTATATCAGACTTAGTTATAAAGAATTTTATATGAAAACCATACTTCGCTGTGTAATAACTTTATAATAAGCGGTTGGTCAATATAGAGTCATAATAAATGGATTCTACTGTATTATTACTTTTTGTTCTTAGTTTGGAAGACACCAGGCCATTTTTTAACTTAGAATGTGGCCAAATGTCTACGCAGTAGTTTATTTTGGCCTCGCAGTGTTGAAAGTTGGACCCTAAAGCAAATAAAAAGTTTAATTTCACCAAAGAAGTGAAAACTGACCCCATTAGATGGAATTTAATAATAAATAAGATTTTCAAAAATGCAATTAGAGTTATAGAAAAAATAAACGTTTAACTTTTAAAAGATTTTGAAGAATGATTTCTTTAATCACTTCCTATTGTTACGTCCTTGTTTACGAAATCGTAGTTTATTTGCCATTTTTTTTTATAGGGTGGAATAAAAATACTAGAATTTTTAATGTATTGGCCGATATCAATGCCTCGTATACCAATTGCTGCGTTGCTAACGGCATTGATCACGTATTTGTATGGACAAGCAACGTTTTGTGAAAATGTTTTGCGAGCTATTGGTGAAACACCTAGTATATTTCTTAGAATATCATGGGCCATATCGCCTGTTATACTTATGGTGAGTTCTTACATTAGTTAGAAAGCCAACAGCTGAGCGTCCATACATTTTGTTTTACAACATTGTTTGAAACGTAGATTTAAGTTGAAATTAAGTAATTCTCTAACTTTCTCAGTACTAATTATTATCGCAAATCACTATAATAAACAAATAGCTACGGCACAGAATATACACAACGCTTGTGAAATATAACCAATATAAAATGCTTAAAATATTTAAAATGCATTTTATATATTCTGTGCCGTAGCTATTTGTTTATTATAGTGATTTGCGATAATAATTAGTGCTGAGAAAGTTATA
The DNA here is from genome assembly GCA_948150575.1 of Tinea pellionella. Classification (NCBI taxonomy): domain Eukaryota; kingdom Metazoa; phylum Arthropoda; class Insecta; order Lepidoptera; family Tineidae; genus Tinea; species Tinea pellionella. The sequence goes on from OX411256.1 coordinate 6,406,353, forward strand.
GAATTACTTAATTTCAACATAAATCTGCTATGTTTCAAACAATGTTGTAAAACAAAATGTATGGACGCTCAGCTGTTGGCTTTCACGTTAAAGGGGCTCATTCTCAATGCAGGCAGTCTGCCGCGCAGCTAGTCGAAATATATCGGATAAATGGGTATGGGTTTGAGCTGTACTCGACCTGCTTGATTTTGAAAGGTCCTGGCGGGTTTACACTATAATGGTTAAGTTTCATTACTCCAATAAACTTGGGCCTTATTTCACGATATTCATAACACTCGGTTTCAGGGTTTCTTCTGCGCTGGAATGGGTTCGTGGCCACATAAAGACAAAATTGCGGGATGGGTACTTACTGTAGTCATACTGTTACCTATTGCTGGTGTGATGTTGTGCTATTTACTGTTTAGATGTAGAGTCAGGGTGAGTAAAAAGTACATAGTAGAAAGAGTGGTAGGCAGACTGATGACGGTTATTAGCCTGTGAAGAGACCTTGTCGCGTTTCGGGAGCAGCTTGAAAGTAGCCAGGTATAGCGAGAAGGGTGCACTGTTGGTGCATACTCATCTCCTCAGGCCGGCACAGCGGAGGCGACTGTTGCCGTAGAGATTTCTCTGTAGTAGCAGTTGTTTCCGTTCATGAACCACACTAGCTTTACATCAAGCGGAGTGTTGTCATATGCAGAGCTACAATAAAAAATAAATACATTGGTACTTGTCTCCAAATCTACCAGGTAATAACTCGTAACGTAATATAATTTTCTAATACAAATTCTAATTTTTCAGAACATAATGGCGACGGAAAAATAAACTACTTTGTTAATTATTTTATTTAATAAAAAAATGTCTTTAAATTGGTATCTTTTATTATAATAATTAAGAACGTTTTAAAATAAAAAAAAAGAAATAAATCAGAATGACACCATATATTTATTCACAAAATTTTTATAACACCAATTTGTTACCAAAATAAAGTACTCATATTTAATAATTAGTCATTACACACATATTCACAATATGAGCTGGTGACAATAGGCAATGTGTTTAAAAATATCCATTACTATGAAATCTAAAAGAAAATTTCCACTAGAAATTTCACTAATAAAAAAAAATAGTAATAATAGCGAATTAAACAAAAAGCTAGCGACACAGAACCTATTGTAACCAACTGGAGTATTTTTCCCTCAAAAGAAAGTAACACAAAGCCAAAACATAAAAAATATCTTGTAAGAAAAAAAAAATTGATTGAAAAACACTCCGTCGTGTCCTAATACAGCCTTGGATCTTAACACTAAAATTAATTAATAACTTAAAGAACAATAAACCTCTCATAGAAAAATAAGGTAATGAAAAGCAGTTAATTAAGTTAAACTATGCAAATAGACCGTTCTCGTGTACATTGGTTTCATTGGATATTTTATTTTCTACTAATTTGTCCTGCTAACCTAATTTACTCGAGTCATTTGGGATTTTTTTTTATTCTTCCTCTAGTAGATGCAGTCTCAGGGTGCCGTTTACGAACCGAGCTCACCGTGAGTTACGGTGAGTAGCTAACTTCCTTCCGACTCGCTTTCTTGAGCGAGTCACTGTTAACAGGGAACGCATACCGTGGCTTGTCCAATTACATTACAAAGCGAGCCGGAAGGAAGTCAGTTACTCACGGCGACTCACGGTGAGCTCGGTTTGTAATCGGCACCCTGATTCAGATAAAAGAGCACTAGATAATTCCTGAGATTGTGTTTTCAAAATAAAATGTAATAAGTAACTAGGAGTTGCGTCAGTGACCGATGCTCATTGGTTAAACGCGATTGCGGGTTACGCCATCTACTATGTCTTCAAAATAACCTGTCTTACAGATATAGTAAGTTCACTAATTTGATTAATACTATGTACATTCGGAGATATGATTGGCGCAAATATTTAATTTTTGTAATTAATTTTATTTAAAAAGAAAATTTATAAAACCTATGAAATTGATTTTCTTCTTGTTCAACGGTCGCCTTGTAGCGGCAAAACAATATTATTTACACAATACGATAATGTACATATTTAAGAAAAATGTATCTGTAACGTAACAATTAATAATAATAATTAGCACTAAGTGACTTGTCGAAGCGTAAAATAATGGAACATGGTATGTGTACAATAAACCAGCCGCCGAATTGAAACAGCAACTTTGAAGCAGACACTTTACTGATATGTTAAATTTACAAAATACTAAAAAATTGGCGTAACTATTCGTAACAAATTTTACAGCTCCCTGTAGCCAACTGAGCTGTAATTTTAACAGACAACAAACTGCTTAGAGGTCGCTCCTTAGCCAGACCTGTACTATTTATTATTTATTCACAAATAAGATTCGATTACACGTACATACTATTTATTCGAATCCGAATACATCGAGACGCGACGGTCGCTACAAATAGTAGAAAAAGCAAAAAAAAAACAACTGAAACACTCAAATTGGTCAATCTATTACACAATTCGATCAGGAACAAAAAATAACACTAAACATACCTTTTACCATAAAACTAACTAACTTTATTCAATAAGGCTCACTCACCACAGAGGCGTCCGTTCATGGAACGCGTACATGCGGACGTACAAAATATACGAGACGAAATGCTTCCGTGGACAGTGGGCTTTAAATGCCTTCTTAGGCGAAGCCATTCATTAACTTATAACACATGCGTGTGTATGTGCAGAATGTAAAATATTTTTCAAAATATACATAAAATTATGAGCTTTTTATTTTATTTATAACAATAACAATTGTCGACGCCTTTTTCCCGCAGAGGTAGGCAGAAACAACGGAACGCCACTTGTCACGATCTTTATTTATCCACCCCAAAAAATCCACTCTACCGTAACGTATGTCCAAGCAAAGTCAAGACTACATCTGGAGCGCCAAAACGGAATAACAATCTCGTTCATCCCACCTTTAGGGCCTGAATTAGATAGCGTTTGGGCGGAAAGAGCGCAATAAACGTATTTTGTCGAGTACGTTATTGATATATTTCAAAAATATTTTACATTTACTATTTAATAGTGAATCACTTATTTAACTATGTTACAACTTCACTAGTTCAACAAAGACGTTGATTATTTTGTCAAAAGCAATCGACATATGTCAAAAACAAAATGCAGTGATTCTCAACCACTGTGCCGCGGCACTTTTGTGTGCAGCAAAATTCTAAAAGTGTGCCGCCAAATTTTAGATAATATAATTATGTTAATATTAATTAATAATATGATTTAAAGAAAAAAAAAAATCGCATTACAAGTATTCTTATTATTAACTTGTAATTAATCCCTTAATAAACGTACTGTTATTTTTGTAGTACATATTATTTTATTTCGCACATTTAAAATGATTACCATAAACAATTTTACCTATAACACAAGGTAAGTAAAGCATTTTTAAACTTATCTTTTTCTTTGTGTGCCGCCAAATTTTTAAATCGTGAAAAGTGTGCCGCATTAAAAAAAAGGTTGAGAACCACTGACAAAATGTATGAGATTTGACGTTTCGTTATCACTTGAGTGACAGTGAAACGTCAAATCCCATACATTTTGTTTTCGATTCGATTCGATCAAGCGACGACTGTCGCAGGAAGAGACGTCGAGACGCAAAGCCGATTTTCAGTACAGTTTTACATGTTTTTTTTCCTTCACCATGTTGAACGAGATAAGTTTATAAAATTAAATTATGATACAATATTTTTTTTTTTACAAAAGCACTGAATCCAGTCTTGTACATTTAAGATTTCGAATACCACTTGTCAATTAAATTAAATTCGGACGATATTCAAGAATAAATATATACACACAAGTCTAACTCCATTTAGATCCGTCTGGATCCAACTGGAGATCTAAGCAAAGAATAAAATGGATTTGTTTTTAATTATAAAATTTCAATTTGCACCAATATTCGTTCTATGCAGTTAATAGTAAAACTAAAACCTAATTAATGCAAAACTTAAGTAAAAAAAAAGAACCCAAAACATTAACTACAAATAAAGTTCCTCGACCACCAGGCTGTTCGAGTCGCGCCGGGACTGGCAAAAATTCCGCCTATCATACATTTTGTATGACACCGCATTTTGCTAAGCCCCAGCCAGATGCGAACAGCCTGGTGGACGCTTAGCGTACGATTTAAAAAAAAAAGCGAAAAGGCAGTTAATTATTGTAATTATTTACATTATTACACCTTCAATTTTAAATTGACTAACATCGCTTCCGTTAGACGCTAATTATATGGTAATTCAAATTTGTTCTTTTACCCCACTAACATATTTAAAACTGCCTACCCCTTGCAACAAGAAACGTCTGTTAAACAAAATTTTGTGTCCCGCACAAGTAGAAAATAAATCAACAATCAGAACCTTCTAATTTTTTAGTAGAAAAATTGAGAAACTCCAAAATTTCTGTTAGCCATATTTTTCAAAAACAATGCCAAGCGACTTGGCTAATAAATATTTTAAAGTACTTTTAAGGCAGAAGAAAACATCGTAATTGAGATCGAGCATTTCATCTTAGAAAGCAAAACAAGAGTTTTTAACGCGACGCCTAAAGTCCAGCCTGGCCTGGATTCTGACGGAAGAAACCACTGTTACATTGAAGCAGCTAATCACTCCGTCACAAAAGCGTGAATGTAGCGGATCAATAATGATTAACACTCAGTTCAATCGACCTGACTACACTCCATTCCATAGTCACATTCGACACTTCTAATTTTTTAGATATTTTTTGAGGCAAACTGAACCAAGTATACTAAGTATTTTTCAGGACGAGGAAACCTATCTCCAGATCGAGCCAGACCAGGGACCTGTGCCTACTCTACTTTTAAAAAATACGATTTAGGGAGAGTAGACCAAACCATAGACTATTCAAAAAAGTAGACCGCTGAACATTATATTAATATATTTGTTCACTATAAACCACTACGAACACTATTCTTGCCCCGTGACGAAGTGGTTAAAAGTTTCAATAAAACAAATACCGTAAACGGTATAACTAGAACTAGCTTATCCTACTTATACCATTGACGGTACGCCTGTAGCCAAATGGACGTAGCGTAGCGTATAAATGCAGTTAATCTTAATTCCAACGACACAATAACCTATTATATTTTTTTTTAACTTTTTTCAATAGAGCACTTGATACTATTTTAGCTTTATAAAATTAACCTAAGTGAATATAAAAATATATTTTATTATTATTTTAAAGATAAATCAGCTGCTCACTAGTGCTTCACTACACCCTAATAATAAATCTATTTATTCAAAGTCCGTGTCACCGCGTTAAGTCATTATTAAAATCAAATCTTCGTTATGGCCGACGTTCTATGTATGCACTAGACTCGCCGAATCGAATCTGGGGGTGTGAAGGGGTGTGGTGGTGAGGGGTAAGGGGCAATTCTCGAATGCAGTAGACCTTAAATATATAAGATCCATTTCTATCACTTTTAATTTTTACTAATTTGAATTATTCAAAATTTTTTATATTGACGCCACATGTACAACGCGCCACACGGTGTCTCCAGTCGTCATCACTATGCCAACTCGACAATTCGTAAAAAAGAAGTGATATAAATTGATTTACACATTTAACCCTTAAATCGTTGCCAAAAGTATACATACTATCTTTTTCAAAATATATATTATTTATTAGTACCTAAATTTCCTATAATATACTAAAACTTTTTGCAAATTAGAGTCCCTACCATTCCTCAAACGAATTTTGGACTTACAAAAAAAACACGGTGCGATTCGTCTATGATAGACGCACACGGAAGAAGTGCGATTCGATTCGACGCGTCTAGACTCTTTTCTAGTAAACGCCAGACTTTACAATTCATTGTGCATCAGTATTCACTTTTTAGGTACACTTCCGAGGCTCGCGAGAAACCTAAAGTCAACTTTTATACAAACAACATCAAGAAAAACATTATCATTTACAATTTAACAACATAAATAATATACAATTATTACTTAAAAGTATAACAATTTTTATTTTCGACGTTTTTCTTTCTCCGCACGTTTCCACTATCACATACCAAGGGCACATTAAATCCGATCAAAAATAGAAAAAAAAAAAACACTAGCAGGTTGAGTACGCAGCATTCGCCTCCGCTATGCATTCCACTGTACTCTTCGTACCCGGTTACTTCCAAACTGATCCCAAAACACGACTACTCGACCGACTGGAATCTAATTCAAAAACATCGGACTCGAACGTAGAACGCGCTAACAAGAATCAACCCTCGGAAAGGCATCGCGTGTAGAATGCCACAATTGCGCTTCGATTACACAACAAGCGAAACCATAATACCTTTAGGTAGGACCGGACATTTCACTAAATTAAAACAAAAGAACAGACAAAATAACTAATTTGATAATTTGAAAAAAAAAAAAATATATAGCGCCATAACCCCAATATCATTATCCCACGATATACAAAAACAATGATAATAATAATTAATATATTATAATAATGTTTTTCTCACTAAACTATCCTAACCCAAATAATTAAGAAATAAATACATGTAAAATGGACATATTCGAACTTATAAAATAAGATTTAAAAAGAAAAATTTACTAAAATTACATTCTGGACATTAATTTTTATTATTATAATCAATGTTCACGTACCTACATAAATAAAAGTTTATATTTTTGAATTTTTTCCTAGTACCATTTTAATTTAGTCCTTTAAAGTAAAGGTCAACACCTGAGCGTCCGTACATTTTGTTTTAACTTTCTCAGCACTAATTATTATCGCAAATCACTATAATAAACTACGGCACAAAATATATAATATGCTTGTGAAATATAACCAATATAAAATATCTAAAATGCATTTTATATATTCTGTACCGTAGCTATTTGTTTATTATAGTGATTTGCGATAATAATTAGCGCTGAGAAAGTTATAAAATTACTTAATTTCAACATAAATCTGTTATGTTACAAACAATGTTGTAAAACGAAATGTATGGACACTCGGGTGTTGGCTTTAACGTTAAGACAAATGTTAATAAAAAAAAACACTATACAATATTTACACATGCCAAGAATTAACTAAAAATACTAACTTTACATTAAAAGAAAAAAAAAGAAAAAACAAACGAACACATACAAAAACAAAATCCGTAAAATTCTAAAACTTTACATTATTTAAAAAAATAGTGCAATTTTTTTTTAATACGTAAACAATAATAATAATCATTTATAAAGTACCAAACAACCCATTTATCAAATAGTACCCATCAAATTATATTGTCTATATTATATATAATAATTAAAAACGTATAACTAACTACATATAAATCACGCCATTAAAGAAACTATATTACAAAATAGAGCGATTAGTGGTTCTACATCCAATGGCACTATCATTGGGATTGGGTTTCATTTTGACAGCTGAACTCCACTAATGAATTTCGAGGCATCGTCTAACTCACCGACAAATTAATTTCATTTACATTGACATCCCTTTAATGGCGCGAATTATAAATAAATCTTATTGTAAAGTGTCAAACACGCAATGTTCCCAATATCTCTTAAAACAACGTTGACCCTTTTTTATTAAATTACATTTTTTTACACTCATCAATCTAAATATTATTTTTATTTAATTACACTACAAAATTGTTTTTCATACGCCACGTACACTGCCGGGCACAAAACGGAAACATTCTACGCCCGGCAGTGTACGCGCCCTATGCGAGAACATTAAAAATATCTTAACATTAAGAAAATTACGTTTAATTTTAGGCACCATTCGAATTTAAAAAAACACTTTCGTTGTGTCACGCCACGCCTTATTATTTATTATAACAAATCAGGCGAAAAAAGTTGTTTTTCATTAACAATCACTCAGTTTTTGGTGTGTTTCTATGCGACACTGGGATCATGTCTTGGCGACGATACATTAATATATAGGGCATTTTTGATGACTTAGGTTTCAACACTTGGGATTCACTCACCAGAGTCACGGTCGAATCGTCGTACCTTAAAACAGACAAATAATAAAAATATAACTTACTTATTTGACAAAATAAAATATTTAAATAAAAAAACCTTTTCAAAAAAAAGTTGAACCGACTTCAATAAACACTAAAAGCACTCAAAAGTGAAAAATAATTTTTAACACGAGTATCTACACACAAAGTAATAAACATAAACACTAATAGGTGTTTATTATGTACAAATTAATTGTCTACATACCTACCACATTTTTGGAGTAGGTGCCAAGCTATAGCAATTCAATTTCAGGATAGGAAATACACTTAGATATCTTCCTAGATATCAAGTATATCCATAAACGTTTGCTTGTCGGTTAATAATAGCTTCAGCATAATTTCGCCCTTTTCCAACTTAATGAGTGATAAAAGTATATATAATAAAGTTACATTGGTACCGGTTTAGATTTTTGGGAGATAGGGGTTACTGATTGAGGTACTCAACAAGTTGCAGTTCCAAGCTGTCACTTCACATGTAACAGTATTATCAGTATTACCACCACTTTCTAGTATAAAAGCCGTGAAATAGACAGGTATAACGAGATGAATGTGCCACGTCAACAGACACGGCTCAAAGCGCTCACAGATCGCAATCAGGTGGAGTGTCGTCACGTCAAGCTACCTTAATAAGAAAAGAAATGCATATTTTCTCACCTAATCCAACCAGCTTGGCCATGATAAGTGTCAGTAAGATAATGCCCTTTAACAGCTTCAATACCCTCGTGATAAACGACAGCAAACAATTTGTAAAGGCGCTGTTTAGTCGTCACTTTGACTTTCTGTGACATCACTTCTGAAAATTTTATACATTTTATTTGTCAGTAAAAATAAAGCAGATATATTAACCGTTAAGAGAAACAGAAAAGTGTCCTTAGAAGACTATCCATAATTTTTGTATAATAAATATAGTGGAGGCAACTCCTACTACAGTACCATCACTTTCGAATGTAACACCCGTGAGGTGACCTTGTATAACGAGAGGAGTGTCGCCTCTACTGTGCCGGCTCAAAGAAGCACATTTGCAACGTTCAAGTGCTACTTCCAAGCCGAACCCAAACATTTAAGTAGAACTTATTTTTGTATTTTTTGTACTATTGTACTATTCCCGAAACGCGACAAGGTCGCTTCACGGGTGTTACATTCGAAAGTGGTGGTACTGCCCCAGGACGACAGACTGGACAAATAACCATCATCAGTCTGCCTACCACTCTTTAATACCGTCTATAGGCACTGAGCGACCAAAGTACATATAATTTGTTACATTGGTACCGGTCTTTTAGCGAGGTTCGAACACGGGTCTCGTCGATCGTGAGTTCACGCGTCTTACCGCTAGACCACGGCCGCACAAAATAATAATAAATCAATACTTACTAGGATCAATTTTCAATTCAATAGGGAAATCTATATTCTTAACAATCTTCGCTGTATGACCTTCAGAGTCTAATTGGAAACATTTTAGATGCAGTAATAACACTACAGGGGGCTGTTCTATCGATAACTGCTGCCATGCGTCTGATACACCTTCGAGGGTATCCTTACCGGCGAGAAGTTCCAATGCTTCTTTTACATTGCTCGAACGCTTGAAAGAATGAAACAAACATATAACTCGTCAAGCCGGCATAGCGGAGGCGACTGTTGCATGTACAAATTTATCTGTAGCAGCAGTTGTTCCCGTTCAAAGACAGCATTCTAGCTTTACATTAGGCAGTGTTGATATCTACAGAGCTACAAAAGTTAAAATTTGCTCATACAATATTAGAAAGTAAATCTCGATATTGTATTCACTTCTTAGATCCTAGAAGATTAGCAACAACAGATGGAGGTGTTACATGATCATATTTCTTTAGTATTTTTCACTTCCTTGCCTAACTCTTAGGTCCGTTTGCACCAGATGGTCCGTTAAAGTTACTTTGACCGTTACGTTTACATTTACTCCACACGAGTTGCACCTTCCTCGCGCCTGTCATTTTTGACGCTTACTTTAACGTTAACCGTAACCAGCGAATCTTGGCTGGTTAAAGTAATCGTCAAACCAATGTAACTAACATCAAATTCATGAAAAGAAGCCAAATATGTTTTTCTATTATTTTTTCAGGATCAGCCACCCTTTTAACGATAACAATATGAATTTACACGATACGGTAACGTCGTCGCCGTAAAAGTAAGTTTAACGGGTCTTCTGGTGCAAACGGACCTTAAAAACGGAAATAATAAAACAAGTAAACAGCATATTCTATCTAAATTGTAAAGACAAAGATTACTTTAATCAGTTCTTCTATATTGAACCTTTACAACTTGATTTATGGCGTCTCATAGACCCTGATTTTTATTCGTGAACATGGACCACCGTCAGAATACAACTTCATATCTTTTTCACATCATTACTGTGTCAGGTACTAACCTCGATGTCGAGTTGCAGCGTGAAGAACGGTTGCACTGCATCCGTGACCTCATTCGCGGGCGCACGATGTGTGCGGCATCTGGTGCGGCCACGGAATATGTCCCCCAGTGGAGTCCGACGCGCACAACCCTGACGCTCCACGGCACCACGGTTGCGGGGACCCATCACCTGCGATGCAGTATTTATACACTCACATCTAACACAATCGACGTCTATGACTATAATTAAATTATTCACTCAGATAAATGTGTCCACATGATCTATTGAGAGACGAAAAATAATTCTAACATCATAGTAAATATCTATACAATATGATCTGACAAATAGGGCTTGCAAGAATGGTCAGTTCGGGAGCAGTTTGAAAGTAGCCAGGTATGGCAAGAAGAGTGTGCACTGTGCACCTAGGCGCCTACTGCCTGTAGAGATTTCTCTGTAGCAGTTGTTTCCTGCCATGGACCGCACTCTAACATCAAGCGGAGTGTTGTCATATGCCGAACTACAATAATAAAAAAAAGAAAATGCCAAAACATCTCTTGTACATGGAAAACTACTTTTCAATTTCTTACCTTCCAATCATCATCATCATCTTCCTCAAGCACAGGTTCCTGTACTATGATACCATTGGTCTGACTATCTTTAGGCTCCTCGGGTTCAACCAGTTTTATTAACTAAAAAAAAATTATTAATGTTTGAAAAATTTTCTTTGAAATCAGGTCAAGCTACGTCTGAAGCCGGCATAGCGGATGCGACTGCTTTCTGCAACAGTGTCCGTGACAGCAGTTGCCTCTGCATATAAATCGCTATTTGACGCCAAATAATATAATAAAAACAATCTCGCTTGGAATAAACAATGTTTTCACATTTTTGAACTAAAATAAATAAAGAATGTAGTTGAATTACCTCAAGCATTTCATCATTAAGTCCATTGAGCAGGCAGCTCAGAAATTCTTCGGCGTCTTCCTGCCTACCCTCCTGCGATCCAGGGAACGGTCTCAGCGCCCTCAACACTTTCTGTCCAGCAGCAGGATCCAACGGAGGGCCCGTTTGTATCGGGAGACCACACGAAGTACTCTCAGTGCTACGCGCACGAGACACACGGGCGTTCGGGGGCAACGGTGTGAACTCATAGCATAGTTCCACCCTGGAATTTCATTTAAAACTTAATGATAAACTATCCTATAAAGATAATCAGATAAATAATTTGCAAGTAAAGCTTACTCAGCAAGAATTATCCACATTTATTATTAGGAGACGAAAAATATGTACCATCATTGTATGTTATTATATGTATGTGACTGCACTCTGTCTGATGTTAAGCTAGAGTGCGGTCCACGAGCGGTACATATACTACCAGGGACTTCTCTCCAGCAGTCTTGACTAATGGCTGAATGTTATAGCCGAAAACGCGACTAGGCCACTTCACGGATGTATCACCTCTGTGGTACTACTCCAGGACAGCAGACTGAGTTAACCATCATCAATCCGCCTACCACTTTTACAAATTAATAAACACTTACATGGCATCAATGACCGGTGTGCTCGATTTTCCACGTCGTGTTTGATAAGGTAGGGCCTTCAACATATTGTAGAACGGAGGACAGGCGATGAGGGCTTGCAGTATAGCGTTTACGTAGCAATAGTTTGATCTGTTAGTGAGTCCACGAGGCAGGAGCATCACTGATTTGTGATCTAACTGATATTTCGAGAGGAATTCTGAAAAATATAAAATTAATGTAATTTAACAAACAAAAAGCATACTCCTTTGTATTTTTACAACATATTTAGAGGTAATTTACTCTTCATAATTCTTAGCTGTTAACTAGTTGCAGCATTGTTAAATTGTACAATTAATGTAGAAAAATAAACTCACCTCCCATTCTATAAGAGTTGGGATCTTCGGCATATGGAGATGGCTGAACCGGCTGCGAAGGTGTCTGTTCCTTTTGAATAGGAATCTCACGAGTTTCAGACGTCGTGGGAGAAGCTGACTTGACAGGAGTGACATTGTTGCTCATAGCGTTCACGGAAGTTTTCTCCGAATAAGAAATGCCAGTCGGCGGCACCGTCGGCTTCTGTTTATCGACGTGCGATTGTAACAATGGAGATGCATCGAAAGGCGGCACCTTCGCCACTGGTTTCGCATTAGCCGCAGGAGCGTTGAGACTAGTCGGGCTCGTCGGCTCATCTGTCATCGACGCTGCCATTGAACCGGATCCGATGGATTTGTTAGAAAACAAACTCGCCCAGGACTTTCCGGATGCCGGTTGCTGAGGGATGACGGGAGAAGCGGTCGTGGTGGAGAGAGGATCACCGCGATTGCGGGGCGTGGGCGGAGGAGGGAAGTCTGAGGCGGTAGGAGCCGGTGGCGGAGGCTGCGGTGCAGGCTCGGGCGCCGGAAGG